>JAYESD010000006.1:61622973-62842580 GCA_036927565.1 Tuctoria greenei
GAACGTATTGTCGGCCTGTCCTTTTATAGTATAAGGGCAGGCCGTTACAAGTTAGCCTGGCTCGACATGTGGCCCTGGCGGTTACTAATATTGATACACATTCAACACGTTTAATTGCTCTTAATGACCGAGTAATGGGCTTTGACAGCACTGTTACTGGTAATTAAGGTCGTCCGATCGTGTGTCGTTAATATAGTATTAATGACACTTGATGGGGTCTTGAAGTCCTTGATTCCCCTTTGAAGATCCGGAGTCGTTGTGGAGGCTTCCGGAGGTTAGAGGCTGAAGATACGTCGGTTGGACACGTGGTAGCTCCGGAGCATACTGTGGGAAACAGGTAGCTCCGGAGCTACCTAACACGTGTCAGTTCCGGAGCTTCCCTCGATCTGGGGTTAGGTCCGGGGGTGCCATTTCGGTACATAACCTGGAGCTTCCCCCTTGTGGGCGGTAGCTCCGGTTTGATAGTACACATGGCGACCCTGGGATTAACCATGTTGGAGAAGCGGGTCCGGTTATGTCTGACATGTGGGCCTCCGAAGGTCTTCAAATCAAGTAGATGACTTTCCCTTGACATCTTTGTAATCTCAAGGGGTGTACGGTTCCCAGGGTACCGACAAACACAATTGTCCTCCTCATTTTCTTTAAACCCAAACTTTCTTATTATCCCATCGAACTTGGGATATCACTTCCTTGATGCTTGTTTAAGTCCATAGATGGACTTTCTTAAGTGGCATCCCATATG
This sequence comes from Tuctoria greenei, assembly GCA_036927565.1. NCBI lineage: Eukaryota > Viridiplantae > Streptophyta > Magnoliopsida > Poales > Poaceae > Tuctoria > Tuctoria greenei. The sequence goes on from JAYESD010000006.1 coordinate 61,623,716, forward strand.
TTCCTTACCCTTAACAACAAAACCTTTCGGTTGAGTCATATAGACGTTCTCATATAGATCACCATTGAGAAACACCGTCTTTACATCCATCTGATGTAATCCTAAATTGTAATGTGCAACTAATGCCATAATGATTTTGAACGAATCCTTACTTGAGACTAGTGAAAATGTCTCATTAGAATCAATCCCTTCTCTTTGAGTGAAGCCTTTTGCAACAAGTCAGTCCTTAAACTTATCAATATTCCTATTGGAGTCACGTTTAATTTTGTAGACCCATTTATAGCCTACTGTTTTGGCTCCATTAGGAATCTCAACTAAATCCCATACTTTGTTTGTTTCCATAGACCTCATTTCATCCTCCATGGCTTTACGCCATTCGGATGATTGAGGACTTCTCATAGCTTTTTCAAATGTGGTGGGATCACCCTCCATTTGAATTGCCTCACTCAAATAGATCTCTTAATCGTCTAGAATGGCCGATTTTCTTTCTCTTTGAGATCTTCTTAATTGCACATTATCCTCATTTTGAGGTTGTTGTTGCTCTTCATTATTAGTGACAACGGGCTGAAAATGCTCAACCTCGCTTAATAATTCCGTTGTCAACAGAGAACTAACAACAGGTGTTGAATCTTCACCAATAGGCATTGATAATTCAACAACAGTAGGTAATGAGAAATATGGTTCTTGAATCATAGGAGTGGGTACATAAACCCGCTTCTCTTCAAGATTAATTTCTCGTCTTACCGTACTCCCCCTGATCATGGCATCCTCTAAAAAGATGGCATGCCTTGTTTCTACAAACTTAGTATATTGTTCTGGACAATAGAAACGATATCCCTTACTCTTTTCTGCATAGCCAATAAAATGGCAACTTACTGTCTTAGGATCCAACTTACCAATGTTTGGGTTAAACAATTTTGCCTCAGCGGGACAGCCCCATATATGCATATAACTTAATGAGGGCTTACATCTAGTTCACAACTCATACGGTGTTTTGGGCACCGACTTAGTAGGAACCCGATTTAGCACATGAATGACGGTTTTTAATGCCTCCATCTATAAGCTAACCGGCAAATCTGATTGACTTAACATGGATATAACCATATCCATTAGTGTACGGTTGCGCTGTTCTGCTACTCCATTTTGTTGAGGCTCGCCCGGTGTGGAATACTGGGCAACTATGCTATTTTCCCATAGGAACCGAGCAAATGGTCCAGGAACTTGGCCATACGGGGTATGAGGACCGTAATACTCACCACCACGATCAGATCTTACCACTTTAATCTTAGTGTTGTGCTAATTTTCAACTTCAGCCTTAAATATCTTAAATTTATCCAACGCTTCAAAGCGTTCTTTAATCGAATAAATATAGCCATAGCGAGAATAGTCATCCGTGAAGGTTATGAACAAATCAAAACCATCAATAGATACTATGGGAAATGGACCACAAATGTCCGGTATGGATTAATTCCAAAATTCCCGCACTGCGTATGGCACCTTTCTTAATTTTCTTAACAAATTTTCCCTTAAAGCAGTCTATGCATTCTTCTGAATCCGAAAAGTCCAAATGAGGAAGGATCAATTGTGAAATCAATTGTTCAATTCTCCCCTCGAAATATGGCCCAAGCGACAATGCCATAATTTCAAAGACATTTCAGAATCGATTCTCTTACGCTTACCCTGATGTGAGGAAAACTGATTGTCGCTTACAACATTAACATCATCATGCATAGATAATAAGTATAGCATGTCTTGTCTTATGGCAACACCAAAAATCTTATTATCAAACTTAATTACACATATGTCTTTGCCAAACTGGCAAACATAACCAACATCATCTAATCATGATACTGAGATGAGATTTCTACTTAAAGAGGGTACATATAATACATCCTGAAGTGTAAGTACAAAGCCATTTCTTAATATTAATGGATAATCTCCAATGGCTTTCATTTCAGCTTCATGGCCATCATCAACTTTAATGACCCATTCCCCTCTTTCTAGGGTCCTCCTCATATTTAACCCCTGCAACGAATTGCAAACGTTCACAGTGGCACCTGAGTCAATCCACCAAAAGCAGAGATTCATCAAAAAAGGTTACAAAATCATTACCATTTTTGCAACACCATTTAAGGAAGCCTATGCAATCCTTCTGATGGTGACCTTTGTCTAAACAAAAGCAGCACTGATCTTTATCCACTTTCACATCCTTATTGTAAGGATGGCTTTGTGGAAACTTACCCTTATCTTTATCATGGTGAGAAGAACCATGATACTTAAAATATTGCGTAGAAGAATAATTCTTCTTAGCCTTACCTTTTCCCTTCACGTAATTAATAGCATCATAACCGTGATGGGACTTAATCCACTCTTCCTCCTGAACACACATAGCCATGAGTTTTTATATGTTCCATAGTTCAGGTTGAGAGTTGTAGTTGATGACAAAAGTCTCAAATTCCTTAGGAAGTGAGGCAATGATGAGATGCACAATGAACTCATCTTTAATCCCGAAATCCATAGGCTTTAGCTTTGCATCCGTATTTGTCATCCTTAAGATGTGCTCACGCACACCACCTCCATGATACTTTTCAGTAACAAGCCTCTTGATAAGAGTGCTTGCAGTGAACTTAGAAGAACCAGTAAACCGATTATCTATCCTTTGGAGGTATTCAACAGCAGTTTCACATTCAGGGATTGCTCCTCGAATGGCCTCACTGATAGTACCCTTAATTACCATCAAACATTTCCTGTTTCATTTCTTCCACTTATAACAATCAATCTCATAAGCCAATAACTCAGTAGTATATTCCTTTGTCCTCACAGCAAAGGCTTCCTAAGTTTCATCAGCATCTCTTACTGGTTCAACCGGTGCAACCGGATATGGAGTAGTGAGAGCCAAATCTATCTCAGAGACTGCCAAAGCAATCTCCAATTTCTCTCGCCATCTCCAAAAAATGCTTCCATTGAATGGATCAATAGAAGCGATGAAACTCAGTGCTGAATTAGCATTGGAGGAACCTTCATAATAAAAAAAAAACCAAAATCAAGAAGAATGCATAGATGTTAACCAACCACAAGAAAATGATGAGTTTTATCTTTCACTTTGGTTACTCGACCAAAACTGAACATTTAATAATAACTAAAAATCAACATAGTACTTTATCTTTCGCTTTGGTTACTCGACCAAATTACTATGTTCTTACAGAAAGAATGTCATTAATGCCTTTCGCTTTGGTTACTCAGCCAATAATGACATTAAAACTTAACATTGAAGAACAACTGAAATACATAGTAATTTATCTTTCGCTTTGGTTACTCGACCAAATTACTATGTACTTAGAAAGGAAAATGTCATTAATGCCTTTCGCTTTGGTTACTCGGCCAATAATAACATTAATATAGCTTAAAATCATGAAAATTCTATTTTTCACTTTGGTTACTCAATAGAATTTCATGCAACTTAAATTGACATAGAAATTTATCTTTTGCTTTGGTTACTTGACGAAATTGCTATGACAATATAAACTTAATTCACAGTGACAGCTTAATTAAATAAGCAAACTTAATTGTATAGTATGAACTAGTCCGCGCATGGCCGGACTAGTCCGAACTCTTACAGTATGGTTTTCGGACTAGTCCGGTCCATACGCCGGACAAGTCCGGTCCTATCAAAAACATTTGATCTGTTCTTTATTGAACTTTTTGAGTTTGGTCCGTACTATTCTAGACTAGTCCGTCCAGCCCCGGAAAAGTTTCATATAAAAAACTGGAAAATGTTGAAATACCCAAAAGGGAATCTTAATCTTACCATCTTACCAAATCAACTTAATCTTCAAAATGGATTTCAATCCGAAGTGCTTAATTATTTTTCAATCAGATGAACGCGTCAAAACGCCCTGATCCGAAAAACCTAACCACTTAATTGTGGCACACCGGACTAGTCTTGCCTTAGACCGGACAAGTCCGGACCTTCAAAACTTTCAGCAAAAAACTTCGATCAAAACTCAATTCGAAATTATTAGTGGTCTAAACGGCTCTGATACCATTGATAGAAATGAAGAGAGAGCCCAAAGATCAAATAGCCACTGAATCACTTCGATTTACATGGAGGAATCTGATTACAACATAAACACCAAGTGCTATCTCTCAAATAGCACAAGAACACTAATGATACCTTCTCCTCCATCCTTGTGATTGCTTGTCGATGCGGCCATCGAGCCAACAAGGCAAGGCCTCAAGAAGAACTACGAGAGGCATTTCCCCTTGTTCTCCTCTTGGTATGTTGATCGGATTCTTAGAATTAAGAGTGTTCAAGTGTGTATGTGTGTATGCATAAGAATTCCTTAATCATACACTTGACCCTCTTCTTATAGTTGACCAAGAGGCACAAAAGGGGGCCTCCCACCCTTAGGAATCATTGAGTCTCCCGATCAGAGACTCAAAATTCGGTGGGTCGTGTCCTTTCAATTAGAACACATGTCAATTTCGAGTTCAAACTGACAGTTACTAAAAAATTGGACTAGTCTGTATAGAGTCCGGACTAGTCCGATATATTTACTGGACAATATCGGACTAGTCCTATAATGGTCCGGACTAGTCCGGTTACCCTTACTGGACAGAACCGAACTAGTCCGGTCTCTACTAGACAAGTTCGATACTCCCAACAGTTACAAGTTCCCTTGTTTTTCCTATGATGCTGCCAAATAGCTTCTTATCTCAATTCCTATATTTTCAATTCCTATAGGATTGCAAAAACATACAATCTCAATTCCTATATTTTTCCTATTTCTGTGTTTTTCAATTCTTTCAATTCAAAGGGAGCCTAAAGCCTTTCATTTTGCTGAGATCTATGACCATGAACCTCCTATGTGCACTGTGGAAGCAAAGTTCCAGCAAGCCCATCTGTTGGAACAGAGCATCTGTGAGCTAGCCTCGGTGGTGGTGGCTGTGGAGCTCGGCGAGCACCGCCAGACTGCAGCAAAGGGCTCGTCCAACTTCAATCAGGCTTCGACCTCCGGTGTTTTCAAATCCGTAGAGGACACAAAGAGGGTTCACTACAGGAATCGCGATAGTAGACGACGACCAGAATAATAGACGACGGCCCCGTCGTCTCTTAACTAATTGACGATGGTTAAATCTGACTGTCGTCAATAAGCCAATTATCAACGGAGGTTGACCAAGCATGGTCATCCACTACTTAAAGACAACAGTAAGCCGTCATCAATTAGTGCCCGTCATCAAAATGGCCGAAAACCGGGCCTACCGGAGCCGTTATCGTCGACGGTCTAAATCCACTGTCATCCATAGTAGCTTATCACGACGGTTGACCTACACCATCGTCAATAACAAATTTCACTTACCCCGTGCGCCTGCCAATTATCGTCCGTACTCTCCACACCGCCTCCACTACTGTCGCACCATCGCCTCTACCACCACTGCGCAGCCGTCGAAGGCCGTCGCCGCTGCCGTTCTCCACCTCCCAGGTATGCCGCCGCCTCTCCCCTTCACCCCCTCCCTCCTGTCGCCCCTCCTCTCCTCTGTGTCGCCGCCCCCCTCCCCTCCCAGGCGGCGATGACGCTGCCCTCTCCCTCCCCTGCACCGCCCTCGCCGCTGCCCCTCCCCTGCACCACTTTTGCCGCCGCCCCTCCATTGCGCGGCCCTCGTCGCTGCCCCGTCCCTTGCGTCATCCCCTACGCTGCCCCCTCCCCGCGCCGCCCTCGCTGCTGCCTCCACCCCTGCACAACGCTCGCCACTACACCCGCCCCCTCCCATGGGCCGCCCTCATTGCCCCTCCCCTCCCTTGCGCCACCGCCCCCTCCCCTCCCCTGCATCGCTCTCGCCGCTGCCCCTCCCCTGCGCCAACCTCGCAGTCGCCCCTCCCCAGCGCCGCCCTCGCTGCTGCCCCTCCCCTATGCCGCCCTCGCCGCCGCCCCCCTCCCCAGCTGCACTGCCCCCTTCCCTGCGCCGCCCCATCCCTGCGCGGCACCCTCCCCTATGTCGCGCCCTCCCCTGCGACCCCTCCCATGCACTGCCCCCTCCCCTACGCTACCCTCGCCCCCGACGGGAGGAGGGAAGAAGGCCAAGGCGACGCTCGCTGGCTGGGTCGATGGCGGCGTGGTCGGGCAAAGGGAGGCATCAGGCGAAGGGCGCCGCCGAGTCGTGGGTGTGAGAGAAGGTGAACGGTTAGGGTTAAGTGTATATGGGCCGGGCGGCCCATAACTAACCGTAAAAGCCTCTTACCGTTCACGTATATGCCTCTACGTTGCAACTCTTTTCACCTCGCGTGTCGGTGTCCTCTGCTCTGGCGCTGCCTCCTCCAGCAACAGCGTCGACTCCTCCAGCTCCGGCGGTGCCTCCTCCAGCTCTGGTGGCGCCTCCTCCAGCATCGGCGACACCCCCCCCCCCTTGCCTCAGCGGCGTCTCCCCTGCCTCAGCCACGCGTCCATCGTCCTGCCGCGTCACCTCCTTCCACACGTGCGCCTCTGTCCAGTGTCCAGGTGAGTCGACTGACCATGGCGTCCACACCGGAGCGACTGGACGCCTAGGCGATGACTAGGCATCGCCTTACAAAGCCTGGCAACAACGTAGAGCACCGACCGGAACAGGGTGATCCGGCCAGTGATGACGAGGCCCAGCGTGACCGTCGGGTTGATGTGGCCGCCAGACACGTGGAGCCCTGCAGACACCATGATGGCGACCAAGTTTGTTGGATGCTGAGGTGACACCCCCAAACACCAACGTCTGGCACGGCACTATCGTGCCCACTAGCGTCAGCACGTACCTCGCCCTCCCATTCTTGAATGATGCCATCTCCTCCGAGATTGTCTGCCACTTCCCTGACAAGCACCAGCACGGTGAAGGTGAATGACAATGGTGCGAACGATGTATGACTCGCAACATACGTATGACAGTTATAACTGTATAGCATTCAGGTCCATTTTTACTTGAAGAACTGCACCAGATAGGGGGGTGTAGTGTTAAATAGGCGGCGTTATGCTGCTGAAATTTTGTTGGAATTCGGACCGTACGTCTCGTCATGAGCACACTCTGCTCGGTTATTCTTGGGTGGGTTTATGACCTATCTGCCTAGTTGTAGGGTCAATACATGACATAACAATGAAACTTACAATGATTTGTATGCTTTGAAGGTATACTCTCAAACATGGCTGAAGACCGCACCTGGATGTATACTAGTTGGAAAAAGAATGGGAGGCACTCAGAGGAGTGGTTCACCAAGACGAATCCTTTCATAGAACGAGCTTTTTTGTTGCAAAACAACAGCAAGGTGCGAGGCCCATGTATCAAATGTCAGAATGCAAAGTGTTTCGACAAAGTGACGTTGACGTATCACTAATGTGGAAACGGTTTCCTGTTATGAGTTGTTGACATTTCATGGCGAGACACCTTCTCAAGTCGTAGAAGATCGAGATGAGGATAACAACACTGGGTTCGATAGGATGGACGAGATGCTTGAAGCCATAAATCCTAAATTGACTGAGGATCCTCCTACAATGGAGGTTAAAGAGTTCTTCAAGCTTGTCGAAGCTTCTGAACAGCCGTTGCATGAACACACCATAGTGACAATCCTTAGTTTCATGACTAGATTTATGGCAATTAAGTCTCAGTATTCCTTCTCCAATAACTGCTACAACGATCTCGTCAAATTGATCAGCGATGTCCTTCCACAACTTCATAAATTGCCTAAAGATATGTATCATTCTAAGAAATTGATTTCTAGGTTTGGTATGGACTATGAGAAGATTGATATGTGCCCAGAAAACTGCATGCTTTTCTCGAAAGAGAATGACAATGAAACAAGTGTTTAAAATGTGATAAGCCGAGATTTGTCGAAGTTGTTAATGATGACGATACATAAGTAATGACTGAAGTCGCACAGAAGCATCTTCGCTACTTGCTTGTCACACCTAGGTTGAAACGCTTGTTTCTCTCTAAAAAAAAAGCCAGACACATGATGTGGCACAAATAAGGTCGACGTGAGAACGAAGAATGATGGTGCACCCGTCCGACGGTGAGGCATGGAAAGCGCTTGACCACTTCGATCCAGTTTTTGCCAATGACACGAGAAATATTCGCATCAGTTTGGTGACAGATGGCTTCTCACCGTTCAATAGAAACGCAACACCATATTCTTGTCGGCCCGTGTTCGCAATTCCGTACAACTTACCACCACCTCTTTGTATGAAGTGTGAGTTTATGTTCATTTGCCTTATTGTACCTAGACCGGATCATCCTGGTTCACAACTGAACGTGATGTTGAAGCCGTTGATTGAAGAGTTGTAAATGTTATGGACAGGAATCGAAGCGTATGACTATTACAAAAAAAATAGAAATTCAACCTTTGAGCTGCATACTTGTGGTCTGTCCATGATTTTCCAGCTTACGGCCCGGTTTTTGTCTAGAGCACTCATGGTTGTTTGACATGCCCGATATGTGCTTCGGATACAAAATGTTTTTGTTTAAATCATGGTGGCATGATTTGCTACTTTGATTGCCACAGACGTTGGTTACCATTCATCACGTATTTAGGCAACAGAAAGATGCCTTCAGGAAGGACACCATTGTCAAAAAAGGACCACCACAACGTCTCAACGGGTCAGAGAGTGCTGAACAATTGAACAACTTAGTGGCAGATGAAGGTCGTCCTGGATATTTTATTGGTTACGGAGAGGACCACAATTAGACTCATATATGTGCACTACAGGAGCTACCATATGTGAAGTCCTTATTCCTAATGAATAACATTGATGTCATGCACTAGGAACGTAACACGGGCGAATGTATAATAAGCACATGCTTCGATCTGATGGGAAGAACAAAAGATAATATAAAGGCTCGTAAGGATTTGGCAGAGATTTGTGAACGTCCAACTGTTGATCAAACCGAAACTGGTGGCAAACCACGTGCTTCTTTCTGTCTTCAACCAAAAGAAAAGAAAGAAGTCTTCGAATGGTTGAGAACATTGAAATTCTGAGACGATTATGCTGCTAGCCTGAGACGAGCCGTAAATGTTAAGAGTGGAAATCTCACAGGGTTGAAAAGTCATGATTATCACATAATGATGGAAAGACTTCTGCCGGTTATGTTTTGGGGCTACATTGACGATGCGGTGTGGTAGGTGTTAGCCAAGCTTAACTACTTTTATAGACAGCTTTGTGCTAAAGAAATCACAGCCGAAATGATGGAGAAGTTGGAAAAGGAGATACTAGTGCTTTAATGTAAGATGGAAAAAGTTTTCCCTCCAGTGTTCTTCAATCCAATGCAACATCTCCTAATCCATCTTCCATATGAAGCTAAAGTGGGCAGCCCTGTGCAATATAGGTGGATGTATCACATTGAAAGAGCACTTAGGTGTCTTAAACCAATAGTTCGCAATCAGGCAAGGGTTGATGGATGCATCGCTGAAGCATACGCCATTCACAAGATCGGATACTTTTCAAGCGTCTATTCTGCAGAAGAACACAATGTTGATGTCTCTTCATTGTGGTACAATATGGATGAAGCACCCCCTTGTAGCAGCCTCTCCATTTTTAAAACGAGAGGCACCACTGTTGGTAGTGGCACGAGCTACGATGTTGAACCTGATGATAAGATGACTGCTTTGATGTACATGTACGCTAATATAGAGGGAATGATGAATATTTTCAGTAAGTGTTTGTTCAACATCTATAATAATTAGCGTGATGTGTTATACATCTATGCTAATCATTCTGTTTTTTCCTTATTTATTGTGTTCGATCAACAAAATTGGAAATCTAAGCAGCAATCTACGAGCAGACAAATACAATCGATGCAATATCATGGAGTACAAGGAGGGCCTAACTTCCTATCCTGGTTTCATGCAAAGTGCAAAAAACAAGTCGGTGTCCATGAAGAAATACGACAACTGTCCTACGGATCAATTAAAATTATAAGCTACGATCGATACGATGTCAATGTGTATTGATTTCGTTCAACTGAATTTAAAGCTCAACGTCCTTTCAGAGCAACATGTAACACCGGAGTTGTGAATAGGGCAGTTGATGACCGAGGACGTGAAATTACTTATTATGGGATCGTTAAAAACATCATGGAATTCAGTTTTGTGGGGAATAAGGTCCTTCATGTAGTCTTCTTTGACTCCGATTGGTTTGATCCTAAAAATGGAACTCGACAAAACCAATTCAACATGGTAGAAGTCAAACACAAGGACCAAATACGAGGCTACGACACCTTCGTCCTTGCACACCAAGTCGAACAAGTGTATTATCTACATTATCCAGGAAAAAAGCTTAAAGCTTGGTGGGTTGCACACAAGGTGAATCCTGGTGAGCGGTTATATACACCAAACGATGTTGGATACCTTGATGATGAGGTTGATGTTGTTTACTAAGAACAAGAGTTACCAGACTCTTTTGTCGTCGAGCCTGACTTAGGACTCGATGACTTTGTTGGAGATGCAGAAGATATAGAGAGTAGTGAGATGCGAAAACGAAAAAGGGAAACAACCATGACAGAAGATCGATGGTCGGTTTATGTAGTAGAGTACATTGTGATGTTGATGGATTTTAAAATTGTGTACAAGTAACGTTTCTTTGATGTCTTCTTTTGTTTTTTTATACTTTTCATGAAATTTATTAGCTAATTTTCCTTTAAATAGGATGTCATCGATCATCAACAGACGAGGAGGGGCAGGGGCGCGGAAGTTTCTGCCAGCGAGAGTCACGAGAGGAGAGGAGGTCTTTGAGGGTAGTGAGCTTAGTGGGGGTAGACGAGATCAGTTGGTGAGCCATCTATCGGAGTCGTCACGTGGACCTCTACAGCGGTCACGACAGGTAAAGAACATTTAATTACATAAATGATTTAAGAAATTCTTTATTATATAATATTAATCTTGAAAATTATCTGGACAACTCTATGTCAGAGGATACAGAGGCTAGGGTGCCTCTTTCGGTGCCTTCTTCTTCGGTGCCTTCTTCTTCAGAGCCTCCTTCTTTGGAGCCAGTGCAGTCGGGTGACCCCACTTTTGGGTCACTTGCTTTGGAGCAGGTTCCACAATGGCGAACTAGGAGGAACCACTACGTGCCTCCTCCTCCGGCTCCTGCGAACCCAGACAATCGAGTTGTTATTCGTCCGATTGGCGATAGTTAAGTAAATCTCTAACAATTCAATTTAGATACTTTTAGACTTATATATATACTAATAGAGAATCATGTATCAGGACTTGGGAGGATGCTTTGTTTACGGACCATGGATGCCATGCGCTGGTAAACAGTATTCTGGGCCGTCTAGTCCGTTTTCACTACCCCGGTGTAGTGAACGGACGTGCTGCCACGTCTTCGGATGACTACTATAGGGCCCATGATGTTCTTCACGACAACCACCAGGAGGCTGTTTCGCAGGACATCATGGTAAGTATGAACAATACTTGTGTAATACAAATTAAGTATAAGTTACATACATTTACTTGTATATTTCTTTTCCAGGCACGATATCGTTTGGAGAACGAGGTCGAGTAGACGAATCACACTCGTCTCGTCTTCCATAACCGCGTGAGGAAGATCGTGACACGGTCACTATTGTCGGCTCGCATTCAAGCTACAGCCTCGTACTTCAAGTTGTATCCAAACGAGCGTGAGCCAAGGAAGGAACCGACCGACACGTACTTGATGAAGGCCCAGTACGTAGAGGTAAAGTTTTTAGTTTACTTTGCTTCATTATCTGATTGTGATCAATATTTTCATTTAATAATAAATTTGTGCAGGTTTGCGTAGCGTGGCTTGAGAGCCGCCTAGACGTGTACCGTGGCCTGTGTGCTCTTTGGGCGAATGAGGGTTTCTAGGCACTTTCTAAAACCCGTCGAGAGAGTAGAGGGACAGAGGTAAAACATCGCTTGGGTGCGGACAACTACATACGCCTCGCTAAATGGATGGTAAGTGCTACTCGCATTCTATTAAGTAATTTTATAATCTTCATTGTGCTAACATGTATCGATAGGAGCACGAGAGCGGTCAGCAGTCGGCACCTATCAAGGTGTGGAAGAGGGGTTCACTTGGGAAGTGACTCGTCGTAGTCTGACCAGCTGTCTTCTCAGACGGTGACACAAACTTTGGTGAGTTATTTTTTCAACTTAATTGAATTCTATTTAAGAGTTCCAATGACATTATTTTTTTGTATTTTTAGGAAAAGTACGGTGAGGAGGCGCAGAGGATTCAAGGCGAAGAGTTCGATTGGCAGAGCGCGTCAATCATCCCCGAAGCCGCGTATGGAAGCGCTGGTGGGAAACCTCACGGACGGTGAGCTTTGTTAATTTATTGTTACCATCTTCAAGATACAAAAATTTAATAACCTTACTTCGTTGTGCAGGTTAGCCATGTTCGATGGAGTGGTCGACTCGAGGAAGGCATGGGCTTCCTCGAGGGTTTCTTCATCGTATCAGGGCGGGTCCAGCAGCAGCCGTGCGAGCCGAGGTTTGGAGCTCCAGGGTCTTCGAGAGGAGCTCTAGAGGACCAAGACATGCTCAGGGTGAGGGACAAGGCACAGAGGGCTAGGAACGAGGCACAGAGGGCTAGGGACGAGTATCAACACTCGTTCATGCTACAGATGCAAACTGTCGTGCAAGTACGTTCTAGATGTTGTACTTAATATTTTTAATACATAAATGACATGTATAATGATTTGCTTTGTATTTGCAGGCTATGTTTCCGGCAAAACCGATTATCTTTCCGCATTGGGCGCCGCCAGCGGTATCATAGCCGCGGGTGCCGGCGACAGCAGCTCACGTACAAAATTATTCAAAATAGCTTAAACTAGTTAAACTTGTTCAAATTTAGTAAAATATGCATTTTTGTACTTGAAACATGTCTAACCACACTTGCACATCACAAGGATCGGGAACGGAGGCTCAAGCTCCGTCGCCTCAAATTCCGGTGCTTGGACGACTGCAGGAGGACTTTCTGAACTCTGGTGGCAGCAGACGGGGTAGCGCCTCATAGTCAGGTCAGCTCCTTGCTTTAATTTTTAGTTCCATCTTTGACCTACAAAATATGGATTTAATTCACTATCGAAAATTAAAAGCAATTTAGTATACAAAAGATAAAATACACTTCAATAGGCCCTCTGAATGACTTGAATAAGCCCTGTTTCCTCAAGGAACTTCAAACCCCAACCACCAACAACAAGCTTGAAACCTACATCTTGCCAACAAGTCTAGACACATTGCTTGTGTGACCCATCCAATCTTTTCTTCCTTGCTTGTTTTTTCTTTCTTACCCATAGGTTTCCTTTCAGAAAACCAATTGCATTGACAGCATCATAGGCCAAGTCAAAGAAAGACATGCTCAACATGAGCCCAGTAGCAAAGCCCTAACAAAATGGTCAAAATAAATGTTGGATTTGTGTGAAAAATGAAAATCTATTATTGTTTTGTCCTAATTAACTCTGTGGGCTTATTATGATTGTCATCTGAGCATTGGCTGGCCTGGCCTCCAGAAATGAAAAGGTATTTGGCTGAAATGCATAAAAAACATGATCTATCACCTCTTGTATTTAACTGTCAATCTTAGTCACTGTGCAATGTTTTGTATTTCTTTCATTACTTCATTTTGAGGAGAAACATTAATATCACCATATTCTTGTGCCATCTTACAGGATCGCAATGTTCGAGAGGTTGAGCAGCAGTAACAATTCTTATTTTTAGCTTCATAAACTCATGAATTGTGTAGTTTGTCTTTTGTAAAGTGTTTTGCAATCCTTATTGTGATATATATGTTTGTGATGCCTGTTTTTATCTGCCTGTGTGATGTTGCCATCGAGCCAGGGCTGGCCTGGAAGCCATGGCATAAATTTCTATTTTTTTTAAAAAAAATCTACATAACTTATCGATGATGGTTTTCTGGCACCGTTGTCGATACTGGCAATTTATCATCGACGGTTCCCTAGTTACCATCAACAATAAGGCCTATAGGCGATGGTTTTCGCTGGGCCATCGTCGATATTGCCAAGTTATCTTCGACGGTCTCCAAATACCCGTCGGCAATAACATCTAATATCGATGACGGTTGTCGTTAAACCATCGGCTATAAGTGTATTATAGACGACAGTCCGAAGAACCGTCAACGATAAGCTCCCCCCCCCCCCCCCCCCCCCCCGCTGCCACATGGATGGAGTACCTTATTGGCGACAGCTAAAACCGCCCGTCATCGATAAGCTTATAGATGACAGTAACCGTCGTCCGTAAGCTTATAGATGACTAATAGTTGTAGACGGCCGGATACCGTTGTTGATAAGCATATACCATTGTCGATAGCTTCTAGACGGCGTACATTCCTTATAGACGATGGTTTTTGTCCGTCGTCTATTATCATGGTTCCTGTTGTGGTTAAAGTCGATCTTGAGGACCCGACCAAGTCATCAAGGAAGTCCAGCACCCAGGGAAGCTGGCCAACCCTATGTTCATCAAGAAGAAAAGCGGAGAATGGAGGATGTGTGTCGATTACACAGGCTTCAACAAGGCATGCCCCAAGGACCCGTTCCCGATGGCACAGATCGACCAGGTCATTGACCTGACCATATGAAGCGAATCCCTGTGCTTCTTGGACGCCTACACAAGGTACCACCAAATTGCACTTCACTAGGAGGAGCACCTGGCTATCGTGTTCATCACCCCTTATGACTCTTACCCTCTATGTAAGGATGCCATTAGGACTGAAGAACATGGGGGATACATATCAACACTACATGTAGAAGTTCTTTTGGCAGCAGATCTGGCAGAACGTTGAAGTCTTCATCGACGATATTGTGGTAAAGTCTAGAAAGGCATTGAGCCTCCTCGTCGACCTCAAGGAAACATTCACCAATCTTCAATACAACAACCTAAAGTTGAACCTAGAGAAATACGTGTTCTGCGTACCTGGGGTAAGCCGTTCAGGTACATTATCTTGGATCGCGACATCGAAGCCAACCCTGAGAAGATAACAACAATCACTAACATGGGGACCGTCCATGACATGAAGGAGATACAGAGGCTAATGGGGTGCCTTGCAGCCCAAAGCCATTTTGTCATCTGGCTCGAGGAACGAGGTCTACCACTCTACATGCTCCTGAGAAAAACTCAGCCCTTCAAGTGCACGAAGGAAGCACAATAAGCCATCGACAGGCTGAAGGCTCTCCTCATAGACCCTCCAATGTTGGCATCTCTGGAGACAAGTGAGCCGCTCCTCTTCCACATCACAGCAACCGACCAGGTGGTCAGCACCGCCCTGGTAGTAGAGCGAGAGGAGCTCGACCACGCCCATAAGGTGGAGAAGCCAGTGTACTTTATCAGCAAATGTTGGCCCACTGCGAGACACTCTACCTACATGTACATAAACTCCTGTACGCTGTTTTGATAATGAAGCGCATGCCCATTCACTATTTTGTGATCTGTTCGATCCAAGTTGTCATGGCACACGGGCTCGATGCTATCATCAACAGTCGAGACTCTTTGGGCAAGATTGCTAAGTGGGCACTTGAGCTCATAGGATTTGGCATATCCTATGTCCCCACACGATGATCAAATCCCAGACCCTAGCGGTCTTCATCGTCGAATGGACAGAGACGGGGGCCGTGCTAGTGCCAACCGACCGTAAGAACTGGACAATATACTTCGATGGCTCGATGACCCTGAATGGCACAGGGAGTGGTGCCATCCTCATCTCCTCGGAAGGTAATTAGCTCCAATACGCATGGTGCCTGCATTTTGGGGCAACTAACAATGTTGCTGAGTATGAGGCGCTCCTTAATGGGATTTGCATAACGGTCCAACTTGGCGTACTGTGGTACCCTGTGGACCAGGTACCCTCGCATACACAAAGAAGAAGTGTTGAGTCCCACATTCCAGGAGAGAAGACCTCCAGAGGCCGCATGTCCTGTAGTACCGGACCTACCTCCCTCTTAAGGGTGGCTCCGGTTCTGCCACATGTCCCGCAGCTCCGGACTTGCCTCCCTGCTAAGGGTGGCTCTAGAGCTGCCACTTGTCGGACCCTACCTCTCGAACGGGAAGAACTCCAGAATCTCCAACAACGCGGACATTCAAGTGACTATAAATCTGCCGTTACAAGACTTGATTGATGCAACATTAATTCCACATTAAAGATGCACGATCAGAGGGCCTCCAAATGTGGTAATTCTGTCATCAAGGCACGTTATTACACAAATAAACTGTTGTTAAGCGTATAGATCGTGTACAGGGTGCTTAATAGCCCAAGGCCACCTATCGGGTCTCGGTTACTCTGTAACAGCCAAACCTTAGCATATAAAAGATCTAAGCTGCATAGTAGAACTCAGGCTCATCTGATATCAGTCATTCACACGCATACTGACTCAAGCTTAGTAACACTCAAGCATACAACACACCTTCGTGGAGTAGGGTATTACGCTTAGGCAGCCCAAACCACGTAAAATCCCCTCGTCACCTTTGTTCTTGAGATCTTTGAGTTACGTCCATCCTAAAAAAGAACCTCTGAGGACTACTTCTTAGTAGTACCGGGGAAAGTGTCGACCGCACAACTCGACATTTGCCGCGCGAGGTAGGGGGAGGCACTCTTTAAAGACTTCCAAGATCAACGATGGTGAACTCCACTACTGCTTCCACTAGTTCGGATGCACGGGCTGAAAGAGGCAATAAAGTTGGTGACACCTCTCGTCGTCCTGGTGGCAATACTGCACTGATCGACAAGTTGGAGCTCCAGGACAACAGCCTGGAAACAACAGACCACCACCTGCTGCAGCAGCCACTGCTATCGACATGCAGGATGGTGTCCTCGCATCGGTCACTGAATCGACCACCAACCTTGATTGCAGTGCGGGCTCTTCTTCAACATCCACCAATGCAAGATGCACCTCCAGCAGCGCTAGAGCAGTGGCGCAACAACGTCGACCATCTGGTCACCACTGCAGGCATGGTGCTCAATAATCTACCACAGCCTGAGCCCAGACTTGCATCTACACGCTACAGGACCTTTACGGGACAACTTGGTCCTAGGTCATTGTAGAGGAGACATGCGCTATCACAACAGCAACATCTTATACCCCTTTGATGGCTTTCCGTACTCATTCAATGTCCAGACTCTCGGCAGAAGATCTCAGGGCGGAGCTCAACCGCTGTTACGCAGAGCAAGATGGCAGCGTCACCATAGAGCGTAACTGCGAGAGGCAATGCATCCTAGAGGAATCTTACCCTCTAGGAGAAGGCGGTGGCTATGCGGCCCTCACACCACACCTTCGCATGGTGGAGTGGCCAACCAAGTTCTGGCCTCACCTGCCAGAGAAGTATGACGGGACTGTCAACCCCGTTGAATGCCTACAGATCTACTCCACCGCCAACTACTTTCCCGTAGCCTTGACCGGAACTGCTCGGTCATGGTTCATGAGCCTTCTTCCCCAACCCCATCTATAGTTGGGGAGAGCTATGCCGCTAGTTCACAGCCAACTTCAGGAGATCCTACTCACCCTAGCACTGAACAGGATCTCTTTGCCGTACGACAAAATTTGGGAGAGTCACTGTGACCTTTCATCTAGCGGTTCTCCCAGGTACAAAACACAATTACTTCTATCTTGAATGCCTCCGTTGTTGTTGCATTCCGACATGGCATGAGAGACAAGAAGATGCTAAAGAAGCTGGCCACCAAGAACATCCATGATGTTACGGAGCTCTTCAACCTAGTGGATGGCACCGTTAGGGTGTGACTGGCACTCCAAGACAGCCATGGAGGCAGGAGCACCAATTGCTTCCAAGGAGAGAACTACTGCCCAAGGCAGTGGTAAAAAGAAAAACAAGAAAACAAGTGGCAAGAATAAGCCACTTGCCGACGCACATACATCTGTAGCCGCAACGACTCCAGGTGGTCGTGGGCCATGCTCTGATAAGCGACCTCATCTGTCGTCAAATAATGGCGACAATAGGATGTGGTGCTCGGTCCACTACTCCTCATGTCACAACCTCGAGGACTGCCGAGAGATCAAGAGGCTGGCTGAACGAGATCAGCACAAGCATCGGGATGACACGCCTTTTCGCCAACAGGAGGGCAAATAGAAGGTCAACAAAGCTCCAGTGGAGCAGGAGTTAGTCTTCCAAGATGCCAAGAAGGTGTTGAAAGCAGTCTGCGGCAACATCGACGACTCTGACACCAGCTCCAACAACAAGGGATGGAGGACTCTCCATATGATGTATGGAGAGGCGTGGGATATTACTTCCCAACGCGTAGTGAAAACTCAACATCGAGAGATAGCTGCTGTAGATCCCACCATCAAGGTGGAGCCCCATCGGAAGTGGATGGACACTCTGATTACCTTTGACGCCTCCGACTGCCCCAAGAACATGGCGTGAGTTGGGCATTTTCTGCTGATAGTCTCCCCGACCATCAACAACCTGCAACTCTTTCATGTTTTGGTTGATAGTGGGGCGGCTCTCAACCTCATCAGCTTTGCTGCCTTCAAGAAGCTGCAGGTACCCATGTCGGATCTTAAGCCCTCGCTCCTATTCTCCGGAGGGGGTCCAAGAGCTATCACTTCGCTCGGTTGTGTCTCTCTCCCAGTAACATTCGGGACTCATGACAACTACCAGTCAGAGAAACTGATCTTCGCTGTAGCAGAGATCAACCTTCCCTTCAATGCCATCCTCAAAAGACCAACCTTTTAGCAATTCATGATGGTAGCTCACTACGGCTACCCGGTGTTCAAGATGCCTACTCCAACAGGCATCCTCCAGATTCGAGGGGACCGTACTGTTGGAGTCACTGCATTTGAGAAGCTTCATGCGCTAGCTGTTGCGCAAGAAGCTGATTCAATCAAGGAGCAATCAGCTCAACAACCTCCAAGCGCGCGCCAGCACGGCTCAACCTCAACACCCCGTGTACAGCCAAGCAGCGACTACAACATTCTCGTCAAAGTCATCCAGATCGGTTCTGAAGCCGCCCAAACCACTTGTACTCCGGGAGGTCTGGGTGACAAATAGGAACTCGTGTTCATCACCTTCCACTGAGCTAATGTCGACGTGTTTGCATGGCAACTGTCACAAATTCCTGGGATCCCTAGGGAGTTGATTGAGCACCATCTGAAGGTCTACCCTGACGCATGGTCGATCTAATAGAAGCCGCGGAAACAGTCTATCGAGCGCCAAAACTGAAAGTGCATATAGGCAAACCCTTGTGGGTTTTGGTCGATTGATGACAAACAAATGAGATCCTAATGAACTTGTTGAGATGACTGCAGTTCAATTTAAATGAGATAGTTTGGTGCACTCAAAAAGTGAAAAATGAAGTGGTGAAGGAAAAGAGAAAAGCCCAACTCATGACTGAAGCGCAAAGTTGACTTAAATGTATAGGATGTGTGTGAGAGACACATCCTAAGAGCTCAATTCTTTGCGTAGGGGTAAGGGCTTAAAATAAACCTAAAAATTCCCTGAGCACCGGACTAGTCCGTTCATGGACCAAACTAGTTCGTTCAACTCTATGTTGTCCAAGTTCACAGTACACCGGACTAGTCCGATAAACTTTTTGGAACCACATACCACAGTGGACCAGACTAGTCCATTCATGGACCAAACTAGTCCATTTAATTTTCTGTAAACCTATTACGCTGTGCGTCGGACAAGTTCGTCCATAGGACAGGACTAGTCCGTTGAACTCTCTGATGCTCTATAACACATAGCACCAGATAAGTCCGCTTGTGGACCGATCTAGTTGGTTAAACTCCCCGAAACTCAAATACATAGGGCACCAGACAAGTCCGAACACCAACCGGACTTGTCTGGTATATCTCAAACAATGTATAGTTTCTAGTGTGCTGCACATTTCATGCCATTTTTACACAGCATACCAGACAAGTTCGGTACCCAGTATGGACTAGTCCGACTGTCGAGATCCCTAATGGTAACAATTTTGGAAACACTATAAATAAGAGATCCACGACCTAACAAAGAAAATACACATATTCTACTGTTCACAACTCAAACCCTAGCGCCGCAACTTGTCCCAAGAGCACGAAAACACATCTCCCCACACATCTAAGGTCCTCAAAAGTGAAAATATTTGAGTATTCAGATTTGGGATTGGGAGATTGGTGTCTACGCGTCATTGAGCTCTTGGGGTTTGATATCTTTACGAGGGAAAGGGTTTGAAGAGACCTGGCTCTATGTGGGCTTCCTCATCGAGTAGTAGATCTCTTTGGTGAGATCGAAACTCGGTAAAAATTCGTGTCCCGTGTGCTTCTCTATTTTTGCATCATCATTACTTAGGGCATTAAGTTGACCGATCTTGTTTTTATTGAATTACAATTGCTTTCCACGTGTAACTTTGCAATATTGATTATCAATTCACGTGATCTCAATAGTTGTTCAATTTCCGCTGTTATAACATTTAATTCATGAATCAACACATAATTAATTTGCCACACTTTACCAAACTGGACTAGTCCGCACCCAAACCGGACAAGTCCGGTCACTCAAGTATTTGACAGTTTGATTAAGTGTGCAGAAAATTTTCAAAGTCTATTCACCCCCTCCAGGCCACATTCAATGGTATCAGAACAGGTTCTCCATCGATGATACTCACCGCTCGGAGAGATCAATGGCCTCTGAGAAGAACAACGAGATCCCGAAGGTGCTCAACACCGAAGAAGAGCAAGATACAAAAGCCTTCGATGTACTTAGGGAAAATCAACACGATGATGAAGAAGTATGTCACCTCAAGGCACTTTTAAGGAAGAAACTCCTGAGTCAAAACGGAAAAGAGGACAAGAAGATGACGGGGAGTGGTCATCACGACTACTCCCGATATCCTTACAATTACAATCGTCTTAATTCAAATAATCATTATCTTTCCATTCCCATGAAAAAACCTCCGCAATTCGATGGAAATGATTATACCATGTGGAAATACAATATAAAAATGCATCTAATCTCATTGAACCCAAGTCTTTGGCATATTGTGTGTACATGCGTAGATATCCCGAATACGGATGATGAACTCACTCTGGAACAAGAACAAGAAATTTACCGCAACGCACAAGCCATTGCAGTGATCAATTCATATCTAAGACGAGAAGAGTTCACCAAGATTAATGGACTAGAAAGTGCGAAGGAAAATTGGGATACACTCAAGACTGCACATGAAGGAAATCGGTCGGTCCGAGAAGCTAAAATTGAAATGTTTGAAGGAGAATTGGGGAGATTTTCCATTGAAGAGGGCGAATCACCTCAAGACATGTACAACCGGATGAAGGCGCTTATCTATGGAAGCAAGAAGTGGACTGACCATGAGGTGGTCAAAAGAATGATTAGAGCATTTATGCAAAGAAATGTCACCTTGTGCTCTATGATCCGAGAAAGCCCAGGGTTCCACAAAATAACTCCAGATGAACTATTGGGCAAAACTATCAACCATGAAATGATGGAGAAGGAGGCCCAACACGTCAAAGACCGAGCTGAGTTCACTTCCTCCAAGAAGAAGGACGTTGCTCTCAAAGCAACTTGCAAGCCTAAAGGAAAGGAAGCTCGTAAAGCACAAGATGATGAAGACACAAGTGATGTAAGAACCGATTTGGATGAAGAGGAAATGACACTCTTCATCAAGAAATTCAAGCGCATGATGCGAAGAAGGAAGGGCAACAACTCAAGTGAAGGGAAGAGCAAAGAAAAAAAGAAAATCCAAGGCTCGATGTACCTGCTACAACTGTGGCGAGTACGGTCACTTCATGGTTGACTGCACTAATGAAGAAAATAAAAGGAAGAAGGAAGCAAAGCCTCAAGAGAAGAAAATCTTCACGAGAAGGAGGCAAGATCACCAAGCGCACATTGGCAAGGAGTGGGACTCAAACAATGAGTCCTCCTCTGATGAAGAAGAGGAGATGGCCAACATTGCCATCAAGAAGCCTACCAAGAATTCTACGCTCTTCCCGAACATGGGAGGACGGGAGACTCATAATCACACTTGCCTTGTTGCTAAGGAAGGAAAGAAAAAGGTTCGACTTACACCTTCCTCGCTAAATTCCTCTATTGATGATTTTGACAGCTCTAGTGAAAATGAGGCAATGTTTAGGGGATTAAGTAAAACTGCCTTAAAAAAATGAAAATGTTGTCGGATGAAATTTTTGAGAAGGAGAAGCTTGTCAACCGACAAGAAGATATGCTCATCCGTGAAAGGAAGAGATATCAAGAGGTTGAGAAACTCCTTGAGCTTGAGAGGGAAAAGAGCAAGTCACTTGAGCACGAGCTAGCTTTGAGTAAGGAAACTTACTCAAAACTAGAAGACTGACACATTGCAATCAAGGATGAACTTGCTAACTTGTCAAGAGTTAACAAAATCCTCAAAGTGCAAGTTGAGTCACTCAAGCAAACTGACTCCTCCTCCTTAAAGAGCTCATCTTCCTAAGATGTAAATTTGTAAAATCCCACTTTTTCCTTTCATGTGAAGTTCAGCTACAAGTTGTTTATCAAACATAATGGAGGTCAATATAGTGGTGCACATGAACTTTACCTCACTAAAAAGGTTTTCTTTCTACTCATGTTTAATTTTATTAACATCAGGATTGGACTTCACCCTAATCCTAGAACATTTTAATTAAACCTTTCTGCAAAGTTGGGAATTTAATTGATCTAAATGGGTAGGGCAAATTATTGCAGCAATAAAAAATCAAAACAATTGTAATTTGATTATGTTGCTATGTATATCTGGCCCTGACAAAAAGATTCAAATCCAAGGCTCCAAATTTTTCCTTGGCCTCTTAAATATCTTGAATAGCTTCTCGGAAAATTTTCAAGATTTTTGAAGCACGTCTTCCATTTAGTTGGACACGTACAAAGGGTTTATTCCACGTCGATCTCAAATTTAGCTTTGCACTGAACCTTGCCCAAATCAAACCACAATTTTTCCTAAGACCTTTTATGGTTCAGTGAGCTTTGTTTCAAAGTTTGGTGATTTATGGACCTCAGTTACTATTTATTTCAATAAGGTTTATAAACAAGTTTGAATTCAAATTTGATTTTAAATTGGAAACAAACTATGTCCAAATTGAAATCTGATTGCAGATTTGGGTTCCTCATATTTTTCTTAGCCCGTCTGTAAATTTTTGGAATTTTTGGGCAATGTTTGAGGTGGAATTTAGAGGAACAGAGAAGAGGGAGTAGTGGGGCCCGCATGTCAGCCAGGGAGACCGTTTAACTGCCCTGTTTTCTTTCTCCGCGCAACACCGCGACGGCTGCATGCTGCCAGCGTGCCGTTGGGCCGTTGGTCGCCTCCAGCTGCCCTGCTCCTCCTTATCTACTGCGGTAAAGGCTATATATTCACCCCACCGTCGACCGAAGTCCCTCCTCGGTTCACTTTTCGCTCGCGCCGCGCCATTTCTCGCCGCCGCGACCACCTCAGTTCCGCCTGACGCCGCTCAGCCTCTTCGCCGATACAAGCCTCCCCGTCATCTGCAGTCTATAGGAAAAAGGTGTGCCATGATCTCGTGTAGCTTCTGGTTAAATTTGAACTCAAATCATGCATCCTAGCGTCCGTATTCCGTGAATTACCAAAGCACTTTTATTGCTTCGAAGCTAGTTCGTCGGTATAATTCTTTGATCCAGTTAGACGACATGATCTACATATCCTAGCGCACCTTCCCTCCAAAAATCAGAAAGAACCATCGACTAATTAATGAGTTATCCAATTTTTCCCCTTCTGCCATTGGAGGAGCTCGGTTCACCATCGACCTTGCTGCTGCCGGCTATGGCACGAGCTCTGGACCCTCCTAAACTCTTTCCCATACTTCCAAGATGCTTCCCGAGCTTTCAAATGAGAGTTTTCGCTAGGAAATCGAAGGTCTCGACATAACCGAAACCCTAGCACCCGCCGCCGCCGTCGGGAGTGGTTTTCCGGTCACCCATCGCCGTCGGGAGTTACTCCAACGTATTCCCCGCGCGAAACTAGTGTGGGGCGGCGAGTACCGAGACCTCCCATGGGCCGGAAACCATCGCTGGTAAAAGCGCTGCCACGCGTCGGCGTGGGAGCCGCCGCCCGAGCCCGTGGCCAGAGGTTGAAGAAGGCTGAGACGCAGGTCCCACCTGCCTGTGAGCGCAGCGCGGCCGGGATCAACCTGTGGCCAGGGATCTTCTGTGGCCGCGTGGAAATATTTATGGCCTCCGGTATGGCTGACTCCTGGTTGGCTGATTTTAAATCCGGTGGGCCCAGGCGCCAGTTTTAAAACCTAAATATCTCTCTGTAGACTGCTCCAAAGATATTCAAACAAATTTTGTATGAAAGCCCTTGAGATCTAGTTTCTGTTAGTACCAATTAGGTTCTGTGAAACTTACTTTTAAAATCGGTAGAAAACAATCTTTCCAAATACAAATACAATTTTTCCATGTGAACTTTCAACTGGAAAAATCCCCAAAATTCACATAAAATACATTGTCCTATTCTTGTTTACCAGAAAAAGTTTTGGAGCCATTGCACCTGTATAACCCCCTGTATAGTTCAATTTCCTTTTTCAGTCATTGAATTTTACAAATGATCAGTTGCTTTATTATGTCCCAAATTTGGACTGAACCTTCCATTAATCATACACTAGTTTCTGTAAAAATCTTGGATTTAATTGACTTAATCTCCTAGTCCTAATTCAGTAGCAAACTGAATATTAATTGAAAAGCTAAAAATCCAATTATAAAATAATTCCAGAAATTCTTGCCATCTTTGAAATTCAATAACTCCTTCACCAAGGCTTAGACATTTATGAAACCAATTTCGCTAGAACCAAGACAACCTCCTCTATCATGATTATCAACTGGCAGCTATGTTCAAGCTTCAGTTTCTTCTCTAAAATTTTTGGGAGTTTATTGCTTGCCATAATTTTAGAGACAACAAACTACTTTCATCATCTCCTGTTCTTTGCAAGAGCTTCTATCATATTCCCCAGTATCTACCATCAAAGTTCCAGAACCATTTAGGTCATTATCATATATTGATCACCAAATATTAGATTATGGTTTTAGTAATAATTATTTTTCAAATTCATTCATAAACATATTATATGCATATCGTGTGGTGACCGAAGTCGAGGAGGAACCAGAGGCCTTTGAAGTACAGCTGTCGGATACTAACACAGACTCGGACCTGCAACCAGGCAAGCCCTGGTTTGCATTCAAGTCGTTTATAAAGTTTTGCTTTATCACTATGTTGATTAGCATATGAATTGTGCATTACGTTCAGGATGCTTGAATACTCCAAATGCATGACCCACAATCCCATTGGTTAATTGGGTAGGTTACTAGCTCGATGTGTAGAAATGCTATGCTAATGTTGTAGGTGAACCGGTAGAAGTCGAGTAGTTAGAATCTACTCGCGAGATAGAAATTTGACACTCATCTACACTGGGTTAACATTTATAGAAAATAACTGTTTAGTCTAAACTTGAGACCGGTCAGAGATGGATAGGAAGCGGCAAGATGTGGTCTTGGTCGCATAGCTCTGACTAGCCAGTCAAGGCCCGTCTGTATGCGGCCCCTTCGAACATGCTTGACTTGTACCAGTGACATACTGGACATATAGACTCCAGTAAACTGACGTAACTCGATAACTGGGATGTCGAGGCCCATTAACTCACCATCGATAGGGGTGGGTTGAGGACAGTAAGGTGTAAATTGGTCGGCGGACACAAGAGGTGTTCCGTGCAGAGACCTTCTGTTCGCGGAGGTGAGACGGGTTCGGCGTTCGGGTTTCTTGTGAAAGGTGGCCATATACGACTAGTACTGAAGTGTTACATAGGTACTGGTGTACTCGCTGACACTTTCGAATGTGCGTATGTGTCATGTTGTCCGGGTGTGTCCTGATTGCAATCACCGTCCCTCGCGGTAATAGAGTACCACTTGTTCACTGCGTCGTGACGTAGTAAATACTAAAGAAGCTAGAAAAATATGATGTATTGAATTATAATTGCTTTGCAACCTTGTATGACTTAGAGATAGTAAAATTAAAGTTTACAGTTTCCCCATACTTTAGCTCTAATTGCATTATGTGCTCTGGGCATGTCATATCATCGACAAAGCGTTTCTTGTTTGATTGTGGAGTCTATGATGTATCGTGCCTGGAGAATGTCATTTGCTACTTAAAATATGAATTTAAGGATCCACTTGTAGGCGACTCATTTATGCTTCACCTTACCTATGCTTAGTATTCACCCTTGCATATGTCTAGTGAGACGGGTCAGTCTTGCTGAGCCTTATGCTCATGTTTGCAGCTAATGAGTTTTTGCAGGTTATAAGATTGATGAAGGGTTTGATGATGAGGCTACACCCCCTCCAGGGTGTACAGTCGAGTGGGAACCCTGCACGCCGCCGTGACTTGGGTGTTGCTAGTGCGAAGTATCCAGGACATGTATGACTTTGCTTTTGCATAGCTAGTGTTGAGAGCGTAGCTATGATATATATGTTTCATTCCCTCCGGTAGTATTGTAAAACTTCCGCTGTATGATAACTAAAAGACTTCATCTTGTATTTTATTCTTGTTCTGTTCTTGTATACTGTTGGGTGTCGCATCGCATGACACCACCCAATGAGATCCTCGGATGTTGGGATTCTGGTCCCCACAGACATGGTATCAAAGCATCATTGGGAACAGTGTACTTGAAAAGAACATATTTTCAAAAATTAGGATTTGAGTGAGGAATTAGCTATATGCCCTTATAAGGAATATTATTAGTATAAGATATAAAGGTGGTAAACTAACTTATGTGTTATTGATTCTGTAACGACGCCCCCGACGTCAGGTAAGAGGTAAGGTACGCCACTGTAAGCGGATCAATTGCGGTAAGCTCACCATGCTAGAGGTAGCATGGAAGTTTTCTGTGACTTAGCACGGAAATGTTAATAGGAGTCTCTGAAGCTTTCTATGTTTCTGAGAACCTATGACACGTGGTACCCCAGCGTGTTTCAAAGTTAGTGGGAGCCCCCGTCGGGTGGTGTATAATCTGATAGTATGCATCTCTAGAACCATTCATGTTCTATGGGAGCATGCGAAACATGTATGCCCGAGCCTGTATAAGCCAGATCGTATGGGAGTCTTTGCTGTACAGACGTATTTACAACCATGTACCTCGAGACATGACCTCGCTCGAGGGCGACTCACACCAGAGTCGTATGCATTTATTTTCATATGTACTATTGTGACTGCCTGTCGTGTTTCCCCGTACCGCCCTTGAGGTGTGACAGTGTGAAAGGGGATTGTTTGTCTTTTGCAGCATTGACTACAGTAGAAGACCGTGTAGATACTGTTTGGGAGAGAACGATGTAGGAACCACCTATAGACGTAACCGGATATACCGGCTAGAATTTTCTTTGGTGAGGTACGTAGTACCGTCAGTATCAAACATGATACTTGACCATCCCCAACGACAAAATGGATGCATAGTGTTTTGGAAATTCTGAATATCAGATGCTGGTAGGTTTGGATTCCGAAAAAGGGACTCTGACTCGATAAGGTAGATAGAATCAAGATTCTTGATTTCTGGCAGAAGTTGGCTCGACTTCGCCAGGTTGTAGTCTTGATTTTCTGATAGATAACATAAGGCAATCATATATGGATGGAAAGCTCGTGAAGACCTCTACAACTTTTCTGTTGACCATCAGGGCAGAAAATTTTGATAATCTGTCGAAATCTGGAGTATACTAAAACTGCTACAGATGACCCTCCCATAGTACCAGTTCCAGTAATATTGACATAACTCTCTGTAGGAACATCTTCTGCCTTATTGTGATACATGTATGGAAAGAGCAGAAGAATATATACAAGTTTGATGTTTAGAGTTTTTCCTAATTCGAATTTTAGAGAAATCAAATTTGGAAATCAAAACAGTGAACTGCAGGACTGCTGGTGCAAACCAGTCAGTTCAACTGTTTAGTTTGGATAGTTATAAATTTTAACCCAGAATAGTGACATAATCACATATATACATTTTTGGAAATCTTAGGAAGTCCTCTATAAACTTTATTTTGCATTCATGATCTGAATCTGGGTACAGCTGTGTCTAATTCCATTTGTCGCAAACTTGGTTCTGGCAGTCCAGAACTTGAAGCAGTTTGCACATGTTTGTGAATTTGCACGCGATACATGTATAACAAACTTTTCGGGGGGTAACTCTTTTACTTCTGGATTTTTAACTTGATTTTATACAAAGTTTATTTTGTCATTACCTCAAAATATTGTCATGATATCCCTGTATAAATTGTGGACATCACTACATATATAGGGGAGGTTCTGTCAAAATTTCCAGAAAATATGGGTCAACTTAAAACCTGTATAGATTCTATTTCCTTGCTCACTTGTAGCTGTATGAGTACAATCTGGAAAGTTTGGAAATTATAATACAACTTTTGTATTCAGCCCAACACCTGTTTCTGACGTTTCCCGTATGAAAATTTTGAATATATACAGGAAGGTCAGCTGGAACAGACTGTGATTACAACTCCAGTTTTAAATTTTTCTTAAACTGTTGAGAGTTGGAAACCTTCTCAGTGTTCCAGTATTCTTTTATATAGATGACGGATGTAAGGATGCTACTACCAGACAGATGGGTATTTGCCACTTGCACTAGCCATCCGGGCTTTCCAAGTTTGCTGCGGGAAGTGCTCCAACAGTTTGGTTTCATCGAGATGCCATGCTATTGGGTAGAGAAACGATCGACAGAGGTGTTCGGTCGTGCACCATCTTGGTAGAAAACCTGGCTAGTCCACATCGATATGGATGGGCTCCTTTCTCAGTTACCATCGAGGGGGCTCATTTAGAGGACACTTGGGCAATCGCAGCAGGCGATGCACTTATGAAGCTTTGTGAGCTTCATCAAGATGCCATGGCGGGGACTCAATTTGCCCTTATTCCAGTCCGTGGTATGGCTGGATTTGAATGGCAATGTCGTATAGTTGCTGCCTATACACCGCATGGCGACACAACCTCAACAACACTTGGGACATATGCGGCTGCTTCCAATATGGTAGTTGCTACACAAGGCACCATTATTATGGAGCAAATCGAGGCCTTGCGGGAAGCGACGGAGCGGGGTGATACCCTTGATTATATCAACGAGAATCTACGTTCACTCCTAGCCCCAACGAATCACCGACTAAATAAGTGCGAGCGTCAACTGCATTCTGCTCGCATTAGGCTACGGAAAGCTCGCACTGAACTGCAGCAAGCTCGTGGTGAGTTGCAAGCAAGTCAGTTGGAGGTGCAACAACAGCAAGAGCAGCTGTTAGTAGTTACTGAAGAGTGGGACACCGCCATTGAGATAGCTCAGAATTGGGAGTATGAGGCAGGACAACTGCAGGATAATGTAATTGAGGCCGAAGCACAATTGCAACTAGTGGTGTATCCACCGGCCCATAATATACCACTAATTATGGGTGAACAATTGCCTTCGAATGACGACGAAGAAGAAAAAGATCCCGAAGAACTCGAGTACGTCGAGTAGGACGTATTGAAGTGGGATGTGGCAACACTTCTGCCGACACGAGGCAACATATAGTTTAATAGTTGCTCGTGTGTTTCTTTTGTGACCATGTTTGTGTCATATTAAGAGTAGTGGTGGTTATGTCTAAGATGACAAGATGTGTACGACATCTCATGGGGACCAAGTATGGTGGAGATGTATTTCCATAGTCGGAGTCCATCATTTTGAAGTTTACTACTGTAAACTTGGTCACGAGATAATATATCTTGTATAAAGCTTGTACTTTATCAATATATGTTGATGTTGCATATTATCTATCGCTGTCTACCGCATTACTATTTATATGGAAGGATGAACTTGAGGCAATGAGACTTATGGTGTAAATCGTTGTATTGCAGAATGGTGCGTACACGTACATCCCAGGAAGTGGGAGTCTCAAGTAGGGGACAGGGGGATGACACCCCACCCCCGGGGCAGAACACGCCCCAGACGCAGCCACCTCCACCACCTCCACCTACACTTCCCAGAAGTCTCGCGGAGGTTCTCGCAGCAGTGCTCGGCTCGCGCGACGAGCAAACCGAGTTGTTGCGGACCCTTGTACAGCGTTCGTCCTGTCAAGGGGGACGACAAGCTGATGGGCCACGTCAGCCATATTCGAGTTCCTACTCGGATTTCACATCGACGCATCCGCCGGTCTTCAGGGAGGATGATGAACCTTTGGAGGCGGACAACTGGCTCCGCACCATTGAAGGGAAGTTCGGTTTACTCGAGGTAACCGAACAACAGAAGACTCTGTTTGCAGCTCAACAATTGCTGGGTTCTGCTGGTGTGTGGTGGGCAAACTACCTCGCTGCACGCCCCGCAGACTATGTCATGAGCTGGGCAGAATTCCGGGAGGCGTTCCGCGCCTACCATATCCCTCCCGAGATTATGAGGAGGAAGCTTCAAGAGTTCTTGGAGCTGAAGCAGGGATGAAGGAGTGCTTATGAGTACTCCAAGACCTTCAACCACTTTGCCCAGTATGCACAGGACCACGTGAACACGGGAGACAGGAAGTGAGAGTGCTTCTACCGGGGTTTGAACCCCAAGATGAAGGACAAGCTTGCCTTGTTCAACCGTGGAAACTTCAACGATATTGTCAACGCCGCGATCGTACAAGAGGACGCTACTCGAGAGTTGTCCTCAGACAAGAAGAAGAGGAGTGCTCCACAGGGCAGTGGAGGTGGTGCTCCTCAGAAGTACCGAATGGTGTATCGATCACCATCTGGCCAGAGGTGGCAACCGCCATCGCGACCACCAATGTTCAGTGGTCTCCAATTCGGCAACCACAAAGTTAAGTTATTTTAGAAATATTTACAATATTCGTAAGGTGTTTGGAAGTCTTAAGATTGCCTCTATTTGCGTATGGAAGAGTCTTGAGCAGTTATAGAAGGTTTCGTGTGAAACTGGGTAGGCTTAGAGTACTAGTTTGGATTGGGTTGGCCTTAGGGATGGTTATATAAGCAAGGAAGGCCAGAGGTTGTGGAGAGACGACTTTGGGATATTCCTCTTGTTTTTTGATCAATAAAATTCATAGTTTAAAGGAACTTTTGTGCCTTGTTCATCCAACTGTTGGTGTTTTATCATAACATGAGTTTTATAGATCCAATTGACTGGATTCTTTTGTCTTCACAACTTGATTATCTATCAGCTGCGAAAATTTCACGATTATTGGATTTGTGGTTTTTTATCTACACGAGTTTCATTGCAGTGTTGCAGATCTGGTTTTTTACTCGAATAGATCAGATTGACCCTTGTTCGATCTTTCGGTCATAACTTGAGTTTTTATCAATGGTTTTTCATGATTCTTGTTGTAATGTCTTTATGACTTGATTCTTCACAATTTATACTGGTTTTTTCACAATTGATCACGTTGTATTAGTCGCACATATTGTTTCTTTAATATATCAATTTTCTGCTAAGGGATTTTCATTGCTTCTGCTGAAAAAGTTTAAATCTACCATTTGTCCCCTCGGGTATCTTTTATCATGGTCTTCGATCCTACAATTGGTATCATAGCCACGATGCTCTAGTCTTTGTAATTTGCAAGTGTTATGACTAATTGATATGGAGAAATACTCAGCAAAACATTGTGTGTTCAATGTCATTGATTTTCGGGTTTGGAAGGCACATATGGATGCTTGCATATAGACGCAAGGCTTCGCCATATGGGAAAAGGTCTACAAGTCTTTCGATGTGCCACCAAACAATCAAGTTACGGCTGCAAACATGAGAGATGTCGAGAACAATAAAAAGGCTCGCAACTTGATCATACAAGGATTGACTCAAAGCAACTTCGACTATGTTGCACACCTTCGATCAGCATACCATGTTTGGAATGCTCTATTTGATTATCATGAAGGAACCAACACTATCAAGGAGGTAAGACAAGACATGTTCAAGAAAGAATATATACGATTTGAGATGCAACCATGTGACTCAATTGATGACCTCTTTGCTCGCTTTAACAAATTCTTAGTAACTTGCGTAGTGACAACGTTAATTTTACAGATGCTGAGAATGCTAGGCAATTACTAAGTGCTTTAGACATGTCAGTTTGGGATATGAAAGTTACATCTATTCGTAAGTCCACTATCATGTGTACACCTACATTAGATGTGCTATATTATATGTTAAAAACTCATGAAGTTGACATAATCTCACGTAAGAATCCAAACAAGTCTCTTGCATTTTTTTCACAACGTGACACGACTATCTCTAGTCAATCTTCATCATGTGATACACTTGCTTTGGTGTCCTATCTAACCCTTGAACAGATTGAAGAGTTTCCAGAGGAGGAGCTAGCACTTCTTTATACTTGATTCTCAAAAGTATTGTAAAATGTGAGATCTCGAAGAAGTGGTAGTGGTGTTTCTCAACGATGCTTCGA
This sequence comes from Tuctoria greenei, assembly GCA_036927565.1. NCBI lineage: Eukaryota > Viridiplantae > Streptophyta > Magnoliopsida > Poales > Poaceae > Tuctoria > Tuctoria greenei. Next base: position 61,656,099 of record JAYESD010000006.1, read on the forward strand.
ATGCAGTGAGTTTGGAAACTTTTGTACAAATTGGCCTAACCTTTCTGGTCCTACTTCCCGTGATGAAAAGTAAACAAGGACGAAGCACTCCTATGCAATTGATAAGAATAAGAAGAAGGATTTTACAGGTCGCCAATTGGTAAACATTTTTATCTCCGCACTTCAAAAACTTGGCTCGAGCGATGTGGACATCAAAAGTAATGAAGATGAAGAGAATTTGGCAAATATGTGCTTCATGGTGGGCAAATCAAGATCAAGTATGGAGGAGGCAGAACACAATAGCAACGATGAAGAGGTACGACCCACTTGCGAAAGAAATGTGTGATGCTATTTCTCGTTCCACTATTATACTTAAGAAAAAGGACAAGAAACTTAGGGACAATGCTGTTAAAATTGAATCGCTAGAATCTGAAATTAATCGTCTAAAATCCTTGATTTCTAGTGATGATTCTTGTTCCTCACGTGAATTAATATATGAACAATTGTCCTCTTTAAGAAGTGCGCACACCTCAACACTTTATAAACTTGAACCTGAAATTAAAAAGAACAAAAAGATTGCTGCACTTAATGATAAAACATAAAAGATGCTAGTTGTTCTACATTTGATTCGCATTGTTCCACATGTGATGATCTTGATAAGAAACTACATGATGCTATAGATGAGATTTCTATTTTGAATAATGCTTTACTCTCTCATGAAGTGAAATATTGTTCTAATTGCAAATTAAAAGGAAAAACTTCATGTGAAAATCATGTAATGATAAATCCACTTCTTATGTCTCAAATCATATTTTCTTGCATGCTAAACTAGGTAAAACACCATATGAACTTGGGTTATGTCATAGGCCTAATGTCACACACTTTAGGGTGTTTGGTTGCAAATGATTTGTTATGAAATATGGTAATCTTGATAGATTTGAACTTAGATCTGTTGATGGCGTGTTTCTTTGTTATCCATCTCATACTAGGGGCTACCGTGTGCTTTTACTTGACACTAACAAAATTGTGGAGAATTGTGAGGTTTCTTCTGATGAAGCTAGACCAGGTACTACCTCTAATATTGCAGGTCCAGATCCACATCTGTAGGGGGAGAGTATTTTCATCAAAGAAGACGAAGAAGTGGTGCTACTGCCCGAAAATTTAGAAGTAAATGACGTTCATCACGCTGCTGATTTTGCACCACTACTAGCACCAACAGCTACTGCAGTTGGTGCAGATTGTTCTCAAGCCACAAGTTCTTCAATCTCTGATGAACATGAAGAATAAGGAGCTGGTGAAGTGTCTACCCCCCCTGCATCCACAATCTGTGATGCACAGACAAGTTACACGGTCCAGGTTTTGCGATCCAAACTCTCACGCTCATTCTGCTTTTGTTGCTTCTTTTGAACCCAAAGATATATCACATGCGCTCACTAATGAATCTTGGATTATTGCCTTGCAAGAAGAGTTAGAAAATTTTAAAAGAAATAATGTTTGAAAAATTGTACCTCCACCTCAAGGTCACACTTTAATTGGAACTAAATGGGTGTTTAAAAATAAACAAAGTGAGGATGGGTTTGTGGTTAGGAATAAGGCTTGGTTGGTTGCTCCAGGTTTCACACAAGTTGAACGTCTAGATTTTAATGAAACTTTTGGTTCTGTTGCTGGATTAGAAGCAATAAAAATTTTGTTAGCTTTTCCTGCATCTAAAGGTTTCAAGTTATATAAATGGATGTTAACAGTGATTTTCTTAATGGCTATATAGTTAAGAGGTTTATGTCAAGCAACCACCAGATTTTGAAAATCTAGATTTTCCTTATCATGTTTACAAACTGCCAAAAGCCTTGTATGGTCTCAAACAAGCCCCTAGAGCATGGTATGATAGGTTAAAAACATTCTTACTTGAAAATGGGTTTACCATGGGCAAGGTTGATAAAACTCTTTTTGTGCTTAAGCATGGCAATGACTCATTATTCCTTAGAGTGTATGTGGATGATATCATCTTTGGTTGTGCTTTTCATGATCTTGTGTCCATGTTTTCAACTATTTTGAGTTCAGAATTTGAGATGAGTATGATGGGAGAACTCATGTACTTGTTGGTGCTGCAAATAAAGCAAACCAAGGAGGGTACTTCTGTGCATCAAATGAAGTATACAAGAGATCTTCTTAAGCACTTCAACATGTACAAAGAAAGCCTCTTCGGACACCAATGGGTAGAGCAACAATACTTGAACTTGATGAAGATGGTGAACCCGTGGATCAAAAAGAATATAGAAGCATGATCGGGTCACTTTTGTATCTCACGGCATCAAGACCAGACATACAACTCAGCGTATGTATTTGTGCATGGTTTCGAGCTTCCCCACGTGCTTCACATCGTCAAGCCGTCAAAATAATTCTCAAGTACTTACATGGAATTCAAGAATTTAGCATTTTTCTTCGTTCTTCCTCAACCATTACTTTGAAAACTTTTTCGGATGCTGATTTTGGGGATTGTAGGATTGATAGGAAAAGTACTTCAGCTGCTTGTCATTTTCTTGGTAATTCACTTATCGATTAGTTCTCTAGAAAACAAAATCCAGTTGCACAATCCACAACCGAATCTGAAAATATAGCTGATGCTAGCGCTAGCTCACAAATTCTTTGGATTGTTCAAACACTTAAGGACTATGTGGTTGATATAGATAGTGTTTCACTATTTTGTGGTAACATTAGTGCCATTTGCATTGCTAAAAAACCCGTGCAACATTCGAGAACAAAGCACGTTGATATTAGGTATCACTTTCTCCATTATAATGTTGAAAAAGGAAACATTATGCTTGACCATATAGATACCGAACAATAATTGGCTGACATTTTTACAAAACTTTGGATTTCACTTGTTTTTGTTTTATTCGTATTGAAATAGGGGTTATGCATCCTCATGACCTAAATTGATGGGTAGTTTTGAAACTTGGGAACTCTATGTGTGAATCTAAAATTAAAATAATATGAGCATATTATTCCATACATATATGACTTTGTGACTCCTTTTACATGCTGAAAGTTCCTACTACATAATCTCGTTATACATTTTGTAGTTTTTGTCATGACTAGTAACTGGAATAATTACTTACACTAGATCTAGTCATGATCAAACTTTCTTGCTGTTTTGATCTTGTTGCATGCTCAAGAGTGCTTTTAATAATGAAAAACTAATCAATCAATTATCCACATGTTGAGCTTTTATAATCAAATAAAAAATGAGAAAAGATGAAAAGAATGTGCATGCATGGCACTTCTTCTTTTGAGATGGCTTATTATTGCACTTAGATATGAACTTGGAATAAGTTGTGTATGACTAAAACCATGTCCTTAAGCTTCTGATTGTCAAATGACATAGGGTGGCTCGGTTAGTTAGAATAAGGCCGATGCGGCATATAATCTCTTGCAGATGTCATAAGATGAATTTTGTTCCTTAAAAGAAAATAAAAATGCAGCAACAAGTGTCATGCTTTCAAGTCTCGAAATAGTTAAGTTTGTGAGATCATGACTTGGTTAAAATTGAAAATTCACTTGATCTCTAGCAAGTCTTACACTACTTCATGTATCTCATTGATGTGATAGTGTAAGTTACTTGATAATATGGCTTGGATGAGCTTTGTTTTTGTCGAAGTGTTAATGCGATACTTCCCCTGGATCTGCTAAGGAGCAGCCCACGAAGGTTCTTGTTCGACAGGGCTTAGGCCTCAATCAAGTGTTCGTGCGTATGAGAGTGTATGAGATGGTGGTTTTTACGTGGTTCGGGCCGCAAGGAGCGTAAAACCATACTCCATGGTGGATTGTATTGCTAGTGTGTGTGAATGCGTGTGTGTATTGGGGATTGGATTCTGATCCTTTGTAATGGTGACGGTCCGGTCCTTTTATAGACAAGGTCGAACACCTTACAAGTGGGGTCTGGGGCCCGTCAGGTGGTTCCGGGGCGATGTTATCCTAAAGATCTAAGGCTTCTTGCATAAGCTTCCTCTGATCGTGGCTTTGAAGATTTGTCGTCTTGCCGCCTCCCTCGTCAGTAGTTCATGCACCGTTGTTGACAATGGCAAGGTATGTCCCGTCCAACTGTCTCTGTCGCTGTAAGCTACTCACTTGGCGGAGTGGGACAGGCATGCGACGTCTTCACTACGATGCGATTGGTCGTAGCGGTACCTGACATTAGGCATGCGCCATGCCATGTGTCTGTGGAAGTTGCGTATCTTTAATGCTTGACAGGGACAAGGCGCACTGCCCTCTTAACTCCCGCAACTGTCCATCCAGGGCAAGTGGCTGGACTACGTGGCAGCTCGGGAGCTCACCTCCGCGGAGGAGGTCGGGTTTTGTCTTTGGACCACGTGGCAGCTCGGGAGCCCACCTCCGTGGAGGAGGTCGGGTCCCGTTTTGCGGACCATGTGGCAGCCCCAGAGCCCGTTCCTGAGTAGAGCGGGGACTCTAAGGCTGCAGGACACATGGCAGCACTGGAGCCCGCCTGCTGGACATGTGGCTGCTTGGGAGCTCATCTCCGAGGGGGAGCTGGACTCTTCTTCGGGGTCTCTTGTGGGTACTCCAGACCCCGCATACGAGGCAGATGTGTCCGGGCCTTCTGAACACGTGGCGCCCTTAGGCCATGACTCTATTGGGAGGCAGGGCACCTAGGCGGCTCTAGCTTATGTGTGAGGGTACCTGATATGCCAAGTATCAACAGTGGCCTCTGGGTCCACCCTAGGGGGAGGTGATGAGCCACAGGGTGGATCCCTATCCCTGCTTTCCCCGTTGCCTTTTACTTTTTTCTTGATTAGCTGAAGCGGTGTGCGCCTTTGCTGTTGTGGCCACGCGTCCCTCCCTGGTTGAGGGGTCGTGGCAACGGGATCTTTGCTTGCTGTGACATTATCATGATGGTTCCTGATGCACCTGCTGCACTTTTGCTGCTTTCACTTCCATCTTTGTGGGATCCGCCGTGTTTCCTTCTCAGGTGGAGAACTGCTTGGGCCAGTTTCTTTGATGGGGGACCTGAGCCCACTTGTCATGGACGCCATGGCATGAGCCGCTGATTCTGAGCCCACCAAATTTGCACGGTGCGCTCAAACTCCGATAGGATATTTTAAAAGAGTACCTTTGTGGGTAATGGTGCTTCCTTCCTCACACATGCCCCAAACCTTTGATCCTTTGACTTCCTCCTTGAGCGCCCACTCCTTCCTCAACATCGAGTTTCTCGACTCCTGGTCCAATGGACTCAACCTTGCCTCCTTCACGAATGGAGGATGTCTCATCTGTGAGGCAGCTTTTGGGCTTGGAGGATGAGAAGCGACGGGATTTGATCCGTCCCGGCTCCTTGCCACTGGAGTTGAGGGAGAAAGAGATCGTCTTCTTCAAGGTGTATGAATACTCCGGGTTCGTCCCACCCGTTTCCTCCTTTCTGGTGACACTTCTGGAGATTCTCAGGCTCCAGATTCATCACCTGTCGCCGAACTCTCTGGCGCCAACGGCGGTGTTCTCGCATTTCAGCGAGATGTTTATCGGGGTGTACCCGTGCGTGCCGGCGTTCCAACAGTTCTTCGTGCTGAGGCGGACCAGGAATAAGGGAAAGACAGGCTCCCTCAATGCCTAATACTTCCAGCATCGGGTGAACAACCCCTTCAAGTACATCACTTCGCTCTCAATGGCAAAATGGCCTGACTGGAGGAGCGACTGGGTGATCGTACATGCCGACACCCACGATTGAATGGTCCCGCCCATCGGTTGGTTGGCGTTTAGGAAGGTTGCCTGGGAGGAACGTCCGAGGCTGGTGTCGACGTATACTCTGGTGATGGAGAGGATCCAATTCCTAGCCCACTGCTTTGCACCGATCGGGACCTTCAGACGAAGATTCTGAAAGAAATGCCAAACCTGGACGCGCTCAGTCTTTCTTTGTGGAAGGTTGGTGACGAGAGCCGTGGGCTGGCCATCGTCGAACCTTCACAGGAGTCTGCACCTACTCCAGGCTCCAAAGCTTCAAGAACGGAGGACACACCCTCTATCGAAGTGTAAGGCAAGGCATCGTTCCCTGACGTAGGCAAGGGTAAGGCACTGGTCCCTGCCACGGGGAAGGGTAAGTCGACGGTGGTCGAGGTTGCGAAGGACAAATGCCCTCATTCGCCGTCGAGGCCACCACCGCAGGTGGTCCCTACTCTGAGTCCATGTCCGACGGAGTGTCCCTCTCCGACATCGGGCGTTGGTGGTTTTTTGGCCTGGCGAGCGGTGAATCCGCAATCACCTACAGTCGGCACACCAGCGAGCATCCCCGCCATTAGTGTAAGATAAGGTGATGGAGAGGGATCCGGGAGCACTACGCCCGCAAAGCTCCAGGCCAAGAGACATCGGGCTGACGTTGGCGGCAGCTCAAGGGGAGGCTCCGGGAGTGGCACCGTCTATGTTGGAGGGGGCACGCCAATCCAGGGTGGCAGCGTCGCTCGTGGTTCTGGTGGAGGTCCGGTTGGATCGACCCCGCCTACGGCATCGCCAGCGGAGCCCACAACTTCGGGGCTGTCGAAAGTCGAGGGCCGCTGCAGTTTTCGGGGACGTCAGTATAGCATCCTCTCCATAGCTTGCATCATCATCCTGTCTGCTTTTGTTGATTGATCAGGCCTAGGTTTTGATTTGAAGGGCCACGTCAACTATTGTGAAGCACTTACCTTCTGCGGTAGTACCCGGAGCGCTGCGAAGTCGGCCTAGGAGGCTATGGCTGTAGCGACGGAGCAGACAACCAAGCTTGCTCAGGAGAGTACTTCTCCGGTGTCCGTACCCAGTGCGGGAAGTGAAGAATCTTCGGCTGCATCTCTTGCTGTCATGCCGGAGGCACCTTCAACCGTCGCGCCAGAGGTAATATCGGAGCCGACTCAAGGGGCTGAGGGCTTGGCGTCCGCTGCCGCTGATCCGGCGGGCGGCTACTTGGGCAATGGTGAAGTTGTCACTTCAGGTAGCACCACAACTCCTACTTAGTCTCTGGGGACAAGGTCTCCGGTACTGGTGGCCTCGCCTTCACTTCTACGAGAGGAAGAGAGCGCTGAGATGATCGTCGGGCGACCTTCCATAACATCGGTGCAGCCAGAGTTCCTCTTCAACATCATGGACTCGAGGCAATCCAGCATCCTCCTGGTGCAATCCAACCTTCACCGGGCGCAGGGGGCTCTTGCCGCAGAGCTGGAGAAGCTGCGTGTTGAGGGCGAGTGCCTCCAACGCTGGGAGGACCTTCTGAGGTCCAGGATCACCGAGGCAAAGGCGAAGTACCAGAAGGAGAGCAAGGAGCTGGAGCCGAGGCACCGCTTGGCGAAGGCCATGGACGCAATGTCCCAGAAGATTCTGGCCGACGCCAAGGTAACCAATGACATGTCTGACCCCGCGTGTGCGCCCTTGAAGAGGGTCGAGAGGACCTGGGTCACCAAGAAGTTGTTGTTGCTGAGCGGGAGATTGTTGTCACCGAGCAAGAGGTGGTGGCCCAGGCAATGATGGCTCGGGCTGGGGCAGATCAGGATAGGCTGCAGTCCCGCCTTGAAGATCTTGAGCTCTGAGAGAGCAACTTGGCGCGAGATCATGCAGCACTTAGCTGAGCGTGAGGAACTTTTCCTGCGTGATATCGATGTCCAAGCCCGGGAGCACACAACGGATAGCCGCACCCGAGAGCTTCATCTGCAGGAGTGTCAGCTGGCTTAGCATTTGGAAGCTGAGCGTAGGGTAGTGGCAGAGATGGTGGCATAATATGTCCTGGTGTGCTACCAGAGCAGGTACCCTGTCTGCCAGTGGAGCCAGTTTTTTATGGTCCCGTTGAAGAGCACGAGGAGACGGCACCAGCAGAGGTCAAGAATGCCGCTAAACATGTCGTCGCACAACTTTCCAGGGATTGAGGCTGGCGGCCCGTCTTTTGCATTCAGGGTTTGCCCTTTTGTAAATATTCTTCAATGAATTTGACTTTGTGTTTGTTTGGCTTGTCTTGTGCTTCTCAACTTGTTACTTCTAGTCCTTAGCTGTGTAAGGTCTTGAAGATATTTTCTTCATGTCGTTAGCTTTTGAGGAACCAACGTTTGCATAGGTGACGCCGATTTGTCTTTAGTTGACGTCTTGCCTATGAATCTCCCTTTGAGGCTCCTTAGTAGGCATCGCCAGGTTGCTGGGTACGCCTACCACTTGAGCGCAGGATGTCTTCGACTGGCCCCCAGCAGAGCGGGAGAGCACGAGTGGCTGACCTCAGTGTGCTCCTTCCAGGGGCCCTCCATCGTTGTAGAGACATCGATGGTAGGCCCTTGGGAGGTGCAGGAGCTGGATGCTCCAGCGCAGCCTGCCATCATCGTAGGGACGTCGGCGGCAGGCTCCCTGGGAGGTGCCGGAGCTTGATGCTCCAGTGTCACCCGCCATCATCGTAGAGACGTCGGCACAGTCTCCCTGGGAGGTGCTAGAGCTGGGTGCTTTGGTGTCGCCCACCATCGTCATAGAAACGTTGGTGGCAGACCCCCTGGGAGGTGCCGGAGCTGGGTGCTCTGGCGTAGCCCACCATCACCGTAGATTCATCGACGGTAGGCCCCCAGGGAGGTGCCGGAGCTGGATGCTCCTGTTTCATCCACCATCGTCGAAGATTCATCAATGGCAAACCCTTTGGGAGGTGCCGGAGCTTGGTGCTCCAGCGTCGCCCACCATCATTCCAGATTCATTGACAGCAGGCCCCCTGGGAGGCGCTAGAGTTAGATGCTCCGGCATCCACCATCATCATAGGTTCGTCGATGGCAGGCCCCTTGGGTGGTGCTAGAGCTAACTGCTCTGGCATCGCCCACCATCGTCATAGATTCGTCAGCGGCAGGCCCCCTTGGAGGTGTCGGAGCTGGGTGCTCCAGCATCGCCCACCATCATCGCTGATTCGTCGACGGCAGGCCACTTGGGAGGTGCTGGGGTTGGATGCTCCGACGTCATCTAACATCATTGAAGTTTCATCGACGGATGACCCCTGGTGTACAAGCTAGCACAAGAGAAACCTGTTAGCAACAAGAGTGAGGCAGGAGAGTGTACTCACTTATCCGTGCTTGTTGTTGTCGTCAACACACTGGGACGTTGACGGCAGGCCCCTTGGGAGGTGCTGGAGCTAATTGCTCTGGTGTCGTCCACCATCGTCTATGATTCGTCGATGGCAGGCTCCCTGGGAGGTGCTTGTAACACTCTCATTTTCATCAATCATGCATTGCATACATTCTAATACAAGTCTAACATTAATTCACATAAAAAGGAACAAGTTTAAAATGAATTAGAAGCAAAACCGCACTTAAGAATTCTGAGAAGTGCGGACTAGTCCGATTTTTGTGCGGACTAATCCGATTTCTCTCTGACTTCAAACGTACTTGTCCATTTTGAAGCGGACTAGTCTATTTTTCCCTCTGGGCACTTTCGATCTTGTCTGGTCCTATGCGGACTAGTCCGGTGTTCCAATTCATTGGAAAATTTGCTAAGTCCCTGGACTTGTCCGGACTTGTCCGGTGTGCCAGCGAACTTGTCCGTTTTCCCTCTGACTAAAGTCGGACTTGTCTAATTTTTTGCCAGACTTGTCTGTTTTTCCACTCTGGATAAGTTCGGACTTGTCCGATATAGTCCGGACTTGTCCAATTTCTCTCTGTCCAACTTCAGACTAGTCCGGCCCTTTTTGGACTTGTCTGATAAACTGTGACTCTGAGTTGATCTTTTGTTTCACGACTTGCTTCTTTGGTTTTACATTAAGTGGGCCTAGGGACATCGTGCCCATGAGGGACTCTAAAACCGACCTCTACTGATCTCAAACTCAAAATCCATCTAACCCTAGCCCTCCACCTCCATACCCCACCCCTTGCCTTGACATCTATTTGCCATGTTTCCACCCCAAGCATAGTTTGCCTATCTCTCATATGAAGTTTACTCTATTGGTTAAGCCTCCTGGAGGATAGATGAGGACAATTGTAGTATGTCCAAAAGTAAGCCTTAGAATGAGGGGGGTAGATTTATTCGCCAACCTCATTGTTTTGGATTCGCAAGGATTGAATACTATACTTGGTATGGACTGGTTGAGGAAGCACACTGGAGTTATTGAGTGTGCCACAAAGACGGTGAAGTGGACCAGTGAAGAAGGGATCACCATAGAATTTGAAGCATCTCAACACGCATCGAAGCAATTGGAGCTAAACCACATGGACGGCGCTGCAATTGAAGAAACTCCAGTGGTGTGTGAATTTTTGGTTGTGTTTCCGTATGAGTTGCTAGGTATGCCACCTGACCGAGACATTGAGTTCGTTATTGATTTAATACCTGGAACTGCACCTATAGCCTGATATCAAAAACTCATTAGAGAAACACCAATTATAGCATAGGTACCTTGATTCCAGCATGGCTGCAGCGGTAGAAATCAAACTCACTGGGATGACAAATGCTAGTGTCAACCACAGTTCCCGCCGTTTCAAGGGTTTGCGAGTCAGAATTCATTATATACATTGCTAGTCAAAACAAATATATTACTTCTGCATTGGACATAAACAAAGAATATGAATATATACCGTAATGAAAATTATTATTTTGGATCAATGACTTCTTTAACGATGAGCCTTCATTGGACATCCTCAAATTAAATAAAATCACTAGAATGCACGCTCTAAGGATAGGGTCGAGGCAGCGGCGTCCTCTGGGGACAGGTGACGCAGTGGCGTGCTCCGGGACGAGCTGGCGGAGGCACCGGAGTGGCAGTTCCTCACCTCTCTGATGATAGCAGGCCGGCGTGCTTCGGGGACAGGGAGAACATTTGCACTTATGTGAAGGTGGCGGCGTGCTCATACCGATTACCGAGGTCGGGGTCGAGGTTGCGGCGTGCTCTGAGGACAGGGGACGAGGCGGCGTGCTCCAACGTGCTCAACTCCCGGATGACGAAGGTCGGGGTTGACGATGGGGTAGAGGTCGACGGCGGTAGCGAGACAATGACGAAGAGCGAGTTGAGAAAGAGGGACGACGGCGGCGTGCTCCGGGGACAGGAGACGAGCTGGCGTGCTCAACTCTCTGATGACGCCAAGGTCAGGTTAACAGCGGGGTCGGCGTCGACGTTGAAAATGACGAGACAGTGGCGGCGTGCTCAGGAGCTGCGGTGGTCGAGAGAGCGCGTGAGAGCTAAAAATTTTCACCAAATGCTGCAAGAGAGCGCGCGATGGATAAAAATAGCCAAACTCAGAGACGTGCCTTTATAACACCCGTCTCTCATTTCAGCGTCCGTTGGTTGAGAGAGCGAAAGAATTTTTTTGCCAAAATAGAGCACACGAGGTTTAAAATAAAACTCAGAGACGCACATATATAATGTACATCTTGCATTATCATCTTTCGCATCAGGGCATTTTCCTGCATGCAAAAGACGAGCCACGGTGTGCTGAAGCAGGGAACATCTTTCTCATGCGGGTATGTACCACTGGCAACTGTGCGCAATGTCTTATATGATCGTTGCACTGCACTCAGCTTTCCGAGGTAGGACAAAAGATCTTCGGCGTAAATCGGAGACGAGCCCAGGTAAGACGTGTCTCTGCCAATGTAAGGCGTGTCTCGCATTATTTTGTGGCCCCGGACATGCTGGAGTGTCCTGGATGCGCCACGGTGTGCTGAAGCCAGGAACAACATCTAGGACATTCCGGCGTATACATCTGGCAACTGTGGACAATGCCTTATACAATCGTTACAACGTGCTCAGCTTTCTGAGGTGGGACAAAAGTTCTTCGGCACAAATTGGAGATGTGCCCGAGTGAGGTGCGTCTCCCTTTTGTCGGATCTCAGATGTCTAAGGAGGAGGAGGAGTAGGATTTTGTTTTTCTTTATTGTTTTTAGTTGCTTTTGTTTTGTAAATATTGTTAATTAATGAAATCTATTTTTGTTCATCTACGTGATTGAATATTATCTTGTGCGTTCTTCAACTGTGTGAATGAATGAATGTGTGGTGTGTTCATCGTGTTCCTCAGGTATCATAAGGAAGGATTTTATTATTTTCTAGACAAGTGAATGATTTAGTTATCAAGTGAATGTGCTCTAAGTTTAGTAATGTGTGATATCAACAGTGAACTGAATCAAAATGGAGAAAATCACGAATCAAAAGGTGATGTGTGGAATCGAAGACGCGCTAAGTGCGTCTCCATTTTGCTTCTCTGCACAGACATATCAAAGGCGCCATCAATCTCTTCTCTTCGTTTGTCGTCTCTACGCAGACAATCCACCATGGCCAATTTTCCGCCGCCAAGCCCGCCGAGGGAGCCACCCTACAAGAAACAGTGTTGCCGCTCCCCAGAGAGGCTCAGCAAAGAGCTGCTCGACATGTTGTTCGACAGGCTGTTTGACCGGTTACATAGGCTGCTCTAGACGATGGTCAAGGTGCTTGGCGCCGAGGGCCACAGTATCCTGGTGGCGGCGATGGTGAGGAGCCTCGGTCACGAGCTTGCACCGCAGGATCCGGACCAGCCAGAGCAACCGGCAGAGCAGCCGGAGCAGCCGGTGGAGGAGGAGGGTGAAGAGTAGGATTTAGGTTTTCTTTTGTTGTTTTTTAGTTGATGTTGTTTTTATTTTCTTGTGTCTTGTACTTTTTTCTTGTGTTTTGTAATATATTTGTTAATGAATATTTGTGTTCATCTGTGTGATGAATATTTTATGTGTTCATTTGTGTTATATGTGTTCAACTATGAATGAATGAATGAATTAAATGTTCGGCGATGAGAGTCTGTAAGCGAAGACAAAGGATACGGGCTTTGTGTAGAGTACGTCTCATTTCTTGCGCATATTGGAGACGCACCGTGTTTGATGCGCGACTCCCGCTTGTCAGAGAGGATGGCGTGTCTCGGATACCAATTTAATTGAGATGGGCTTTATTTGAACGTGTCTCCTTGTACTTTCAGCCGAGCCATGTTAGATCCACACTGAAGTGGGCTCGTCATGCCTTTTCTTCATCACCCTCTCTTTAGCTCTTTGCACTCGAGAATGCTCTACCTCTTCAACATACTGAAAGGAATTGTCCTCTGAACCTGAAGACATCGTGCCTGACAAGGAGGTTCAAGGATTAGATAAGAATTGATTTGAGACTATGTTCAAATTGGAATTTAGAAGTTCAAAATGGCAGGTACCGGACTTGTCCGCACTTGAACACTAGACTAGTCAGGTCTGGCATAAAAACCCTAACTTCCTATTTTCAACAGATCTAGCTCGAATCGATTCACAAAGAGTAGAAAACAGTAGGAATTCATGTAGAAGAGTAATTCATTCCCTAGGAGACAAGTAAACTAAGCAAGAATCAAGGAAAGTTGAGAGATAAGGTTTGAGAGGGATTTCACCGAAAGGTTGAAGATTTGCATTGAAGGAGCGGAGTGGGGGTCGGATTAGTCCGGGGTGGACAAGCTCCACGCCAAGGGGAAGATTTCCCTTGGAGAAATCCGGGTTTTTGCTGGCTAGAAGTGGAAATCGCCTTTGGAGCTCACGAAGGAGGTGAGAGAATGCAAAGGAGATTGTGAAAGGTGGAAGATGAGCTCCTAGCAGAGGATTAGGGTTAACCCCGACAAATCTGGACTAGTCCGTTGGACACCGGACAAGTCCGGTGTGTAGGACTAGGACCAGACTAGTCTGTGTCAACAGACTAGTCCGGTGCTAACGCCGGACAAGTCTGGTGTCAGCAGGATAGAACTAAATTAAATCAACTAAATTTTGGTTGTTTGATCTAATAGTGATCTAAAGGACATCATTTCACAAATAATCTTGATGAACATGACCAATAAGCAATCAACAATCATACAATGGCCATAATTCACCATGATTTACTCATTTAAATAGTTTTCTAGAGAAAATCGAGATAAGGGGCAAATTTTTGCAAAGATGAGTTAATTTTGAAATCCCAATCAAGTATGCAATGTTTCAAGCCATATTTCTAGAGTCAAGTATATTTAGCTCGTTTCTTAGCTCAGAAAACCTCTTTTCATCTAGTGGCTTGGTGAAAATGTCTACAATTTGTTTTTCAATCCTAACATGTGAAATTATAATGTCACTTTTTAATGAATGATCTCTTAGGAAATGGTGACGAATATCTATGTGCTTAGTTCTTGAGTGCTCTACTGGGTTGTGTGCAATTTTTATAGCACTCTTAATATCACATAGGAGTGGAATATGGTTCAGACTGTAACCATAGTCCCTTAGAGTTTGTTGCTACCGGCTACAACATACTCTGCTTCAGCTGTGGAAAGAGCAATGGAGTTTTGCTTTTTAGATGACCATGAAACTAGAGATCTGCCAAGGAACTAACAAGTTCCTGACGTGCTCTTTCTACTTTGCATTTTGCATAGTCAGCATCGGAATAACCTATCAAGTTAAATGTGGATCCTTTGGGATACCAAAGGGCCAAGTTGGGTGTGTGCACAAGGTATCTTATGACTCTTTTTACAGCTATTAAATGGCACTATTTAGGTGCCGCTTGAAACCTTGCACACATAAACACACTAAGCATAATATCTGGCCTAGATGCACATAAATAGAGTAATGATCCAATCATAGACTGATATACCTTTTGACCCACATTTGTACCATCTTCCTTGAGATCGAGATGTCCGTTAGTCGCCATGGGTGTCTTGATGGGCTTGGCTTTGTCCATATTGAACTTCTTGAGAATGTCCCGCGTGTACTTAGTTTGGCTTATGAGCGTGCCCAAGAAGAACTTCAATTCGCCCATCATTGACATATTGAACCTATCTGTCATAATCTTGCTAAACTCTTCACAAAATGACTTGTCAGTAGAAACAAAAATGATATCATGAACATATATGATCATCAAAGTGTTCTGTGAACAGAGTATAATTAGCTTTTCCAATTCTAAAACCATTTTGAATTAGAAAATCTCGAAGGCACTCATACCAAGCTCGAGGAGCTTTTTTGAGGTCATAGAGGACCTTACGCAATTTATAAACATGGTTGGGGTGCTCTTGATCTTCAAGTCCTGGTGGCTGCTCCACATACACTTCCTCCTTAATTAGTCCATTGAGGAAGGCACTTTTGACATCCATTTGATACAACTTGAAATTATGGTGAGTAGCATATGCCAATAAAAGACGAATGGACTCAAGTCTAGCTACGGGAGCAAAGGTTTCGTTGAAGTCCAAACCTTCGACTTGTGAGTAACCTTTAGCCACAAGTCTTGCTTTATTTATTGTTACCACTCCATGTTCTTCTTGTTTGTTCCAAAAGACCCATTTTGTTCCAATAACGTTTGCTTTTGGTCTTTCCACCAGTTCCCACACTTCATTTCTCTTGAAGTTATTCAACTCCTCTTGCATTGCAATCATCCAATCTTGATCCTTTAATGCTTCTTCTACCCTGTATGGTTCCAGAAAAGAGACAAAAGAGTAATATTCACAAAAATTTGCTATGTGAGATGTAGTAGTTAATCTCTTAGCAATGTCTCAAATGATGTTGTTGACGGGATGATCTCTTTGTATACTCTGATGTACTCTTGGGTGAGGGACTTGTGAAAATGCTTATTCTTCATTATCTTCATAATCATTGTCTCCCCCTAGATCATTGCTTTTGTGGTTGTGTTAATATTCTTGATCTTTCTGATCTTGATCATGTGCATGAGCTCCCCCTTGATCATTGCTTCCCTGTTGAGGTTCATCTTGTGCACTTGAGTCTTGTGGTTGCTCTTGAGGTAGAATATCACAAAGTTCCATCCTTCTCAACGCTTGACAAGGGGCTTCTTCTTAATCTAGCATACAGTTATCAACTTTTTCCACTTGGGAGCCGTTAGTTTCATCGAACACTACGTCACGTGCTACTTCAACAAGGTTAGAGACTTTGTTGAAGACACGATAAGCGTAGGCGTTCGAATCCTAACCGAGCAAGAACCCTTTATCGGATTTCGGAGCGAACTTCGAACTCCTCGGTTTCTTGTTCAGAATAAAACATTTGCAACCAAATACTTTAAAATATGAAACATTTGGTTTGTTATCGGTGAGAAGCTCATATGGCATTTTCTTCAAGAGTCGGTGAAGATACAACCGGTTTGTTCCGTGACAAGTGATGTTCACTGCTTCAGCTCAAAACTGGTCTGATGTCTTGTATTCATCCAACATTGTCCTTGCCATCTCGATTAGTGTTCTGTTTTTCCTTTCGGCCAAACTGTTTTGTTGAGGGGAGTAGGGTGCCGAAAATTCATGTTTTATTCCTTCATCATCTAGGTACTCCTCGACTTGTGTATTCTTGAATTCTGTCCTGCTGTCACTTCTTATGTTCTTCACAATTGAGGAGAATTCGTTCTGAGCTCTTTTCAGGAATTTCATGAGGATTCCCTAAGTTTTCTATTTATCATACAACAAAAATACCCAGGTGAATCTTGAAAAATCATCAACAATAACTAAACCATATTTGTTATCATCGATGCTTGTATAAGAATTGGATCGGAAAGGTCCATGTGAAGATGTTCCAGCGGTCTTGTGGTAGTCATCACGTTCTTGGCGGGGTGCGCTGCTCAAACTTGTTTTCCCGCCTAACAAGCACTGCACGGCCTGTCGTTTTCAAAGACAACATCCTTTAAACCTCGGATGTGACCACCTTTTAGAAGTGTCTGCAGATTTCTCATCTCAACATGGGATAGCCGTCTATGCCACAACATTCCCATGTTAGTTTTAGCAACCAAGCAAGTGTTTAGTTCAGCTTTATCTTTGTTGAAGTCAATAAGATAAAGCTTTCCCTTCAACATTCCCTTGAATGCAATCGAGCCATCGCTTCTTCCAAAAACGGTCACATCCTCATTAGTGAATAAATAGTTAACCTTTGTCACACATCTGAGATATTGACTATAGGATCGAAGAGCACGTGAAAAGCTACCAGAGGGGGGGGGGTTAATGGTAGATTAAAACTTTTTCAGCGGAAGCAATGAAAACCCCTCGGCAGAAAAATGATCTATTAAAGAAATCATGTGTGAGACTAATCTAAACGTGTTTCACCATGACAAAAGTAATAGATATGAATCGAGTCACGAAGAAGACACAACAATAATCACTCAAATCCGTTGAGAGAAACTCATGTTACGATCGAAAGATCGAACAAAGGTCAATCTGTTCTACCGAGTAAAAACAGATCTGCAATACTGCAAAGAAACTCGTGTAGATCAAAAACCGCAAATCCAATGACCGTGAAATTTTGACAGATGATAGATAATCAAGTTGTGAACACAAAACAGAAAGAATCACGTCAATTGGATCTATAAAACTCGAGTTATGATAAAACCACCAACAAAATGTAGTGTTGTGCAAAAAACTCGATGAGAAAAAACTTGTCTGGAACAACTTGGACGAACAAGGACAAACGTTCCTTCAAACTACAAATTTTATTGATCAAACCACAAGAGGAACAGCCCCAAAGTAGTGCCCCATGTGCTCTGACCTCCCTTGGTTATATAACTAGCCCTTAGGACAACCCAAACTTAACTAGAACTCTAATCCTACTCAATTCACGAATTGAAACTTTCCATAACGGCTCAAGACTCTTCTATATACAGATAGAAGCAATCTTAAGACTTCCAAACACCTTAGTAAAGGTATCCCACATTCCTAGAACAACTCAAATTCGTGACCCACACGAAATCCTATCATAAACATCTAAAGACTTTCCATATTTAAATCAAACACGACTCAGTCGCAACCTGAGTCCATAACCTAGTCGGTTGGACCTTTCTGACTAATTCTTTACGTCCACATCTCTTCATCACGCCTCAGAACCATGTAGCCACGTCCATGCACTCCTTGCATACGTGCAAACATCTTCCAATGACTTCCACGATACCTTCATATGCATTGTTCATGATTCAAACGTGTTGCACAACCTCCCGATCAACTCAACCACAATTCCTTCCGAACATGGTTGTTGAACCTCATCTTCTCCCTAAGACTAGTTCAATGGATCCCATCACCATCCATGTCTTGAACTCAAGCAACACCTGCACATGAATAAACAACCAATACTTACAAGCACAGGTCCTCGACTTGACTCTCATTAGTTCTGAAACTACAACATCTTACGTAAGCACCTCACATAAGCATGTTGCAAACCATAACCACCAAAACACACCAAAAACTTATTAAAAGAATACTAAGAAAACTTTCACAAGTGCAAAAAAAGTTTGAAATATTGCAAGATAAAAGCAGAACAATTGCAATCGAGCTTCGAACCTTGCCAAAGCTAACCAAAACATGTCGGACCTATCGTTGAATCTTGATAAAAAGATGTTCTGGTAGTATTCAAAACTTTTATCATCAAAGCCAATGTATTCAGTACACATAGGTCTCACAATCTCCCCCTTGATGAATGCATTGGCAGCACCATTTAAAATTCTGAACATTTGGCTTATCCACATGAAAAGTTTTGAAAACAATTTTTCTCCTTTTGAAAAACAAATGAGATAAAAACAATTTCTCTCCTTTATACATATTTATCCCTCCCCCTTGCATACTTCTCCCCCTTAGAAGAATCATGCAATCGTGCCAAAAACACTTGTGAATATGTGCAATCGTGCCAAAAACACTTGTGAATATGTGCAACGTGTGATCAATTTCTCCCCCTTTGACAATGTATTCAGCAAGGTATAAAAGAGAAATTTTAATTGTTATGAGCATATAATAACATATACATATAAAACAAAGCTCATCCAAGTCATACTGTCAAGTAACTTACACTATCACAACAATGAGATACATAAAGTAGTGTAAGCCACACTAGAGATCAAATGTAATTTTTAATTTAAGCAAGTCATGATCTCACAAACTGAACTATTTAAAAACCTGAAAGCATGACACTTGTTGCAGAAATTTTCTTCCTTTAAAGCACAAACTTTTAACATATGACATTTGCAAGAGATTATATGCCGCATCTGCCTTATTCTGACCAACCAAGCCAAGCCTATGCATTTGACAATCAGAAGCTTAAGGACATGATTTTAGTCTACCACAACTTCTTCTGAGTTCATATCTAAGTGCAATGATAAGCCATCTCAAAATAAGAAGTGCGATGCATGCATATTCTCTTGATCTTTTCTTAATTTATATTTATTCATAAAAACTCAACATGTGAGTTGATTACTTGATTAATTCCTTATGATTAAAAGTACTTGTGTGCATCCAACAAGTTCAAAATAGCAAGAAAGTTCGATCATGACCAGATTTAGTGTAAGTAATTATTCCAATTACTAGACATGGCAAAAACTACAAAATGTAT
The DNA here is from genome assembly GCA_036927565.1 of Tuctoria greenei. NCBI lineage: Eukaryota > Viridiplantae > Streptophyta > Magnoliopsida > Poales > Poaceae > Tuctoria > Tuctoria greenei. The sequence continues at coordinate 61,675,335 of JAYESD010000006.1, forward strand.
AACACGAGTAATGTAGTAAGAACTTTCAGCATGTAAAAGGAATCACAAAGTCATATATGTATGAAATACTATGCTCATATTATTTTAGGTTCAGATTTACACATAGACTTTCCATGTTTCAAAACTCCCCCTCAATTTAAGCCATGAGGATGCATAACCCGTATTTCACTACGAATGTAAGAAAAACGAGTGAAATCCAAAGGTTTTGTGAAAATGTCAGCCAATTGTTGCTCGGTATCTACATGGTGAAGCACAATGTTTCCTTTTTCAACATTATCACGGAGAAAGTGATACCTAATGTCAATGTGCTTAGTTCTAGAATGTTGCACGGGGTTTTTAGCAATGCAAATGGCACTAGTGTTATCACAAAACAGTGGAACACTATCTAGATCAACCCCATAGTCCTTAAGTGTTTGAACAACCCAAAGAATTTGTGAGCAAGCACTAGCAGCAGCTACATATTCTGATTCAGTTGTGGATTGTGCAACTGAGTTTTGTTTTCTAGAGGACCGGGCAACAAGTGAATTACCATGAAAATGACAAGGGCTGGAACTACTTTTCCTATCAATCCTACAACCCCCGAAATCAGCATCCGAAAAAGCTTTCAAAGTAACGGTTTAGGAAGAAGGAAGAAAAATGCCAAATTCTTGAGTTCCATGTAAGTACCTGAGAATCCTTTTGAGGGATTGACGATGTGAAGCACGTGGGGAGGCTTGAAACCATGCACAAAGACATACGCATAATTGTATGTCTGGTCTTGATGCTGTGAGGTACAAAAGCGATCTGATCATGCTTCTATATTCTTTTTGATCCACGGGTTCACCATCTTCATCCAGTTCAAGTGTTGTTGCTGTTCCCGTTGGTGTCCGAAGAGGCTTGCTTTTGTCCATGTTGAAGCGCCTCAGGAGGTCTTTTGTATACTTCGTTTAATGCACAAAGGTACCTTCCTTGGTTTGCTTGATTTGCAGCCCCAAAGAGTACGTGAGTTCTCTCATCATACTCATCTCAAATTCTGAACTCATCATAGCTGAAAACTTGGAAACAAGATCATGAGAAGCACAACCAAATATAATATCATCCACATACACTTGAACGAATAATGAGTCATTGCCATGCTTAAGGACAAAAAGAGTTTTATCAACCATTCCCATGGTAAACCCATTTTCAAGTAATAATGTTTTTAACCTATCATACCATACTCTAGGGGCTTGTTTGAAACCGTACAAGGCTTTGGACAGTTTGTAAACATGATTAGGAAAATCTAGATTTTCGAACCCGGTGATTGTTTGACATAAACCTCCTCATCTATGTAGCCATTAAGAAAAGCACTTTTAACATCCATTTGATATAGCTTAAAACCTTTAGATGCAGCAAAAGCTAACAAAATACTTATGGCTTCTAATCTAGCAATAGGAGCAAAAGTTTCATCAAAATCTTGACCTTCCACTTGAGTGAAATCTTGAGCAACCAACCTAGCCTTATTCCTAACCACAACCCCATCCTCACTTTGTTTATTTTTAAACTTCTATTTAGTTCCAATTAAAGTGTGACCTTTAGGTGGAGGTACAAGTTTCCAAAAATTATTTCTTACAAAATTTTCTAACTCTTCTTGCATGGAAATTATCCAAGATTCATTAGTGAGTGCGTGTGATATATCTTTGGGTTCAAAAGAAGCAACAAAAGCAGAATGAGCATGAGAGTTTGGATCGCAAAACCTGGACCGTGTAACTCATTCATGCAAACTTCCAATAATTTGTTGTGGAGGATGACTTTTGAGAACCCGAAGGGGAGTGGATACTTCACACGCTTCTTCTTCCTCATGTTCATCACAAATCGATGAGCTTGTGACTTGAGGAGGATCTAGACCAGCAATGGTGGTCGTTGGTGCTGGCTGTGAATCAAAATCATGAGCCGGAACAATGTCATTAGCTGCTGAATTTTCGGGCAGTAGCTCCACCTCTTCCTCATCTTCAACGAAAATGCTCTGCCCTGCGGATATGGATCCAGACCTGCAATGTTTGAGCTAGTACCTGTGCTAGTTTCATCAAAAGACACCTCACAAGTCTCCACAATTTGTCAGTGTCAAGTAAAAGCACGCGGTAGACTCTAGTATGAGATGGATAACCAAGAAACATGCCATCAATGGATCTAGGTTCAAATTTATGAAGATTACTATGTTTCTTAACGAAGAATTTGCAACCAAAAACCCGAAAGTGTGTAACAATAGGCCTATGCTCAAACCGGAGCTCATATGGTGTTTTAGCTAGCTTAGCGCGCAAGAAAACACGATTTGTGACATAACAAGCAGTTGCAATCGCATCAGCCCAAAATTTCCTAGGAGTTTGATATTCATCAAGCATAGTCCTAGCCATTTCAACTAAGGTTCTGTTCTTTCTTTCTACAAAACCGTTTTTTTAGGTACATATGGTGAAGAAAATTGATGATTTATTCCATTTTCAGCACAAAAGTGATCAAAAGATTGATTTTTAAATTTGGTTCTGTTATCACTTCTAATTGCTTTTAAAGATCCTATGTGATCAATTGATAATCTAAGAAATAAAGTTCTAAAGTGACTAAAAGCTTCATTCTTAGATGCCATAAAGTAAACCTAATAGTATCTAGAAAAATCATCAACAATCACAAGAACATACCATTTACCTCCGAAGGATTGAACACGTGAAGGTCCGACGGTGTCAAGGTGCAAAAGTTGACCCGGTTCAGTTATCATGATCATTGTGAGAGGAGTATGTGAACCCGCAACCATCTTAGCATGTCTACAAGAAGAGCACATAGTTTCTCTGTCCTCTTTAAGCTTAGGCAGCCCACGTATGTGATCAAGAGCACTAACACGCGTGAGATGATCAAATCCTGCGTGACCAAGTCTACGATGCCAAAAATATAAATCTTTGGAATCATTAGCAACTAGACACCTATGCTTAGAGGAAGACATATCAAAATCAGCTTTAAAAACTCTTCCAAACCGTGACATGTCAGAAATAAGTTAACTGTTTGAGTTCACAACTTTGCAGCAATTTTTAGTGAAAATAATTTCCAGATTTTCATCTAGCAGTTGTGAAATAGAAAGCAAGTTGTATTTCAAATTTTTAACAAGTGTCACATCCTTCAAACAGTAGTGATCATTTACTCTAATCAAATCCTTAGCAATTACAGGAGTTGAAGAATTATCGGCAAAAGTAACATTCTCTACACGTGATACAAAAGAGAGGGAGGAGAGCCATTATTTGTTACCGGTCATGTGACGTGAGCAACCTGAATCCACAATCCAAATGTTCTCCTTCCTCAAGCGTGTAACCTACATAGAAGAACAATACGTCGATGACTCAATACTGGGATTAGTCAAAAGGCATTTAGGAATCCTATACTGAGTCACACGATGTCTATCAGGAATAACACGCAAAAGCTGAGATAAAACAACATGTTTATGAGCCAAAGCTTGAGGATTTTTGTACCCAATTACTGTCCTACGAGATGTTACATGTGTAGCATGAAAAACAGTAGGTTTGGGAGCAAACTTTGCATGTTTTTGACTCATTATAGCAGATTGCATGTTCCTATCATTCGATTTAGCAAGTGTAGCAAATTTTGCATAAAAGTTATGAGATCTAGCAATCATTCTTTCTTTTTTCTGTTGTTTAGCTAGTCTATAACAAAAATCTATGAAATGACCATCTCTACCACAGTAGGTACAATGAAATTGAACTTTGTGTTCATGTCTAGATGAGCAAGCAACATTTTTATTTGAAACCGAATGAGACAACGCTCCTGCAGATTTGAAAACCACTTCTTTTTGTTTAGGAACTGTTTGAATCAAACCACTTCCTAATGAATTTACAATTTTAGGTGGATGTGCCTTAGCATGAGCATGAGAATCAAAACCTAAACCAGTTTTATCATTGCAAGACTTGGAACAATTCAGCAGCAAGTTTAAGTTCTTATTCCCATTACAAAACCGATCTAATGTCCTATGCATGTCATCAAGTTTATTGGATAGATTAAGGCAATTTTCACATGAAGTTTTTCATTTTAATTTGCAATTGGAACAATATTTAACTTCATGAGAACATAAAGCATTGTTCAATATAGAAATTTCATTCGTAGCATCTTGTAGTTTCTTATCAAGATCATTACAAGTAGAACAATGCAAATCAATTGTAGAACAACTAGCATCTTTCAAGTTTTTATCATTAAGTGCAGCAAGCTCTCTGTTCTTTTCAATTTCTAACTCAAGTTTATCAAGTGTGGAGGTGTGCGCACTTCTTAATGAGGACAATTGTTCATATATTAAATCACATGAGGAACAAGAATCATCACTAGGAATCAGGGATTTCAAACGATTAATTTCAGATTCTAGTGACTCAATTTTAACAGCATTGTCCCGAAGCTTTTTGTCCTTTTTCTTAACTATAACAGTGGCACGAGAAATAGCATCACACATTTCTTAGCAAGTAGGACATACCTCTTCATTGTCACTGTTGTGTTCAGCCTCCTCCATACTTGATCTTGACTTGCCCGCTATGAAGCACAAGTTTGCCAAATCATCTTTGTCACTTCCAATGTCCACATTGCTTGAGCCAAGTTCTTGAAGTGCGGAGATAAAACTGCTCACCAATTGACGTCCTGTAAAAACCTTATTTTTCTTCGTATCTTTTGCAGAGGAATGCTTCGTCCTTGTTTGCTTTTCATCCCGGGAAGTAGGACATGAAAGGTTAGGGCAATCTGAACGAAAATTTCCTGTCTTACCACATTCGAAACATCGTTGAGGTCCGGAGCTTCCTCTCCTTCTAGTTCTCACATTTTCCAATGCTTTCGAGAACCTAGTAGAGAGAAGTATTCGATCCTCCTCTAGAAACTCCTCAATATGTTCAAGGGTTAGAGAGGACAACAAAACAAGTGTACCACAAGATGAAGATTCGCCGGAGCTAGGCATATCACGTTGAGAAAAAAATGCAAGAGACTTGTTGGGGTTCTTATGTGAGATTATGTCAATTTCATGAGTTTTCAATTTAGTATAAAGAACATCTAATGTAAGCGTACTCATGATAGTAGATTCATGAAGGGATGTGACTTCATCTCCCAAATTGACATGTCTAATGCATTTAGTAATTGTCTAGCATTTTCAGCATCTGAAAAATTAACATCAACGCTACGCAAGTTGCTGAGAATTTTATTAAAACGAGCAAAGAGGTCATCAATGGACTCACCAGGTTGTATCTCAAAACGCATGTATTCCTTTTTGAACATATCTTGTTTTACCTCCTTGATCGTGTTAGATCCTTTGTGATAGTCGCAAAGTGCTTTCCACACATCGTTTGCAGATCAGAGGTGTGCAACACAGTCGAAGTCGCTTTGACTTAATCCTTGTATGATCAAGTTCCAAGCCATGTTGTTGTTGTCGACATCTCTCAGATTTGTAGCTGTAACTTGTTCGGTTGTTGGCACTTCGTAAGGCTTGTATACCTTCTCCCATATTGCGAAGCCTTGTGCCTGGATGAGAGCTTCCATGCGTGCCTTCCAAACTTGAAAATCAATACACTAAACACACAAGGTTTGGTGGAGTATTTCTCCATGATGATTAGTCAAAACACGAGCAAATCACAAAGATTAGAGAACCGTGGATCAAATACCAATTGTAGGATCAAAGATCACATGAAAAGCTACCAGAGGGGGGGTGAATGCTAGATTAAAACTTTTTCAGTGGAAGCAATGAAAACCCCTCGGCAGAAAAATGATCTGTTAAAGAAATTGTGTGTGAGACTAATATAAACGTGTTTCACCGTGACAAAAGTAATAGATATCAGAGAGAATCAAGTCATGAAGATGACACAACAAGAATCACTCAAATCCGTTGAGAGAAACTCATGTTACGGTCGAAAGATCGAACAAAGGTCAATCTGTCAAACTACAAATTTTATTGATCAAACCACAAGAGGAACAGCCCCAAAGTCGTGCCCCATGAGCCTTGGCCTCCCTTTATTATATAACCAGCCCTTAGGCCAACCCAAACTTAACTAGGACTCTAATCCTACTCAATTCACGAATTGAAACTTTCTATAACGGCTCAAGACTCTTCTATACGTAGATAGCAGCAATCTTAAGACTTCCAAACACCTTAGGAATGTATCCCACATTCCTAAAACAACTCAAATTCATGATCCATACGAAATCCTATCATAACCAACTCAAAACTTTTCATATTTGAATCAAACACGACTCAACCGCAGCATGAGTCCATAACCTAGTCGGTTGGACCTTTCCAACCAATTCTTTACGTCCACATCTCTTCATCATGCCTCGGAACCATGTAGCCACGTCCATGCACTCCTTTCATACATGCAAACATCTTACAATGACTTTCAGGATACCTTCATATGCATTGTTCTTGATTCAAACATACTGCACAACCTCCCGATCAACTCAACCACAATTCCTTCCGAACTTGGTTGTTGAACCTCATCTTCTTCCTAAGACTAGTTCAGTGGATCCTGTCACCGGCCATGTCTTGAACTCAAGCAACACTTGCACATGAATAAACAACCAATACTTATGAGCACAAGTCCTCGACTTGACTCTCGTTAGTTCCGAAACTACATTATCTTACGTGAGCACCTCACATAAGCATGTTGCAAACCATAGAAAAATGATATAAACTATAACCACCAAAACACACCAAAAACTTACTAAAAGAATACTAAGCAAACTTTCATAAGTGCAAAGCAAGTTTGAAATATTACAAGATAAAAGCAGAACAATTGCAATCAAGCTTTGAACCTTGCCAAAGCTAACCAAAACATGCCACACCTATAGTCAAATCTTGATAAAAGATGTTTTTGTAGTATTCAAACTTTTATCGTCAAAGCCAATGTATTCAGCACACATAGGTCTCACATTGACATAAGTTTATAATCTAAGGAATCTACATATAAAACATTAGAGAGAGTATGTTGAGAAGAGATTTCAATTTTACAACTACCAAGGACCTTTTCTTGGCTGTTATCTCCAAAGTATATCCCTTCACTTGGATCTGCGTTGTGCTCATACTCCACGTACATATTCCTCTCTCCAGTCATGTGATCGGTGCATCCGCTGTCTAGCACCCAATTTGGTCCATTGGAGGAGTAGGCCTGCAAAACATAATCATTCCTTGGTTTTTGGTACCCAAGCTTGCTTGGGTCCTCTCAGGTTAGTCACAAGTGTCTTGGGCACCCACACACAAGTTTTGAGTTCTTGTGGCATGGCCCTACATATTTAGCAAATACATTTCCAGATTTGTCTTTCATAAGTACATAGGAAGCATCAAAATTATGAAATAGTATTTGCAAGTCAGATTCATGCGATTTTTCTTTAACAAAAGTAATTTTCTTCTTAGCATGAACAGTGATGGACATGTGTTTGTTCTTTTTAAACCCAAGACCATCTATGATGTTAGGAGGTCTAGTGATCATATATGTACTACGTGCATATGTGATCTTCTTCTTGTCAAAGATGCCACTTTGGGAAGGATGCTTAGCATGAGAAATTAAAGAATCAGGTTTGACAACATTTTTCTTAATGGAACATGTGCAAGTTGCAATATTTGTCGGACTTACACCTTTGGGAGGTGAGCTTTTGGAGGGGGAGGAGTCACTTTGCTTGAGCAACTCAACTTGCACTTAAAGAATCTTATTAACTTTTGACAAGTTAACAAGTTCATCATTGATTGCAACGTGTGAGTCTTCTAGCTTTGATTAAGTTTCCTTACTCAAGGCTAGCTCATGCTCAAGTGACTTGCTCTTCTCTCTTTCAAGCTCTAGGAGTTTATCAACCTCTTGATACCTCTTCCTTTCACGGATGAGCATATCTTCTTGTCGGTCGACAAGCTCCTCCTTCTCAAAGATTTTATCTGACAACATTTTCATTTTCCTCAATGCACTTTTACTTAATCACCTAAACACCTCCTCATTTTCACTAGAGCTGTCAAAATCATTAATAGAGGAATTTAAAGAGGGAGGAGTAAGTCGAACCTTTTTCTTTCCTTCCTTAGCCATAAGGCAAGTGTGATTAGGAGTCTCAAATCCTCCATTGTTCGGGAAGAGTGTAGCCCTCTTGGTGGGCTTCTTGATGGCAATGGTGGCCATCTCCTCTTCTTCATCAGAGGAGGACTCGTCGTTTGAGTCCCTCTCCTAGCCAATTTGTGCTTGATGAGATTGCCTCCTTTTTCTGAAGATCTTCTTTTCTTGAGGCTTCATTTCCTTCTTCCTATTATTCTCTTCATAAGTGCAGTCAACCATGAAGTTACCGTACTCGCCACAGTTATAGTAGGTACGTCGAGCCTTGGATTTTCCTTTTTCATTGCTCTTCCCTTCATTTGAGTTATTGCTGTTTCTTCTCTTCATCATGTGCTTGAATTTCTTGATGAAGAGTACCATCTCTTCATCATCTAGGTCAGTGGTCACATCATTTGTATCTCTTTCGTCTTGAGCTTCACGAGTTTATTTTCCTTTAGGCTTGCAAGTTGCTTTGAGAGCAACTTCCTTCTTTTTGGAGGAGATGAGCTCAGTTAGGTCTTTGATGTATTGGGTTTCCCTCTCCATCATCTCATGGTTTATGATTTTGCCCAATAGTTCATCCGGGGTCATTTTGTGGAACACCAAGCTTTCTCGGATCATTGGGCATAAGGTAACATTTCTTGGGATGAAGGCCCTAATCATCCTTTTGACCACCTCATGGTCAGTCCACTTCTTGCTTCCATAGGCACGGATCTTGTTGATAAGCGCCTTCATCCGGTTGTACATGTCTTGAGGTGATTCGCCTTCTTCAATAGCGAATCTCTCCAATTCTCCTTCAAGCATCTCAATTTTTGCTTCTTGGACTGACCTATTTCCCTCATGAGTTGTTTTGAGTGTGTTCCTGATTTCTTTTGTAGTCTCTAATCCATCAATCTTAGTGAACTCCTCCCGGCTTAGTGATGAGGTGATCACTGCAACGGCTTGTGCGTTGCGGTGAACTTCATGTTCTTACTCCGGAGTGAGTTCTTCATCCATATCTGGGATATCTACACCTGCACACACAATATGCCAAAGATTGGGATTCAATGAGATTAGATGCATTTTCATATTGTTTTTCCACATGGTGTAGTCATTTTCGTCGAATTGCGGAGGCTTTCCCATGAGAATAGAAAGATAGTGATTATTGGAATTGAGACGATTGTAGTTGTAAGGATATCGGGAGTAGTCTTGATGACCACTCCCCGTCATCTTTTCCCTTTTGACTCAGAAATTTCTTCCTTAGAAGTGCCTTGAGTTGACACACTTCTTCATCATCATGTGGATTTTCCCTCAGTACATCGAAGGTTTTTGTATCTTGCTCTTCTTCGGTGTTGAGCACCTTCGGGATCTCGTTGTTCTTTTCCGAGGCCATTGATCTCTCCGAGAGGTGAGCCCCGTAGATGGAGAGTCTTCTCTGATACCAATTGAATGTGGCCTAGAGGGGGTGAATAGGCTTTGAAAATTTCCTGCACACTTAATCAAATGGTTAAATTCTTGATAGACCGGGATGTGCGGACTAGTCTGGTGTGCTAAATGTGTGTCAATTTGACTAAGTGTTAATTCAGGATTTAAACTTTATAGCAACAAAAATGCTAACAACTGGTAAGATCACTTGAATTAACAATCAATGTTGTGAAGTTACACGTGAGAAACAATTTGCAATTCAAGTTATAATATTGATTAACTATGTGCCCTAATCAATGAAGATGCAAAAAACAAAGAAGCATGCGATACACCAATTTTTACCGATGTTCGATCTCACTAAAGAGATCTACTCCTCGTTGAGGAAGCCCACACAGAGCCGGGTCTCTTTAAACACTTTCCCTCGTCATGTCACCACACAAGGCCGACTTGATTCCACTATCATGGCTAATCACCAAGTTTATGGGGTAACCTCACACTTTGAGGGCTCCCACAAGAAATACAACGAAAAGATGATCAAATACACTTCAAAAGGTTACAATGAAAAGCACGAGTGTGAAGAGATCAAACCCCAAGAGCTCAACGACGTGCCGACAACGATCTCTCAACCCCAAATCTGAATACTCAATCGATTTTTTCCTTTGAGGACTTTAGATGCGTGGGGTGATGTGTTTTTGGGCTCTTGGGACAAGTGGCGGCACTAGGGTTTGAGTTGTGAACAGTAGAATGCCTGAAATTTGTTTGTGAGGTCGTGGATCTTATATTTATAGTGTTTCCAAAATTGATACCGTTAGGGATCCCGACGACCGGACTAGTCCGCCCTGGGGTTCGTACTTGTCGGGTGTGCTATGTAAAAGTCGACGTGAGATGTGCAGCACACTAGAAACTCTAATTTTGTGAGGTATACAGGACTAGTCCGGTAGGTGTCTGGACTTGTCTGGTTCCAAGTGAAATTGAACTCTAGAGAGTTGAACGGACTAGTCCGATCCAAGGACGGACTTGTCTGGCTATATGTTATTAACATAAGAGAGTTCAACGGACTAGTAAGGTCCCATGGATGGACTTGTCCGGAGTGTAGTGAAAAGGGTTTACCGAGACTTGAACGGCTAGTCCGATCCAACTTCAGACTAGTCCGATGCACTATGATAAGTGGTTCCAGAAAGTTTATCAGACTGGCCCAATAAGTGATTGGACTAGTCCGGTGTACCGTGTATTTGGGCAACAGAGAGTTGAACGGACTAGTCCGATCCATGAACGGACTAGTCCGGTGCTCAGTAAATTTATAGGTGTTTTTAAGCCCTTACCTCTGCGCATAGACTTGAGCTCTTGGGATGTGTCTCTCACACACTCCTATACATTTAAATCTACTTTGCGCTTCAGTTGTCACTTGGACTTTTCTCTTTTGTACACCACTTCATTTTACACCTTTTGAGTGCACCAGGATATCTCATTTAGCTTAACCTGCAGTCATCTCAACAAGTTTATTAGGATCTCATTTGTTTGTCAATAATCGTCAAAAACCCACAAGAGATGCCTAGTGCACTTTCATTTGGCCGTCGTCAATAAGCCATAATAATTAGTGATAGCCTGGAATATCCTCGCCAATAAGCCATATTAATTGGCAATGACCACGGGCACCATCGTCTATAGGCCATACTTATTAGCGACAATCACGTGTCACCATCGTCTATAAGCCCCATTTGCTGCCACGTGGCAGGTGGGATTATTGACGACGGGCCGTTGTGACCGTCGTCAAATAGTTTATAGACGATGACCACCGTCATCAATAAGCTTATAGACGACAAATAATGGGAGATAGCTAGAAACCGTCGTCAATAAGCAGATACCGTCGTCTATAACATATAAACGATGGTTGAGCCCTTATAACGATGGTTTCTGACCCTCGTTTATCATCGGGTTTCATGTAGTGTCTACTGTTGTAAAATATATTAATCAAAAGGCATATGCAAGTGGCTTTCTTTGTCTCACACTATGACACTATGCGCAACTTGCACAAGAAATCTCGTCGGGCTTGGCTGCATCAAGCGATTGGTTTGTTACCTTCTGTGTCTTGGATCGAACTGATAGTGACTAGAGAGTTGCAAAAGGGGAACGGATGCTACATAAAAAAAAGGTGGTTGGGATTACTCACTCCCTTTACAGAGCTTGCCCCCTGATGGGGCTTTGGACCACGTTCTAACTTAGAATAAATCGATTGACCATGGTATGTATTCTAGCTGTCAGATGTATGAATACTTTTATACAACTCGTACTTTACATACCATTTAAAGGATGCATGGACTTTTCAATTTAAAGGATGCATGTGAAATGAAGAGCTAGGTCTATCCTCAGTACTAAGAATTTTAGTATCCTGATTAGGAGTTTTAATAACTTTTTTCTTGAAAATGACATGCGGGTGCATACAATTGGAGCAACATGTGCATGCGTTTCATGGCAATGTACTTCGTTCCACGGGCGGATCCATCTGGAGGGCAGAGGAGGCTCGAGCTTCTAGTTGTTGATAAATAGGCGGTACGCTACTCTAGCAACTCTACCGCATCACTTAGGAAACAAGCGAGTACAGAGGTCATGGATCCTTATCACTAGACGCGCAGCGCAGCAGAACGTAAACGCGCGTCAGTGTAGGGGAAGTAGACGATCTCGTTCGTCTCCTCCTGACCCTCTTCTCAGAAGCAGTAGATGAACACGTTCATCATAGTCGATCAGCGCATCAATAGCAGCAGCGCCTCCACGGAATCCACACGTACGGAGAGGAACGCCATGCACCGATGTGCTAGCACCGCGCGCGTGACAAGGGTCTCGAGGGGTGGCGGCTAGGACTGTCACGTGGTTGGGTGATTAGCTCCTAACCCTACCCCTCATATTTATAGACGTACTAATGGGCTTTTAGGTCATAGGCCCATTAGTACCCTAATTGCTTATGGATCAAATATCCAAAAGGTCTTAACCCGAATTGTTATGATTGCCTCTTGAGCACATCACCAGGCACCGATGTAAGTTACTTACTTACGTCGGCCAGCCCACGTAAGTTGGTCTGGCCGACGTAAGTGATCGATATTCCTGTAGTGGATTGCCTCTTGAGCACATCACCAACCCTACTTCACATAGAATAGTGGAGCCTCTTCTTTAGCTTCTCTAATTTTATTGGAGAAAATAAATTGAGGAACTGAAGGTTAAAGAATGTGTTTTGTATGTGCTCAACCTCCTTTATAATTTTCATCTGGATCCGCCTAAAGACACCCTCTATCTTTAGTTTACAAATGATTGGTGGACTCACTAATACAACTAGTACAACAATTACCTAACACTCCCTCTGTCTTTACTGAGGAATTACTCCCTTCCTTCCATCTCAACTCTATTTTTAGTGTTGATCAAACATATCTTTGATCTATAATTTTTGTATATTCTATTAATTTTAATAACATGTAAATTATGAATTATAAAAATAATTTTCATCATAAACTTAAAAGTACAATTTTATATTATTAAAGTTGATCGAAATTCATAAATTATTAGTCAAATTTGGATTTTTATAGAAGTTGAGATGGAACAGAGGTAGCGATAGCAAGTAACACTGGCCGGTGAAGCCCGGTGATTGGAGCTCGGAATTTCGAGCTCATCATTTTGTCAGGCCAGCTATTTTGCACCAACTATCGCGCCCGTTCCTGCCACGCTGACGATATGTATTCACTCGTAGCGTAAACCATACATTTTGAAACCGTCCGCAGTGGTACGCTGTAAAGCATACTGAATACACTGTTTCACTGTATAATTTAGAGTACGTACTCTAAAAATAGAAGAAGAATAATGTATAGAGTGTATAATTTAGAATAATGTATAGAGTGTATGATTTAGAGTAACGTGGTGTGGATAGCCTGACCGAGCGGAGGCTCGAGGTCTTGGAGAGAAAAATCAGCCAGAGGAAGTGGAATGAAGTGAGAGCCAACCAACTTAAATTGAGGAGCGTGCTCGATTCCACCTTGCTCGTCGCCCCCTTCTTCGACTTCCACGGCTACCTCCAACGGCCAGACTAGCTGGTTGTAATACCCCAGTTTTCAAATACAAGTAAAAATTTGAATTTATAATAATTCAAACATTAAAATTTAAGTAAGAAAGAAACTAAAGCAAGAGAATGTGTGTTGAGTTCTTGTGAGTGCATGCATGTGTGTATGTTTGAATATAAAAACAATAATTGAGAAAATATGTTAATATTTTGTTTGAATTCGAAAAGTAAAATTGGAATTTAGAAATGGATTTAGAAAATAGAAAACACTCTCTGCAGCCCATCACCTATTAAGCCTATACTCCTCCTCTCCCTTTTTCTCCCCTGGGCCAAAACTCTGCCACCCTCCCCTCCATTTCTTTCCCGAGGCCCACTCCGCCTCACCCTCCCCAGTTGCGGCCCACCTCCGTTCCGCCCAACCCGACCGTCCATGTACCATGGATTCCCTCCCCTCCCCCGTCTCTTTCTTCCTTCCGCTGATGTGTGGACCCCGCTGTCAGCTTTTTCTCTTGCACCCCGCCTCGCGCCTCTCTTCTCTCGCGCGGGTTCGCCCGAACCGTGTGACCGCGGACACACCGCTGGCACGAACGCCAAAATATCCGGCCCTCCCAACTTGCGCCCCATGAAGCCTCGCCCCTATAAAAGCGACGTCCAACCCTAACTTCTTCCCGGTTCACTTCTCCCTGAAACCAATGCCGCTGCGCCGTGCGATTCGCCAGATCCACACCGTGCTTGGCTCCCTTGACGTGTCTCCTTGCTTCAAAGTGTCACGCATGAGCTTCCCCCCGCTGTGGATCGATGCCGCTTTGGAGATCCCCGACGTGAATCCGGTGAGCCTCTCCGCCCTTAATGTCGTTCCCGCGTTTCTACATGGTTTTCCTTCAGTCTATCCCTCCCGACTCGTTTCCCTTGCTCCAGAACGCGTCCCCGACACGATGCTGCCCTGTAATCGTCGCCGAGACGCCTTTGTACCTGAGATCCAGCGCGTACCCACCGCCCTCCACCGTCGCGCACCCTCCTCTGCACCGGTCTTCACCCCGAGAGCCCCTAGGTGAGTTCTCCAGAGCCCTATCTCTCTATTAGTGCGATTAGATGGACGTTTACGATAGGTTAGTCGCCGTTGCGTGTTCGCCGGCGAGCTCCGGGCCGTCGCCCATGGCAGCGCCATCGTGGCATCGGGCTCGGCCAGGAAGAAGACCTCCCAGCCGTTGGATCTTCCTTGTACGGCGTTGATTAGAACACAGCTTACCCCTTCGTGCTTTAAATCTCTACCGTCCCTCTTGTTTGTGCAACTAGGATTAGATCGCTTGTAAAGGGGTGAGCCCCGGTCCACGGTGCACATGGACCGCGCCCCTGCACCCCCTTGGTCCACGACACCATAGACCGATTCTTTGTGTTTTCCTTCAGAAAAACAATTAAGAAAAATAAAAGGAAATGAAGAACTTGTCGTTAGGTCCCTGTGAATTTAATTTAAATTGCGTATAGGTCCTGAATTTTGCTAAGAAGACCCTGGACTCTTCAGTAATTAGGGTTTTACTGTAAAATGTGGATTAATTCAATTAAACCCCTCCTGTTCACTATATTTTTGCATTAAAACCCCCTAGAATGTTCTGTATTGTTGCAAAAACACCCTCGATGCATGCTGAATTAATATCTTAACCCCTGCAGTAGCTATACATTTTCAGAAAAAGCCCCTAAACATTGCCATAATTACAAAAATGACCCTGTCACTTGCTGTTTTTACATTTTAGCCCCTGGACTGTTCTAAAATCACATATAGGACCCTATTAAATATTATATTTGCATTAAATGTTCTCATAAATATTTATTCATGCATAATAATACTGTGAATACCTAATAAAACATGTTCTTGCACCTTTAAATGATTCTTGGCACATAAGATAGATAATAAAATGTATTATTGCGTGTGATAATGATTTGTGAACTAAATGTGTTAATCTTTCTATATCTATCATAACATGTGATATTAAAAGAACACACTCTTGCTCACTTTAAATGACATATAACCTAGGTTTAATTTATTGTTGCATGCATGTTAATATAAATGAGTAGTTTCTCATTAAGATTAATGGATTGCCATAAAAACTTATTTTGTTATCTTAATCATGATTTAATTGTGCCAGTTAAACTATAATCATAGATACCATGTGATAAAATGAACATAACACTACGTTAATCCGTTATCGTGCGTAGGATCTCGTTCCACCGTAGGATATTTGTGTTGTATTCTTTATTTACTTGTCCTGCTTGTATGGTGTAATGTTATTGAATGTATTTCGTCTGTATCTCTCTTTCGATAGTATGTGCGTGTTCCCGTGATGATCGTGATGCGACGTGAAGACTTGGAAGATCAAGCGTTCTACTCGGAAGGCTGAGCAGCTACATGAGATAAAGAAAAGGCAAGTGTCCTTGACCACTTTGCACCGGTTAGGAATTATTAAGGACATAGATAGAATTAGTTGCATGCAAGTCTTAAATTGAATCCTATGTTAGGAAGTTTCCCTAGATTTCCATATTATTCCTTGTTGTTGGGTTTGGGATGGTATTGTTGAGACCTGGGAAAGTGTTTACGCTTAGCCCTGCTATCATTAGTTGGGTGGTAATGTTAACTTGATATAATGCTATTATTATTATTATTATTATTATTATTATTATTATTATTATTATTATTATTATTATCACATATGGGAGGGTTATGGATATGTATATAGTAGATAGGAATCTAGACAGGCAGGATTGAGTGGTGGGTGCAGTACGCACGAGACTTGGGTTCATTATGTTGGCGCCGGTTCTAGATTATAAGGACCGATTCTTGGTGACATTACGACCAGACATTACCGTGCCACCACATAACGGTATGGAACGACTTAGCAAATTAATTAGGTAATCTTTCGATGGGTATGGGCAAAGGATGGTGCGGGTAATGAGTTCAGCGTTACCTGCTCTGGGATCCGCAAGACTCAAGAGGGGGCTGCCCCGGCGGAGGGTGTACTCCAGATATGCAGCGGTATGCGAAACCTTAGAGTGCTCGTACTTGTCGGGAGACACTTTGTAAAGGCTCTGTTGTGACATTTTGGCCACACACCTTAGGTAGTGTGAAGTGTGATTAGCTATCACCAGCAAAAAGGAGGTTGTTAGTCCACCTGGAGACAGGAGATGAAATCACAACATGTGGTTAAAGTGGTACAAACTCTGCAGAGTATAAATCTATCTAGATAGTCGGGCTCACGATCACGAGCGCGCCTGGTAGTACTGCCTTGATTAGTTGGGATGGACGGACTGGATGGTTTGGTTGGTAGTCGGGTGGAGTAACCCGGTGAGTTGGTAGTCGGGTGGGTAACCCGATGTGTTTGGTCCCGGGTGGGGTAACCCGGTGAGTTAGCATCCAGGTGGGTAACCTGGACGGTGGTGAGTCGGGTGGGGTAACCTGGTGAGTTGGCATCCAGGTGGGTAACCTGGACAGTGGTGAGTGGGTGGGTGTAACCCGACAGTTTATATATATATATATATATATATATATATATATATATATATATATATATATATATATATCATTCACCTAGTAAATAGGATGCTAAGGTCAACATATAAAATTAAGGATGCATAGAGGTTTAACTCGTGTCAGCCTTCCCTCATTGAATAACCCGCATGTCATTAATTTCCATACTTGCGGAGTACATTAGGTACTAGTCCTTGCTTCTTTCCTTTTCTGTTTGTACATGTCATGCTGCTCAGGTAAAAGATGATCAAGTGAAGATGGAGTCTAGAAGGTCACGTTGCTGCCAGTCGATTTGGATGTGGCGCGCCCTGCTTGTTTTCCTCTTCCGTTGCTGTGATCGTAATTGTTTTAAGGTATTTCATTGTTGTTTTATTCGATATAGAATTGTTTACCATATTTTGTCGTGCATGTTTGATCAACTGATCCTGGCATATATGCAGATTTTGCCCTATTTTACGTTATGTAAAATAGGGTGTGACACTGGTCCGCCTAGCTGATGATGGATGGCTATTTGACTACCTCAGTCCTCGGTTTCGGTACGGTGTAGCTCGAACAAGCTAATAGTTGAAACGAAGAATGGGGGAAGCAGACGACGACTACTCGGTCTGCTGCTCCTTCTCCCTCATGTGCCAGGAGGACACTGCCGACCTCGTCAGGGTCGCCGATGGGGAGACGTTCATGGTTTATAGCGATGCCGAGGAGGATCAGGAGGAGTACATGGGCCACCTCGTATCAAAGGAGAGTAGCTTCTGCTGCTCGCCGTCCTCCTCCCCCGCCTCGGCGTCCTCCATCGCCTTCTCGGACACTGGCCCCGAGTTGTCGCCGTCATCGATGGCTGCGGAGGACTGGTTCCGGTGCATCGACATAACTGCCGCAACACCCAGCCATCGATCGGTCGATCGCTTTGTCCTCTGTTTCCAGGACGCGGCTCCGATCCATTGACTGGCGCGACATACCGTGTGCGTGCAGAGGTCGGCGATGCCGTGGGCGACGCGGCTGCTGGCCATGGCGTGCGTGTCTCTGGCGGCGAAGATGGAGGAGTACCGCGTGCCGGCGCTGTCGGAGTTCCGCGCCGACGTCGACTACGACTTCAGCTGCGAGTCCATCCGCGACATGGAGCTGCTCGTGCTCTCAACGCTGGAGTGGCGCATGGGCGACGTCGGCCCCTTAGACTACCTTCCGTCCCTCTGCTCCAGGCTACTACAAGGCAACAGCGGTGGCGGCCTGGTGGCCGCCAAGGCCGCCGCCCTCATTTTCTCCACTGCTAAGGGTTGGATTTTTTTTTTAACATCCGTAGCCGTCGTTGCTTTTTCTGAAATTCTGAAACAATCGTTCCTCGGTCTGTTCTCCCTGCCACAAGCGTGCTCGACTACCGGCCATCCACCGTGGCCGCCGCCGCCGTGCTTGCGGCGACCCACGGCGCACTGACGAAAGTTTCATTGGAGTCCAACATGTGCAGCTTCTCCCCAGCTTTCCTCCCCGAGAAGGTCAGTATCCAACGCTGCGTGCTCGTCACCCTGCTGCTTTCTCACTCTGACACGTCTCCATGAATGAAGCGATGTTTGACCAACACATTCATTCCTATATTTGTTCCAGTGATCAGGAGGACGTGTTCTTCTGCTACAGCTTGATGCTGAGCGAGAACTCCCCGCCGCCGCTGCCGCCTTCGATGAGGACGACGGCGGACAGGACGGTCAAGAGACCACCGCCTTGTTCGCCTGGCTCAATCGGCGCTAACGGCTCCACCGAGCTAGCCGACGCGGCCTCGTTCACGGGGACGGCGAACAACAGCAGCAAGAGGATGAGAACGGAGCTGCCTAGCATCGGCCGATGATGAGGACCACCACCGAGGGACACGCATTTTTCTCTTTTATCAGGTGCCTTGCGTCGTCCTGGCCGGGTTCTCCATCGATGCCGCTAATCTTTTTCTGCAATTTTCTTATGCTTCTTTTCCGGCTTGGTTTTTAGTTCGTTGATCGCCGCATTGCCAAACAAATGATGATTGACAGTGCCGCCGGGTTTGGTTTAATCTGGTTTGTTCCTATGTGAGTGAGATCAAGATGGATAGAGGATAAACAACAACAACAATAACAAAAAAAAGTGTATTTCTTGAGCTTTCATAAGGCGAGGAGAGCTCAAGTCGATCTCCGTCATCAGTTCTTTCATATGTGTGTACATCGCGGCATCGCCTGCCCATAAAGGAGGACAGCAGCAGGACTGCAGGAGCGTCGCAAGTGTGCGCGACTTTTTCTGCAGAGCTTCACGTCGCAGTGCCCTTCCAGGAGACAGAAGCAGCAGCAGCGTGTTGGTAGGCCATGCGGCCATGCCCGGTCGCAATGGTCGGTGCTGCTGACAGTGTTTGTAAATGCAGGCGAGGGAGTGGTGCTTCCAACTGCCAGTGGAGGGGCGGCCCCGGCGGCGGCTAGGAGGAGGTGCCGGCGGCGGCAGGAGGGGGGTGCCGGCGGCGGCGGCTAGGGGGAGTGTGCCTGCGGCGGCGGCCAGGGGAGGGGCAGCCCCGGCGGCGGCCGGGGGGGGGGGGGGGGGGGGCGGCCGCGGCGGCCAGGGGAGGGGCGCCGGCCATAGGGGGGTCGGCGGCT
This sequence comes from Tuctoria greenei, assembly GCA_036927565.1. Classification (NCBI taxonomy): domain Eukaryota; kingdom Viridiplantae; phylum Streptophyta; class Magnoliopsida; order Poales; family Poaceae; genus Tuctoria; species Tuctoria greenei. Next base: position 61,694,943 of record JAYESD010000006.1, read on the forward strand.
AGGGTTAGGGTGGTGGGGATTAGGGTTTGGCTAATGATACCATGATAGAAGGCTAGAATGAATGCTTGATTAACCATAGGTGTAGGTACATATTTATAGATATATAGATGGGCCGGTATACAGGCTAGACCTAAACACATAACTCAACACAGTCCAACACCAACTGCTACTAATAAAATGGTCCTTGAATCCTGATGGATCAAATCAAAAAGCATCTGTCCTGCACATCCCTTCTCTGTCGCTGTGGTTTATATGTATATGCCTATGTACTTGCATGCGATTCTCTTGTTGTTGATGCAGTACTGGCCAAGCTGCGACCATACATGTCTTAAAATATTTCATGGGTTGATATAAAGCTCACAAAATAATTCTATTTTCGTGAATCATTATTCTATTTTCGTGGATCATATTGGACCAACGAAATATTTTCATGGGCACAACTTTTGTGCGTCTGTCTTGGGCAGACCAAAATAGTGTCTATGAAAATATTTATTGTCGTGAATTTTTTTCATATAATTTTGTAGGTTCTGATCTATGAAAATAAATTGACCTTCTGTAGTGTCTTCATGGTTTGTTGAGAATTGAGATGGCGCATGGGATGATAATTTAGGTCGTATTTTCATATGCATTGCGTGTTTTTTCCAGCCTGTTTAATGTGTGGAGTGTTTTTGGTTTCCTGTATTGGCTTGGATTGAGTTGGGTGGGATGATACAATCTAATGTTTGGTTTACAGTCAGGGCGGACAAAGTCATCCCAAGTACAGAATATTCGTATTAGATGCTGGTTGAGCCAATCGTAAAAAATTGGCCGGACAGCACTGCCCGCGCCTTAGGAGCTCGTCCGCGATCCTCCTCGCACGTGGGCCCCCTTGGTGGCCGTTGCTCGACGACTAGCGAGGCAGCGCACGGACGAAGCCGTCAAGATGAAGCCGGCGATGTGGTGCGGATCCGTGAAGACGAAGGGGAGAAGGTGGTGCGGATCTGCGGCTGCCGCGATGTGGACTCCGAGGAGGACGACGGCCACGGAGATGTAGAAGTTGGCGACACTGGCATCGACTACGGGGAAGGGGTCGCTCCTCCTCTGGAGACGAAAACCGGTCGCAGCGTGTCAGCCCTGCCGAGCGCTGCTCGTGCTCCCAGTATGACTATCCGGAGTGCTAGGCAAAGCACTGAGAGAGAGAGGAAAAGAGCGGCACGATTGAAGGCAGCCGCGACATGGACTCGAAGGAGAACGACAGCTCCGGGGCAGCTTCCTGCGATAGCCACCGAAAGAGAAAAAGGGACGGCACGGTTGAGGGCGACGTGGAGGCAGAGGTGGAGGGCCACGGGCAGAGACATCCATGGAGGCGGAGGTGCGAGGAGCTGTTCTGGTTGAGCATCAGTCAAGGTCAAGTACGAGTAAGAAGGAAGAGTCCAGATATACAGCTCGTGGAAGGCTTTGGATGGTTTGGAAATAAATAGAGAAGAAGTAAAATAGAAAAGGAAAGAAAAATATATGAAATAGAAGGAAATACGAGATAGGGGAAAGGAAAGCGAAAAGGAATTAAAGGCGGAAAAAAAGAAAGAAAGAATTGCAAAATATAGAATGAACATCGAAGAAAATATAGAATGAAATCATTTAAGGAATATTATCACCAGTGATTATTATATTATTGTTTGACTTCATATTCAGGCAACCAAACATTAATTTGGATCATCCAATATATCTTTCATCTAACCTACCAAACAAAAAATAGGATCATCCAATCCATCTAACCAAATATTAACTTGGATCATCGAGTACACAAGAAACATGGATGATACAATTCAATCCAACTTTGATACCAAACCAAACGCACACTTAGCTGATATTGGTTGCATTGCATGCCGCCAGTGCCGTCCAGGTCAGGAGCTAGGATGAGTCGGTTCCGTATCTTTTCTGGCAGGCAGGATCCAATGCGACTTTTCTCCCGTCAGGTTACCTAATGTTTGGTCATCTCAACTGTAAGGATGTGCAATGGGATGCCAAGGATTTCGACCTCCATTGGAATGGCACCTGCTCAGATGGGGAAACTGTCTTCCTTCACAGTAGAATGTGGACAACAAGGTGGTGGCTGCAGGTACGATATGGTGCAGTGGTGGCCGCGTGCGGCATGGCGCGGTGGTGGCCGTGGTGAGGCCAGGACGGTGCAGCGTCATGTGGAGGTGGCGTTGTCGTGGCCCGCGCGGTTATGATAGCGTTGGTGTGGTGTTCGTAATGGATGCAGCACAACGTCATTATAGAATGTGTCCATATAAGTGGTTAGTGTTGAAGTGTATAAGTGAGTTACCTAAGGTTAGTGTTGGATTGTATAAGTGAATTACCTAACCTTTTGAGTGCATGCAGTCGGTCCGCGTATGTAGCTTAACATGGTAACAAAGGTCTCGAGTTAGAATCTTACCAGATGCGATTTATTAAAATAAATTGCAGTAGACTCCTATTCCACATTTGAGGCCTGATGGAGCCTAACGTGAGGGAGAGTGTTGGAATGTATAAGTGGATTGATTATCTTTCTCCATCAGTTTAAGCTTTTTGGTGCAACTGGTTAGCGGATAGTAGCTTAACCTATTATCAGAACTAGAAGTCTCGAGTTCGGATCCTAACAAGTGCAAGCCCACCTATTTCCAGGTTTTGAGGTATGAGGGAGTCCCACGTGCGGGTGAGTGTTGGAGTGTATAAGTACATTGCTTATCCTTTCCCTTCAGTTTAAGTTTTTAAGTGCAACCAGTCAATATATAGTAGCTTAACATTTAGGTGATGTTACAAGTGGGATTGTCGGTACCCTAGAAACCGTACACCCCTTGAGGTTATAAAGATCTAAAAGGAAAATCATCTACTTGGTTTGAAGACCCTCGAAGGCCCACATGTCAGACATAACCGGACCCGCTTCTCCAACATGGTTAATCCCTGGGTCGCCACGTGTACTACCAAACCGGAGCTACCGCCCACAAGGGGGAAGCTCCGGGCCATGTACCGAAATGGCACCTTCGGACTTAGCCCCAGACCGAGAGAAGCTCCGGACCTGACACGTGTGGGGTAGCCCCGGAGCTACCTGTTTCCACAGTATGCTCCGGAGCTGCCACATGTCCAACCGTTGGATCTTCAGCCTCTAACCTCCGGAAGACCCCACAACGGCTCCGGATCTTCAAAGGGGAATCAATGACTTCAAGACCCGATTAAGTGTCATTAATACCATATTAATGACACTTAAACGGACGATCTTAACACCAATAACGGTGCTGTCAAAGCCCGTTACAGGGTAATTAAGAGCAAATAAATGTGTTAAATAAGTGTCAATACTAGTAACCGCCGGGGCCACATGTCGGGCCAGGCTAACTTGTAACGGCCTGCCCTTGTACTATAAAAGGACAGGCCGACGACACGTTCAAGGGGCTAGAGAGACACACACGCCATTGATGCTAAACACAAGCTCATACAGCTAATACAACAGCCACACATCCGTGGAGTAGGGTATTACGCTCAGGCGGCCCGAACCACGTAAACTCTTGTGTCTCCTGTGTCAATTCCTACTCACCTTCTTGAATCTCCGCGCGCCCATACCGAGTAGTGGAGGGCCGATGTGGAGCATTTGGTTGCAGCAGCAGCTGAACGCCTCAGCAACCAGGGTCCTCCTCCTTCAGGACGAGCCCCGTCGCAGCGGCGGACTTTGTCTGGTAGACTTGGTCCGCACGTCTCTAATAGCAGGAGACGTGCTGCGTCACAACAAGTGACGTCATTGCCCTCCGGGGCACGACGTACTCACACGGTATCCAGGCTTTCGACTCATGACCTCCGGGCGGAGCTTGATCGCCGATACCACCAGCAGGATGGCCGAGTCCATATTGAGCATGCCCGTGAAAGACGGGAAGCTCAGGACCTTTCTACTCCTGAAGGAGTAGGAGGAGGCTGTTCAGCCTTGGCCATGCACCTGCGCATGGTTAGATGGCCATAGAAGTTTCGGCCTCACCTGTCGGAAAAATTCGACGGGACTGTCAATCCCGCCGAATTTCTTCAGATATACTCCACTGCAATCTTGGTAGCTAGAGGAAACGAGGCCGTGATGGCCAATTACTTTCCAGTGGCCTTAACTGGGACTGCCAGGTCCTGGTTTATGAGCCTTCCACCCAACTCTATCAACAGATGGGAGGAGCTGTGCCATCAGTTCACTGCCAACTTCGGGAGTTCATACACCCGACCAGGCACTGAACTAGACCTTTTTGCGGTCGTGCAAAAAAGGGGAGAATCCTTGCGGTCATTCATCCAGAGGTTCTCTCAGGTACGAAACACTATCCTCTCTATCTCTAGCGCCTCTGTCATTGTGGCATTCAGACAGGGCGTACGGGAAAAGAAGATGTTGGAGAAACTGGCGATCAAGGAGATCACCAGTGTCACGGAACTCTTCAGCTTGGCTGACAAATGTGCCGGAGCTGCGGAGGGCCGCGAGATGCACTCCAAACCAACCTCGGAGGGTCACAAGAAATCCTCCAAAGAAGAAGCCGCTACCTCCGGGGGTGGCAAGAAGAAAAAGAAGACCAACGGCAGGAAGAAGCTGTCGGTCGGCACATCCCACGTTGCAGCTGCTGCAGCTCCGGGTGGCCGGGGGCCACGCCCCGAGAAGCGACCTCGACCGTCTTCTGAAGACGGTGGCAAACCCAAAGTGTGGTGTCCCATTCACAAAACGGGCAGCCACAGTTTGGAAGACTACCGGGAGGTCCAAAACCTTTTCGAGCGCTACAACAAGCGCCGGGAGGAATCTCCTTTCCGACAGAGGGAATGAAAGCAAAAAGTCGATGAAGCTCCGGCAGAAGAGGAGTTGGGGTTCCAGGATCCCAAAAAGGTCCTGAAGGCCATCTACACCTCCGTCGACAATGATTTTGACGTCTCTGACAACGAGCGTCGGAAGACCATGAACACCATTTTTGGTGGATCATGGGATATCACCTCCCGTCGTGTCATCAAGACTATGCGTCGGGATATGGCCGCTGTAGCTCCTACAGTCAGGCCAGAACCTCACCGAAAGTGGATGGACACAGCCATCACCTTTGATGCTCCGGATTGTCCCCGGAGCATGGTTGGAGCAGGACAGTTACCCTTGATGGTATCTCCTACCATCAACAACATCCAGCTCCACCACGTCATGGTAGATGGAGGTTCGGGGCTTAACCTCATCAGCTTTGAAGCTTTCACTAAGCTTCAGCTTCGACCTTCGGATCTCCACCCCTCTCGACCTTTCTCCGGAGTAGGTCCGGGGGCCATCACCCCACTCGGAGCTATTACTCTCCCTGTTACCTTCGGGACACGGGAGAAGTACCGCACCGAGAAGTTGGTCTTCGATGTCGCGCAGATCAACTTACCCTTCAATGCCATCTTGGGTAGACCTGCCCTGTACAAATTCATGGCGGCTGCTCATTATGGCTATCTGGTGTTGAAGATGCCAACGCCAGTAGGCGTTCTCCGGATCCGCGGAGATCGCACAGCCGGAGTAACTGCACTGGAAGAGCTCCATGCGCTCACCACGGCGCAAGAGGAGGACTCCAGGCAGGAGCAAGCTCCAAAACCCCCGAGCATTCGTCAATGAGGCTCGGCTTCTGCACCTCGAGTGCAGCCAAGCGGCGACACCGACATTCCCGTCAAAGTCGTCCAAATTGGTTCCAATGCCGCTCAGACCACCCGTATATCGGGAGGATTGAATGACAAATAGGAACTCACTCTCATCACTTTCCTCCGGGCTAACATCGACGTGTTTGCTTGGCAACCGTCACAAATGCCTGGGATCCCTAGGGAAGTGATTGAGCACAATCTGAAGATCTACCCCGATGCTCGGCCTGTGCATCAGAAGCCTCGGAAGCAATCCGTAGAGCGACAGAACTTCATCCGACAAGAAGTAAAGAAGTTGCTCGAAGCCGGATTCATCCGAGAAGTCGTCCATCCAAAATGGCTGGCAAACCCAGTCGTTGTGCCCAAGGCCGGCGGGAAGCTTCGGATGTGCATCTACTACACCACACTAAATAAGGCATGTCCAAAAGATCCATTCCCACTGCCTAGAATAGATCAGATAGTGGATTCCACCTCCGGGTGTGAATTACTGTGTTTCCTAGATGCATATTCCGGATATCATCAAATCGGGATGTCTAGGGAAGATGAAGAGCATACTTCATTCATCACAGTAGATGGATTGTATTGTTACACAACCATGCCCTTTGGTCTCAAGAATGCAGCTTCAACTTTTGTACGAGCTATGTACAAAACTTTTGAAGAACTTATTAGAGACATAGTGGAAGTGTACGTCGATGACATCGTGGTCAAGGTCAGGAACAAGGAGTCACTCCTTGACACCTTGCAGGCTGTCTTCGACAAGCTGCGGGCCACCCGCACAAAGCTAAACCCAGACAAGTGTGTCTTCGGGGTTAGCTCCGGAAAACTTCTTGGTTTCCTGGTAAGTCACCGGGGCATAGAAGCTAATCCGGCGAAGATTAAGGCCATTGAAGACATGCGCCACTAACGCGCATCAAGGACGTCCAAAAATTAACTGGATGTCTAGCAGCCCTCAGCCGATTCATCTCAAGACTGGCAGAACGGGCACTCCCCTTCTTCAAGTTATTGAGGAAGTCCGGACCATTCCAATGGTCCGAAGAAGCAGAAAAGGCATTCCAGGAGCTGAAATAGTTCCTCACCACCCTACCAATTCTGGTAGCTCTGAACCCTGGTGAGCCTTTGTTGCTTTATATTTCAGCTACTGACGAAGTCATCAGTATGGTTCTGGTTGCAGAGAGACCAGAACTACCCCATACTCCGGAATCCAGACCCTTTCGGGAGGGTCTGGAGGTTCCTCAAAGCGAGTCTGGGTCCCAGCTCCCAGATTCGAATCCACAAGAAGTCGCTTCAGGAAACCTAGACCCCTTCGGGAGGGTCCAGGTCATTTCCGAGGAAGCTCCGGGTTCCTCCAGCCAGAACCCGGAGGTCCCTGTAGAAAATCCGGACCCCTCCGAGAGGATCCGGGTCAGTGAAGAGGAAGCTCCGGACCCCTCCGGGAGGGTCCAGACCATTCAGCGCGCAGTGTACTCCATTAGTGAAGTACTACATGATGCCAAGACTCGATACCTAGAGGTGCATAAGCTGCTCTATGCAGTTCTTATTGCCTCCAGGAAGCTTCGCCATTACTTCCAAGCTCACAAAGTCTCAGTGGTGACCTCTTACCCACTTTGAGCAATTTTGCATAATCCCAATTCAACTGGGAATATTGCAAAATGTGCAGCGGAATTGGCTGAATTTGATCTTGAATTTTATTTCAAGGCAAGCAGTCAAGAGTCAAGCATTGGCAGATTTTGTTGCAGAATGGACTCCCTCTCCATCAAACCCCGGGGGCCCCAGTGAGCAGAAGACGGAGCATCAAGCTCCAACCTTCACCGAGCCTCACTGGACCCTCTACTTCGATGGCTCCATGCAGAAGCAGGGGGCCGGAGCTGGAATCCTTCTCCTTGCACCGACTGGTGAGAAGGTGAAATACATGGTACACCTTGACTTCAAGGCAACCAACAACATGGCAGAGTATGAAGAACTCATCTATGGACTAAAGGTGGCACTGTCATATGGTGTCAAGCAATTGCTGGTCAAGGGAGATTCACAGCTCATCATTAAGCAGGTGAAGGGTGAATGCTCCTGCAATAATCTCCAGCTAGCTCCTTACCTCCTTGAAGTCCAGAGGCTTCAGAAGGACTTTGAAGTCCTAGATCTCCACAATGTTCAGCGTGCCCACAACGCTGAAGCCGACGAACTCTCGACGAAAGCATCAACCGGAGCTCCGGCTCCTGATGGAACTTTTGTCTGGAGATTGTCGAAACCCACAGCTCAGCCTACCAAACTGAGTGAAGGGGGCAAGATCAGCATCCCTAAGCTGACGGTCCCGATGGCCCTGTTACCATGGCAGCCATCAAGGGTCGTAGGTGCTGCCGGAAGCTTCGAGCAACCCAGCACGCAAGACTCAAATGCTCAAGTTAGTTCTGATGCATGGATCTTGGAGATCCGGAACTACTTGAAAGACAACATCCTTCCTGATGATGATGTATCCGCTGACCGGGTAGTCAGATTGGCTAAAAGATACACGTTGGTAGAAGGGGATCTCTACCGGCGCGGTGCCAACGACATCCTAATGTGGTGCATCACAAGGGCAGAAGGTTGCGAGCTCCTCTTAGAAATCCATGGAGGCGAGTGTGGGAACCACGCGTCTTCCCACACGTTGGTTGGTAAAGCCTTTCGGCATGGCTTCTACTGGCCTACAACACTCCATGATGCAACTGAGCTAGTCAAGAAATGTGAAGCATGCCAATTTCATGCAAAGCAAATTCACACACCAGCTCAGCCCTTACAAATGATACCTCCTACATGGCCCTTCGCTGTGTGGGGGATGGACATCTTGTGACCTTTCCCAAGAGCCGTCGGAGGTTACAAGTTCCTGTATGTCACCATTGACAAGTTCACCAAGTGGCTGGAAGCAACTCCAGTTGTGACAATCAACAAACAATCTGCTATCAACTTTTTGCAGTCCATTGTATGCAGATTTGGAGTCCCAAACAAAATCATCACTAATAATGGGACCCAATTCACAAGCTCCGCATTCCAAGGATATTGCAAAGGCCTCGGCATACAAGTTTGCTATGCCTCCGTAGCTCATCCAACCAGCAATGGCCAAGCCGAGAGAGCAAATGCTGAAATCCTTAAAGGACTTAAAACGCGCACTTATGAGCGCTTGAAAAAACATGGAGCCAACTGGATCGAAGAGCTTCCGCCCACTCTATGGGCCAACAGGACATCTCCAAACCGGTCAACCGGAGAGACACCCTTATTTCTGGTGTACGGAGATGAAGCAATCCTTCCTCCGGAAATCACCTTGGGTTCACTCTGAGTCCTGACCTTCGACGAAGCCGCGCAGGACCAGCTCCGGCGTGAAGACCTAGACCTCCTTGAGGAGGGTAGGTGCCAAGCAGCTGTTCGGAATGCCCGATATCGCCAAGCTCTACGGCGTTATCACCAGCGGCATGTACACAACCGACAGCTCGAGGAAGGCGATCTGGTGATACGGAGAATACAATCCAGAGAAGGGTTAAACAAACTCTCCCGCGGCTGGGAGGGACCATTCCGAGTGATTAAAGTATCCCGTCCTGGAAGCATTCGCTTGGCTACTGAGGATGGGACACCTCTCCCAAATCCGTGGAACATTGAGCACCTCCGTAAGTTCTACACTTAATACCACAGAGGTGAGTCTTGAGTAACTTGAGATGTATGTTATAGAGTCATTGTACAGAGTCGGGTAGATCCTCCGGGAGAGCAGTCGGACCTTTCCCAAAAGGTCCGCAAAGCTCATGCAACGCTTGTCACAGTCTCAGGACTAAAAGTGTCGCTAACTACCCTGGGTCAAACGAGAAATGAAACACCCTTAGCCTGGTTCCGTACCCTAAGAGTGTACTTGTTTCCCCTGTACCCCGGACCTATAATGAAAGACATTTTCATGTGAAATAGACTCCACGTGCATTTATTTTGTACAGGCTCAACATTTTTATTTTTCTCTTTCTTGTCTATAACAAAGACGTGCAATTCTTAAGAAATTTTAGTTCGACCGGTTTATATACGATTCGAGTTGTATTGTCAAATTCTTTTGGATTCAAATATTGTTCATAGCCAACTCGCCTGAAAGCCGCCAAGCCAATCTAGGGCTGGAGTGTGCTATCGACTTAGCCTAGTCAAGCACCCTAAGTACGCCACTCTACCTACACCCCGGCAGGCCGAAGTAAGGCGGGTCCGTGTACAGTTGGATCTAGAAGAAAAGACAACACATTCGGTTGTATTTAGAATCGCGTTATACTTAAAATCTTCTTGAGAGTCATAAGTCGCGATGAAGTTATAGACAAGAAACAAATTTTACTATTTTTCTTGGCTTAAGTGTGCAGGAAAAATAAAATCTACGTTGATGGAGAAAAGCCGGAGCTAACTAAGCTCCGACTCCCCTAAGGGGGCCAGCCGTCGACGCCGAATAAAAGATGGTGAGAAGACCCCGTAAATGGAGTCTGCTACCAACAAACTGAGTGTTGGCAAAGGTCACTATCGGAGCTACTAAGCTCCGACACCCCGGAGGATTAACTATCGATGCTCTACGCGTTGATAGAGACTATTGCCGGAGCTACTAAGCTCAAGCGATAGACAATGCCGGAGCTTCTAACCCCCGACAATCTCAGGGGGCCTTCACTATCGAAGACTTCAAACCTATATTCTACAAGTTCGAGCAAAAGAGTCTTCAACAATACACAATATCCTTTTGGTACATGTTCACAATCAAATTGTGTACATCTACCAGGGGGCCAAGTGAAGATAAAAGTGTTGAAGGCAAAAAGTGAAATTCACAATAATTTTGGGATTTCATTTATCTGGAGACAAGGGGTTACATCTGGAGACAAGGGATTACAAAATTGAGGAAGAAGAAGAGAGAATACAAGTGAGAACTACAGAGATGGTCCTAGACCCTATGGAGGAATTGGGCAACCTTTTGGGCAACCTCCGATACTCTGGCTCGGGTAGCTTCGCCTTCTCCTTCGACGGGACCTTCAAGCACCGGGTCCAGAGGAAATTGGGAGTTCCGGCTGGTGTAGCACGTCAGCACGTACTCTGCGACGTTCTTCGCCAGGGATTGCCCCTCAACCTCCAGTTGGTCCGCGATGACATCGCCCACCTTGGAGAGCTTGCTACCTGCTGCACTCAACGCCTGCAGCGCTAGGTCCGGCTCCGGCTCCAGATCATCCGGGCGCACGGGGCTGAAACCCGTCGGTGTCAGTGCACCATTGGCCTTGCCCAAGAACTCCCAAATCTGTAGGGAGTCCTCAGCCCTCAAGCCCTTCATCTCTTCCAGGGATCTTCTAGACGCCACCAGTTCAGAATTCTCACGGGCAAGGTGCTCAACTTCTTTGGCGTTTTGCTGAATCTTTTCAGCAACCCGCCTTTCGAGTTTTCCGAGCTCCTCCTCCCGGAGGTGGATCTTGTTCCAGCGGTCAACCAGGTCCTTCTCTCTACCCCTCACTTTCTTCTCCCTGGCAGTAAGGGCACACTCTTGTTCGTAGAGTTTCTGCCCTCACACCCAGGTCTTCTCCTCTTCCTCTTGGCAGCGCTCTTCCAATTTCTTGGCACGCTCCTTGAGACCCTTGTTAGCCAGAGCCACCTTCTCGTTGAGCTCCTCCTCCCTCCTCAGGACATCATCCCGCAGCTCTAGGAGTTTCTGCTCTACATCCTCGAGCCGTTTCTCCCTCTCTTCAAGTGCCTCTCGGCGCTTGATGAGTGCAGTGTTAATGGCCTCAAGCTGTTCGTGGCGTGCATCGGCCGCATTATTGGCAGCTTTGGCCTGATCGTAGATCACCCGGGATTGAGTGTCGAGGGCATGAGTCATACTCTCCCTGTCATCTAGTAACTTGTCCCAGTACTCCAGGCGGATCTTCTCCCGCTTAATCAATTCCTTGTCATCCGGTAGCCTCGACTGCGCTAGCTTGGTCTCGAAGTAGAGACGATTACGCCACCGCCTAAGGGTTTGGCGCTCCTCTTCAAGAGCCTTGCTGTCGTGGAAGAAGGCCAGTTGGACTTGACGCAGACTGGAACATGCGTTGTCAATGGACAGCGACAACGGGATAGGTTCCGGACCTGCTGGGGTCTCCTCCGCTGGTTCCAGTGTTTCTTCGGATACAAAAATTGGGTCCCACGCTACAAGAGTGGTCCCCTGGGTCTCCATGGCACTAGGGCCGTCCTCCGGGCTGGCCTCAGTCGCCATCAAGGAAGGCCCCGCTGCCAAATCTTCGTTCACCCCCTCAGGCTGGGGGCCAGCGACTTCGCTGGGGCACTCCGACTCGTCCGCAGGTACCTCCGACATCGTCGCTTCCGGAGCAGGAGCCGCTACTGGCTCCGGTCTGGGCACCTCTTCCGATGAGGGCTCAAGCTCCGTCACCTCTTCAACAACCGGCTCAGGAGCCAGAAGATCTTCAACATCGACCGGCCCTGTGGCCGGAGCTCCAACAATGACCGGCTCAGCGGCCAGTGCTTCGGAGGTAGCCGGCCCAACTGCCGAAACTACCTCAGTTTCTGGCACGCACGCCGGAGCTTCAATCACCTCCGGCTCAACCGCCGGGGCTTCGACAATTTCCGTCTCAGAGGCCGGGATTACTGCTTCCTCCGGCTCAACAACCGGAGCTTCCATCATCGCAGCCCCAGAACCTGGAGCTTCAACCTCCGGGACAGGTGCCGCTGGCGCATCTTCACTCCCGCGGTCCGGCGCTACCACGGGAACTTCTGGGGATGAGTCGAGGTCCATGACCACAACAGCCGGCACCGGAGCTGTCGCAGCTTCGGCCACCACTTGGGGCAGCACCGGGACAGGAGCAGAAGCTCCCGCTCTCACGGCTTCAGCCACTGTGGCCGAGGGTAGAGCCTCACTCCCCTTCTTGGAGATGCTGCAGATGATGAACGGAGAAAATTAAAAAATGGTTGCTACAATTAAAACAACTATCCAAGGTAGAAATCAAAAGTTACCTTGGGAGACTTCCGCACCAGCTTGCGCGGAACCTTTTTCTCGGGCGTTCCGGGCTAGCCATAGCCGGCGTGGAAGCTCCGGAAGGCCCCCCAGAACTCGTCGCGGCCACGGGTGTTTCCCGGGTCGAGGCTCCCCTCGATCGGGAAAAACCCCCGGACCTGGAGGCCTCCACCGACCCAAGAGCTGGAGTTGCACGCCCGGAGCTAACACCCCGGGAGGACCCTACTGCGGGGACAACCGCACTCCGAGAGGACCCCACCGCGTGAACAGTCGCGTTCCGGGATGACCCCACTACGGGAACATTTGCCGCAGCTGCAGAGGACCTTCCCCTCCGGGGAGAAGGAGCCGACGCAGAAGTAGCGGGCCCAACGGACCATCCGTCGGCGTACTGCAACTTCCTCTTCCGGCTCACTGGTTCATCCGCCAGCTACTTGCCCTTGCCGACGACTTCTCCCCTCAGCTTAGGAACAAAGCCGGAGCTATCCTTGGGTACTCCGGGGATCGCTACCCCAGAGGTTGGTCTTCTCTCGATGACACCAAGGTCGTCAAGCATGGGCATCTTCCACCGGATCTCCCTGCTGAACTCCACTTCCACGTTCAGAGGAAGAAAAGCTGATGGCGGAGTCAAGTCGTCGCCTTCGACGTCGACGCCGTGCTGGAACTTCTTAAGGTGGAACTCCAAGGTTTTCCCCACCATGTTGGACTTCAACCCGGTCTCAACCCGGTCGTCGTCCATCACGCTGTTGAGGGCCCAAGCAAGTTTCTCCCTCCTCTTCAGCGGCGCCCACCTGTTGACCAAGAAATTACAAAATACCGCCTGAGGAGTCAATCCTCCTTCCATGCATTGGCGGATCCTAGTCAAAGCAGGGTCTAAAGCTTCTGCCAGCACCGGAGCTTCACTCCAGATCGTTGTGTCGATGCCGGGAAGACCATCGGGCAGCTCCAACCTCTCGTGCTCCTCCACCCTAACGACTATCCAGTCTTTCTTCCAGTCACCCCACTTCCCAGAGGGAAATGACCGGAGGTACTTGAATGGGCACTTCTTGCGCTTCACGAAGTAGTAGAAGCCAAGGTACTCATTGCTCCGGCCAGTGGTGTGCACGCCAAAGATCTCATCTGCCGCACACGGGATACGCCACACGACGAGGATTTAATTCCAAGTCCTTGCCAAGGGCACCCTCAAAGACCCTTGAAGACTCAATTCAATGGTCGCGAGGATGGACCCACCTCTGGCGGAATGACTTCCCCGGAGGTAGGTCCAGGGGGCCACTGTCGGTACCCTAGAAACCGTACACCCCTTGAGGTTTTAAAGATCTCAAAGGAAAATCATCTACTTGGTTTGAAGAACCTCGAAGGCCCACATGTCAGACATAACCGGACCCGCTTCTCCAACATGGTTAATCCCTGGGTCGCCACGTGTACTACCAAACTGGAGCTACCGCCCACAAGGGGGAAGCTCCGGGCCATGTACCGAAATGGCACCTCCGGACTTAGCCCCAGATCGAGAGAAGCTCCGGACCTGACACGTGTCGGGTAGCCCCGGAGCTACCTGTTTCCACAGTATGCTCCGGAGCTGCCACGTGTCCACGTGTCGGGTATTACGCTCAGGCGGCCCGAACCACGTAAACTCTTGTGTCTCCTGTGTCAATTCCTACTCACCTTCTTGAATCTCCGTGCGCCCATACCGAACCTCAAACTCCCCTATCACTTTAGCAGTGTAGGGAGATCTGCCAGTTCCAAATCACCGACAGGGATGCTCGCTGGTTCTAGATGTTGGTGACAGTGATCTTGGTGCATTAGATAGATATGGTGGAGGGAGCATGAGTACGGGTGTAAAACCTATCTCGACGGAGAGTCGGACCAACAACATCGACATTTGCGGGTGTCTTGTTATTCAGGTATTGTTGATATTCCCTCACTAGTATATCCCCCGGGTGAAAACCCTACATGCGATGGAAGCGTCTCGACCCCATATTCCTCCTTGATTACGTTGTGTTTGGAGGTCCATTTGCAACCCAAGTTCTGTTACTGTTAACTAGTAGTTGGGTACAGTCCTCTCTTTATGTCCATTGTGCTATTTGTTTCATGTCTCCTGTTCAAAAAAGTGTTATAGTCCTTCATGTTGTACTGTTTTCGTGCCGACTTTCTTATATAAACTGGATCAATCTTTCTTCTCATATGATATATCATGAGTGCTTCTTCTTGTGAGCTTTCCAGAAAAAACGTGGACAACAAAGCACTACAAAGGACACAGTTGCATGGGTACATATGCTCAAAGCTTTGGTAATAATGTCCATCTTATGGGCTTCTTATGGGCGTGATCGGTAGTGACTCAACCTGTATAGCCTGACCCAGCCTCCATTTTGGTTGCTTGAAAAACCTTTCCCAGGCAGGTTCAAGTCGTGAAAGATTCATTCCGATGTCGGGTCCAACAGGGACCTAGAGGATAGGGAGACGCAACTTGAGACCATGTGCCCCTTCCACGTCAGCCTGGCATAAAAATTCGGAAACAAACTCCTAACTGAAAAAATGGAACCAAGCATGCAAGGTCTGTTGTTGATCTGATTAAATCCTCTATTACTCTCTCTGGCATTGTCGCAAACAGGGCTTAACTTAGAGCAGACCGATGGCCATATAATTGCCTGTGTCAGCCTTATAAAAAGCTTATCTTTTTTTTGAAAGATCCGGCAGGCCGGCCTGTATTAATAAGCAGGGGAAAGCAATAGTTATCGGATACAGAGGTGGTGGTGCACTAGTGGTGCGCCTTTACAAGAGAGACATGGTGGAGCATAACGCTAGCCAATGCCTGTGGTCTACTACACTACTTCCGCCACTACAAATAATCTACCACTATGGTCGAAGTCCTTTAGCGCCAGCCAATGTCCAAAGCTTACAGGTCTCCCAGACCTCAAGAAGTAGCTGTGGCTTTGTTTTTTCCTTCTGTTCAAAGATCCTGTTGTTTCTTTCACGCCATAATGCCCAGCATACAAGCAGTACTAGTGATCTTGATCCTCTGGCCTTATCCGATTTGCCCAAGGTGCTCAACTGCTGAAACCAGGTCTCTATGTCATCAGTCGGAGTCCAGTTAGCTGGGTTCATTTCCGGCAAACTCATGCAAGCAGCAACCTGATTCCAAAGCCAGCGGGATACCGCACAATCCACAAATAGATATGTCACCGTCTCAACGTTCCGGAAGCAGAGACAACATAAGTATTGGTTAGGCCACCCCCTACACTGCAGCCTTGCTGCTGTCCAGAGTCTATCCTGAACCAGGAGCCAGCTGAAGAATTTGCACTTAGGAGGAGCCCACGAGTTCCAAATTCTGATAGTGTACCAGGACCGGACAGCACATTGGAATTGCAGCCTACAAGCCGATCGTGTTGTGTATTCCCCACTTGTGGAGAAGGTCCAGGTGATTGTGTCATGCTGTTCTGGCTCATTACTCAGAGTAACATCCTGCAGAAGCTCCCAAAGTTGTACAAAGTCAACGAGGATCTGTGGTGTCATCTGGTGGATGACGTCCCGAATCCAATTATTGTTGGCAAGCGCATTAGCCACCGTCCGATTTTTCCTCCTGCTATGATGGTATAGTGATGGGAAGGCGGCTGCAAAAGATCGCCCGCTGCACCAGTTAGCTGTCCAGAATTTAGCACGCTGACCATTTCCAACCGTGACCCTCGTGGCTGCTGAGAATAGGTCCAGGTCAGCAGCGTCTATGGGGATGTCCATGCCGACCCATGGTTTCCATGGAGATCTCCATTGATGCCATAGCCAACAGAGACGGATGGCTCTAGCAAAATGTCCGAGGTCCAGTATACCCAAGCCTCCAAATTCAACTGGTCTACAGGTCCTAGCCCAGTTAACCTTGCATTTAGCTCCAGTGAGCTCCTGTGAACCAGCCCAGAGGAAACGGCACCGTACCTTATCCATCAATCTAAAGAACTGCTTTGGAAACTTGAGGACCGACATTGCATAGAATGGGAGGGTGCTGAGGACCGAGTGCACCAATTCTCTGCGCCCTACAATGGACAGGAGGTTGGCCTGCCACCCGGCTAGACGTTGGTGTGCTCGGTCTAGAATCGGTTGTAACTGCATTAAGGATGGTCTAGCAAGAGTGAGAGGGAGTCCCAGGTATTGAATTGGCAGCTCAGCAGTCTGTCCCCCAAATGGAGAATGTCGTGCATATCCAAATCCTCACACCGAATCGGAGAGACCGAGCTCTTCTGTATATTGACCTGTAGCCCCGTGGAGGCTCCAAAACCCTCCAAGATTTGTAAGACAGCAGCAACATCAGATCTTATGGGGTTGACAAAAATGATCACATCATCAGCATACAGTGAGACTCTGAACTTGGCTGCATTCGCTGATAAGGGTGATAGAAGCCCATCTGTAGTGGCTACTTCAAACACCTGCTACAACACGTCGATGCCCAAAATGAAAAGGCATGATGAAATAGGATCTGCTTGACGTAACCCTCGACGATGTCGAATCCAGCGGCCAAAACTACCATTCAGTTTAACTGAGGACGCTGATGAGGCCCAAAGCAGACAAAGCCAGTCAATCCATTTTCGTGGGAATCCCCAAGCAACCATCATTTGCACCAAGAATTCCCATGAGATGGTGTCAAAGGCTTTAGTGATATCAAACTTGAACATCAAAAGGGGCTGCCCCGTCCTGTGGTACAAGGTGGCTAGGCTCCTGACATAAAGAAAATTATCATGAATGCATCGGCCCCGGACAAAAGCACTTTGCGCAGGCGCAATCAGGTCCTCTAGGATTATCTGCATTCTGTTAGCTAGCACTTTGGAGATGAGCTTGGCAAATGAGTGGATTAAGCTGATGCGGTGAAAGTCCCCAGGATGATCAGCCAGGTCACACTTCGGGATTAGAGTGATATACGCTCCATTTAACCGCCATAGAGAACCAGTTCACATCTGAAACAAACACTTGAAGGCTGACAAGATGTCTTGCTTGATGATGTTCTAGCAGCAGTGATAAAAGTCCATTGTGAAGCCATCTGGTCCAGGGGCCTTCTCTACTGGTAGTTCCTTAAGTGCTATTAAAACTTCCTCCTCTGTGAACTCTCGATCTAGGTTGGCTGTCATAGGAAGCTGTGGGATGTTAAGGGTATGCCATTGTGGAGTCATCAGTCTCGGAACATTAGTCCCTTGTAGACATTGGAAATGCTGATCCACTAGTGCAGACATTTCCTCTTGCGATGAAACATATATGCCCGCTGGGTCCTTAATACGTGGCACGAATAGCCTGCGAGATCTGGCATTAGACTTCAAGTGGAAGAATTTGGTGCAAGCGTCCCCAGCTTTGATCCAAGTGACTCGCGATGCTTGGCGCCTTCTGGTCTTTTCAATGGCTGCTAGGCCTAAGAGCCTTACTATGAGTTCACTGTGCAACTGAAGTTCTTCCATTGATAGCACTCTATAGTCCTGCACCCTGTCCAGCTGTAGAATAACATCATTGGCCATTGCGAGCTGCATCTTAACCTTGCCAAAGGCTGATCTGCTCCAGACCTTTAGGGCTGCGGCCACTGCACACAACTTCCTATGCACTAGACTGAGGGATGGTTGGGCCTGCTGGGTGGATGCCTGCGTTTGTAGGGTGGAGGTCCAAGCTTCTTGGACAACTTCAGAGAATCCCGGAACTTTAGTCCAAAATGACTCAAACCTGAACATGGCTTGGCGTCCGGGCCTTTGCACATGACTTAAGAATAAAGGACAATGATCAGAAACTGATGAGGATAATGACTGAAGAGCAAACCCCGGAAGTAGGAGGTCCCACTGTGTATTGTAAAATACTCTGTCCAAATGAACCAGTGTTGGACTTGCGCGCTCATTGCTCCAAGTGAATCGCCTGTTCTGCAAGTTGAATTCCAGAAGCTCACACCGATCAATGGCGCGTCTGAAGGATCCCATCATGCGTTGATCAATATTGGAGTTATTCTTATCACTCATTTGGTAAATGAGATTGAAATCTCCTGCACAAATCCAGGGGGTTCCTCCATGGGGCTTCATACTGACAAGCTCATTCAAGAACACTGTTTTATCCGCCTCTTCACATGGCCCGTAAACAGTAGTGAATCTGAATTTTTCCTCCATTCCCTTAAGTTGCACCATAATTGATAGGCAAAATCGACCCTTAAGGACATCGGTGGCACTGATGAGGTCTTTGTCCTAGTCTAGCAAGATGCCACCTCTCGTGCCCGTTGCAGGGAGGAAGTCAGACCCTCAAACCGTGACCCCAATATCTCTCTTTGGGTCGCTGTTGAGATGCTGGGAAGCTCAGTCTCCTGGAGACTGACAATTGTAGCAGCAACAGACTGAATCATCAATTGAACGGCTGCTCTTTTGGCGGGGAGATTTAGTTCACGGACGTTCCAGGACAATAAGCTGATATTATCTTAAACCATGGGGAACAGAGAGCAGACAACGAACACAGATTGGACTGCGGCTGGAGAACTGGGGCAGGGATACAATAGTCTATGCTAGGGACTCGAGTGAGATCCATAAGTCAACAACTAGAGACTGGCTGACCAGAAGCACAACAACATCAACTAGTGGGTGGAGAGAAACAATACACATAATTGACAAATACTGACAACAGATGGTAGATTCCTGCTGGACTAGGCCGGAATGACCGCATCCCCCGCTACAAGAGCTTCCACAGCTCCAGATAGGACCCTGTTCTCAAGTTGCACCACCTCTCGGATGGCAACAATGGCGGAGTCAGGCAGTGGCTTTTTGAAGATCTCCTTGTATCTTGCCACGGCCTCATCCCTAGTCGGAGATGCAGTAGCATCCATCATACTCGCCAGACGCAGCTGGGCAGGCTTGGAAACTGGGATTATCGAGGGGCTGGCAGCCTGCCCGGCACCGTGCCTAGTCTCCGTTGGGAGTGGATGAGCTCTCTAGTTTGTCTGCTTTGCGAGAGTTCTTTGCAAATGCATGGATATAGTTCTGGATACTACTATGATTTCAAAACAAGAAGAATGCCAAGAAAAAAGGTTCTGGCAGCACATAAGTTGATAGTTTTTAGTGGGTGGTCTGATGAACTGTTTTAAGTACTGACAAATATTCTACAATCTAAGACTCCCTTTGAATTGAAGGAATATCAAAGGAATTTTGGAGGATAGAATTTGTAAGGATTTTTTTCCTACATGATCATTGGGCTCACAGGAAAAACAAAGGATAGTTTTTATAGGAATGGATTTCTTTGCTAAATTTTGAGTAGGAAACTTAACATGAGCTTGTACCTCTTTTTTCTTTCCTCGCTCATGTTACGTATAGAAATGAAGAGAGAGACCATAGATCAAATAGCCACTGAATTACTTCGAATTACATGGAGAAATCTGATTACAACATGAACACCAAGTGCTATCTCTCAAATAGCACAAGAACACTAATGATACCTTCTCCTCCATCCTTGTGATTGCTTGACGTTGCGACCATCGAGCCAACAAGGCGAGGCTGCAAGCAGAACGACGAGAGGTGTTTCCCCTTGTTCTCCTCTTGATATGTTGATCGCATTCTGAGAATTAAGAGTGTTCAAGTGTGTATGTGTGTATGCATAAGCATTCCTTGATCATACACTTGGCCCTCTTCTTATAGTTGACCAAGAGGCACAAGAGGGTGTCTCCCACCCTTAGGAATCATTGAGTCTCCAGATTAGAGACTCAAAATTCGGTGGGTCGTGTCCTTTCAATTAGAACACATGTCAATTTCGAGTTCAAACTGACAGTTACTAAATAATCGGACTAGTCCGTAGAGAGTCTGGACTAGTCCGATATCCATACTGCACAATATCGGACTAGTCCTATAAGGGTCCACACTAGTCTGGTTACCCTTACTGGACAGAAGCGGACTAGTATGGTCTCTACCGGACAATTCCGATACTCCCAACATTCTCTCCCTTGAACTCGAATTTGAAACTTATCAACTTACTTAATACTAAACTTAGTGTCCTTTTTCTCATGCTTGACATATAGGACACGACGCATCACAACAACCATTTACGTATTGCTGAATTCGAAGACCACAATACATCTCACACTTGAAAATGAACCTTGCTCTTACTTGGCCCCTAAATATCCAATGATCATAGGCTCTCCCTTAAACCCATGTCGGCTACGTGTTCACTGAACACGCTGGGTGGAAGACCTTTTGTTAGCGGATCCGCAAGCATACGCTTGGTACTTATATGCTCAAGACTTATGGTATGATCCTGTATTCGATCTTTTACAACATAAAACTTAATGTCGATGTGTTTGGCAGCACCACTCGACTTATTGTTGTGAGAGTAAAATATAGCGCGCTCATTATCGCAGTATAACTTAAGTGGTTTTTCAATGCTATCGACCACTCTAAGACCGGGTAAAAATTTCTTAAGCCAAACTGCCTGCCCGATGGCCTCATAACATGCAACAAACTCAGCATGCATTGTGGACGATGCAGTGACGGTTTTAATCGAAGCTTTTCCAAGAAATAGCTCCATTCGCGAGGGTGAATATATAACCTGACGTGGATTTCTTAGTATCCACACAACCCGCGAAATCTAAATCTCAATATCCCACTACTTCAAGTGGGTCTGACTTACTATACGTCAACATGAAGCCTTTTGTGCCTTGCACATATCTTAAAGATTTCTTAACTGCCTTCTAGTAACCAATCCCTGGATTGGCATGATATCTGCCAAGCATTCCGGTCACGTAAGCTAAGTCAAGGCGAGTACAGACTTGAGCATACATAAGGCTTTCGACAACAAAAGCATATGGAACCGATTTCATTTGATCGATCTCATATTGGTTCCTAGGACACTGAAAGTTCCCAAACTTATCACCCTTGACAACCGGAGCAGGCGAAGGCTTACTCTTATGCATACTGTACTTTTTCAGTACATTCTCTAAGTATGCCTTTTGTGATAAGCCTAATACCCCCTTATTTCTATCTCGGTGAATTTCTGTGCCCAATACATAGGACGCTTCACCAAGATCTTTCATATCAAAATTAGCGGACAAAAACTTCTTAGTTTCTGATAGTAGATTGACATCACTACTTGCAAGTAGTATATCATCTACATAAAGCACTAGGAAAATAAATTTCCCGCTCTTAAACTTAGCATGAACACAATTGTCCTCCTCATTTTCTTTAAACCCAAACTTTCTTACTATCTCATCGAACTTGGGATATCACTTCCTTGATGCTTGTTTAAGTCCATAGATGGACTTTCTTAAGTGGAATCCCATATGTTCCTTATCCTTAACAACAAACCTTTCGGTTGAGTCATATAGACGTTCTCATATAGATTACCATTGAGAAACACCGTCTTTACATCCATCTGATGTAATTATAAATTGTAATGTGCAACTAATGTCATAATGATTTTGAATGAATCCTTACTTGAGACTAGTGAAAATTTCTCATTATAATCAATCCGTTCTCTTTGAGTGAAGCCTTTTGCAACAAGTTAGTCCTTAAACTTATCAATATTCCCTTTGGAGTCACGTTTAATTTTGTAGACCCATTTACAGCATACTTTTTTGGCTCCATTAGGAATCTCAACTAAATCCCAGACTTTGTTTGTTTCCATAGACCTCATTTCATCCTCCATGGCTTTACGCCATTCAGATGATTGAGGACTTCTCATAGCTTCTTCAAATGTAGTGGGATCACCCTCCATTTGAATTGCCTCACTCAAATAGATCTCATAATCGTCCGGAATGGCCGATTTTCTTTCTCTTTGAGATCTTCTTAATTGCACATTATCCTCATTTTGAGGTTGTTGTTGCTCTTCATTATTAGTCACAGCGGGATAAAAATGCTCAACCTCGCTTAATAATTCTGTTGTCAACGGAGAAGTAACAACAGGTGTTGAATCTTCACCAATAGGCATTGATAATTCAACAATAGTAGGTAATGAGAAATATGGTTCTTGAATCATAGGAGTGGGTACATAAACCCGCTTCTCTTCAACATTAATTTCTCGTCTTACCGTACTCCCCCTGGTCATGGCATCCTCTAAAAAGATGGCATGCCTTGTTTCTACAAACTTAGTATATCGTTCTGGACAATAGAAATGATATCCCTTACTCTTTTCTGCATAGCCAATAAAATGGCAACTTACTGTCTTAGGATCCAACTTACCAATGTTTGGGTTAAACAATTGTGCCTCAGCAGGACAGCCCCATATATGCATATAACATAATGAGGGCTTACGTCTAGTCCACAACTCATACGGTGTTTTGGGCACCGACTTAGTAGGAACCCGATTTAGCACATGAATGACGGTTTTTAATGCCTCCATCTATAAGCTAACCAGCAAATCTGATTGACTTAACATGGATCTAACCATATCCATTAGTGTACGGTTGCGCTGTTCTGCTACTCCATTTTGTTGAGGCTCGCCCGGTGTGGAATACTGGGCAACTATGCCATTTTCCTATAGGAACCGAGCAAATGGTCCAGGAACTTGGCCATACGGGGTATGAGGACCGTAATACTCACCACCACGATCAGATCTTACCACTTTAATCTTAGTGTTGTGCTAATTTTAACATTCAGCCTTAAATATCTTAAATTTATCCAATGCTTCGGAGTGTTCTTTAAGACGGAGCATCAAGCTCCAACCTTCACCGAGCCTCACTGGACCCTCTACTTCGATGGCTCCATGCAGAAGCAGGGGGCCGGAGCTGGAATCCTTCTCCTTGCACCGACTGGGGAGAAGGTGAAATACATGGTACACCTTGACTTCAAGGCAACCAACAACATGGCAGAGTATGAAGAACTCATCTACGGACTAAAGGTGGCACTGTCATATGGTGTCAAGCAATTGCTGGTCAAGGGAGATTCACAGCTCATCATTAAGCAGGTGAAGGGTGAATGCTCCTGCAATAATCTCCAGCTAGCTCCTTACCTCCTTGAAGTCCAGAGGCTTCAGAAGGACTTTGAAGTCCTAGATCTCCACCATGTTCAGCGTGCCCACAACGCTGAAGCCGACGAACTCTTGACGAAAGCATCAACCGGTGCTCCGGCTCCTGATGGAACTTTTGTCTGGAGATTGTCGAAACCCACAGCTCAGCCTACCATACTGAGTGAAGGGGGCAAGATCAGCATCCCTAAGCTGACGGTCCCGATGGCCCTGTTACCATGGCAGCCATCAAGGGTCGTAGGTGCTGCCGGAAGCTCCGAGCAACCCAGCACGCAAGACTCAAATGCTCAAGTTAGTTCCGATGCATGGATCTCGGAGATCCAGAACTACTTGAAAGACAACATCCTTCCTGATGATGATGTATCCGCTGACCGAGTAGTCAGATTGGCTAAAAGATACACGTTGGTAGAAGGGGATCTCTACCGGCGCGGTGCCAACGACATCCTAATGCGGTGCATCACAAGGGCAGAAGGCTGCGAGCTCCTCGTAGAAATCCATGGAGGCGAGTGTGGGAACCACGCGTCTTCCCACACGTTGGTTGGTAAGGCCTTTCGGCATGGCTTCTACTGGCCTACAGCACTCCAAGATGCAACTGAGCTAGTGAAGAAATGTGAAGCATGCCAATTTCATGCAAAGCAAATTCACACACCAGCTCAGCCCTTACAAATGATACCTCCTACATGGCCCTTCGCTGTGTGGGGGATGGACATCTTGTGACCTTTCCCAAGAGCCGTCGGAGGTTACAAGTTCCTGTATGTCGCCATTGACAAGTTCACCAAGTGGCTGGAAGCAACTCCAGTTGTGACAATCAACAAACAATCTGCTATCAACTTTTTGCAGTCCATTGTATGCAGATTTGGAGTCCCAAACAAAATCATCACTAATAATGGGACCCAATTCACAAGCTCCGCATTCCAAGGATATTGCAAAGACCTCCGCATACAAGTTTGCTATGCCTCCGTAGCTCATCCAACCAGCAATGGCCAAGCCGAGAGAGCAAATGCTGAAATCCTTAAAGGACTTAAAACGCGCACTTATGAGCGCTTGAAAAAACATGGAGCCAACTGGATCGAAGAGCTTCCGCCCACTCTATGGGCCAACAGGACATCTCCAAACCGGTCAACCGGAGAGACACCCTTATTTCTGGTGTACGGAGATGAAGCAATCCTTCCTCCGGAAATCACCTTGGGTTCACTCTGAGTCCTGACCTTCGACGAAGCCGCGCAGGACCAGCTCCGGCGTGAAGACCTAGACCTCCTTGAGGAGGGTAGGTGCCAAGCAGCTGTTCGGAATGCCCGATATCGCCAAGCTCTACGGCGTTATCACCAGCGGCATGTACACAACCGACAGCTCGAGGAAGGCGATCTGGTGATACGGAGAATACAATCCAGAGAAGGGTTAAACAAACTCTCCCGCGGTTGGGAGGGACCATTCCGAGTGATTAAAGTATCCCGTCCCGGAAGCATTCGCTTGGCTATTGAGGATGGGACACCTCTCCCAAATCCTTGGAACATTGAGCACCTCCGTAAGTTCTACACTTAATACCACAGAGGTGAGTCTTGAGTAACTTGAGATGTATGTTATAGAGTCATTGTACAGAGTCGGGTAGATCCTCCGGGAGAGCAGTCGGACCTTTCCCAAAAGGTCCGCAAAGCTCATGCAACGCTTGTCACAGTCTCAGGACTAAAAGTGTCGCTAACTACCCTGGGTCAAACGAGAAATGAAACACCCTTAGCCTGGTTCCGTACACTAAGAGTGTACTTGTTTCCCCTGTACCCCGGACCTATAATGAAAGACATTTTCATGTGAAATAGACTCCACGTGCATTTATTTTGTACAGGCTCAACATTTTTATTTTTCTCTTTCTTGTCTATAACAAAGACGTGCAATTCTTAAGAAATTTTAGTTCGACCGGTTTATATACGATTCGAGTTGTATTGTCAATTCTTTTGGATTCAAATATTGTTCATGGCCAACTCGCCTGAAAGCCGCCAAGCCAATCTAGGGCTGCAGTGTGCTATCGACTTAGCCTAGTCAAGCACCCTAAGTACGCCACTCTACCTACACCCCGGCAGGCCGAAGTAAGGTGGGTCCGTGTACAGTTGGATCTAGAAGAAAAGACAACACATTCGGTTGTATTTAGAATCGCGTTATACTTAAAATCTTCTTGAGAGTCATATGTCGCGATGAAGTTATAGACAAGAAACAAATTTTACTATTTTTCTTGGCTTAAGTGTGCAGGAAAAATAAAATCTACGTTGATGGAGAAAAGCCGGAGCTAACTAAGCTCCGACTCCCCTAAGGGGGCCAGCCGTCGACGCCGAATAAAAGATGGTGAGAAGACCCCGTAAATGGAGTCTGCTACCAACAAACTGAGTGTTGGCAAAGGTCACTATCGGAGCTACTAAGCTCCGACACCCCGGAGGATTAACTATCGATGCTCTACGCGTTGATAGAGACTATTGCCGGAGCTACTAAGCTCAAGCGATAGACAATGCCGGAGCTTCTAAGCTCCGACAATCTCAGGGGGCCTTCACTATCGAAGACTTCAAACCTAAATTCTACAAGTTCGAGCAAAAGAGTCTTCAACAATGCACAATATCCTTTTGGTACATGTTCACAATCAAATTGTGTACATCTACCAGAGGGCCAAGTGAAGATAAAAGTGTTGAAGGCAAAAAGTGAAATTCACAATAATTTGGTGATTTCATTTATCTGGAGACAAGGGGTTACATCTGGAGACAAGGGATTACAAAATTGAGGAAGAAGAAGAGAAAATACAAGTGAGAACTACAGAGATGGTCCTAGACCCTATGGAGGAATTGGGCGACCTTCTGGGCAACCTCCGATACGCTGGCTCGGGTAGCTTCGCCTTCTCCTTCGACGGGACCTTCAAGCACCGGGTCCAGAGGAAATTGGGAGTTCCGGCTGGTGTAGCACGTCAGCACGTACTCTGCGACGTTCTTCGCCAGGGATTGCCCCTCAACCTCCAGTTGGTCCGCGATGACATCGCCCACCTTGGAGAGCTTGCTACCTGCTGCACTCAACGCCTGCAGCGCTAGGTCCGGCTCCGGCTCCAGATCATCCGGGCGCACGGGGCTGAAACCCATCGGTGTCAGTGCACCATTGGCCTTGCCCAAGAACTCCAAATCTGTAGGGAGTCCTCAGCCCTCAAGCCCTTCATCTCTTCCAGGGATCTTCTAGACGCCACCAGTTCAGAATTCTCACGGGCAAGGCGCTCAACTTCTTTGGCGTTTTGCTGAATCTTTTCAGCAACCCGCCTTTCGAGTTTTCCGAGCTCCTCCTCCCGGAGGTGGATCTTGTTCCAGCGATAAACCAGGTCCTTCTCTCTACCCCTCACTTTCTTCTCCCTGGCAGTAAGGGCACACTCTTGTTCGTAGAGTTTCTGCCCTCACACCCAGGTCTTCTCCTCTTCCTCTTGGCAGCGCTCTTCCAATTTCTTGGCGCGCTCCTCGAGACCCTTGTCAGCCAGAGCCACCTTCTCGGTGAGCTCCTCCTCCCTCCTCAGGACATCATCCCGCAGCTCTAGGAGTTTCCGCTCTACATCCTCAAGCCATTTCTCCCTCTCTTCAAGTGCCTCTCGACGCTTGATGAGTGCAGTGTTAATGGCCTCAAGCTGTTCGTGGCGTGCATCGGCCGCATTATTGGCAGCTTTGGCCTGATCGTAGATCTCCCGGGATTGAGTGTCGAGGGCACGAGTCATACTCTCCCTGTCATCCAGTAACTTGCCCCAGTACTCCAGGCGGATCTTCTCCCGCTTAATAAATTCCTTGTCATCCGCTAGCCTCGACTGCGCTAGCTTGGTCTCGAAGTAGAGACGATTATGCCACCGCCTAAGGGTTTGGCGCTCCTCTTCAAGAGCCTTGCTGTCGTGGAAGAAGGCTAGTTGGACTTGACGCAGACTATAACATGAGTTGTCAATGGACAGCGACAACGGGATAGGTTCTGGACCTGCTGGGGTCTCCTCCGCTGGTTCCAGTGGGTCTTCGGATACAAAAATTGGGTCCCACTCTACAAGAGTGGTCCCCTAGGTCTCCATGGCACTAGGGCCGTCCTCCGGGCTGGCCTCAGTCGCCATCAAGGAAGGCCCCGCTGCCAAATCTTTGTTCACCCCCTCAGGCTGGGGGCCAGCGACTTCGCTGGGGCACTCCGACTCGTCCGCAGGTACCTCCGACGTCGTTGCTTCCGGAGCAGGAGCCGCTACTGGCTCCGGTCTGGGCACCTCTTCCGATGAGGGCTCAAGCTCCGTCACCTCTTCAACAACCGGCTCAGGAGCCAGAAGATCTTCAACATCGACCAGCCCTGTGGCCGGAGCTCCAACAATGACCGGCTCAGCGGCTAGTGCTTCGGAGGTAGCCGGCCCAACTGCCGAAACTACCTCAGTTTCCGGCACGCACGCTGGAGCTTCAATCACCTCCGACTCAACCGCCGGGGCTTCGACAATTTCCGTCTCAGAGGCCAGGATTACTGCTTCCTCCAGCTCAACAACTGGAGCTTCCATCATCGCAGCACCAGAACCTGGAGCTTCAACCTCCGGGACAGGTGCCGCTGGCGCATCTTCACTCCCGCGGTCCGGCGCTACCACGGGAACTTCTGGGGATGAGTTGAGGTCCATGAGCACAACAGCCGGCGTCGGAGCTGTCGCAGCTTCGGCCACCACTTGGGGCAGCACCGGGACAGGAGCAGAAGCTCCCGCTCTCACGGCTTCAACCACTGTGGCCGAGGGTGGAGCCTCACTCCCCTTCTTGGAGATGCTGCAGATGATGAACGGAGAAAATTAAAAAATGGTTGCTACAATTAAAACAACTATCCAAGGTAGAAATCAAAAGTTACCTTGGGAGACTTCCGCACCAGCTTGCGCGGAACCTTTTTCCCGGGCGTTCCAGGCTAGCCATAGCCGGCGTGGAAGCTCCAGAAGGCCCCCCAGAACTCGTCGCAGCCACGGGTGTTTCCCAGGTCGAGGCTCCCCTCGATCGGGAAAAACCCCCGAACCTGGAGGCCTCCACCGGCCCAAGAGCTGGAGTTGCACGCCCGGAGCTAACACCCCGGGAGGACCCTACTGCGGGGACAACCGCACTCCGAGAGGACCCCACGGCGGGAACAGTCGTGTTCCAGGATGACCCCACTACGGGAACATTCGCCGCAGCTGCAGAGGACCTTCCCCTCCGGGGAGAAGGAGCCGACGCAGAAGTAGCGGGCCCAACGGACCATCCGTCGGCGTACTGCAACTTCCTCTTGCGGCTCACTGGTTCATCCGCCAGCTACTTGCCCTTGCCGACGACTTCTCCCCTCGGCTTAGGAACAGAGCCGGAGCTATCCTTGGGTACTCCAGGGATCGCTACCCCGGAGGTTGGTCTTCTCTCGATGACACCAAGGTCGTCAAGCATGGGCATCTTCCACCGGAGCTCCCTGCTGAACTCCACTTCCACGTTCAAAGGAAGAAAAGCTGATGGCGGAGTCAAGTCGTCGCCTTCGACGTCGATGCCGTGCTGGAACTTCTTAAGGTGGAACTCCAAGGTTTTCCCCACCATGTTGGACTTCAACCCGGTCTCAACCCGGTCGTCGTCCATCACGCTGTTGAGGGTCCAAGCAAGTTTCTCCCTCCTCTTCAGCGGCGCCCACCTGTTGACCAAGAAATTACAAAATACCGCCTGAGGAGTCAATCCTCCTTCCACGCATTGGCGGATCCTGGTCAAAGCAGGGTTGAAAGCTTCTGCCAGCACCGGAGCTTCACTCCAGATCGTCGTGTCGATGCCGGGAAGACCATCGGGCAGCTCCAACCTCTCGTGCTCCTCCACCCTAATGACTATCCAATCTTTCTTCCAGTCATCCCACTTCCCAGAGGGAAATGACCGGAGGTACTTGAATGGGCACTTCTTGCGCTTCACGAAGTAGTAGAAGCCAAGGTACTCATTGCTCCGGCCAGTGGTGTGGACGGTGAAGAAGGTCCGGAAGAGTTCAATGCAGGGGGGATGCCCACCCACATCTCACAGAAGTGGACGAAGATAGACTCGAGGAGAATGGAGTGAGGGCCAAGGTGATACAACTGCAGACCATAGAAGTCTAGCAGCATCAAGAAAAAGGAAGAAAAAGGTGGGATCAACCCCACCATGGCGTACGAGGAGAAGTACACCATTTCGCCGGAGTACTCCTTCTCGAACGGGAGCTCTCCACCGGGGCGGACCGAGCGGTTGAAGAAGTCCGAGGACCATACCATGAGGGCCCGGACCTTCTTCAGGT
Source organism: Tuctoria greenei (assembly GCA_036927565.1). Taxonomy (NCBI): domain Eukaryota; kingdom Viridiplantae; phylum Streptophyta; class Magnoliopsida; order Poales; family Poaceae; genus Tuctoria; species Tuctoria greenei. Next base: position 61,724,719 of record JAYESD010000006.1, read on the forward strand.
CGCCATCGGTCTTCAAGAGACTCTCGCGGAGACCCAACTCCATCGCGGCACAGCTAGGCAAGAAAAGAAAAGCGAATCACAAGTTGGGAGTTTGATCACAAGAACAGATGAGAGGCGTAAAGAACTACTGACGATGCGCACTTTCCTTCTTAAGTAAGCCCTCGCAACGCTTGGATGGAAACCGCAAGGAAGTCGAAGGTACCACCAAAAATTCCACCTAGCCGATGACAAGCGGGCCCGAGACCACCCCGATGATCAAGTCGAGGTTCTTACCCAGGTGAACGGTTGTCATCAAGAGGCGGGAAGCCCAAAGGCGGCGGCCTGACAAGGCGCGCGGAACTGATACGGTTTTCGTATCGGGAACCGACGACCTTCAATTGCGTGAGATCCGCACGCCAAAGATCTCATCTGCCGCACACGGGATACGCCACACGGCGAGGATTTAATTCCATGTCCTTGCCAAGGGCACCCTCAAAGACCCTTGAAGACTCAATTCAAAGGTCGCGTTGGACCCACCTCCGACGGAATGACTTCCCCGGAGGTAGGTCCAGGGGGCCACTGTCGGTACCCTAGAAACCGTACACCCCTTGAGGTTATAAAGATCTCAAAGGAAAATCATCTACTTGGTTTGAAGACCCTCGAAGGCCCACATGTCAGACATAACCGGACCCGCTTCTCCAACATGGTTAATCCCTGGGTCGCCACGTGTACTACCAAACCGGAGCTACCGCCCACAAGGGGGAAGCTCCGGGCCATGTACCGAAATGGCACCTCCGGACTTAGCCCCAGATCGAGAGAAGCTCCGGACCTGACACGTGTCGGGTAGCCCCGGAGCTACCTGTTTCCACAGTATGCTCCAGAGCTGCCACATGTCCAACCGTCGGATCTTCAGCCTCTAACCTTTGGAAGACCCCACAACGGCTCCGGATCTTCAAAGGGGAATCAAGGACTTCAAGACCCGATTAAGTGTCACTGAAACCATATTAATGACACTTAAATGGACGATCTTAACACCAATAACGGTGCTGTCAAAGCCCGTTACAGGGTCATTAAGAGCAATTAAATGTGTTAAATAAGTGTCAATACTAGTAACCGCCGGGGCCACATGTCGGGCCAGGCTAACTTGTAACGGCCTGCCCTTGTACTATAAAAGGACAGGACGACGACACGTTCAAGGGGCTAGAGAGACACACACGCCATTGACGCTAAACACAAGCTCATACAACTAATACAATAGCAACACATCCGTGGAGTAGGGTATTACGCTCAGGCGGCCCGAACCACGTAAACTCTTGTGTCTCCTGTGTCAATTCCTACTCACCTTCTTGAATCTCCGTGCGCCCATACCGAACCTCAAACTCCCCTATCGCTTTAGCAGTGTAGGGAGATCTGCCAGTTCCAAATCACCGACAGGGATGCTCGCTGGTTCTAGATGTTGGTGACAGTGATCTTGGTGCATCAGATAGATATGGTGGAGGGAGCATGAGTACGGGTGTAAAACCTATCTCGACGGAGAGTCGGACCAACAACATCGACATTTGCGGGTGTCTTGTTATTCAGGTATTGTTGATATTCCCTCACTAGTATATCCCCCGGGTGAAAACCCTACATGCGATGGAAGCGTCTCGACCCCATATTCCTCCTTGATTACGTTGTGTTTGGAGGTCCATTTGCAACCCAAGTTCTGTTACTGTTAACTAGTAGTTGGGTACAGTCCTCTCTTTATGTCCATTGTGCTATTTGTGTCATGTCTCCTGTTCGAAAAAGTGTTATAGTCCTTCATGTTGTACTGTTTTCGTGCCGACTTTCTTATATAAACTGGATCAATCTTTCTTCTCATATGATATATCATGAGTGCTTCTTCTTGTGAGCTTTCCAGAAAAAATGTGGACAACAAAGCACTACAAAGGACACAGTTGCATGGGTACATATGCTCAAAGCTTTGGTAATAATGTCCATCTTATGGGCTTCTTATGGGCGTGATCGGTAGTGACTCAACCTGTATAGCCTGACCCAGCCTCAATTTTGGTTGCTTGAAAAACCTTTCCCAGGCAGGTTCAAGTCGTGACAGATTCATTCCGATGTTGGGTCCAACAGGAACCTAGAGGATAGGGAGACGCAACTTGAGACCATGTGCCCCTTCCACGTCAGCCTGGCATAAAAATTCGGAAACAAACTCCTAACTGAAAAAATGGAACCAAGCATGCAAGGTCTATTGTTGATCTGATTAAATACTCTATTACTCTCTCTGGCATTGTCGCAAACAGGGTTTAACTTAGAGCAGACCGATGGCCATATAATTGCCTGTGTCAGCCTTATAAAAAGCTTATCTTTTTTTTGAAAGATCCGGCAGGCCGGCCTGTATTAATAAGCAGGGGAAAGCAATAGTTATCGGATACAGAGGTGGTGGTGCACTAGTGGTGCGCCTTTACAAGAGAGACATGGTGGAGCATAACGCTAGCCAATGCCTGTGGTCTACTACACTACTTCCGCCACTACAAATAATCTACCACTATGGTCGAAGTCCTTTAGCGCCAGCCAATGTCCAAAGCTTACAGGTCTCCCAGACCTCAAGAAGTAGCTGTGGCTTTGTTTTTTCCTTCTGTTCAAAGATCCTGTTGTTTCTTTCACGCCATAATGCCCAGCATACAAGCAGTACTAGTGATCTTGATCCTCTGGCCTTATTCGATTTGCCCAAGGTGCTCAACTGCTGAAACCAGATCTCTATGTCATCAGTCGGAGTCCAGTTAGCTGGGTTCATTACCGGCAAACTCATGCAAGCAGCAACCTGATTCCAAAGCCAGCGGGATACCGGACAATCCACAAATAGATATGTCACCGTCTCAACGTTCCGGAAGCAGAGACAACATAAGTATTGGTTAGGCCACCCCCTACACTGCAGCCTTGCTGCTGTCCAGAGTCTATCCTGAACCAGGAGCCAGCTGAAGAATTTGCACTTAGGAGGAGCCCACGAGTTCCAAATTCTGATAGTGTACCAGGACCGGACAGCACATTGGAATTGCAGCCTACAAGCCGATCGTGTTGTGTATTCCCCACTTGTGGAGAAGGTCCAGGTGATTGTGTCATGCTGTTCTGGCTCATTACTCAGAGTAACATCCTGCAGAAGCTCCCAAAGTTGTACAAAGTCAACGAGGATCTGTGGTGTCATCTGGTGGACGACGTCCCGAATCCAATTATTGTTGGAAAGCGCATTAGCCACCGTCCGATTTTTCCTCCTGCTATGATGGTATAGTGATGGGAAGGCGGCTGCAAAAGATCGCCCGCTGCACCAGTTAGCTGTCCAGAATTTAGCACGCTGACCATTTCCAACCGTGACCCTCGTGGCTGTTGAGAATAGGTCCAGGTCAGCAGCGTCTATGGGGATGTCCATGCCGACCCATGGTTTCCATGGAGAGCTCCATTGATGCCATAGCCAACAGAGACGGATGGCTCTAGCAAAATGTCCGAGGTCCAGTATACCCAAGCCTCCAAATTCAACTGGTCTACAGGTCCTAGCCCAGTTAACCTTGCATTTAGCTCCAGTGAGCTCCTGTGAACCAGCCCAGAGGAAACGGCACCGTACCTTATCCATCAATCTAAAGAACTGCTTTGGAAACTTGAGGACCGACATTGCATAGAATGGGAGGGTGCTGAGGACCGAGTGCACCAATTCTCTGCGCCCTACAATGGACAGGAGGTTGGCCTACCACCCGGCTAGACGTTGGTGTGCTCGGTCTAGAATCGGTTGTAACTGCATTAAGGATGGTCTAGCAAGAGTGAGAGGGAGTCCCAGGTATTGAATTGGCAGCTCAGCAGTCTGTCCCCCAAATGGAGAATGTCGTGCATATCCAAATCCTCACACCGAATCGGAGAGACCGAGCTCTTCTGTATATTGACCTGTAGCCCCGTGGAGGCTCCAAAACCCTCCAAGATTTGTAAGACAGCAGCAACATCAGATCTTATGGGGTTGACAAAAATGATCACATCATCAGCATACAGTGAGACTCTGAACTTGGCTGCATTCGCTGATAAGGGTGATAGAAGCCCATCTGTAGTGGCTACTTCAAACACCTGCTACAACACGTCGATGCCCAAAATGAAAAGGCATGATGAAATAGGATCTGCTTGACGTAACCCTCGACGATGTCGAATCCAGCGGCCAAAACTACCATTCAGTTTAACTGAGGACGCTGATGAGGCCCAAAGCAGACAAAGCCAGTCAATCCATTTTCGTGGGAATCCCCAAGCAACCATCATTTGCACCAAGAATTCCCATGAGATGGTGTCAAAGGCTTTAGTGATATCAAACTTGAACATCAAAAGGGGCTGCCCCGTCCTGTGGTACAAGGTGGCTAGGCTCCCTGACATAAAGAAAATTATCATGAATGCATCGGCCCCGGACAAAAGCACTTTGCGCAGGCGCAATCAGGTCCTCTAGGATTATCTGCATTCTGTTAGCTAGCACTTTGGAGATGATCTTGGCAAATGAGTGGATTAAGCTGATGGGGTGAAAGTCCCCAGGATGATCAGCCAGGTCACACTTCGGGATTAGAGTGATATACGCTCCATTTAACCGCCATAGAGAACCAGTTCACATCTGAAAAAAACACTTGAAGGCTGACAAGATGTCTTGCTTGATGATGTTCTAGCAGCAGTGATAAAAGTCCATTGTGAAGCCATCTGGTCCAGGGGCCTTCTCTACTGGTAGTTCCTTAAGTGCTATTAGAACTTCCTCCTCTGTGAACTCTCGATCTAGGTTGGCTGTCATAGGAAGCTGTGGGATGTTAAGGGTATGCCATTGTGGAGTCATCAGTCTCGGAACATTAGTCCCTTGTAGACATTGGAAATGCTGATCCACTAGTGCAGAAATTTCCTCTTGCGATGAAACATATATGCCCGTTGGGTCCTTAATACGTGGCACGAATAGCCTGCGAGATCTGGCATTAGACTTCAAGTGGAAGAATTTGGTGCAAGCGTCCCCAGCTTTGATCCAAGTGACTCGCGATGCTTGGCGCCTTCTGGTCTTTTCAATGGCTGCTAGGCCTAAGAGCCTTACTTTGAGTTCACTGTGCAACTGAAGTTCTTCCATTGATAGCACTCTATAGTCCTGCACCCTGTCCAGCTGTAGAATAATATCATTGGCCATTGCGAGCTGCATCTTAACCTTGCCAATGGCTGATCTGCTCCAGACCATTAGGGCTGCGGCCACTGCACACAACTTCCTATGCACTAGACTGAGGGATGGTTGGGCCTGCTGGGTGGATGCCTGCGTTTGTAGGGTGGAGGTCCAAGCTTCTTGGATAACTTCAGAGAATCCCGGAACTTTAGTCCAAAATGACTCAAACCTGAACATGGCTTGGCGTCTGGGCCTTTGCACATGACTTAAGAATAAAGGACAATGATCAGAAACTGATGAGGATAATGACTGAAGAGCAAACCCCGGAAGTAGGAGGTCCCACTGTGTATTGTAAAATACTCTGTCCAAATGAACCAGTGTTGGACTTGCGCGCTCATTGCTCCAAGTGAATCGCCTGTTCTGCAAGTTGAATTCCAGAAGCTCACACCGATCAATGGCGCGTCTGAAGGATCCCATCATGCGGTGATCAATATTGGAGTTATTCTTATCACTCGTTTGGTAAATGAGATTGAAATCTCCTGCACAAATCCAGGGGGTTCCTCCATGGGGCTTCATACTGACAAGCTCATTCAAGAACACCGTTTTATCCGCCTCTTCACATGGCCCGTAAACAGTAGTGAATCTGAATTTTTCCTCCATTCCCTTAAGTTGCACCATAATTGATAGGCAAAATCGACCCTTAAGGACATCGGTGGCACTGATGAGGTCTTTGTCCTAGTCTAGCAAGATGCCAGCTCTCGTGCCCGTTGCAGGGAGGAAGTCAGACCCTCAAACCGTGACCCCAATATCTCTCTTTGGGTCGCTGTTGAGATGCTGGGAAGCTCAGTCTCCTGGAGACTGACAATTGTAGCAGCAACAGACTGAATCATCAATTGAACGGCTGCTCTTTTGGCGGGGAGATTTAGTTCACGGACGTTCCAGGACAATAAGCTGATATTATCTTAAACCATGGGGAACAGAGAGCAGACAACGAACACAGATTGGACTGCGGCTGGAGAACTGGGGCAGGGATACAATAGTCTATGCTAGGGACTCGAGTGAGATCCATAAGTCAACAACTAGAGACTGGCTGACCAGAAGCATAACAACATCAACTAGTGGGTGGAGAGAAACAATACACATAATTGACAAAGACTGACAACAGATGGTAGATTCCTGCTGGACTAGGCCGGAATGACCGCATCCCCTGCTACAAGAGCTTCCACAGCTCCAGATAGGACCCTGTTCTCAAGTTGCACCGCCTCTCGGATGGCAACAATGGCGGAGTCAGGCAGTGGCTTTTTGAAGATCTCCTTGTATCTTGCCACGGCCTCATCCCTAGTCGGAGATGCAGTAGCATCCATCATACTCGCCAGACGCAGCTGGGCAGGCTTGGAAACTGGGATTATCGAGGGGCTGGCAGCCTGCCCAGCACCGTGCCTAGTCGCCGTTGGGAGTGGATGAGCTCTCTAGTTTGTCTGCTTTGCGAGAGTTCTTTGCAAATGCATGGATATAGTTCTGGATGCTACTATGATTTCAAAACAAGAAGAATGCCAAGAAAAAAGGTTCTGGCAGCACATAAGTTGATAGTTTTCAGTGGGTGGTCTGATGAAATGTTTTAAGTATTGACAAATATTCTACAATCTAAGACTCCCTTTGAATTGAAGGAATATCAAAGGAATTTTGGAGGATAGAATTTGTAAGGATTTTTTTCCTACATGATCATTGGGCTCACAGGAAAAACAAAGGATAGTTTTTATAGGAATGGATTTCTTTGCTAAATTTTGAGTAGGAAATTTAACATGAGCTTGTACCTCTTTTTTCTTTCCTCGCTCATGTTACTGATAGAAATGAAGAGAGAGACCATAGATCAAATAGCCACTGAATTACTTCGAATTACATGGAGAAATCTGATTACAACATGAACACCAAGTGCTATCTCTCAAATAGCACAAGAACACTAATGATACCTTCTCCTCCATCCTTGTGATTGCTTGATGTTGCGACCATCGAGCCAACAAGGCGAGGCTGCAAGCAGAACGACGAGAGGCGTTTCCCCTTGTTCTCCTCTTGATATGTTGATCGAATTCTGAGAATTAAGAGTGTTCAAGTGTGTATGTGTGTATGCATAAGCATTCCTTGATCATACACTTGGCCCTCTTCTTATAGTTGACCAAGAGGCACAAGAGGGTGTCTCCCACCCTTAGGAATCATTGAGTCTCCAGATTAGAGACTCAAAATTCGGTGGGTCGTGTCCTTTCAATTAGAACACATGTCAATTTCGAGTTCAAACTGACAGTTACTAAATAATCGGACTAGTCCGTAGAGAGTCTGGACTAGTCCGATATCCATACTGCACAATATCGGACTAGTCCTATAAGGGTCCAGACTAGTCTGGTTACCCTTACTGGACAGAAGCGGACTAGTATGGTCTCTACCGGACAATTCCGATACTCCCAACATTCTCTCCCTTGAACTCGAATTTGAAACTTATCAACTTACTTAATACTAAACTTAGTGTCCTTTTTCTCATGCTTGACATATAGGACACGACGCATCACAACAACCATTTACGTATTGCTGAATTCGAAGACCACAATACATCTCACACTTGAAAATGAACCTTGCTCTTACTTGGCCCCTAAATATCCAATGATCATAGGCTCTCCCTTAAACCCATGTCGGCTACGTGTTCACTGAACATGCTGGGTGGAAGACCTTTTGTTAGCGGATCCGCAAGCATACGCTTGGTACTTATATGCTCAAGACTTATGGTATGATCCTGTATTCGATCTTTTACAACATAAAACTTAATGTCGATGTGTTTGGCAGCACCACTCGACTTATTGTTGTGAGAGTAAAATACAGCGCGCTCATTATCGCAGTATAACTTAAGTGGTTTTTCAATGCTATCGACCACTCTAAGACCGGGTAAAAATTTCTTAAGCCAAACTGCCTGCCCGATGGCCTCATAACATGCAACAAACTCGGCATGCATTGTGGACGATGCAGTGACGGTTTGTTCGAAGCTTTTCCACGAAATAGCTCCATTCGCGAGGGTGAATATATAACCTGACGTGGATTTCTTAGTATCCACACAACCCGCGAAATCTGAATCTCAATATCCCACTACTTCAAGTGGTTCTGACTTACTATACGTCAACATGAAGCCTTTTGTGCCTTGCACATATCTTAAAGATTTCTTAACTGCCTTCTAGTAACCAATCCCTGGATTGGCATGATATCTGCCAAGCATTCCGGTCACGTAAGCTAAGTCAAGGCGAGTACAGACTTGAGCATACATAAGGCTTTCGACAACAAAGGCATATGGAACCGATTTCATTTGATCGATCTCATATTGGTTCCTAGGACACTGAAAGTTCCCAAACTTATCACCCTTGACAACCGGAGCAGGCGAAGGCTTACTCTTATGCATACTGTACTTTTTCAGTACATTCTCTAAGTATGCCTTTTGTGATAAGCCTAATACCCCCTTATTTCTATCTCGGTGAATTTCTGTGCCCAATACATAGGTCGCTTCACCAAGATCTTTCATATCAAAATTAGCGGACAAAAACTTCTTAGTTTCTGATAGTAGATTGACATCACTACTTGCAAGTAGTATATCATCTACATAAAGTACTAGGAAAATAAATTTCCCGCTCTTAAACTTAGCATGAACACAATTGTCCTCCTCATTTTCTTTAAACCCAATCTTTCTTACTATCTCATCGAACTTGGGATATCACTTCCTTGATGCTTGTTTAAGTCCATAGATGGACTTTCTTAAGTGGCATCCCATATGTTCCTTATCCTTAACAAAAAACCTTTCGGTTGAGTCATATAGACGTTCTCATATGGATTACCATTGAGAAACACCGTCTTTACATCCATCTGATGTAATTATAAATTGTAATGTGCAACTAATGTCATAATGATTTTGAACGAATCCTTACTTGAGACTAGTGAAAATGTCTCATTATAATCAATCCGTTCTCTTTGAGTGAAGCCTTTTGCAACAAGTTAGTCCTTAAACTTATCAATATTCCCTTTGGAGTCACGTTTAATTTTGTAGACCCATTTACAGCATACTTTTTTGGCTCCATTAGGAATCTCAACTAAATCCCAGACTTTGTTTGTTTCCATAGACCTCATTTCATCCTCCATGGCTTTACGCCATTCAGATGATTGAGGACTTCTCATAGCTTCTTCAAATGTAGTGGGATCACCCTCCATTTGAATTGCCTCACTCAAATAGATCTCATAATCGTCCAGAATGGCCGATTTTCTTTCTCTTTGAGATCTTCTTAATTGCACATTATCCTCATTTTGAGGCTGTTGTTGCTCTTCATTATTAGTCACAGCGGGATAAAAATGCTCAACCTCGCTTAATAATTCCGTTGTCAACGGAGAACTAACAACAGGTGTTGAATCTTCACCAATAGGCATTGATAATTCAACAATAGTAGGTAATGAGAAATATGGTTCTTGAATCATAGGAGTGGGTACATAAACCTGCTTCTCTTCAAGATTAATTTCTCATCTTACCGTACTCCCCCTGGTCATGGCATCCTCTAAAAAGATGGCATGCCTTGTTTCTACAAACTTAGTATATCGTTCTGGACAATAGAAATGATATCCCTTACTCTTTTCTGCATAGCCAATAAAATGGCAACTTACTGTCTTTGGATCCAACTTACCAATGTTTGGGTTAAACAATTTTGCCTCAGCAGGACAGCCCCATATATGCATATAACTTAATGAGGGCTTACGTCTAGTCCACAACTCATACGGTGTTTTGGGCACCGACTTAGTAGGAACCCGATTTAGCACATGAATGACGGTTTTTAATGCCTCCATCTATAAGCTAACCAGCAAATCTGATTGACTTAACATGGATCTAACCATATCCATTAGTGTACGGTTGCGCTGTTCTGCTACTCCATTTTGTTGAGGCTCGCCCGGTGTGGAATACTGGGCAACTATGCCATTTTCCTATAGGAACCGAGCAAATGGTCCAGGAACTTGGCCATACGGGGTATGAGGACCGTAATACTCACCACCACGATCAGATCTTACCACTTTAATCTTAGTGTTGTGCTAATTTTAACATTCAGCCTTAAATATCTTAAATTTATCCAATGCTTCGGAGTGTTCTTTAATCGGATAAATATAGTCATAGCGAGAATAGTCATCCGTGAAGGTTATGAACAAATCAAAACCATCAATAGATACTACGGGAAATGGACCACAAATGTCCGTATGGTTTAATTCCAAAATTCCCGCACTACGTATGGCACCTTTCTTAATTTCCTTTACAAATTTTCCCTTAAAGCAGTCTATGCAATCTTTTGAATCCGAAAAGTCCAAATGAGGAAGGATCGTTTGTGAAATCAATTGTTCAATTCTCCCCCTCGAAATATGGCCCAAGCGACAATGCCATAATTTCGAAGACATTTTGGAATCGATCCTCTCACACTTACCCTGATGTGAGGAAAACTAATTGTCGCTTACAACATTAACATCATCATGCATAGATAATAAGTATAGCATGCCTTGTCTTATGGAAACACCAAAAATCTTACTATCAAACTTAATTACACATATGTCTTTGCCAAACTGGCAAACATAACCATCATCATCTAATCATGATATTGAGATGAGATTTCTACTTAAAGAGGGTATATATAATACATCCTGAAGTGTAAGTACAAAGCTATTTCTTAATATTAATGGATAATCTCCAATGGCTTTCACTTCAGCTTCATGACAATCATCAACTTTAATGACCCTTTCCCCTCTTTCTAGGGTCCTCCTCATATTTAACCCCTGCAACGAATTGCAAACGTGCACAGTGGCACTTGAGTCAATCCACCAAGAAGATGGTGTATAATCTAAAAGCAGAGATTCATCAAAAAAGGTTACAAAATCATTACCATTTTTGCAACACCATTTAAGGAAGCCTATGCAATCCTTCTGATGGTGACCTTTGTCTAAACAAAAACGGCACTGATCTTTATCCACTTTCACATCCTTATTGTAAGGATGGCTTTGTGGAAACTTACCCTTATCTTTATCATGGTGAGAAGAACCATGATACTTAAAATATTGCATAGAAGAATAATTCTTCTTAGCCTTACCTTTTCCCTTCACGTAATTAATAGCATCATAACCGTGATGGGACTTAATCCTCTCTTCCTTCTGAACACACATAGCCATGAGTTTTTATATGTTCCATAGTTCAGGTTGAGAGTTGTAGTTGATGACAAAAGTCTCAAATTCCTTAAGAAGTGAGGCAATGATGAGATGCATAATGAACTCATCTTTAATCCCCAAATCCATAGGCTTTAGCTTTACAGCCATATTTCTCATCCTTAAGATGTGCTCACGCACACCACCTCCATGATACTTTTCAGTAACAAGCCTCTTGATAAGAGTGCTTGCAGTGGACTTAGAAGAACCAGTAAACCGATCCTCTATTCTCTGGAGGTATTCAACAGTAGTTTCACATTCAGGGATTGCTCCCCGAATGGCCTCAGTGATAGTGCCCTTAATTACCATCAGACATTTCCTGTTTGATTTGTTCCACTTGTAACAATCAATGTCATAAGTCAATAACTCAGTAGTATATTCCTTTGTCCTCACAGCAAAGGCTTCCTGAGTTTCATCAGCATCTCTTAATGGTTCAACTAGTGCAACCGGATATGGAGTAGTGAGAGCCAAATCTATCTCAGAGACTGCCAAAGCAATCTCCAATTTCTCTCGCCATCTCCAAAAAATGCTTCCATTGAATGGATCAATAGAAGCGATGAAACTCAGTGCTGAATTAGCATTGGAGGAACCTTCATAATAAAAAAAACCAAAATCAAGAAGAATGCATAGATGTTAACCAACCACAAGAAAATGATGAGTTTCATCTTTCACTTTGGTTACTCGACCAAAACTCAACATTTGATAATAAATGAAAATCAACATAGTAATTTATCTTTTGCTTTGGTTACTCGACCAAATTACTATGTTCTTACAAAAAGAATGTCATTAATGCCTTTCACATTGGTTACTCCGCCAATAATGACATTAAAGCTTAACATTGAAGAACAACTGAAATACATAGTAATTTATCTTTCACTTGTGTTACTCGACCAAATTACTATGTACTTAGAAAGGAAAATGTCATTAATGCCTTTCGCTTTGGTTACTTGGCCAATAATGACATTAATATAGCTTAAAATCATGAAAATTCTATTTTTCACTTTGGTTACTCAATAGAATTTCATGCAACTTAAATTGACATAGCAATTTATCTTTCGCTTTGGTTACTTGACCAAATTGCGATGACAATATAAACTTAATTCACAGCGACAGCTTAATTAAATAAGCAAACTTAATTGTATAGTACGGACTAGTCCGCGCATGGCCGAACTAGTCTGAACTCTTACAGTATGGTTTTAGGACTAGTCCGGTCCATATGCTGGACAAGTCCGGTCCCATCAAAAACATTTGATCCGTTCTTTATTGAACTTTTCGATTTTGGTCCGTACTATTCTAGACTAGTCCATCCAACCTCGGAAAAGTTTCATATAAAAAACTGGAAAATGTTGAAATACCCAAAAGGGAATCTTAATCTTACCATCTTACCAAATCAACTTAATCTTCAAAATGAATTTCAATCCAAAGTGCTTAATTATTTTTCAATCAGATGAATGCGTCAAAACGCCCTGATCCGAAAAACCTAACCACTTAATTGTGGCACACCGGACTAGTCCGACTCTTAGACCGGACAAGTCCGGACCTTCAAAACTTTCAACAAAAAACTTCGATCAAAACTCAATTCGAAATTATTAGTGGTCTAAACGGCTCTGATACCATTGATAGAAATGAAGAGAGAGCCCAAAGATCAAATAGCCACTGAATCACTTCAAATTACATGGAGGAATCTGATTACAACATAAACATCAGGTGCTATCTCTCAAATAGCACAAGAACACTAATGATACCTTCTCCTCCATCCTTGTGATTGCTTGACGATGCGGCCATTGAGCCAACAAGGCGAGGCCTCAAGAAGAATGATGAGAGGCATTTCCCCTTGTTCTCCTCTTGGTATGTTGATCGGATTCTTAGAATTAAGAGTGTTCAAGTGTGTATGTGTGTATGCATAAGAATTCCTTAATCATACACTTGACCCTCTTCTTATAGTTGACCAAGAGGCACAAGAGGGGGCCTCCCACCCTTAGGAATCATTGAGTCTCCTGATTAGAGATTCAAAATTCGGTGGGTCGTTTCATTTCAATTAGAACACATGTCAATTTCGAGTTCAAACTGACAGTTACTGAAAAATCGGACTAGTCCTTATAGAGTTCGGACTAGTCCGATATCCTTACTGGACAATATCGGACTAATCCTATAATGGTCCGGACTAGTCCGGTTACCCTTACTGGACAGAACCGAACTAGTCTGGTCTCTACCAGACAAGTTTGATACTCCCAACAGTTACAAGTTCCCTTGTTTTTCCTATGATGCTGCCAAATGGCTTCTTATCTTAATTCCTATATTTTCAATTCCTATAGGATTGCAAAAACATACAATCTCAATTCCTATGTTTTTCATATTCCTGTATTTTTCCTAAAGCCTTTCATTTTGCTGAGATCTATGACCTTGAACCTCCTATGTGCACTGTGGAAGCAAAGTTCCAGCAAGCCCATCTTTTCGAACAGAGCATCTGCGAGCTAGCCTCGGCGGTGGTGGCTGTGGAGCTCGGCGAGCACCGACAGACTGCAGCAAAGGGCTCGTCCGACTTCAATCAGGCTTTGACCTCCGCTGTTTTCAGATCCGCAGAGGACACAAAGAGGGTTCACTACATGAATCACGATAGTAGACGACGACCTGAATAATAGACGACGACCCCGTTGTTTCTTAACTAATTGACGATGGTTAAATCCGACCGTCGTCAATAAGCCAATTATCAACGGCGGTTGACCAAGCACGATCGTCCATTACTTAAAGACAACAGTAAGCCGTCATCAATTAGTGCCTGTCATCAAAATGGCCGAAAACCGGGCCTACCGGAGCCGTTATCGTTGACGGTCCAAATCCACTGTCGTCCTTAGTAGCTTACCACGACGGTTGACCTACACCATCGTCAATAACAAATTTCACTATACCCCGCGTGCCTGCCAATTACTGTCCGTACTCTCCACACTGCCTCCACTGCTGTCGCGCCACCGCCTCTACCGCCGCTGCGCCGCCGTCGAAGGCTGTTGCCGCCGCCATTCTCCACCTCCCAGGTATGCTGCCGCCTCTCCCCTTCACCCCCTCCCTCCTGTCGCCCCTCCTCTCCCCTGTGTCGCCGCCCCCTCCCCTCCCAGGCGGCGATGACGCTGCCCTCTCCCTCCCCTGCACCGCCCTCACCGCTGCCCCTCCATTGCGCGGCCCTCGTTGCCGCCCCATTCCTTGTGCCGCTCCCTCCCCTACACTGCCCCCTCCTTGCGCCGCCCTCGCTGCCGCCTCCACCCATGCACCGCCCTCGCCGCTGCCCCCGCCCCCTCCCCTGGGCCACCCTCATTACCCCTCCCCTCCCCTGCGCCGCCGCCCCCTCCCCTCCCCTGCATCGCTCTCGCCGCTGCCCCTCCCCTGCGCCAACCTCACAGTCGCCCCTACCTGGCGCCGCCCTTGCCGCTGCCCCTCCCCTACGCCGCCCTCGCCGCCGCCGCCTCCCCAGCTGCACTGCCCCTTCCCTGCACCGCCCCATCCCTATGCTGCACCCTCCCCTATGCCGCCCCCTCCCCTGCGACCCCTCCCATGCGCTGCCCCCTCCCCTATGCTGCCCTCGCCCCCGACGAGAGGAGGGAAGAAGGCCAAGGCGACGCTCGCTGGCTGGGTCGATGGCGGCGTGGTCGGGCAAAGGGAGGAATCAGGCGAAGGGCGTCGCCGCGTCGTGGGTGTGAGAGAAGGTGAACGGTTAGGGTTAAGTGTATATGGGCCGGGC
Source organism: Tuctoria greenei (assembly GCA_036927565.1). NCBI lineage: Eukaryota > Viridiplantae > Streptophyta > Magnoliopsida > Poales > Poaceae > Tuctoria > Tuctoria greenei. The sequence continues at coordinate 61,739,820 of JAYESD010000006.1, forward strand.
GGCCCATAACTAACCCTAAAAGCCTCTTACCGTTCACGTATATGCCTCTCCGCCGCAATTCTTTTCACCTCGCGCATCGTTGTCCTCTGCTCCAGCGCTGCCTCCTCCAGCAACGACGTCAACTCCTCCAGCTCTGGCAGTGCCTCCTCCAGCTCTGGTGGCGGCTCCTCCAGCATCGGTGATGCCCCTCTTGCCTCAGCCGCGTCTCCCCTGCCTCAGCCACGCATCCATCGTCCTGCTGCGTTGCCTCCTGCCACACGTGCGCCTCTATCTGGTGTCCAGGTGAATCAACTGACCATGGCGTCCACACCGGAGCGACTGGACGCCGAGGCGATGACTAGGCATCGCCTTGCAAAGCCTGGCAACAACGTAGAGCACCGACCGGAACAGGGTGATCCGGTCGGTGACAGCGAGGCCCAGCGTGATCGTCAGGTTGATGTGGCCGCCAGACACGTGGAGCCCTGCAGACACCATGATGGCGATCAAGTTTGTTGGATGCTGAGGTGACGCCCCCGAACGCCAACGTCTGGCACGGCACTATCGTGCCCACTAGCGTCAGCACGTACCTCGCCCTCCCGTTCTTGAACGATGCCATCTCCTCCGAGATCATCCGCCACTTCCCCGACGAGCACCAGCACGGTGAAGGTGAACGACAATGGTGCGAACGACGTATGACTCGCAACATACGTATGATAGCTATAACTGTATAGCATTCAGGCCCATTTTTACTTGAAGAACTGCACCAGATAGGAGGGTGTAGTGTTAAATAGGCGGCGTTATGCTGCTGAAATTTTGTCCGAATTCGGACCGCACGTCTTGTCATGAGCACACTCTGCTTGGTTATTCTTTGGTGGGTTTATGACCTATCTGCCTAGTTGTAGGGTCAAGACATGACATAACAATGAAACTTATAATGATTTGCATGCTTTGAAGGTATAGTCTCAAACATGGCTGAAGACCGCACTTGGATGTATACTAGTTGGAAAAAGAATGGGAGGCACTCAGAGGAGTGGTTCACCAAGACGAATCCTTTCATAGAACGAGCTTTTTCATTGCGAAACAACAGCAAGGTGCGAGGCCCATGTATCAAATGTCAGAATGCAAAGTGTTTCGACAAAGTGACGTTGACGTATCACTTATGTGGAAACGGTTTCATGTTATGAGTTGTTGACATTTCATGGCGAGACACCTTCTTAAGTCATAGAAGATCGAGATGAGGATGACAACACTGGGGTCGATAGGATGGACGAGATGCTTGAAGCCATAAATCCTAAATTGACTGAGGATCCTCCTACAATGGAGGTTAAAGAGTTCTTCAAGCTTGTCGAAACTTTTGAACAGCCATTGCCTGAACACACCATATTGACAATCCTCAGTTTCATGACTGGATTTATGGCAATTAAGTCTCAGTATTCCTTCTCCAATAACTGCTACAATGATCTCGTCAAATTGATCAGCGATGTCCTTCCACGACCTCATAAATTGCCTAAAGATATGTATCATTCTAAGAAATTGATTTCTAGGCTTGGTATGGACTATGAGAAGATTGATATGTGCCCAGACAACTGCATGCTTTTCTCGAAAGAGAATGACAACGAAACAAGTGTTTAAAATGTGATAAGCCGAGATTTTTCAAAGTTGTTAATGATGACGATACATAAGTAATGACTAAAGTCGCACAGAAGCATCTTTGCTACTTGTCTGTCACACCTAGGTTGAAGCGCTTGTTTCTCTCTCAAAAAAAAAGCCAGACACATGAGGTGGCACAAAGAAGGTCAACGTGAGAACGAAGAATGATGGTGCACCCGTCCGACGGTGAGGCATGGAAAGCGCTTGACCACTTTGATCCAGTTTTTGCCAATGACGCGAGAAATATTCGCATCAGTTTGGTGACAGATGGCTTCTCATCGTTCAATAGAAACGCAACACCATATTCTTGTCGGCCCGTGTTCGCAATTCCGTACAACTTACCACCACCTCTTTGTATGAAGTATGAGTTTATATTCATTTGCCTTATTGTACCTAGACCGGATCATCCTGGTTCACAACTGAATGTGATGTTGAAGCCGTTGATTGAAGAGATGAAAATGTTATGGACAGGAATCGAAGCGTATGACTGTTACAAAAAAATAGAAATTCAACCTTTGAGCTGCATACTTGTGGTCTGTCCATGATTTTCCAGCTTACGGCCCGGTTTTTGTCTAGAGCACTCATGGTTGTTTGACATGTCCGATATGTGCTTCGGATACAAAATGTTTTTGTTTAAATCATTGTGGCATGATTTGCTACTTCGATTGCCACGGACGTTGGTTACCATTCATCACGTATTTAGGCAATAGAAAGATGCCTTCAGGAAGGACACCATTGTCAAAAAAGGACCACCACAATGTCTCAACGGGTCGGAGAGTGCTGAACAATTGAACAACTTAGTGGCAGATGAAGGTCGTCCTAGATATTTTGTTGGTTACGGAGAGGACCACAATTAGACTCATATATGTGCACTACAGGAGCTACCATATGTGAAGTCCTTATTCCTAATGAATAACATTGATGTCATGCACCAGGAACGTAACATGGGCGAATGTATAATAAGCACATGCTTCGATCTGACGGGAAGAACAAAAGATAATATAAAGGCTCGTAAGGATTTGGCAGAGATTTGTAAACGTCCAACTATTGATCTAACCGAATCTGGTGGCAAACCAAGTGCTTCTTTCTGTCTTCAACCAAAAGAAAAGAAAGAAGTCTTCAAATGGTTGAAAACATTGAAATTCCAAGACGGATATGTTGCTAGCCTGAGACGAGCCGTAAATGTTAAGAGTGGAAATATCACAGGGTTGAAAAGTCATGATTATAACATAATGATGGAAAGACTTCTGACGGTTATGTTTTGGGGCTACATTGACGATGCAGTGTGGTAGGTGTTAGCCAAGTTTAACTACTTTTATAGACAGCTTTGTGCTAAAGAAATCACAGCCGAAATGATGGAGAAGTTGAAAAAGGAGATACCAGTGCTTTAATGTAAGATGGAAAAAGTTTTCCCTCCAGTGTTCTTCAATCCAATGCAACATCTCCTAATCCATCTTCCATATGAAGCTAAAGTGGGCGGCCCTGTGCAATATAGGTGGATGTATCACGTTGAAAGAGCACTTAGGTGTCTTAAACCAGTAGTTCACAATCAGGCAAGGGTTGATGGATGCATCGCCGAAGCATACGCCATTCACAAGATAGGATACTTTTCAAGCGTCTATTCTGCAGAAGAACACAATGTTGATGTCTCTTCATTGTGGTACAATATGGATGAAGCACCCCCTTGTAGCAGCCTCTCCATTTTTAAAACGAGAGGCACCACTGTTGGTAGTGGCACGAGCTACGATGTTGAACCTGATGATAAGACGGCTGCTTTGATGTACATGTACGCTAATATAGAGGGAATGAATGAATATTTTCAGTAAGTGTTTGTTCAACATCTATAATAATTAGCGTGATGTGTTATACATCTATGCTAATCATTCTGTTTTTCCTTATTTATTGAGTTCGATCAACAAAATTGGAAATCTAAGCAGCAATCTACGAGCAGACAAATACAATCGATGCAATATCATGGAGTACAAGGAGGGCCTAACTTCCTATCCTAGTTTCATGCAAAGTGCAAAAAAAAAGTCGGTGTCCATGAAGAATTACGACACGGATCAATTAAAATTAAAAGCTACGATCGATACGATGTCAATGGGTATTGATTTCGTTCAACTGAATTTGAAGCTCAACGTCCTTTCAGACCAACATGTAACACTGGAGTTGTCAATAGGGCAGTTGACGACCAAGGACATGAAATTACTTATTATTGGATCATTAAAAACATCATTGAATTCAGTTTTGTGGGGAATAAGGTCCTTCATGTAGTCTTCTTTGACTGCGATTGGTTTGATCCTAACAATGGAACTCGACAAAACCAATTCAGCATGGTAGAAGTCAAACACAATGACCAGCTACGAGGCTACGACACCTTCATCCTTGCACACCAAGTCGAACAAGTGTATTATCTACATTATCTAGGCTAAAATCTTAAAGCTTGGTGGGTTGGACACAAGGTGAATCCTGGTGAGCGGTTATATACACCAAACGATGTTGGATACCTTTATGATGAGGTTGATGTTTTTTTCTAAGAACAAAAGTTACCGGACCCTTTTGTCGTCGAGCCTGATTTAGGACTCAATGACTTAGTTGGAGATGCAGAAGACATAGAGAGTAGTGAGATGCGAAAACGAAAAATGGAAACAACCATGACAGAAGATCGATGGTCCGGTTTACGTAGTAGAGTACATTGTGATGTTGATGGATTTTAAAATTGTGTACAAGTAACATTTCTTTGATGTCTTCTTTTCTTTTTTTTATACTTTTCATTAAATTTATTAGCTAATTTTCCTTTAAACGGGATGTCATCGATCATCAACAGACGAGGAGGGGTAGGGGCGCGGAAGTTTCTGCTAGCGAGAGTCACGAGAGGAGAGGAGGTCTTTGAGGGTAGTGAGCTTAGTGGGGGTAGACGGGATCAGTTGGTGAGCCATCTACCGGAGTCGTCACGTGGACCTCTACAGCGGTCACGAAAGGTAAAGAACATTTAATTATATAAATGATTTAAGCAATTCATTATTATATAATATTAACCTTTAAAATTATCTGGACAACTCTATGTCAGAGGACATAGAGGCTAGGGTGCCTCTTTTGGTGCCTTCTTCTTCGGTGTCTTCTTCTTCAGAGCCTCCTTCTTTGGAGCCAGTGCAGTCGGGTGACCCCACTTGTGGGTCACTTGCTTTGGAGCAGGTTCCACAACGGCGGACTAGGAGGAACCACTACGTGCCTCCTCCTCCGGCTCCTGCGAACCCAGACAATTGAGTTGTTATTCGTCCGATTGGCGATAGGTAAGTAAATCTCTAACAATTCAATTTAGATACTTTTAGACTTATATATATACTAATAGAGAATCATGTATCAGGACTTGGGAGGATGCTTTGTTTACGGACCATGGATGCCATGCGCTGGTGAACAGTATCCTGGGCCGTCTAGTCCATTTGCACTACCCCGGTGTAGTGAACGGACGCGCTGCCACGTCTTGGGATGACTACTATAGGGCCCATGATGTTCTTCACGGAAACCACCAGGAGGCTGTTTCGCAGGACTTCATGGTAAGTATGAACAATACTTGTGTAATAAAAATTAAGTATAAATTACATACATTTACTTGTATATTTCTTTTCCAGGCACGATATCATTTGGAGAACGAGGTCAAGTAGACGAATCACACTCATCTCGTCTTCCATAACCGCGTGAGGAAGATCGTGACACAGTCACTATTGTTAGCTCGCATTCAAGCTACAGCCTCGTACTTCAGGTTGTATCGAAACGAGCGTGAGCCAAGGAAGGAACCGACCGACACGTACTTGATGGAGGCCCAGTACGTTGAGGTAAAGTTTTTAGTTTACTTTGCTTCATTATCTGATTGTGATCGATATTTTCATTTAATAATAAATTTATGCAGGTTTGCGTAGCGTCGCTTGAGAGCCGCCCAGACGTGTAACGTGGCCTGTGTGCTCTTTGGGCGAATGAGGGTTTCTAGGCACTTTCTAAAACCCGTCGAGAGAGTAGAGGGACAGAGGGAAATCATCGCTTGGGTGGGGACAACTACATACGCCTCGCTAAATGGATGGTAAGTGCTACTCGCATTCTATTAAGTAATTTTATAATCTTCATTGTGCTAACATGTATCGATAGGAGCATGAGAGCGGTCAGCAGTCGGCACCTATCGAGGTGTGGAAAAGGGGTTCACTTGGGAAGTGACTCGTCATAGTCTGACCAGCTGTCTTCTCAGACGGTGACACAGACTTTGGTGAGTTATTTTTTCAACTTAATTGAATTCTATTTCAGAGTTCCAATGACATTATTTTTCTGTATTTTTAGGCAAAGTACGGTTAGGGGGTGCAGAGGATTCAAGGCGAAGAGTTCGATTGGCAGAGCGCGCCAATCGTCCCCGAAGCCGTGTATGCAAGCGCTGGTGAGAAACCTCACATATAGTGAGCTTTGTTAATTTATTGTTACCATCTTCAAGATACAAAAATTTAATAACCTTACTTCATTGTGCAGGTCAGCCATGTTCGATGGAGTGGTCGACTCGAGGCAGGCATGAGCTTCCTCGAGGGTTTCTTCATCGTATCAGGGCGGGTCCAGCAGCAGCCGTGCGAGCCGAGGTTTGGAGCTCCAGAGTCTTCGAGAGGAGCTATAGAGGACCAAGACACGCTCCGGGTGAGGGACGAGGCACAAAGGGCTAGGGACGAGGCGCAGAGGGCTAGGGACGAGTATCAACACTCGTTCGTGCTACAGATGCAAACTGCCGTGCAAGTACGTTCTAGATGTTGTACTTAATATGTTTAACGCATAAATGACATGTATAATGATTTGCTTTGTATTTGCAGGCTATGTTTCCGGCAAAACTGATTATCTTTCCGCATTGGGCGCCGCCAGCGATATCATAGCCACGGGTGCCGACGATAGCAGCTCACGTACAAAATTGTTCAAAATAGCTTAAACTAGTTAAACTTGTTCAAATTTAGTAAAATATGCATTTTTGTACTTGAAACATGTCTAACCACACTTGCACATCACAGGGATCGGGAACGGAAGCTCAAACTTCGTCACCTCAAATTCCGGTGCTTGGACGACTGCAGGAGGACTTTCCGAACTCTGGTGGCAGCAGACGGGGTAGCGCCTCATAGTCAGGTCAGCTCCTTGCTTCAATTTTTAGTTCCATCTTTGACCTAAAAAATATGGATTTAATTCACTGTCGAAAATTAAATGCAATTTAGTATACAAAAGATAAAATACACTTCAATAAGCCCTCTGAATGACTTGAATAAGCCCTGTTTCCTCAAGGAACTTCAAACCCCAACCACCAACAACAGGCTTGAAACCTTCATCTTGCCAACAAGTCTTGACACATTGCTTGTGGTAACCATCCAATTTTTTCTTCCTTGCTTGTTTTTTCTTTCTTACCCATAGGTTTCCTTTCAGAAAACCAATTGCATTGACAGCATCATAGGCCAAGTCAAAGAAAGACATGCTCAACATGAGCCCAGTAGCAAAGCCCTAACAAAATGGTCAAAATAAATGTTGGATTTGTGTGAAAAAATGAAAAGCTATTATTGTTTTGTCCTAATTAACTCTGTGGGCTTATTATGTTTGTCATCTGAGCATTGGCTGGCCTGGCCTCCAGAAATGGAAAGGTCTTTGGCTTAAATGCATAAAAAACAAGATCTATCACCTCTTGTATTTAACTGTCAATCTTAGTCACTGTGCAATGTTTTTTATTTCTTTCATTACTTCATCTTTTGAGGAGAAACATTAATATAACCATATTCTTGTGCCATGTTACAGGATGGCAATGTTCGAGAGGTTGAGCAGCAGCAACAATTCTTATTTTTAGCTTCATGAACTCGTGAATTGTGTAGTTTGGCTTTTGTAAAGTGTTTTGCAATCCTTATTGTGATATATATGTCTGTGATGTCTGTTTTTATCTGCCTGTGTGATGTTGCCATCGATCCAGGGTTGGCCTGGAAGCCAGGGCTGGCCTGGAAGCCAGGGCAGAAATTTCTATTTTTTTAAAAAAAATCTGCATAACTTATCGACGATGGTTTTCTGGCACAGTCGTCGATACTGGCAATTTATCATCGACGGTTCCCTAGTTACCATCGACAATAAGGCCTATAGGCGATGGTTTTCACTGGGCCGTCGTCGATACTGGCAAGTTATCTTCGACGGTCTCCAAATACCCGTCGGATATAACATCTAATATCGACGATGGTTGTCGTTAAACCATCGTCTATAAGTGTATTATAGACGACAGTCTGAAGCACCGTCAACGATAAGCTCCCCCCCCCCCCCCCCCCGCTGCCACATGGATGGAGTACCTTATTGGCGACAGCTAAAACCGGTCGTCATCCATAAGCTTATAGATGACAGTAACCGTCCTCTGTAAGCTTATAGATGACTAATAGTTGTAGACGGCCGGATACAGTTGTTGATAAGCATATACCATCGTCGATAGCTTATAGATGGCGTACATTCCTTATAGACGACGGTTTTTGTCCGTCGTCTATTATCGCGGTTCCTGTAGTGGTTAAAGTTGATCTTGAGGACCCGACCAAGTCATCAAGGAAGTCCAGCACCCAGGGAAGCTGGCCAACCCCATGTTCACTAAGAAGAAAAGCGGAGAATGGAGGATGTGTGTCGATTACACAGGATTCAACAAGGCATGCCCCATGGACCCGTTCCCGATGCCACAGATCGACCAGGTCGTCGACCTGACCATATGAAGCGAATCCCTGTGCTTCTTGGACGCCTACACAAGGTACCACCAAATTGCACTTCACTAGGAGGAGCAGCTGGCTATCGTGTTCATCACCCCTTATGACTCTTACCCTCTATGTAAGGATGCCATTAGGACTGAAGAACATGGGGGCTACATATCAACACTACATGTAGAAGTGCTTTTGGCAGCAGATCAGGCAGAACGTTGAAGTCTTCATCGACAATATTGTGGTAAAGTCTAGAAAGGCATCAAGCCTCCTCGTCGACCTCAATGAAACATTCACCAATCTTCAATACAACAACCTCAAGTTGAACCTGGAGAAATACATGTTCTGCGTACCCGGGGCAAGCCGTTCGGTTACATTATCTTGGATCGCGACATCGAAGCCAACCCCGAGAAGATAACAACAATCACTAACATGGGGCCCATCCATGACATGAAGGAGATACAGAGGCTAATGGGGTGCCTTGCAGCCCAAAGCCATTTTGTCATCTGGCTTGAGGAACGAGGTCTACCACTCTACATGCTCCTGAGAAAAACTCAGCCCTTCAAGTGCACGAAGGAAGCGCAATAAGCCATCGACAGGCTGAAGGCTCTCCTCATAGACCCTCCAATGTTGGCATCTCTGGAGACAAGTGAGCCGCTCCTCGTCCACATCACAGCAACCGACCAGGTGGTCAACACCGCCCTGGTAGTAGAGCGAGAGGAGCTCGACCACGCCCATAAGGTGGAGAAGCCAGTGTACATTATCAGCAAATGTTGGCCCACTGCGAGACACTCTACCTTCATGTACATAAACTCTTGTACGCCATTTTGATAATGAAGCGCATGCCCATTCACTATTTTGTGATCTGTTTGATCCAAGTTGTCATGGCACATGGGCTCGACGCTATCATCAACAGTCGAGACTCTTTGGGCAAGATTGCTAAGTGGGCAATTGATCTGATAGGATTTCGCATATCCTATGTCCCCACAGGATGATCAAATCCCAGACCCAGCGGACTTCATCGTCGAATGGACAGAGACGGGGGCCGTGCTAGTGCCAACCGACCGTAAGTACTGGACATTATACTTCGACGGCTCGATGACTCTCAATGGCGTAGGGAGTGGTGCCATCCTCATCTCCTCGGAAGGTAAATAGCTCCAATACGCGTGGTGCCTACATTTTGGGGCAACTAACAATGTTGCTGAGTATGAGGCACTCCTTAATGGGCTTTGCATAGCGGTCCAACTTGGCGTACTGTGGTACCCTGCAGACCAGGTACCCTCGCATACACAAAGAAGAAGTGCTGAGTCCCACATTCCAGGAGAGAAGACCTCCAAAGGCCGCATGTCCTGTAGTGCCGGACCTACCTCCATCTTAAGGGTGGCTCCGGTGCTGCCACGTGTCCCGCAGCTCTAGACTTGCCTCCGTGCTAAGGGTGGCTCTAGAGCTACCACTTGTCGGACCCTACCTCTCGAACGGGAAGAACTCTAGAATCTCCAACGGCGCGGACATTCAAGTGACTAGAAATCTGCCGTTACAAGACTTGATTGATGCATCATTAATTCCACATTAAAGACGCACGATCAGAGGGCCTTAAAATGTGGTAATTCTGTCATCAAGGCATGTTATTACACAAATAAACCGTTGTTAAGCGTATAGATCGTGTACAGGGTGCTTAATAGCCCAAGGCCACCTATCGGGTCTCGGTTACTCTGTAACAGCCAAACCATAGCATATAAAAGATCTAAGCTGCATAGTAGAACTCAGGCTCATCTGATATCAGTCATTCACACGCATACTGACTCAAGCTTAGTAACACTCAAGCATACAACACACCTTTGTGGAGTAGGGTATTACGATCATGCGGCCCGAACCACGTAAAATCCTTGCTTCACCTTTGTTCTTGAGATCTTCGAGTTACGCCCATCCTAAAAAAGAACCTCCGAGGACTACTTCTTAGTAGTACTGGGGGAAGTGTTGATCGCACAATTCAACATTTGCCGTGCGAGGTAGGGGGAGGAACTCTTTAAAGACTTCCAAGATCAACGATGGTGAACTCCACTACTGCTTCCACTGGTTCGGATGCACGGGCTGAAAGAGTCAATAAAGTTGGTGACACCTCTCGTCGTCGTGGTGGCAATACTGCACTGATCGACAAGTTGGAGCTCCAGGACAACAGCCTGGAAACAACAGACCGCCACCTGCTGCAGCAGCCGCTGCTGTCGACATGTAGGATGGTGTCCTCGTATCGGTCACTGAATCGACCACCAACACAGAGAACACACTGATTGCAGTGCGAGCTCTTCTTCAACGTCCACCAATGCAAGATGCACCTCCAGCAGCGGTGGAGCAGTGGTGCAACAACGTCGACTATCTGGTCACCACTGCAGGCATGGTGCTCAATAATCTATCGTAGCCTGAGCCCAGACTTGCATCTACACGCAACAGGACCTTGTCGGGACGACATGGTCCTAGGACATTGCAGAGGAGATATGCGCTATCACAACAGCAACATCTAATACCCCTTTGATGTCTTTCCATACTCATTCGATGTCCAGACTCTCGATAGAAGATCTCAGGGCGGAGCTCAACCGCTCTTACGCAGAGCAAGATGGTCGCGTCACCGCGAGAGGCAATGCATCCTAGAGGAATCTTACCCTCTAGGAGAAGGCGGTGGCTATGCGGCCCTCACACCACACCTTCACATGGTGGAGTGGCCAACCAAGTTCTGGCCTCACCTACCGGAGAAGTATGACAGGACTGTCAACCCCGTCGAATTCCTATAGATCTACTCCACCGCCAACTACTTTCCCGTAGCCTTGACCGGAACTGCTCGGTCATGGTTCATGAGCCTTCTTCCCCAACTCCATCTATAGTTGGGGAGAGCTACGCCGCTAGTTCATAGCCAACTTCAGGAGTTCCTACTCACCCTGGCACTGAACAGGATCTCTTTGCCGTACAACAAAATTCGGGAGAGTCACTGTGATCTTTCATCTAGCGGTTCTTCCAGGTACAAAACACAATTACTTCTATCTTGAATGCCTCCGTTGTTGTTGCATTCCGACATGGCATGGAGACAAGAAGATGCTAAAGAAGCTGGCCACCAAGAACATCCATGATGTTACGAAGCTCTTCAACCTAGCAGATGGCACCGTCAGGGTGTGACTGGCACTCCAAGACAGCCATGGAGGCAGGAGCACCAATTGCTTCCAAGGCGAGAACTACTGCCCAAGGCAGTGTTAAAAAGAAAAACAAGAAAACAAGTGGCAATAATAAGCCACTTGCCGACGCACATACATCTATAGTCGCAACGGCTCCAGGTGGTCGTGGGCCATGCTCTGATAAGCGACCTCATCTGTCGTCAAATAATGGCGACAATAGGATGTGGTGCTCGATCCACAACTCCTCATGTCACAACCTTGAGGACTGCCGAGAGATCAAGAGGCTGGCTGAATGAGATCAGCACAAGCATCGGGATGACACGCCTTTTCGCCAACAGGAGGGCAAATAGAAGGTCAACGAAGCTCCAGTGGACCAGGAGTTAGGCTTCTAAGATGCCAAGAAGGTGTTGAAAGAAGTCTGCAACAACGTCGACGACTCTGACACCAGCTCCATGAAAGTGCATCTAGGACTCCCTTGTGGGTTTTGGATGATTTATGACAAGCAATTGGGATCCTAATCATTCTGTTGAGATGAATGCAGGCAAATGATGGAAAATGAGCAAAATGCCAAAAAGAAAGGAAATGAGAAGAAAAGTAAATGTGAGCTCAAGGAGAAGAAAATAGTAGTTTATTATGTATGGAGTGTGTTAAGGAAACACATCCAAGAGCTCAATCACTTTCAATCACACACACAATGCACAAAGTTATACAGGACCGGACTAGTCCGAAAATAGCCGGACTAGTCCGATATCACATTCTGCACTAGATCGGACAAGTCCGGTCCCCACCGGACTAGTCCGATATCTTTCTGATTCACTTCGGACTAGTCCTCCCCAATGCGGACTAGTCCTCAACACAATGCACAAGTCACACAAAATCGGACAAGTCCGTTGTAGTCCGGACTAGTCCGATGTTCATTCTGATCCACTTCGGACAAGTCCGGTGTCTACACGGACTAGTCCGATATTCACACTGATCTAAATCGGACAAGTCCTCCAAGTGTGGACTTGTAATTCTAAACACTTAGGGTTTCATGTGTCCGGACAAGTCCGATGGCAATCGGACTAGTCCGAAGATTTCCAGTATCGAAATCGGACAAGTCTGTTTTCAAACGGACTAGTCCGATATTCCTGGACACTTAGGGTTTGCTACACACAGCACACCGGACTAGTCCGGTGACCACCACGGACTAGTCCGGTGACCACCACGGACTAGTCCGATCTTTCTAAACCCTAACGGTCACTTTTAGAAACCCCGTATAAATAGAGGTGCACGGCCCACTTTGACAATCTCTCGAACCCTAGCGCCGTCACACCTCCCAAGAGACTCAAAAACCACCTCTCTCCACGAAATTAAGTGCAAAATCGATCAATCTATTGAAGATCACTTCTAGATCATTGGAGAGACACTTGGCACACATCATTGAGCTCTTGGTTTGATTCTCTAACACACTCCTGCGTTTCAATTTGTAATTTTCGAGTGTGTTATTGGTGGCTTTGTAAGTTGTAATCAAGGGAGCTCTCAACGTGTGAGAACGCCCCTTCAACTTGGTTATTTACCCCTTTGTGATTAGTGGAAGAGGATTGGCCTTCGTGGCGATCCGACGAGGGAAGGGTTGGAGAAGACCCGGTCCTTTTGTGGGCTCCTCAACGTGGATGTAGGTTGCCTTCGTGGTAGCCGAACCACGGGATAAATCTTGTGTCTTGTCCTTTTGTGTTCTTCATCTTAATTGATCAACTTAATCTAGAGTTTGATTCATTTTGTTCAATTTGAGTTAATTTGTTAAACAAGAGCCTTAATTGTTATAGAAGTTGACATACAACCATTAAACTGTCATTTAAGTCTATATTTCCGCCGCCTACATTAACGAATCAACCAAATTGACTGAACTTGATCAACTTAGTACGTGAAAACCGGACTAGTCCGCACTTTACCGGACTAGTCCGATATCTCTGGTATTGACTGTGTTGTTGAGTGTTACAAGAACCGAGAAAAATTCAAAAAAGGCCTATTCACCCCCCCTCTAGGCCTACATTCAATTGGTATCAGAGCAGGTTCTTCAATAAAGAGTGCAACCACTCGAAGAGATCATGTCGGACATGAAGGAAGTTCAGAAAATCAACAACCAGGAAGAAGTGAACAACGACAAGAACCAAAAGCTGGAAAAGTATCTCGAAGCAATTCAAGACTTTGATGATGATGACGAGGAGACGCTGGAGCTGAAAGCACTCCTCAGGAAGAAAGCACTTTCCAAAGGGAAAGCCAAAGTTGAAGAAAATAAGAAGGGGAGTAGTCACACCGACTACTCCCGATATCCTTTTAACTATGATCGTTTAAATTCAAATAACAGCCATTATCTATCTATTCCTCTTGGAAAAGCCCCACATTTCGATGGGAGTGATTACTCCATGTGGAGGCAAAATATGAAGATGGACTTGATTTCCCTTAACCCAAGTTTATGGCATATTGTGTGCACAGGAATAGACATCCCAGATGACGACGAAGAGCTCACCTCAAGTCAAGAGCAAGCCATCCACAGAAACGCTCAAGCCGCAGCCGTAATCACCTCCTCTCTAAGTCGAGATGAATTCACAAAGGTGGACGGACTGGAGATTGCCATGGAAATATGGGACACGCTACAAACAGCCCATGAAGGTGACCGGCATGTGCGGGAGGCGAAAATTGAAATGATCGAAGGCGAACTTGGAAGGTTCGCAATTGAGGAAGACGAGTCTCCCCAGGACATGTACAACCGATTGAAGACACTTGTAAACAAGGTTCGATCATATGGGAGCAAGAAGTGGAATGACCACGAGGTTGTAAAGCTCATCCTTAGAGCCTTTATGCCTCGCAATGTCACACTATGCTCTATGTTTAGAGAGAGTCCCGGGTACAAGAGGATGACTCCAGATGAGCTGCTTGGCAAAATCATCAACTTTGAAATGATGGAGAAACAAGCCAAGCACGTCAAAGAAATAGACGACCTCACATCGGCCAAGAAGAAGGGAGTTGCCTTAAAGTCCACACTCAAGCCACTATCCAAGGAAGCAAGAGAAGCACAGCTTGAGGAGGACAGCGATGATGAAAGCAGTGAGCTGGATGAAGAGGATATGATTTTGTTCGTGAAAAAGTTCAAAAGAATATTGAAGAAAAGACAGGGAACAAAATCAAGTGAAGGCAAGTACAAAGAGTGGACAAAGCCGAAGATGAGGCGGGCGTGCTATAACTGTGGTGAGTATAACCACTTTATAGTCGATTGCCCGTATGAGGACAACAAGAAGAAGAATAAAGAAGTCAAGCCTCAACCGAAGAAATTCTTCAAGAAGAAGAAACAAGCTGAACAAGCACACATTGGAAAGGAGTGGGACTCAAACGATGAGTCTTCATCATCCGATGAAGAAGAGATGGCTAGCATAGCCATTGAAAGCACGTCCAAGAAACCCACACTCTTCCCCACGCTCGGTACAATGAAGGGACATGGCACTTGCCTCATGGCAAAGGAAGGTAAACGCAAGGTAAACATCAAAACTCCTTGCATGCATTCCTACTCAAGTAATGATGAACTAGATAGTGATGATGAAGATATGTTAATGGGATTAGACAGAAAAACTGCTGCTAAAATGAAATTTTTACTTGACCAACTTGTTGAGAAGGAACAGCTAATTGATCGTCAAGAGGACATGATTATCTCCCAAAAGGAGAAGTATGTCAAACTTGACAATCTTCTAGTGCTTGAAAAGGAGAAAAACAGCTCACTAGAGCTTGAGCTAGCTTCAAGCAAGAAAACTTGCTTGGAGTTAACCAACTCAAACGTTGCAATCAAGGATCAACTTGATGACCTGATCAAGGTCAACAAGATCCTTGAAGTGCAAGTTGAGTCACTCAAGCTAAGTGAATCTTCCTCCTCTTCAAGTCTACCTTCTCAACCCACTTCAACTAATCTTGTTCATATGTGCAAATGTAGTAAAATAAACACCAGTTTGAAGGAAAAGTCTACCTCCACAAAGGATAAAAATCCTACCCAATGTGGAATATTTGACAAGGAGAGGATCAATTATGCACGTAGTGCATACTTGGTCCAAAGACCTCCAAATGTCAAGTATGGCATTGGTTACTCTTATGATGGAAAGCAAAATGCTGGAAGTCATAAGAATAACAAGGGAAAGATTACCTTTGTGAAGGGAGGACCATCACAATCTGGTAACTCAAAAGTTAAAAACCTGAACTCTCATGAACACCGGACTAGTCCGGTTGTGGTCCGGACAAGTCCGATCATACGGACAAGTCCGATCACCCAGACTAGTCCGATCAACAAACAACAACAACTTTTGTTCAAAACCTTTGATGCCTCTTATGTATTAATGAGAAACAATCTTGGTAAAGTTTATGCTTATTATGCTGGGCCACGCCATGGGAACACAAAATCCCATGTGTGGGTGCCCAAATGTATTGTAACTAACCTCCAAGGACCCAAGCAAGCTTGGGTACCTAAAACCAAGACATAATTTGTTTCTGCAGGCCTACTCCTCCGGTGGATCCAAATGGGTGCTAGACAGTGGATGCACCAACCACATGACCGGAGAAAGGAGGATGTTCGTGGAATATGAAGAAAACGAGGACCCAAACGAAGGCATCTACTTCAGAGATAATAGTCAAGGAAGGGTCCTCGGTACCGGTAAAATAGCAATATCCTCTGAACACACTCTTTCTCATGTCTTACATGTTGAATCTTTAGATTATAACCTGCTGTCCATATCTCAATTATGTGACAAAGGTTATAATTGCCTGTTCACTAACGAGGGTGTGACCGTCTCAAGGAGGAGTGATGGTTCCGTTGCATTCAAGGGTATGTTGAAGGGAAAGCTTTACCTTGTTGACTTCAACAAGGATAAAGCCGAACTCGACACATGCTTGATTGCAAAAACCAACATGGGCTGGCTGTGGCATAGACGGCTAGCACATGTTGGTATGAGGAATCTTCAAAAACTCCTCAAGGGCGATCACATCCGAGGTTTGAAAGATGTTGTTTTTGAGAAAGAAAGGCCTTGTAGCGCGTGCCAAGCCGGGAAGCAAGTTGGAGCACATCATCCCGCAAAGAACATCATGACTACAACAAGACCGCTCGAACTACTTCATATGGACTTGTTTGGCCCAATTGCTTACATAAGCATCGGCGGTAATAAATACGGTTTAGTCATTATTGATGATTTTTCCCGCTTCACTTGGGTGTTCTTTTTGCATGACAAGTCAGAAACACAAGGGACACTCAAGAAATTCTTCAAGAGAGCGCAAAACGAGTTCTCACTATCGATCAAGAGTATTCGGAGCGACAACGGCACGGAGTTCAAGAACATACAAGTGGAGGAGTACCTTGACGAGGAGGGAATCAAGCACGAATTTTCAGCACCATACTCTCCACAACAAAATGGAGTTGCCGAAAGGAAGAACCGAATGCTCATAGAGATGGCAAGAACAGTGCTCGATGAATACAAGATTTCGGATCGATTTTGGGCGGAAGCAATTAACACCGCTTGCCACGCCGCAAATCGACTCTACCTTCATCGACTACTCAAGAAGACTCCTTATGAGCTACCCACCGGTAACAAACCAAACATTTCATATTTTAGAGTTTTCGGTTCTCCATGTTATATTTTGAACAAGAAGCCCAGGACTTCAAAGTTCGCTTCGAAGTCCGATGAAGGTTTCTTGCTTGGTTATGATTCGAACACTTACGCCTATCGTGTTTTCAACAAGGCCTCGGGACTTGTTGAAGTGGCACGTGACGCAGTGTTCGATGAAACTAATGGCTCCCAAAAGGAGCAAGTTGATCAATGTGAATTAGGTAAAGAAGAAGCTCCTTGTCCAGCGTTGAAGAGAATGGCTCTAGGCGAAGTTCGACCACAAGAGTCATCATCACAAATACAAGAGGAAAGTGAACCACGAGAGGAGATCAACAATCAAGGGGGAGCTTCTATACATGATCAATCACAAGAATATGAAGATAATCAACAAGTCAACGAGGGCAACCACTCACGGGGAGAAGAAAATGATCACCAACACACAACTCTCCAAGTGCCACACCCAAGAGTACACCAATGCATTCAAAGGGATCACCCAATCGACAACATCATCGGTGACATTCAAAAGGGAGTAACCACTAGATCTCGTATAGCTAATTTTTGTGAGCATTACTCGTTTGTCTCCTTTTTGGAACCACGCAGGACTGAGGATGCATTGAAGGATCCGGACTGGGTGGTGGCAATGCAAGAAGAGTTGAACAACTTCAAGAGAAACGAGGTTTGGGATCTTGTGGCAAGACCCAATGCAAATATAGTGGGCACCAAGTGGGTCTTCCGCAACAAGCAAGACGAACACAGAGTGGTGACAAGAAACAAGGCACGACTTGTGGCCAAAGGTTACTCACAAGTCGAAGATTTGGATTTCGATGAGACTTTTGCTCCAGTAGCTAGGCTTGAATCAATTAGAATATTACTTGCATATGCTACTCACCATGATTTCAAGCTGTATCAAATGGACGTAAAAAGTGCCTTCCTCAACGGACCGATCAAGGAAGAGGTGTACGTGGAGCAACCTCCCGGGTTTGAAGACGAAGAGTTCCCCGACCACGTATATAAACTACGTAAGGCTCTCTATGGCCTCAAACAAGCTCCTAGAGCTTGGTATGAGTGTCTTAGAGATTTCTTAATTGATAATGGTTTTCAAATTGGCAAAGTAGATTATACATTATTCACTAAGAATCTAGATAATAATCTTTTTATTTGTCAAATCTATGTTGATGATATAATTTTTGGGTCAACTAACCAATCCTTCTGTGAAGAATTTAGTAGAATTATGACAGACAGGTTTGAAATGTCAATGATGGGAGAATTGAAGTACTTCTTGGGGTTCCAAGTGTGGCAACAAAGGGAAGGAACATTCATAAGCCAAACCAAGTACACGCAGTACATACTCAAGAAGTTTGGCATGGACAAGGCAAAGCCCATAAAGACTCCCATGGCTACGAATGGCCACTTGGATCTCAATGAAGATGGACCAAGCGTCGACCAAAAGGTATATCGCTCCATGATTGGATCTTTACTCTACTTAAGTGCATCTACGCCAGACATTATGTTAAGTGTATGTTTGTGTGCAAGATTTCAAGCCAACCCCAAGGAATGTCATTTGACAGCCGTAAAAAGAATCTTGAGATATTTAGTTCATACACCCAACATTGGTCTTTGGTACCCAAAAGGCTCCAAATTCAATCTCATTGGTTACTCCGATGCAGATTATGTCGGGTGCAAAGTTGATAGAAAAAGCACCTCTGGCACATGCCAATTCCTAGGAAGATCTTTAGTTTCTTGGTCATCTAAGAAACAAAATTCCATTGCATTATCCACAGCCGAAGCGGAGTATGTTGCAGCCGGGAGTTGTTGTGCACAACTCCTTTGGATGCGACAAACTCTAAGGGATTACGGTTACAATATGAACTGTATTCCTCTTCTTTGTGATAATGAGAGTGCCATTAAAATAGCCCACAATCCATTTGAGCACTCTAGGACTAAACACATAGACATAAGACATCATTTCTTGAGAGACCATTCCATGAAAGGAGACATAACCATCTCACATGTCAACACCCAAAAACAATTGGCCGACATATTCACCAAGCCACTTGATGAAAAGCGTTTTTGCGAACTCCGAAATGAGCTAAATATTCTTGATTCTCGGAGTGTGGCTTGAAAAGTTGCATACCTGTATGATTGCTTCAAAATGTTGATTGAATTGTGAAAATCATCCCTCTCCATTTTTCTCCCGAAAAACTATGTCAATTATTAGATCTTGATGAATTTTGATCATTGTATGATTGTTGTATGCTTACTGGTCAAATTCATCAAGATTACTTGATTTGTTTTGCTTCTCTATTCTCTATTATTGAACCTTCAAATATATATGAATGGGCTATGCAATTCTTTCCTGGTGAGCACGGACTAGTCCGTGGTTACCCGGACTAGTCCGCCCATGCAGACTAGTCCGCGGAGTGCCGGTTAGGCCGGACTAGTCCGATATACCACGGACTAGTCCGATATAGGTCTCTGGATGACTTCGGACTAGTCCGGTCATGTCCGGACTTGTCCGATTTTTCGGGTCCATAACCCTAGCCGCCACCAAAACCTAATCTCCTCATCCCCACTTTTGCTCACGCCTCCTCTCTCTTGCGCTTGAGCTCCCAAGGCGATTTTCTCCTCCCTCCGTTGAAAAAGTCCACATTTGGGCGGAGATCGAGCTTGACCTCTTGGGGATTGAAGCTATCGGACTAGTCCGACCTCCAACCCCCAACACTTCGAGCCTCCATCGATTTCTTCGGTAAATTTCTTCAAAACCCTAGAAATCTTGTTTTTCTCCATTGTTGATCGTATAGCCTAGCATCCTTCACTAGATACATGCTTATTTGATGTACTACGTGTATGCTAGACTAGATTTGCATTAGGAATCAGCCCTTGACCAATCTGTTAGGTTTTTGAGGATGAACACCAGACTAGTCCGGTCCATACACGGGCAAGTCCGGTACCCCGGACTAGTCCGTGCCTGAGCACCGGACAAGTCCGATGTTTCTGAACCTGAAACCTAATTCCTTAATCCCTTAATGTCATCCATTGCTATCTTGCCTTACCAAAGCCTTGTATAACTTGTCATTATTCTTGCTCAATCATTCTCAGATCATGTCGAGCTCCGACAACGAGATCTCCGACTTTGAGGCCGAGTTGGACCACGAGGTGGCAACTCGGTCCTCGGCGGGACTTGGCAAGAAACGCCAAGAAAGACCTTCCGAGCCTGCTACTTTCCCTCCCCAAGTTCGGAGGAAGGTTTGTGTCAAGAAGGCCGCCTCGAAGGCTGCTCTGTCCACAAGCGGCCTTCGTCAAGCAAAAGGAAAGGGCAAGGGAGTAGCAACGGGGCCAGTTGGGCCCTTGAAGCTCCATGCTCCCAGGGAAGGGGTCCGGGACCCCAATGAAGAGAAATTCAATGGGAAAGGCAGCGATGTGGCAGCCAAGCTCAGAAGCATTGATTGCTATGCAAGGCCAAAGTAGGCAACTGATGGAAGGTTTTGGACAAACTTCCATGCAGATTTCTACAGGCTGGTTTACCTGCCAATGAAGACTCCGGTGGTGCGCAGTCAGTGGATTGACTGGGCCTACCTAGAGAAGAAGAAGTGCTCAGCTTTTGATGAAGTTATTGCAGCAGCTGAGAGGCATGGCCTGAAGGATCTCTTTGCCTCCAGGCATAACTAGAATGATGAGGTGATTGCACAGTTCTATGCAACGTGCCACTTCTCGAGTGAAGATGAAGAGAGTGTGACTTGGATGACCCACGAATCCAAGTATAGTATCACTCAAGAGGACTTCAGTAATCTGCTTCATCTGGACACCTCTGACAATGACAGGCTGATCATCCACAACATAGGGGTCATTGAGAGGGACGGAATGAAGTTCATGTATGAGCCTAACTCTAAGTATGTTCCTCCCTCCACAAAGAACATGAAGCCCTTCTTTGTGGTCCTGAACAGAGTTCTTTGGAAGACCATTGCCCCCAAGGATGGGGATGCAGGGAGTGTACAGGGCTACCTCCGGACTCTAATGAGGGTCATAAGCAAGAAGAGGCAGTTTGATGTTGCAGATTACATATGGAATGACATGGTCAACATCTCAAGCACTCCCAATAGGTCCTGTGGCTATGCTCCCTACCTGATGTTTATGATTGAGAAAGTCACAGGTACTGAGTTCGTGAAGGATGTGGAGCACACTCCTCTGAGGCCTCAGAAGCCTCAGCCTGTGAGTGTCCAGGCTGCTCCCTCGTCGGCCTCAAGTCCTGAGGCACCGGCAAGAGAAGGAGATGCTGCCAGGGCTGTCCCTACCTCCAGGGAAGCCCCTCAGAGAGGCTCAGCTAGTGGGATCCTCAAGTACCTGACCGCCATATTCTCCTCTTGCAAGAAGACTGAAGTAAAGCTTCATCAACTCAATCAGAAGAGGAAGGAGGATATGAGATACATTAAAGCCAACGTGAAGCATCTGAGTGAAAAGCTCGAGATCAACCCCATTGGATCTCCAGTAATTTCTGAAGATTCTGATCTTGACATCACCGAGCTCGGGCCTCTGAACCCCTCCGAGCTTGCCTACTTTGGCATTGGGGGCTCGAGCAGCTCTGCTCCTCATCCTCCCTCTCCTCCTCGTCAAGTGGAAAGCGAAGAAGATGAAGACGATGACGAGAGGACCGACAGTGAAGAGTGAAGACCCTAGGACCCTCCTCTCCTTCTTTTTGGTGTCTTGATGCCAAAGGGGGAGAGATTGAGGGGGAGTCTTAGTTGTAGCTGTGGTAGGGTACGAGGAGAGAGTTCTCTTTATCTTTTATTTGTGATTGTAATAGTTTAACTCTGTTTTCCTATTAAGTTTGGTCCTGTGATGAATTGCTCAATTTATTTGCGAGTATGTGATGAAAACTGCATTTTTGCTCCTGGAATGTCATATGCACTTTGTGTCGGTTGATTAATGTAAATTCTGTCATTCTCAATGTATTCATGCACTTAGTATGCATCCCACCATAAATAATGCACATATGAATAATTCTCTTGTTGCTTGATGTATTTTTGAGTCATATGTGCATACTTTATGAAAATCTCAAATTTTTGCCTTATTTTGTGAAATCTCAATTGGTTGTCATCAATCACCAAAAAGGGGGAGATTGAAAGTGCATCTAGGACTCCCTTGTGGGTTTTGGATGATTTATGACAAGCAATTGGGATCCTAATCCTTTTGTTGAGATGAATGCAGGCAAATGATGAAAAATGAGCAAAATGCCAAAAAGAAAGGAAATGAGAAGCAAAGTAAATGTGAGCTCAAGGAGAAGAAAATAATAGTTTATTATGTATGGAGTGTGTTAAGGAAACACATCCAAGAGCTCAATCACTTTCAAGCGCACACACACAATGCACAAAGTTATACAGGACCGGACTAGTCTGAAAATAGCCGGACTAGTCCGATATCACATTCTGCACTAGATCGGACAAGTCCGGTCCCCACCGGACTAGTCCTATATCTTTCTGATTCACTTCGGACTAGTCCTCCCCAATGCGGACTAGTCCTCAACACAATGCACAAGTCAGACAAAATCAGACAAGTCCGTTGTAGTCCGGACTAGTCCGATATTCATTCTGATCCACTTCGGACAAGTCCGGTGTCTACACGGACTAGTCCGATATTCACACTGATCTAAATCGGACAAGTCCTCCAAGTGCGGACTTGTCATTCTAAACACTTAGGGTTTCATCTGTCCGGACAAGTCCGATGGCAATCGGACTAGTCCGAAGATTTCC
This sequence comes from Tuctoria greenei, assembly GCA_036927565.1. Lineage (NCBI taxonomy): Eukaryota > Viridiplantae > Streptophyta > Magnoliopsida > Poales > Poaceae > Tuctoria > Tuctoria greenei. The sequence continues at coordinate 61,762,697 of JAYESD010000006.1, forward strand.
AGTATCGAAATCGGACAAGCCTGTTTTCAAACGGACTAGTCCGATATTCCTGGACACTTAGGGTTTGCTACACACAGCACAATGGACTAGTCCGGTGACCACCACAGACTAGTCCGATCTTTCTAAACCCTACCGGTCACTTTTAGAAACCCCATATAAATAGAGGTGCACAGCCCACTTTGACAATCTCTCGAACCCTAGCGCCGTCACACCTCCCAAGAGACTCAAAAACCACCTCTCTCCACGAAATTAAGTGCAAAATCGATCAATCTATTGAACATCACTTCTAGATCATTGGAGAGACACTTGGCACACATCATTGAGCTCTTGGTTTGATTCTCTAACACACTCTTGCGTTTCAATTTGTAATTTTCGAGTGTGTTATTGGTAGCTTTGTAAGTTGTAATCAAGGAAGCTCTCAACGTGTGAGAACGCCCCTTCAACTTGGTTATTTACCCCTTTGTGATTAGTGGAAGAGGATTGGCCTTCGTGGCGATCCGACGAGGGAAGGGTTGGAGAAGACCCGATCCTTTTGTGGGCTCCTCAACGTGGATGTAGGTTGCCTTCGTGGTAGCCGAACCACGGGATAAATCTTGTGTCTTGTCCTTTTGTGTTCTTCATCCTAATTGATCAACTTAATCTAGAGTTTGATTCATTTTGTTCAATTTGAGTTAATTTGTTAAACAAGAGCCTTAATTGTTATAGAAGTTGACATACAACCATTAAACTGTCATTTAAGTCTATATTTCCGCTGCCTACAATAACGAATCAACCAAATTGACTGAACTTGATCAACTTAGTCCGTGAAAACCGGACTAGTGCGCACTTTACTGGACTAGTCCGATATCTCTAGTATTGACTGTGTTGTTGAGTGTTACAGGAACCGAGAAAAATTCAAAAAAGGCCTATTCACCCCCCCTCTAGGCCTACATTCACTGCGACAAAAAGGGAAGGAGGACTCTCCATATGATGTATGGAGAGGCATGGGATATTACTTCCCAATGCATAGTGAAAACTCAGCATCGAGAGATAGCTGCTGTAGATCCCACCGTCAAGGTGGAGCCCCATCGGAAGTGGATGGACACTCTGATCACCTTTGACGCCTCCGACTGCCCCAAGAACATGGCGTGAGTTGGGCAACTTCTGCTAATAGTCTCCCCAACCATCAACAACCTACAACTCTTTCATGTTTTGGTTGATAGTGGGGTGGCTCTCAACCTCATCAGCTTCGCTACCTTCAAGAAGCTGCAGGTACCCATGTCGGATCTTAAGCCCTCGCTCCCATTCTTCGGAGTGGGTCCAAGAGCTATCACTCTGCTCGGTTGTGTCTCTCTCCCAGTAACATTCGGGACTCATGACAACTACCAGTCGGAGAAACTGATCTTCGCTGTAGCATAGATCAACCTTCCCTTCAATGCCATCCTCAGCAGACCAACCTTGTACCAATTCATGACGGTAGCTCACTACGGCTACCCGGTGTTCAAGATGCCGACTCCAACGGGCATCCTCCGGATTCGAGGGGACCGTACTGTTGGAGTCACTGCATTTGAGAAGCTTAATGCGCTAGCTGTTGCGCAAGAAGATGATTCAAACAAGGAGCAATCAGCTCAACAACCTCCAAGCGCGCGCTAGCACGGCTCAACCTCTACACCCCGTGTACAGCCAAGCGACGACTACAACATTCTCGTCAAAGTCATCCAGATCGGTTCCGAAGCCGCACAAACCACTTGTACTGCGAGAGGTCTGGGTGACAAATAGGAACTTGTGTTCATCACCTTCCACTGAGCTAATGTCGACCTGTTTGCATGGCAACTGTCACAAATTCCTGGGATCCCTAGGGAGTTGATTGAGCACCATCTGAAGGTCTACCCTAACGCATGGTCGATCCAATAGAAGCCGTGGAAATAGTCTATCGAGCGGCAAAACTGAAAGTGCATCTAGGAAATCCCTTGTGGGTTTTGGACGATTGATGACAAACAAATGAGATCCTAATGAACTTGTTGAGATGACTGCAGTTCAATTTAAATGAGATAGTTTGGTGCACTCAAAAAGTGAAAAATGAAGTGGTGAAGGAAAAGAGAAAAGCCCAACTCATGACTGAAGTGCAAAGTTGACTTAAATGTATAGGATGTGTGTGAGAGACACATCCCAAGAGCTCAATTCTTTGCGTAGGGGTAAGGGCTTAAAATAAACCTAAAAATTCACTGAGCACTGGACTATTCCGTTCATGGACCAAACTAGTCCGTTCAACTCTCTGTTGTCCAAGTTCACAGTGCACCGGACTAGTCCGATAAACTTTCTGGAACCACATTCCACAGTGGACCAGACTAGTCCATTCATGGATCAAACTAGTCCATTTAATTATCTGTAAACCTATTACGTTGTGCGCCGGACAAGTTCGTCCATAGGACAGGACTAGTCCGTTGAACTCTCTGATGCTCTATAACACATAGCACCAGACAAGTCCGCTTGTGGACCGGACTAGTCCGTTAAACTCCCCGGAACTCAAATACACAGGGCACCAGACAAGTACGAACACCAACCAGACTTGTCCTGTATATCTCACACAATTTAGAGTTTCTAGTGTGCTGCACATTTCATGCCATTTTTACACAGCATACCAGACAAGTTCGGTACCTAGTATGGACTAGTCCGACAGTCGAGATCCCTAATAGTAACAATTTTGGAAACACTATAAATAAGAGATCCACGACCTCACAAAGACAATACACATATTCTACTGTTCACAACTCAAACCCTAGCGCCGCAACTTGTCCAAAGAGCTTGAAAACACATCTCCCCACACATGTAAGGTCCTCAAAAGTGAAAATATTTGAGTATTCAGATTTGGGATTGGGAGATTGGTGTCTACGCGTCATTGAGCTCTTGGGGTTTGATATCTTTACGAGGGAAAGGGTTTGAAGAGACCCAACTATGTGGGCTTCCACACCGAGTAGTAGATCTCTTTGGTGAGATCGAAACTCGGTAAAAATTCGTGTCCCGTGTGCTTCTCTATTTTTGCATCATCATTACTTAGGGCATTAAGTTGACCGATATTATAACTTGTATTACAATTGCTTTCCACGTGTAACTTTGCAATATTGATTGTCAATTCACGTGATCTCAATAGTTGTTCAATTTCCGCTGTTATAACATTTAATTCCTGAATCAACACTTAATTAATTTGCCACACTTTACCAAACCGGACTAGTCCGCACCCAAACCGGACAAGTCCGGTCACTCAAGTATTTGACAGTTTGATTAAGTGTGCAGGAAATTTTCAAACTCTATTCACCCCCTCCAGGCCACATTCAATTGGTATCAGAGCAGCTTCTCCATCGACGATACTCACCGCTCAGAGAGATCAATGGCCTCTGAGAAGAACAACGAGATCCCGAAGGTGCTCAACACCGAAGAAGAGCAAGATACAAAAGCCTTCGATGTACTTAGGGAAAATCAACACGATGGTGAAGAAGTATGTCACCTCAAGGCACTTTTAAGGAAGAAACTCCTGAGCCAAAACGGAGAAGAGGACAAGAAGACGACGGGGAGTGGTCATGATGACTACTCCCGATATCCTTACAATTACAATCATCTTAATTCAAATAATCATTATCTTTCCATTCTCATGGGAAAACCTTCGATGGAAATGATTATACCATGTGGAAATACAATATAAAGATACATCTAATCTCATTGAACCCAAGTCTTTGGCATATTGTGTGTACATGCGTAGATATCCCGAATACAGATGATGAACTCACTCTGGAACAAGAACAAGAAATTTACCGCAACGCACAAGCCGTTGCAGTGATCAATCCATATCTAAGCCGAGAAGAGTTCACCAAGATTAATGGACTAGAAAGTGCAATGGAAAACTAGGATACACTCAAGACTGCACATGAAGGAAATCGGTCAGTCCGAGAAGCTAGAATTGAAATGTTTAAAGAAGAATTGGGGAGATTTGCCATTGAAGAGGGTGAATCACCTAAAGACATGTACAACTGGATGAAGGCTCTTATCAACAAGATCCGTGCCTATGGAAGCAAGAAGTGGACTGACCATGAGGTGATCAAAAGAATGATTAGAGCATTTATGCCAAGAAATGTCACCTTGTGCTCTATGATCCGAGAAAGCCCAAGGTTCCACAAAATAACTCCAGATGAACTATTGGGCAAAACTATCAACCATGAGATGATGGAGAAGGAGGCCCAACACGTCAAAGACCGAGCTGAGTTCACTTCCTCCAAGAAGAATGACGTTGCTCTCAAAGCAACTTGCAAGCCTAAACGAAAGGAAGCTCGTAAAGCACAAGATGATGAAGACACAAGTGATGTAAGCACCGATTTGGATGATAAGGAAATGACACTCTTCATCAAGAAATTCAAGCGCATGATGGGAAGAAGGAAGGGCAACAACTCAAGTGAAGGGAAGAGCAAAGAAAAAAGAAAATCCAAGGCTCGATGTACCTGCTACAACTGTGGCGAGTACAGTCACTTCATGGTTGGCTGCACCAATGAAGAAAATAAAAGGAAGAAGGAAGCGAAGCCTCAAGAAAAGAAAATCTTCACGAGAAGGAGGCAAGCTCACCAAGCGCACGTTGGCAAGGAGTGGGACTCAAACAATGAGTCCTCCTCTGATGAAGAAGAGGAGATGGCCAACATTGCCATCAAGAAGCCTACCAAGAATTCTACGCTTTTCCTGAACATGGGGGGATGGGAGACTCATAATCACACTTGCCTCATTGCTAAGGAAGGCAAGAAAAAGGTTCGACTTACACCTCCCTCGCTAAATTCCTCTATTGATGATTTTGATAGCTCTAGTGAAAATGAGGCAATGTTTAGGGGATTAAGTAAAACTGCCTTAAAGAAAATGAAAATGTTGTCGGATGATATTTTTGAGAAGGAGAAGCTTGTCAACCGACAAGAAGATATGCTCATCCGTGAAAGGAAGAGATATCAAGAGGTTGAGAAACTCCTTGAGCTTGTGAGGGAAAAGAGCAATTCACTTGAGCATGAGCTAGCTTTGAGTAAGGAAACTTACTCAAAACTAGAAGACTGACACATTGCAATCAAGGATGAACTTGCTAACTTGTCAAGAGTTAACAAAATCCTCAAAGTGCAAGTTGAGTCACTCAAGCAAACTGACTCCTTCTCCTCCAAGAGCTCATCTTCCTAAGATGTAAATTTGTAAAATCCCACTTTTTCCTTTCATGTGAAGTTCAGCTACAAGTTGTTTATCAAACATAATGGAGGTCAATATAGTGGTGCACATGAACTTTACCTCACTAAAGAAGTTTTCTTTCTACTCATGTTTAATTTTTTTAACATGAGGATTGGACTTCACCCTAATCCTAGAACATTTTAATTAAACCTTTCTGCAAAGTTGGGAATTTAATTGATTGAAATGGGTAGGGCAAATTATATTGCAGCAATATAAAAAGAAAAAAATGTAATTTGATTATGTTGCTATGTATATCTGGCCCTGACAAAAAGATTCAAATCCAAGGCTCCAAATTTTTCCTTGGCCTCTTAATATCTTGAATAGCTTCTCGGAAAATTTTCAAGATTTTTGAAGCACGTCTTCCATTTAGTTGGACACGTATAGAGGGTTTATTTCACGTTGATCTCAAATTTAGCTTTGCACTGAACCTTGCCCAAATCAAACCACAATTTTTCCTAAGACCTTTTATGGTTTAGTGAGCTTTGTTTCAAAGTTTGGTGATTTATGGACCTCAATTACTATTTATTTCAATAAGGTTTATAAACAAGTTTGAATTCAAATTTGATTTTAAATTGGAAACAAACTATGTCCAAATTGAAATCTGATTGCAGACTTGGGTTCCTCATATTTTTCTTAGCCTGTCTGTAAATTTTGGGAATTTTTGGGCAATGTTTGAGGTGGAATTTAGAGGAACAGAGAAGAGGGAGTAGTGGGGCCCGCATGTCAGCCAGGGAGACCGTTTAACCGCCCTGTTTTCTTTCTCCGCGCGACACCGCGACGGCTGCATGCCGCCAGCGCGCCGTTCGGCCGTCGGTCGCCTCCAGCTGCCCTGTTCTTCCTTATCTACTGCGGTAAAGGCTATATATTCACCCCACTGTCGACCGAAGTCCCTCCTCGGTTCACTTTTCGCTCGCGCCGTGCCATTTCTTGCCGCCGCGACCACCCCAGTTCCGCCCAACGCCACTCAGCCTCACCGCCGATACAAGCCTCCCCGTCCTCTGCAGTCTATAGGAAAAAGGTGCGCCATGATCTCGTATAGCTTCTGGTTAAATTTGAACTCATATCGTGCATCCTAGCGTCCGTATTCCGTGAATTACCGAAGCACTTTTATAACTTTGAAGCTAGTTCATCGGGATAATTCCGATTGCATGCACAATAATTCTTTGATCCAGTTAGATGACATGATCTACATATCCTAGCGCATCTTCCCTCCAAAAATCAGAAAGAACCATCGACTAATTAATGAGTTATCCAAATTTTCCCCTTCTGCCATTGGAGGAGCTCGGTACACCGTCGACCTTGGTGTTGCCGGCTATGGCACGAGCTCTGGACCCTCCTAAACTATTTCCCATACTTCCAAGATGCTTCCCGAGCTTTCAAATGAGAGTTTTCGCTAGGAAATTGAAGGTCTCAACATAACAGAAACCCTAGCACCCGCCGCCGCCATCGGGAGTGGTTTTCTGGTCACCCATCGCCGTCAGGAGTTACTCCACCGTATTCCCCGCGCGAAACTAGTGTGGGGTGGCGAGTACCGAGACCTCCCGTGGGCCAGAAACCATCGCAGGCGAAAGCGCCGCCACGCGCCGGCGTGGGAGCCGCCGCCCGAGCCCGTGGCCAGAGGTTGAAGAAGGCAGGGACGTGGGTCCCACCTGCCAGTGAGCGCAGCACGGCCGGCATGAGCCTGTGGCCAGGGATCTTCTGTGGCCGCGTGGAAATATTTATGGCCTCCAGTGTGGCTGACTCCTGGTTGGCTGATTTTAAATCCGATGGGCCCAGGCGCCAGTTTTAAAACCTAAAAATCCCAAATTGATGCAAAGCCATTTCCAAGCTTTAAAAATCAATATCTCTCTGTAGACTGCTCCAAAGATATTCAAACAGATTTTGTATGTAAGCCCTTGAGATCTAGTTTCTGTTAGTACCAATTAGGTTCTGTGAAACTTACTTTTAAATTCGGTAGAAAACAATCTTTCCAAATACAAATACAATTGTTCTAGGTGAACTTTCAACTGGAAAAATCCCCAAAATTCACATAAAATTCATTGTCCTATTCTTGTTTACCAGAAAAAGATTCGGAGCCATTGCACTTGTATAACCCCCTGTATAGTTAAATTTTCTTTTCCAGTCATTGAATTTTTACAGATGTTCAGCTGCTTTATTATGTCCCAAATTTGGACTGAACCTTCCTTTAATCATACACTAGTTTCTGTAAAAATCTTGGATTTATTTGACTTAATCTCCTAGTCCTAATTCTGTTGCAAACTAAATATTAATTGAAAAGCTAAAAATTCAATTATAAAATATTTCCAGAAATTCTTGCCATCTTTGAAATTCAATAACTCCTTCACCTAGGCATAGACATTTATGAAACCGATTTTGCTAGAACCAAGACAACCTCCTCTATCATGATTATCAACTAGCAGCTATGTTCAAGCTACAGTTTCTTCTCTAAAATTTTTGGGAGTTTATTGCTTGCCATAATTTTAGAGACAACAAACTACTTTGATCATCTCCTGCTCTTTGCAAGAGCTTCTATCATATTCCCTAGTATCTACCATCAAAGTTCCAAAACAATTTAGGTCATTGTCATATAATGATCACCAAAGATTAGATTATGGTTTTAGTAGTAATTATTTTTCAAATTCATTCATAAACATATTATATGCATATCGTGTAGTCACCGAAGTCGAGGAGGAACCATAGGCCTTTGAAGTACAGCTGCCGGATACTAACACAGACTCGGACCTGCAACCAGGCAAGCCCCAGTTTGTATTTAAGTCGTTTATAAAGTTTTGCTTTATCACTATGTTGATTAGCATATGAATTGGGCATTACGTTCAGGATGCTTGAATACTCCAAATGCATGACCCACAATCCCATTGGTTAGTTGGGTAGGTTGCTAGCTCGATGTGTAGAACTGCTATGCTAATATTTTAGGTGAACCGGTAGAAGTCGAGTAGTTAGAATTTACTCGCAAGATTGAAATTTGACACTCATCTACACTGGGTTAACATTTATAGAAAATAACTATTTAATCTAAACTTGAGACCGGTCAGAGGTGGATAGGAAGCGGCAAGACGTGGTCTTGGTCGCATAACTCTGACTGGTCAGTTAAGGCCCGTCTGTATGCGGCCCCTTCGAACAAGATTGACTTGTACCAGCGACATACTGGACATATAGACTCCAGTAAACTAACGAAACTCGATAACTGGGATGTCGAGGCCCATTAACTCACCATCGATAGGGGTGGGTTGAGGACAGTAAGGTGTAAATCGGTCGGCGGACACAAGAGGTGTTCCGTGCGGAGACCTTCTGTTCGCGGATGTGAGACGGGTTCGGCGTTCGGGTTTCTTGTGAAAGGTGGCAATATACGACTAGTACTGAAGTGTTATGTAGGTACTGGTGTGGTGTACTCACTGACACTTTCGAATGTGCGTATGTGTCGTGTTGTCCGGGTGTGTCCTGATTGCAATCACTATCCCTCGCGGTAATAGAGTACCACTTGTTCACTGCGCCGTGACGTAGTAAATACTAAAGAAACCAGAAAAATATGATGTATTGAATTATAATTTCTTTGTAACCTTCTATGACTTAGAGATAACAAAATTAAAGTTTATAGTTTCCCCATACTTTAGCTCTAATAGCATTATGTGCTCTGGAATGGGCATGTCATATCATCGGCAAAGCGTTTCTTGTTTGATTGTGGAGTCTATGATGTACCGTGCCTGGAGAATGTCATTTGCTACTTAAAATATGAATTTAAGGATCCACTTGTAGGTGAGTCGTTTATGCTTCACCTTACCTATGCTTAGTATTCACCCTTGCATATGTCTAGTGAGACGGGTCAGTCTTGCTGAGCCTTATGCTCATGTTTGCAGTTAACGAGTTTTTTCATGTTATACGATTGATGAAGGTTTTGATGATGAGGCTACACCCCCTCCAGGTTGTACAGCCGAGTGGGAACCATGCACGCCGCCGTGACTTGGGTGTTGCTAGTGCGAAGTATCCAGGACATGGATGACTTTGCTTTTGCATAGCTAGTGCTGAGAGTGTAGCTATGATATATATGTTTCTTTCCCTCCGCTAGTATTGTAAAACTTCCGCTGTATGATAACTAAAAGACTTCGTCTTGTATTTTATTCTCGTTCTGTTCTTGTATACTGTTGGGTGTCGCATCGCACGACACCACCCAATGAGATCCTCGGATGTTGGGATTCTGGTCCCCACAGACATGGTATCAGAGCATCATTGGGAACAGTGTACTTGAAAAGAACATATTTTCAAAAATTAGGATTTGAGTGAGGAATTAGATATATGCCCTTATAAGGAATATTATTAGTATAAGATATAAAGGTGGTAAACTAACTTATGTGTTATTAATTCTGTAACAACGCCCCCGACGTCAGGTAAGAGGTAAGGTACGCCACCATAAGAGGATCAATTGCGGTAAGCTTACCATGCGAGAGGTAGCATGGAAGTTTCCGTGACTTAGCACAGAAATGTTAATAGGAGTCTCTGAAGCTTTCTATGTTTCTGAGAACCTATGACACGTGGTACTCCAGTGTGCTTCAAAGTTAGTGGGAGCCCCCGTCGGGTGGTGTATAACCTGATAGTATGCATCTCTAGAACCATTCATGCTCTATGGGAGCATGCGAAACATGTATGCCCGAGCGTGTATAAGTTGGATCGTACGGGAGTCTTTGCTGTACAGACGTATTTACAGCCATGTACCTCGAGACATGACCTCGCTCGAGGGCGACTCACACCAGAGTCGTATGCATTTATTTTCATATGTATTATTGTGACCGCCTGTCGTGTTTCCCCGTACCGCCCTTGAGGTGTGATAGTGTGAAAGGGGATTGTATGTCTTTCGCAGCATTTACTACGGTAGAAGACCGTGTAGAAACCGTTTGCGAGAGAACGATGTAGGAACCACCTATAGACGTAACCGGATATACCGGATAGAATTTTCTTTGGTGAGGTACGTAGTACCGTCAGTATCAAACATGATACTTGACCATCCCCAACGACAGAATGGATGCATAGTGTTTTGGAAAGTCCGAATATCAGATGCTGGTAGGTTTGGATTCCGAAAAAGGGACTCCGACTCGATAAGGTAGATAGAATCAAGATTCTTGATTTCTGGCAGAAGTTGGCTCGACTTCGCCAGGTTGTAATCTTGGTTATCTGATAGATAACATAAGGCAATCATATATGTATGGAAAGCTCGTGAAGGCCTCTACAACTTTTCTGTTGACCATCAGGGCAGAAAAGTTTAATAATCTGTTGAAATCTGGAGTATACTAAAACTGCTACAGATGACCCTCCCATAGTACCAGTTCCAGTAATATTGCCATAACTCTCTGTAGGGACATCTTCTGCCTTATTGTGATACATGTATGGAAATAACAGAAGAATATATACAAGTTTGATGTTTAGAGTTTTTCCTAATTCGAATTTGAGACAAATCAAATTTGGAAATCAAAACAGTGAACTGCAGGACTGCTGGTGCAAACCAGTCAGTTCAACTGTTTAGTTTGGATAGTTATAAATTTTAATCCAGAATAGTGACATAATCACATATATACATTTTTGGAAAGCTTAGGAAGTCATCTATCAACTTTATTTTGCATTCATGATCTGAATCTGGGTACAGCTGTGTCTAATTCCATTTGTCGCAAACTTGGTTCTGGCAGTCCAGAACTTGAAGCAGTTTGCACATGTTTGTGAATTCGCGCGCGATACCTGTATAACAAACTTTTAGGGGGGTAACTCTTTTACTTATGGATTTCTAACTTGATGTTATACAAAGTTTATTTTGTCATTACCTCCAAATATTGTCATGATATCCCTGTATAAATTGTGGACATCACTACATATATAGGGGAGGTTCTGTCAAAATTTCCAGAAAATATGGGTCAACTTAAAACCTGTATAGATTCTATTTCCTAGCTCACTTGTAGCTGTATGAGTACAATCTGGAAATTTTGGAAATTATAATACAACTTTTGTATTCAGCCCAACACCTGTTTCTGACGTTTCCCGTATGAAAATTTTTAATTTATACAGGAAGGCCAGCTGGAACAGACTGTGATTACAACTCCAGTTTTAAATTTTCTTAAACTGTTGAGAGTTGGAAACCTTCTCATTGTTCCAGTATTCTTGTATATAGATGACGGATGTAAGGATGCTACTACCGGACAGATGGGTATTTGCCACTTGCGCTAGCCATCCGGGCTTTCCAAGTTTGCTGCGGGAAGTGCTCCAACAGTTTGGCTTCATCGAGATACCATGCTATTGGGGTAGAGAAACGATCGACAGAGGTGTTCGGTCGTGCACCATCTTGGTAGACATCCTGGCTAGTCCGATCGATATGGATGGGCTCCTTTCTCAGTTACCATCGAGGGGGCTCATTTAGAGGACACTTGGGCAATCGCAGCAGGCGATGCACTTATGAAGCTTTGTGAGCTTCATCAAGATGCCATGGCGGGGACTCAATTTGCCCTTATTCCAGTCCATGGTATGGCTGGATTTGAATGGCAATGTCATATGGTTGCTGCCTATACACCGCATGGCGACACAACCTCAACAACACTTGGGACATATGCAGCTGCTTCCAATATGGTAGTTGCTACACAAGGCACCATTATTATGGAGCAAATCGAGGCCTTGCGGGAAGCGACGGAGCGGGGTGATACCCTTGATTATATCAACGAGAAACTACATTCGCTCCTAGCCCCAGCGAATCACCGGATAAATAAGTGCGAGCGTCAACTGCATTTTGCTCGCATTAGGCTACGTAAAGCTCGCACTGAATTGCAGCAAGCTCGTGTTGAGTTGCAAGCAAGTCAGTTGGAGGTGCAACAACAGCAAGAGCAGCTGTTAGTAGTCACTAAAGAGCGGGACACCGCCATTGAGATAGCTCAGAATTGAGAGTATGAGGCAGGACAACTACAGGACAATGTAATTGAGGCTGAAGCACAATTGCAACCAGTGGTGTATCCACCGGCCCATAATATACCACTAATTATGGGTGAACAATTGCCTTCGAATGACGACGAAGAAGAAAAAGATCCCAAAGAACTCGAGTACGTCGTGTAGGACGTATTGAAGTGGGATGTGGCAACACTTCTGCCGACACGAGGCAACATATAGTTTAATAGTTGCTCGTGTGTTTCTTTTGTGACCATGTTTGTGTCATATTAAGAGTAGTGGTGGTTATGTCTAAGATGACAAGATGTGCACGACATCTCATGGGGACCAAGTATGGTAGAGATGTATTTCCATAGTGGGAGTCCATCATTTTGAAGTTTACTACTGTAAACTTGGTCACGAGATAATATATCTTGTATAAAGCTTGTACTTTATCAATATATGTTGATGTTGTATATTATTTATCGCTGTCTACCGCATTACTATTTATATGGAAGGATGAACTTGAGGCAATGAGACTTATGGTGTAAATCGTTGTATTGCAGCATGGTGCGTACACGTACATCCCAGGAAGTGGGAGGCTCAAGTAGGGGACAGGGGGATGACACCCCACTCCCGGGGCAGAACACGCCCCAGACACAGCCACCTCCACCACCTCCACCTACACTTCCCAGAAGTCTCGCGGAGGTTCTCGCAGCAGTGCTCGGCTCGCGCGACGAGCAAACCGAGTCGTTGCGGACCCTTGTACAACATTCATCCTGTCAAGGGGGACGACAAGTTGATGGGCCACATCAACCATATCTGAGTTCCTACTCAGATTTCACATCGACGCATCCGCTGGTCTTCAGGGAGGCCGATGAACCTTTGGAGGCGGACAACTGGCTCCACACCATTGAAGGGAAGTTCGGTTTACTCGAGGTAACCGAACAACAGAACACTCTGTTTGCAGCTCAACAATTGCTAGGTTCTGCTGGTGCGTGGTGGGCAAACTACCTCGCCGCACGTCCCGTAGACTATGTCGTGAGCTGGGCAGAATTCCGGGAGGCGTTCCACGCCTACCATATCCCTCCCGGGATTATGAGGAGGAAGCTTCAAGAGTTCTTGGAGCTAAAGCAGGGAGGAAGGAGTGCTTATGAGTACTCCAAGACCTTCAACCACTTGGCCCAGTATGCACAGGACCAAGTGAACACGGAAGACAGGAAGTGAGAGTGCTTCTACCGGGGTTTGAACCCCAAGATGAAGGACAAGCTTGCCTTGTTCAACCGTGGAAACTTCAACGATATTGTCAACACCGCGATCGTACAAGAGGACGCTACTCGAGAGTTGTCCTCAGACAAGAAGAAGAGGAGTGCTCCACAGGGCAGTGGAGGTGGTGCTCCTCAGAAGTACCGAATGGTGTATCGATCACCATCCGACCAGAGGTGGCAACCGCCATCGCGACCACAGATGTTCAGTGGTTGCCAGTTCGGCAACACCGGTTTCCGGCCACAGAAGCAGTAGGGGATGATCCCACGTGCACTTCCACCTCCACCGCGTGCACCGGGATTCTGTCATCCCATTCGTACCGGCCAAACCCCGTATACTTGTTTCACGTGTGGACGCATGGGGCACTTCGCCAAGGATTGCCTGCAGACTAGGCAGGGCGGAGGACAGTCATCATACCAGGGTGCCAACCAACCCCGCAACCAGCCCAAGAAGCTAGTCCCCAGACTCGGCAACGTCCACCAGATCGCCATTGAGGACGTTCCAAATGGCGCACCCATACTCACGGGTACGTTCTCTATATTTGATCATCCCGTAGTCATACTCTTTGACTCCGGAGCTTCCCACAATGTCATTAGCAAGTCTTTTGTCATTAGAAGTCAGTTACATATTATCTCCACAAAAACTCCGTATGTGATTTGCACTCCGGCAGGGAAGACAGTAACAAATGAGATGGTTCCTGGGATACCACTTAACCTAGATGGAACTATATATCTTACTTCGCTTCTAGATGTCATGTTGGGAATGGTGTGGTTACAATACCATGGTGCTATTCTAGATCTCGTTCTTCGAAAAATTTATCTAAATTCTCCACTTCATCCTTCCCATGTCCTCAATCTTGAGAGAACCATTCTAGTGAATCCATCTACTCACAATACCAAGGTTATTGAACTTAAGGATATTCCGGTAGTATGTGAGTATCCAGACATGTTTCCCGAAGATCTTCCTAGTATGCCGCCAGAAAGAGATATAGAGTTCAAGATTAAGCTTGTACCAGGAACAGTGCCGATCTCAAGGCAACCCTACAAGATGGCACCCATGGAACTTGCAGAACTGAAGGAGCAATTAACGGAACTTGAGAACAAGGGTTTCATTCATCCAAGTTCATCACCATGGAGCTGTTCTGCATTGTTCGTGGAGAAGAAAGATAATACCTTGAGACTATGTGTGGACTATCGTCCACTCAATGCTGTCACTATCAAGAACAAGTATCCACTACCACACATTGATATCCTTTTCGATCAACTAGTGGCTGCTAAAGTATTTTCGAAGATGGATCTTCGTTCTGGTTATAATCAGATTAGAATCCGGCCAGAAGATATACCTAAGACAGCATTCTCGATGAGGTATGGATTGTATGAATACCTTATCATGTCCTTCAGATTGACCAACGCACCGACATTTCATGTATCTCATGAACTCGATGTTCATGCCGGAATTGGACAAGTTTGTTGTGGTCTTCATTGACGACATCCTTGTGTATTCGAATTCCAAAGAAGAACATGCTCAACACTTGCGTATCGTGCTTCAATGATTACGGGACCACCAGCTATATGCCAAGTTCAGCAAGTGTGAATTCTGGATCAGCCAAGTGCCATTTTTAGGGCACATTATATCCGCAGAAGGGATTGCAGTTGATCCAAGCAAGATAAAGCAAGTACTCAAATGGGAGTCTCCAAAGTCTGTACATGAAGTTCGAAGTTTCCTGGGTTTAGCTGAGTATTACCGGAGGTTCATTCCCAGTTTCTCCAAAATAGCTAAACCAATGACAAAACTTCTGAAAAAGGGGAAGAAGTATTATGGACAGAGGCATGTGAGGGAGGTTTCCAAGCATTGGTAAAACACCTCACAACAGCACCAGTATTAGCTCAACCGGACACAACCAAATCATTTGACGTGTATTGCGATGCATCAGGAATTGGTTTAGGTTGTGTGTTGATGCAGGACAGACGAGTGATCGCTTATGGATCATGACAGCTTCGGAACCATGAGCAGCACTATCTGACTCATGATCTAGAGCTCGCTGCTGTGGTACTAGCATTGATGATGTGGAGGCATTATCTATTGGGTAATTTAGTACATCTCTACACCGATCACAAGAGCCTGAAGTACATCTTTAGCCAAAAGGACTTAAATATGCGACAGCGTAGATGATTGGAATTAATCAAGGATTATGAGATTGAGATCCACTACCATCCATGCAAAGCGAATGTAGTCGCAGATGCTCTGAGCCGCAAGTCCCATGTCAACAACCTCTCCATCACCTCAATGGGAGAAGAAGAACCGAGTCTCTACTTGGTTCCATATGGGGCACTCTACAAACTAGCTCTCATTCCTACTATCTGGGAGGATATTATGGCATCTCAGAAGGAGGACAAAGGGATGTCGCACATTCGTCAAAGAATGGAGAAGGGGGAGATGAAATGTTTTCCGACGTGACAATGAAGGTACCCTCTGGTTTAAAAACCGTATAGTGGTACCCCGGAACATGGAACTTCGGAAGAAGATACTAGATGAAGCTCATTTATCCAAGTATTCCATTCATCCGGGAAGTAACAAAATGTACCAAGAATTAAGGAAGAAGTTGTGGTGGACTCAGATGAAGAGAGAAGTAGCAAAATATGTATCCGAATGTGATATGTGTCGGCGAGTTAAGGCCGACCTTATGAAGGCAGCTGGACAGCTTCAACCTTTAAGCATACCGACTTGGAAATGGGAGGATATCAGCATGGATTTCATTGTTGGGTTTCCTCCCACTCTCTATAAGCACAACTCAATTTGGGTGATCGTTGACCGGTTGACCAAATCAGCTCATTTCATACCGGTCAGTGTCAAGTATGATGTAAAGCGGTATGCATAACTTTATATCTCCAGAATCTTGTGCCCACATGGAGTACCCCGCACTATCATTTCAGATCGTTGATCGCTTTTGGGAGCATCTCCACGATGCATTGGGTACCAAAGTGATTCGAAGCTTGGCTTATCATCCTCAGACCGATGGAAAAACCGAGCGGGTGAATCAAGTGCTAGAGGATATGTTTCGTGCATGTGCCATCCACCATGGTAGGAACTGGGATGATCATCTACCATTGGCAGAATTTTCGTACAACAACGGTTACCAGGCTAGCATCCAGATGGTGCCGTATGAAGTTCTTTATGGCCGGAAGTGTCGCACACGCTTGAACTGGTGCGAATCTAGTGAACGAGTGGTATATGGCATTGACTTGATAAATGAAGCCGAAGAGCAAGTACGCCATATTCAAGAAAATCTCAAAGCTGCTCAGTCTCGTCAGAAGAGCTATGCGGACAAATGACGTCGACCTCTTCACTTCGAGGTTGGGGATCAAGTTTATCTCCGGGTATCCCCAATGAAGGGAAATCATCGATTCGGAGTGAAAGGGAAGCTAGCACCACGTTTTATTGGGCCGTTCGCAATAGTCAAAAGATGCGGACCTGTGGCATATCAATTTGAGTTACCACCGTCGCTGGCAGGGGTCCACAATGTGTTTCACATTTCTTAGTTGCGGAAATGTCTCAAAGCCCCAGCGAATGTATGTATTGAGGATTTGGAAGCTCTCCAACCAGATCTTACTTATTCCGAGCATCCAACCTAGGTGGTTGATGAGAAGACTCGCACCACAAGGAACCGCACCTTGCGTTTCTACAAGGTCTTGTGGAACAACCACAGTGCTGAAGAAGCCACGTGGGAAAGCGAGGAGTATCTTAAAACAAACTACCCGAACTTGTTAGCGGCACTTGTTCAGTAGATCTTTACCTTTTGCCTTTCCTTTGTAATCTCGGGACGAGATTCTTTTAAGGGGGGAGGAATGTAAAATCCCACTTTTTCCTTACATGTGAAGTTCAGCTACAAGTTGTTTATCAAACATAATGGAGGTCAATATAGTGGTGCACATGCACTTGACCTCACTAAAAAAGTTTTCTTTCTACTCATGTTTAATTTTATTAACATGAGGATTGGACTTCACCCTAATCCTAGAACATTTTAATTAAACCTTTCTGCAAAGTTGGGTATTTAATTGATTGAAATGGGTAGGGCAAATTATATTGCAGCAATATAAAAATCAAAACAAATGTAATTTGATTATGTTGCTATGTATATCTGGCCTCACAAAAAGATTCAAATCCAAGGCTCCAAATTTTTCCTTGGCATCTTAAATATCTTGAATAGCTTCTCAGAAAATTTTCAAAATTTTTGAAGCACGTCTTCCATTTAGTTGGACACGTACAGAGGGTTTATTTCGTGCCGATCTCAAATTTAGCTTTGCACTGAACATTGCCCAAATGAAACCACAATTTTTCCTAAGACCTCTTATGGTTCAGTGAGCTTTGTTTCAATGTTTGGTGATTTATGGACCTCAGTTACTATTTATTTCAATAAGGTTTATAAACAAGTTTGAATTCAAATTTGATTTTGAATTTGAAACAAACTATGTACAAAATGAAATCTGATTGCAGATTTGGGTTCCTCATATTTTTATTAGCCTGTCTGTAAATTTTGGGAAATTTTGGGCAATGTTTGAGGTGGAATTTAGAGGAACAGAGAAGAGGGTGTAGTGAGGCCCGCATGTCAGCCAGGGAGACCGTTTAACCGCCCTGTTTTCTTTCTCCGCGACGGCTGCATGCCGCCAGCACGCCGTTCAGCCGTCGGTCGCCTCCAGCTGCCCTGCTCCTCCTTATCTACTGCGGTAAAGGCTATATATTCACCCCACCGTTGACCGAAGTCCCTCCTCGGTTCACTTTTTGCTCGCGCCGCGCCATTTCTCGCCGCCGCGACCACCTCAGTTCCGCTCGATGCCGCTCAGCCTCGCCGCCGATACAAGCCTCCCCATCCTCTGCAGTCTATAGGAAAAAGGTGCGCCATGATCTCGTGTAGCTTCTGGTTAAATTTGAACTCATATCGTGCATCCTAGCATCTGTATTCCGTGAATTACCGAAGCACATTTATAGCTTCGAAGCTAGTTCGTCGATTTAATTCCGATTGTATGCACAATAATTCTTTGATCCAGTTAGACGACATGATCTACGTATCCTAGCGCACCTTCCCTCCAAAAATCAGAAAGAACCATCGACTAATTAACGAGTTATCCAATTTTTCCCCTTCCGCCATTGGAGGAGCTCGGTTCACCATCGACCTTGGTGTTGCCAGCTATGGCACGAGCTCTAGACCCTCCTAAATTCTTTCCCATGCTTCCAAGATCCTTCCCGAGCTTTCAAATGAGAGTTTTCGCTAGGAAATCGAAGGTCTCGACATAACCGACCCGCCGCCGCCATCGGGAGTGGTTTTCCAGTCACCCATCACCGTCGGGAGTTACTCCAACGTGTTCCCCGCGCGAAACTAGGGTGGGGCGGCGAGGACCGAGACCTCCCATGGGCCGGAAACCATCATCGGCGAAAGTGCCACCACGCGCCAGCGTGGGCGCCGCCACCCGAGCCCGTGGCCAAAGGTTGAAGAAGGCAGGGACGCATGTCCCACCTGCCAGTGAGTGCAGCGCGGTTGGGATCAGCCTGTGGCTAGGGATCTTCTGTGGCCGCATGGAAATATTTATGGCCTCCGGTGTGGCTGACTCCTGGTTGGCTAATTTTAAATCCGGTGGGCCCAGGCGCCAGTTTTAAAAGCTAAAAATCTCAAATTGATGCAGATCCATTTCCAAGATTTAAAAATCAATATCTCTCTGTAGACTGCTCCAAAAATATTCAAACAAATTTTGTTTGAAAGACCTTTAGCTCTAGTTTCTGTTAGTACCAATTAGGTTCTGTGAAACTTAATTTTAAAACCGGCAGAAAACAATATTTTCAAATGCAAATACAATTTTTGTAGGTGAACTTTCCACTAGAAAAATCCCCAAAATTCACATAAAATGCATTGTCTGATTCTTGTTTCGCAGAAAATGTTTCGGAGCCATTGCACCTGTATAACCGTCTCTATAGTTTAATAACCTTTTTCAGTCATTGAATTTTTTCAGATGTCCAATTGCTTTATTATGTCCCAAATTTGGATAGAACCTTCCTTTAGTCATACACTAGTTCCTGTAAAAATCTTGGATTTAATTGACTTAATCTGCTAGTCCTAATTCAGTTGCAAACTGAATATTAATTGAGAAGCTAAAAATTCAATTATAAAATAATTCCAGAAATTCTTGCCAACTTTGAAATTCAATAACTCCTTCACCAAGGCTTAGACATTTATGAAACCAATTTTTCTAGAACCAAGACAACCTCCTCTATCATGATTATCAACTGGCAGCTATGTTCAAGCCACAGTTTCTTCTCTAAAATTTTTGGGAGTTTATTGCTTGCCATAATTTTAGAGACAACAAACTACTTTGATCATCTCCTGTTCTTTGCAAGAGCTTCTATCATATTCCCTAGTATCTGCCATCAAAGATCCAGAACCATTTAGGTCATTATCATATAATGATCACCAAAGGTTAGATTACAGTTTTAGTAGTAATTATTTTTCAAATTCATTCATATACATATTATATGCATATCGTGTAGTGACCGAAGTCGAGGAGGAACCAGAGGCCTTGGAAGTACACCTGCTGGATACTAACACAGACTCGGACCTGCAACTAGGCAAACCCCAATTTGCATTTAAGTCGTTTATAAAGTTTTGCTTATCACTATGTTGATTAGCATATGAATTGTGCATTACGTTCATGATGCTTTAATACTCCAAATGCATGACCCACAATCCCATTGGTTAATTGGGTAGGTTGCTAGCTCAACGTGTAGAACTGCTATGCTAATGTTGTAGGTGAACCGGTAGAAGTCGAGTAGTTGAAATCTACTCGCGGGATAGAAATTTGACACTCATCTACACTGGGTTAACATTTATAGAAAATAACTGTTTAATCTAAACTTGAGACCGGTCCGAGATGGATAGGAAGCGGCAAGACGTGGTCTTGGTTGCATAGCTCTGACTGGTCAGTTAAGGCCCGTCTGTATGCGGCCCCTTCGAACAAGCTTGACTTGTACTGGCGACATACTGGACATATGGACTCTAGTAAACTGACGTAACTCGATAACTGAGATGTCGAGGCCCATTAACTCACCATCGATAGGGGTGGGTCGAGGACAGTAAGGTGTAAATTGGTCTGCGGACACAAGAGGTGTTCCGTGCGGAGACCTTCTATTCGCAAAGGTGAGACGGGTTCGGCGTTCGGGTTTCTTGTGAAAGGTGGCCATATACGACTAGTACTGAAGTGTTACATAGGTACTGATGAAATCGCTGACACTTCCGAACGTGCATATGTGTCATGTTGTCCGGGTGTGTCCTGATTGCAATCACCGTCCCTCGCGGTAATAGAGTACCACTTGTTCACTGCGCCGTGACGTAGTAAATACTAAAGAAGCTAGAAAAATATGTTGTATTGAATTATAATTGCTTTGCAACCTTGTATGACTTAGAGATAGTAAAATTAAAGTTTACAGTTTCCCCATACTTTAGCTGTAATAGCATTATGTGCTCTGGGCATGTCATATCATCGGGTAAGCATTTCTTGTTTGATTGTGGAGTCTATGATGTGCCGTGCCTGGAGAATGTCATTTGCTACTTAAAATATGAATTTAAGGATCCACTTGTAGGCTAGTCGTTTATGCTTCACCTTACCTATGCTTAGTATTCACACTTGCATATGTCTAGTGAGACAGGTCAGTCTTGCTGAGCCTTATGCTCATGTTTGCAGTTAACGAGTTTTTGCAGGTTATACGATTGATGAACAATTTGATGATGAGGCTGCACCCCCTCCAGGGTGTACAGCCGAGTGGGAACCCTGCACGCCGCCGTGACTTGAGTGTTGCTAGTGCGAAATATCCAGGGCATGGATGACTTTGCTTTTGCAGAGCTAGTGCTGAGAGCGTAGCTATGATATATATGTTTCTTTCCTTCCGCTAGTATTGTAAAACTTCCGCTGTATGATAACTAAAAGACTTTGTCTTGTATTTTATTCTCGTTCTGTTCTTGTATACTGTTGGGTGTCGCATCGCACGACACCACCCAATGAGGTCCTCGGATGTCGAGATTCTGGTCCCCACAAAATTCGACAACAGCTACAACTTGCACATGCTCTATTAAGAAAAATGTTGTTAAAGATGATTCTTCTATTTCACACACTAAACATCAATCCCAAAGTGGCATCTTTAACAAGGAAAATATTAAATATGCACGTAGTGCATATATGGTCACAAGACCTCCTAACGTCAAAGATGGTCATGGGTTTACTAGAAATAAACACATGTCCACTAATATTCAAGTTAAGAAACCAATTTCTTTTGTCAAGGAAACATCACATGAATCTGAATTGCAAATACTATTCCGTACTTTTGATGCTTCCTATGTACTCATGAAAGACAAATTTGGACATGTTTTTGCTAAATATGTAGGACCATGCCACAAGAACTTAAAAACATGTGTGTGGGTGCCCAAGACTCTTGTGACTAACCTGCGAGGACCCATGCAAGCTTGGGTACCTAAAACCAAGAAATAATTCTTTTTTGCAGGCCTACTCCTCCGATGGATCCAAATGGGTGCTGGACAGTGGATGCACTAATCACATGACCGGAGAGAGGAGTATATTCGTGGAGTATGAGCGCAACGCGGATCTAAGTGAAGTGGATATACTTATGATACAACAGCCAAGGAAAGGTCCTTGGTAGTGGTAAAATTGAAATCTCTTCTGAACATACCCTCTCAAATGTTTTACATGTAGATTCTCTAGATTATAACCTTTTGTCCATATCTCAGTTGTGCGACAAAGGTTATAACTGCTTATTCACTGATGAGGGTGTGACCATTTTTAGAAGAAGCGATAGCTCGATTGCATTCAAGGGATTGTTGAAGGGAAAGCTTTATCTTGTTGACTTCAACAAAGATAAAGCTCAAATCAACACTTGCTTGGTTGCTAAAACTAACATGGGACGGCTGTGGCATATACGGCTAGCCCCTGTTGGGATGACAAATCATGCAGAAACTTCTGAAAGGTGGTCACATCCGAGTTTTAAAGGATGTTGTTTTTGAGAAAGACAGACCACTCAACGCTTGCCAGGCGGGAAAATAAGTTGGAGCACCACACCCCAGCAACAATGTGATGACTACCTCAAGACCGATGGAACTTCTATACATGGACCTCCTTGGTCCAATTGCTTATATAAGCATCGGCGATAACAAATATGGATTGGTCACTCTTGATGATTTTTCTAGATTTACCTGGGTATTTTTATTGCATGATAAATCAGAAACTCAGGGAATTATCAATAAATTTCTAAAAAGGGCACAGAATGAATTCTCCTCAACCGTGAAGAACATAAGAAGTGACAATGGAATGGAGTTCAAGAATACACAATTTGAGGAGTACCTAGAAGAAGAAGGAATAAAGCATGAATTTTTGGCACCCTACTCCCCTGAACAAAATGGGGTGGCTGAAAGGAAGAGCAGGATGCTCATCGAGATGGCTAGGACAATGATGGATGAATACAAGACATCGGACTGATTTTGGGCTGAAGCGGTGAACACCACTTATCACACTACAAACCGGTTGTATCTTCACCGACTCTTGAAGAAAACACCATATGAGCTTCTCACTGGTAACAAACCAAATGTTTCATATTTTAAAGTATTTGGTTGCAGATGTTTTATCTTGAACAAGAAACTAAGGACTTCGAAGTTCGCTTCGAAATCTGATCAAGGGTTCTTGCTTGGTTATGATTCGAATGCCTACATCTATCGTGTCTTCAACAAAGTCTCTAGCGTTGTTGAGGTTGAACGTGACATAGTGTTTGATGAAACTAACGGCTCCCAAGTGGAGCAAGTTCATAAGTGTCTGCTAGATCAAGAAAAAGCCCCATGTCAAGCGTTGAAGATGATGGCACTTGGTGATATCGACCTCAAGAGCAACCACAAAACTCAAGTGCTCAAGATGAACCTTAACAGGAAGGCAATGATCGAGGGGGAGCTCATGCACAAGATCAAGATCAAGAAGATCAAGAAGATCAATATAATCAAGGAAGCAATGATCTAGGGGGAGACATTGACAATGAAGAACATGAAGTGCAAGCAACTTCACAAGTTCCTCACCCAAGAGTACATCAGAGTATACAAAGAGATCATCCCATCAACAACATCACTGGAGACATTGCTAAGGGAGTAACATTTAGTTCTCGCATAGCCAATTTTTGTGAATATTACTCTTTTGTCTCTTTTTTGGAACCATACAGGGTAGAAGAAGCACTAAAGGATCCAAATTGGGTGATTGCAATGCAAGAGGAGCTGAACAACTTCAAGAGAAATGAAGTGTGGGAACTTGTAGAAAGACCAAAGGTGAACAGGAACCAAATGGGTTTTTCCGAACAAGCAAGACGAACATGGAGTGGTACAAGAAATAAAGCACGACTTATGGCAAAAGGTTACTCACAAGTCAAAGGTTTGAATTTCGATGAAACTTTCACTCCTGTAGCTAGACTTGAGTCCATTCATATTTTATTGGCATATGCTAGTCACCATAATTTTAAGCTTTATCAAATGGACATCAAAAGTGTTTTCCTCAATGGTCCCATTAAGGAGGAAGTGTACGTGGAGCAACCATTAGGATTTGAAGATCAAGACTACCCCAACCATGTGTACAAACTATGTAAGGCTCTCTATGGGCTCAAACAAGCTCCTCGGGCTTGGTATGAATGCCTTATAGATTTTCTAACTCAAAATGTGTTTAGAATTGGTAAACCTAATTGTACCTTTTTCACAAAACATTTTGATGATCATCTATCTGTATGTCAAATCTATGTTCATGATATAATTTTTGGTTCTACTAATAAGCCTTTTTGTGAAAAATTTAGCAAGATTATGACAGACAGATTTGAGATGTCGATGATGGGCAGATTAAAGTTCTTCTTGGGATTCCAAGTAAAGCAATTAAGAGAAGGCACTTTTATAAGCCAAACCAACTACACGCAGTACATCCTCAAGAAGTTCAATATGGACAAGGCCAAGCCCATCAAGACACCCATGGCAACTAATGGACATTTCGATCTCAATGAAGATGGTCCAAATGTTGATCAAAACATATATCGGTCTATGATTGGCTCATTACTCTATTTATGTGCATCTAGGCCAGATATTATGCTTAATGTGTGTATGAGTGCAAGGTTTCAAGCCGCACCTAAAGAATGCCATTTAATAGCTGTAAAAAGAATTTTAAGATACCTTGTGCACACACCCAACTTGGGCCCGTGGTATCCTAAGGGTTCCAAGTTTAACATGATAGGTTATTCCGATGCCGACTATGCAGGATGCAAAGTCGATAGAAAGAGCACATCTGGGACTTGCCAATTTCTTGCAGATCCTTAGTTTCATGGTCATCTAAAAAGAAAAACTCCATTGCTCTTTCCATAGCCGAAGTGAAGTATGTTGCAGTCGGTAGTTGTTGTTGTGCACAACTACTTTGGATGCGACAAACTCTAAGGGATAATGGTTACAATCTGAACCATATTCCACTCCTATGTGATATAGAGAGTGCTATAAAAATTGCACACAATCCAGTAGAGCACTCAAGAACTAAGCACATAGATATTCATCACCATTTCTTAAGAGATCATTGATTAAAAGGTGATATTGTAATCTCACATGTTAGGACTGAAAGACAACTTGCAAACATTTTCACCAAGCCATTAGATGAAAAGAGATTTTGTGAGCTAAGAAATGAGCGAAATATACTTGACTCTTGAAATGTGGCTTGAAACACTGCATATCTGATTGTGATTTCATAATTTACTCATTTTTTGCAAAAATTTGTCCCTTATCTAGATTTTCTCCTGAAAACTATTTAAATTAGTGAATCTTGGTGAATTATGGCCATTGTATGATTGTTGATTGCTTACTAGTCATATTCTTCAGGATTATTTGTAAAATGATGTCATTTAGATCACTATTAGATCAAACACTTAAAATCAAGTTGATCAATTCTATTCTGTCCTACTGACACCGGACTAGTCTGACGTTAGCACCAGACTAGTTTGTTGCCTCAGACTAGTTCGACCCTGGCTAGTCACACTAGACTTGTCCAGTGTCGACCGAACTAGTCCATATATTTCGGAGTTAACCCTAGCCCGCGCTAGGAACTCATCCACCACATCTCATAACCTCTTTTGCTCTCTCTCTCTCTTCAAATGTGAGCTCCAAAGGCGATTTTCACTTTCAACCATCAAAATCTCAGAATTCACAAAGGGAAATCCTCTCCTCACTGCGGAGCTTGTCCACTCCGGACTAATCCGGACCATACTCCGCCCCTTCAACTCAAATCTTCAATTCTTCAGTCAGTCAAACCCTAGCTCTCATCTTTTCTTAATTCATGCTTATTTTTCTTGACTCCTAGGGCATACATTACTCTTCTAGATGTATTCCTATGTTTCCAATTCATTGTGAATCGATTCGAGCTAGATTTGTTGAAAATAGGAAATTAGGGTTCTCATGCCAGACCGGACTAGTCTGGTGTTCATGTGCGGACAAGTTCGATACTCTGGACAAGTTCGTACTCTAAAAAAGGACAAGTCCGGTACCTGACAATTTGAAACTCTACATTCTTATTTGAACATGGTCTGAAATCAATTCTTATCGATCCTTGAATTCCTTTGTTAGGCACGTCGTCTTCAGGTTCCAAGGACAACTCTTTTGATTATGATGAAGAGCGTGACCGTGCTAGAGAGCAAAGAGCCAAAGAGAGAGTGATGAAGAAAATACACCACCACAATGTTCACTCCTCTCCCCCGTTGATGTACTTCCTAAGAAGAGGAGAGTGGTGGTGAAGAAACTAATAAGCAAGGAAGGTGCTGGGAGTTCATCATCACCCAAGAGAACTCTCAACAAGGGCAAAGGACTGGCTAGTGGTCCCATTGGTCCTTTGAAGATGAAGGCTCCTAATCACCACAACAGGAAGCCCTCTAGTGATGACTTTACATGAAACGAGAGTGAAAGTGCATCTAGGACTCCCTTGTGGGTTTTGGATGATTTATGACAAGCAATTGGGATCCTAACCTCTTTGTTGAGATAAGTGCAGGATTTTAATAGGAAAATGAGCAAAGTGCCAAAAAGGAAGAAATAATGAGGAGCAAAGTGGAAATGAGCTCAAGGAAGAAGAATAGTAGATCATTATGTATGGAGTGTGTTAAGAAAACACATCCCAAGAGCTCAATCACATTTAAACACACACATTGCACAAATTTACATAGGACCGGACTAGTCCGACTGACACCGGACTAGTCCGATATCCTTTCTGACTAGAATCGGACTAGTCCTCCCCAGTGCGGACTAGTCCTCAAAACACTTCACAAGTCACACTAAATCGGACAAGTCCGATCACATCCGAACTAGTCCGATATTCTTTCTTATCCAAATCAGACAAGTCCGATGTTTGCACGGACTAGTCCGAAATACCCTCTAAACTGAATCGGACAAGTCCTCCAAGTGCGGACTTGTCATCCTATACACTTAGGGTTTCACATATATGGACAAGTCCGATGACTATCGGACTAGTCCGAAGATTTCAGTAGCAAAATTGGACAAGTCCGTTCCTAGCCAGACTATTCCAATATTTCGGAAAACTTAGGGTTTGCTACACACAGCAATCCGAACTAGTATGGTGACCACCACGGACTAGTCCGATCTTTCTGAACCCTAACGGTCACTTTTAGAAACCCATATAAATAGAGTTGTACGACCATATTTTAATATCTCTCGAGCCCTAGCACCGTCACACCTCCCATGAGACTCAAAAACCACATCTCTCCACGAAATTAAGAGCAACAAAGATCAATCCTTTGAGGATTCACTCTAGTTCATTGGAGAGACACATTCAACACCACATTGAGCTATTGGTTTGATTCTATAACACAATCCTACGATTTATTTGTAATTTTTGAGTGTGTTCTTGGTGGTATTTTGTGTTGTAATCCAGGGGAGCTCTCAACGTGTGAGAAAGCCCCTTGAATTCGGTTATTCACCCCTTTGAGATAAGTGGAAGAGCATTGGCCTTTGTGGCGATCCGACGAGGGTAGGGTTGGAGAAGACCCGGTCCTTTTGTGGGCTCCTCAACGTGGATGTAGGTTGCCTTTGTGGGAACCGAACCACGGGATAAATCTCTTGTGTTCTCTGTTGTGTTGATTGTTCTTACTTCATATCAATCTAGGGTTGCAAATTGATCTTGATTACTTTACATTGAAATATCAAGTATAAGTTTGAATCGTGATACAACCTGATTCATAACCTTGTGACACTTTGTCTAATCGTATACTTCCGCTGCATATATTGAAGAACAAAGTTAATCGGTCAAACCTAACAATCTAGTCCGTATACACCGGACTAGTCCGCACTTTACCGGACTAGTCCGATTTCTCTAGTTTTGAACTGGTTGTTAAGTGCTGCAGGATCTGACAATTTTCAAAAAGGCCTATTCACCCCCCCTCTAGGCCACATTCAATTGGTATCAGAGCAGGTTCTTCAAGAACAAGACTAATCGCTTGAAGGAGATCATGTCGGACATGATGGACACCCACAAGATGAACAACCAGAGAAGGTTGATGATGAAAAGAACCTCAAGGTGGAAAAGCTCCTCGAAGCCATTCAAGACATCGAGGACGATGATGAGGAGACGCTGGAGCTAAAGGCGCTACTAAGAAAGAAGACACTTTCCATATGGAAAGCAAAAGTGGAAGAGAAGAAGAAGGGGAGTAGTCACACCGACTACTCCCGATATCCTTTTAACTATGATCGTCTCAATTCCAATAGCAATCATTATTTATCTGTCCCACTTGGAAAAGCCCCACACTTCGATGGAAGTGATTACTCAATGTGGAGGCAAAATATGAAAATGCATCTAATTTCCCTCAATTCAAGCTTGTGGGATATTGTGTGCACAGGGATAGATATTCCGGACGACGACGAAGAGCTCACCCCCAGCCAAGAGCAGGCAATTCACCAAAATGCTCAAGCCGCGGCCGTAATTGCCTCTTCACTCAGTCGGGACGAGTTCACCAAGGTGGATGGACTCGAAATTGCAAAGGAGATATGGGACACACTACAAACTGCACATGAAGGTGACCGACATGTGCGTGAAGCAAAAACCGAGATGATTGAAGGCGAGTTAGGAAGATTTGCAATTGAAGAAGACGAGTCA
The DNA here is from genome assembly GCA_036927565.1 of Tuctoria greenei. Taxonomy (NCBI): domain Eukaryota; kingdom Viridiplantae; phylum Streptophyta; class Magnoliopsida; order Poales; family Poaceae; genus Tuctoria; species Tuctoria greenei. The sequence goes on from JAYESD010000006.1 coordinate 61,791,298, forward strand.
CCCCAAGAAATGTACAATCGATTAAAGACACTCGTCAACAAGGTCAGATCATACGGAAGCAAGAAATGGAATGACCACGAAGTAGTAAAGCTCATTCTTAGAGATTTTATGCCTTGCAACGTCACACTATGCTCCATGATTAGAGAAAGCCCCGGATACAAAAGGTTGACTCTGGATGAACTGCTTGGAAAGATCATCAACTTCGAGATGATGGAAAAGCAAGCAAAACATGTCAAGGAAATCGCCGATCTCACCTCGGCAAAGAAGAAAGGGGTTGCTTTGAAGTCCACCCTGAAGCCACTATCCAAGGAAGCTAGAGAAGCACAACTAGAGGAAGATAGTGACGACGAGAGCAGTGAATTGGATGAAGAAGACATGATATTGTTCATGAAGAAATTCAAGAGAATAATGAAAAAGAAACAAGGTACAAAGTCAAGCGAAGGAAAGTACAAGGCAGGAACGAAGCCAAAGTTGAGGCGGGCATGCTATAATTGTGGTGAATACAACCACTTTATAGTTGATTGCCCATATGAGGAGAACAAGAAGAAGACCAAAGAAGCCAAGCCTCAACCCAAGAAATTCTTCAAAAATAAGAAACAAGTCGAACAAGCGCACATCGGAAAGGAATGGGACTCAAATGACGAGTCCTCATCGTCCGAAGGGGAAGAGATGGCCAGCATAGCCATCGAGAAGACATCCAAGAAGTCTACCCTTTTCCCCACACTTGGCGCATGGAAGGCTGATGGCACTTGCCTTATGGCAAAGGAAGGTAAATGCAAGGTAACCATTAAACCCTCTTCCGTGCATTCCTATTCTAGCGATGATGAACTCAATAGTGATAATGAGGACATGCTTATTGGACTAGATAGGAAAACTGCCACTAAAATGAAATTTTTGCTTGATCAACTTGTTGAGAAGGAGAGATTAATACATCGTCAAGAGGACATGATCATCTCCCAAAAGGAGGAATATGTCGAACTTGACAAACTTCTAGAACTTGAAAAGGAACGAAGCAAATCACTAGAGCTTGAGTTAGCTTCGAGCAAGGAAACTTGCTTGGAGCTAACTGACTCAAATGCCACCATCAAGGACCAACTTGCTGACCTGATCAAGGTCGACAAGATCCTTGAAGTGCAGGTTGAGTCACTCAAGCTAAGAGAACCTTCCTCCTCTTCGAGTTCACCTTCTCAACTAACTAAAACAGATTTTGCTCATGCTTGCACATGTAAGAAAAGTGAGACCAGTTTGAAGGATAAGCTAACTTCTACAAAGGAAAAACATCCCACCCAAAGTGGCATACTTGACAAGGAGAAGATCAAATATGCACGTAGTGCATACTTGGTCAAAAGACCTCCAAATGTCAAATATGGGATTGGTTATTCTTATGGTGAAAAGCAACATGCTAGAATCCATAATAATAACAAGGAGAGGATTACCTTTGTGAAAGGAAGGCCCTCTCAAACTGGAAAGTCACAGATTAAGACTGTAACTGCACAGGAAAACCGGACTAGTCCGGTCGGTGTCCGGACAAGTTCGATCCTCCGGACATGTCCGGGCCCCCAAACTAGTCCTGTATACAAACAACAACAGCTATTGTTTAAAACGTTTGATGCCTCCTATGTGTTAATGAGAAATAATTTTGGCAAGGTTTATGCTCATTACGTTGGGCCACGCCATGGGAACACCAAGTCTCATGTGTGGGTGCCCAAATGTATTGTAACTAACCTCCAAGGACCCAAGCAAGCTTGGGTACATAAAACCAAGGCATGATTTGTTTTTGCAGGCCTATTCCTCCGGTGGATCTAAATGGGTGCTAGATAGTGGATGCACCAATCATATGACCGGGGAAAGAAGAATGTTCGTGGAATATGAAGAGAATGAGGACCCAAACGAGGGCATCTACTTTGGATATAATAGTCAAGGAAGGGTGCTCGGTACCGGTAAAATTGCAATATCCTCCAAACACACACTTTTTCATGTTTTACATGTTGAATCTCTAGATTATAACCTGCTGTCCATATCTCAATTATGCGACAAAGGTTATAATTGCTTGTTCACTAACGAGGGTGTGACCGTTTCTAGGAGGAGTGATGGTTCCGTTGCATTCAAGGGTATGTTAAAGGGAAAGCTCTATCTTGTTGACTTCAACAAGGATAAAGCTGAACTTGACACATGCTTGATTGCAAAGACCAACATGGGTTGGATGTGGCATAGACGGCTAGCGCATGTTGGTATGAGGAACCTTCAGAAACTCCTCAAAGGCGATCACATCCGAGGTTTGAAGGATGTTGTATTTGAGAAAGACAGGCCCTGTAGTGCGTGTCAAGCCGGGAAGCGAGTTGGAGCACCTCACCCCGCCAAAAACGTCATGACTACAACAAGACCACTCGAGCTTCTACACATGGACTTGTTTGGTCCAATAGCCTACATAAGCGTCGGCGGTAACAAATATGGTTTAGTTGTCATTGATGATTTTTCTCGCTTCACTTGGGTTTTCTTTTTGCATGATAAGTCAGAGACCCAAGGAACACTCAAGAAGTTCTTCAAGCGAGCTCAAAATGAATTCTCATTGACAATCAAGAATATTCGAAGCGACAAGGGCATAGAGTTCAAGAACACGCAAGTGGAGGAGTACCTTGATGAAGAAGGCATAAAGCATGATTTTTCAGTGCCATACTCCCCACAACAAAATGGAGTTGCCGAAAGAAAGAATCAAACACTCATAGAAATGGCAAGAACAATGCTCGATGAGTACAAGACATCAGATCGATTTTGGGCGGAAGCGATTAACAATGCTTGCCATGCCGTAAATCGACTCTATCTTCATCGACTACTCAAGAAGACATCATATGAGCTACTCACCGGTACCAAACCAAATATTTCATATTTTTGTGTTTTAGTTTCTCCATGTTATGTCTTGAACAAGAAGCCTAGGACTTCAAAGTTCGCATCGAAGTCCAGTGAAGGTTTCTTGCTTGGTTATGATTCGAACACTTACGCCTATCGTGTTTTCAACAAGACCTTCGGACTTGTTGAAGTAGCACGTGACGTAGTGTTCGATGAGACTAATGGCCCCCAAAAGGAGCAAGTTGATCCATGTGAACTAGGTAAAGAAGAAGCTCCTTGTCAAGCATTGAAAAGAATAGCTCTAGGTGAGGTTCGACCATAAGAAACACCTCCACACGTACATGAAGAAGATGAATCACAAGAGGAGATCAACGATCAAGGGGGAGCTTCAACACAAGATCAACCACAAGGATACAAAGATAATCAACAAGTTAACGAAGGCAATGACTTAGGGGGAGAAGCAGATGATCATGAAGATACAACTCCTCAAGTGCCACACCCAAAAGTACACCAATGCGTCCAAAGGGATCACCCAATCGACAACATCATCAGTGACATCCAAAAGGGAGTAACCACTAGATCTCGCATAGATAACTTTTATGAACACTATTCATTTGTATCCTTTTTGGAACCACGCATGGTTGAAGATGCATTGAAAGATCTGGATTGGGTGGTGGCAATGCAAGAAGAATTGAACAACTTCAAGCGGAACGAAGTGTGGGAACTTGTGGCAAGACCCAATGCAAACATCGTCGGCACCAAATGGGTCTTCCGCAACAAACAAGATGAACACAGGGTGGTGACAAGGAACAAGGCACAACTTGTGGCCAAAGGGTATTCACAAGTCGAAGGTTTGGATTTTGATGAGACTTTTGCTCTAGTAGCTAGGCTTGAATCTATTAGAATATTACTTACATATGCTACTCACCATGATTTCAAGCTGTATCAAATGGATGTGAAAAGTGCCTTCCTCAATGGACCAATCAAGGAAGAGGTGTACGTGGAGCAACTACCCAGGTTTGAAGACGAATAATTCCCCGACCACGTGTTTAAATTGCGTAAGGCTCTCTACGGCCTCAAACAAGCTCCTAGAGCTTGGTGTGAGTGTCTTAGAGATTTCTTAATTGAAAATGGCTTTAAGATTGGCAAAGTAGATTATACACTGTTTACAAAGAATTTTGATGATGATCTTTTTATTTGTCAAATTTATGTTGACGATATAATCTTTGGGTCAACTAACCAATCTTTTTGTGAAGAATTTAGTAAAATCATGACAGACATGTTTGAAATGTCAATGATGGGAGAGTTAAAGTACTTATTGGGATTCCAAGTACGGCAACAGAAGGAAGGGACATTCCTAAGCCAAACCACGTACACGCAGGACATACTCAAGAAGTTTGGCATGGACAAGGCGAAGCCCATAAAAACCCCCATGGCAACTAATGGCCACCTAGACCTCAATGAAAATGGACCTAGCGTCGACCAAAAGGTATATCGCTCCATGATTGGATCCCTACTCTATTTATGTGCATCTAGGCCAGATATTATGCTGAGTGTATGTTTGTGTGCAATATTTCAAGCCAATCCTAAGGAATGTCACTTGACATCCGTAAAAAAGATCTTGAGATATTTAGTTCATACACCCAATCTTTGCCTTTGGTAGCCAAAAGGCTCAAAATTCAATCTCATTGGTTACTCCGATGCATATTATGTCGGGTGCAAAGTAGATAGAAAAAGCACTTCCGGTACATGCCAATTCCCAGGGAGATCCTTAGTTTCTTGGTCCTCCAAGAAACAAAATTCCATTGCCTTATCCACAGTCGAAGCGGAGTATGTTGCAGCCCGGAGTTGTTGTGCTCAACTCCTTTGGATGCGACAAACTCTAAGGGACTATTTTTACAATATGAACCATATTCCACTCCTTTGTGACAATGAGAGTGCCATTAAAATTGCCCACAACCCAGTTGAGCACTCCAGAACTAAACACATAGTCATAAGACACCACTTTTTGAGAGATCATGCCATGAAAGGAGACATGGCCATTTCACATGTCAACACTCAAAAGCAATTGGCCGACATATTCACCAAGCCACTTGATGAAAAACGTTTTTGCAAACTCCGAAATGAACTAAATATCCTTGATGCTTGGAGTGTGGCTTGAAATGTTGCATACTTGTATGAATTCTTCAAATATGTTGATTGGATTGTGAAAAACATCTCTCTCATTTTTCTTTGAAAAACTGTGTCAATTACTAGATCTTGGTGAATTATGATCATTGCTTGATTGTTGTGTGCTTACTGATCATATTCATCAAGATTATTTGATGTGTTTTGCCTCTCTTTTCTCTAAATATGTACCTTCAAATATATATGAATGGGCTAAAAAATTCTTGCCTGATGACCACAGACTAGTCCGTGGTTGCCCGGACTAGTCCGCCCATGCAGACTAGTCTGTAGAGTGCCAGTTAGGCCGGACTAGTCCGGTAGACAATGGACTAGTCTGATATAGCCCCTGGAAAAAGTTCGGAGTAGTCCGGTCATCTCCGGACTTGTCCAATTTTTCGTGTCCATAACCCTAGCCGCCGTTGAACCCTAATTTCCTCACCTCCACTCTTGGCTCACGCGCTCTCTCTCCTCGTGCTCGAGCTCCCAAGGCGATTCCTTGCTCCCTCCACCAAAAAGCTTCGCATTTGGGCGGAAATCAAGATTGTCCACTTGAGGATTGAAGCTAGCGGACTTGTCCGGCCTACAACACCCTCATTTCCAAGTTTCAAGCAATTCTTCGGCAATTTTCGATCAAACCCTAGAAAATCCCAAATTTCTTCATTGTTGATCAAACAGCCTAGCATTCCTCACTATATACATGCCCTCTTGATGTATTACGTGTATGCTAAGGTCGTTGTGAATTAGAATTCACCATTTATCCAGTCTCTTATGTTTTTGAGGATGAACATCCGACTAGTCCGGTCCATGCACGGACAAGTCCGGTCCCCCGGACTAGTCCGTGCCTGTGCACCGGACAAGTCCGATGTTTCTGAACTCAAAACCTAATTCTTCAATTCCTCAATGCAATTCCTTGCTACCCTTTCACACCTATGACTTGTGTCATTCATTATCATTCATACCACTCATTCTCAGGTCATGTCGAGCTCCGACAATGATGCCTCAGATTTTGAGGGCGAGTTGGACCATGAGGTGGCACCTTGGACCTCGACGGGTCTTGGCAAGAAGCGCCAAGAAAGACTGTCTGAGCCAGCTCAGTCTCCTCCACAGGCTCGGAGGAAGGTGCTAGCTAAGAAGCCAGTCTCCAAGGTAGCTGCATCACGCCAAGCAAAGGGCAAGGGCAAAGGGATTGCTATGGGTCTGGTTAGCCCGTTGAAACTTCATGCTCCAAGGGAAGGGGTACGGGACCCAAATGAAGAGAAGTTCAATGGGAAGGGCAGTGACTCAGCGGCCAAGCTTAGAAGCATTGATTGGTATGGCCGACCGAAGCAAGCGGCTGATGGAAGGTTCTGGTGCAACTTCCATGCTGATTTCTACAGATCGGTGTATCTCCCAATGAAGAAACCAGTTGTGCGCAGTCAGTGGATTGATTGGGCACATTTTGAGAAGAAGGGCTGCTCACCATTCATTGATGTAGTGAGAGCCACTGAGAAGCAAGGACTGAGAGATATTTTTGCTTTCAAAAATAACTGGAATGATGAAGTGATTGCACAGTTCTTTGCGACCTGTCACTTCTCAAGTGAGGATGAGGAGAGTGTCACTTGGATGACCCATGGATCCAAGTACAGCATTACTCAAGAAAATTTTGCTAACCTGCTCCACCTTGACACCAAAAGATCTGATTGCTTGGTCATACACAACATTGGTGTCATTGACAAGGATACAATGAAGTTCCTATATGAGCCAAACTCAAAGTTCAACCCTCCTTCCACCAAGAACATGAAGCCATTCTTTGTGGTGTTGAACATAGTGTTAAGGAAGACAATTTCTCCCAAGGATGGAGACGCTGGGAGTGTGCAAGGATACCTCCGAACTCTGATGAGAGTCATAAGCAAGGACCGCCCATTTGATGTGGCGGAATACATTTGGAATGATATGGTGAACATATCCTGCACTCCCAACAGATCTTGCGGATATGCTCCTTACCTAATGTTTGTGATTGAGAAAGTCACCGGCATTGAGTTTTTGAAAGACGTGGAGCATCTCCCCTTGAGGCCTCAAATGCCTCAAAAGCCGAGTGTGCAGGCTGCTCCCTCACCGGCCTCCTGTCCCGAGGCACCGGCAAGATCAAGTGAAGATGCTAGGGCTGCCCCTGCTTCTAGAGCAACCCTCCAAAAAGGTTCAGCCAGTGGAATTCTCAAGTACCTGGCTGCAATCTTTGCCTCCTGCAAAAAGGCCGAAGTGAAGGCCCATAAGCTCAACAAGAAAAGAAAGGAGGACATGAAGTATATAAAGGCAAATGTGAAACAAACTTGCCAAAAGCTGGATATTGAGCCAATTGGGTCTCCAACAATCTCTGAAGACTCAAATTCTGATTTCACCGAGCTTGGGCCCTTGACCCCCTCCGAGCTTGCCTACTTTGGTGTTGGGGACTCGAGTACCTCCGCACCTCCTCCTCCTCCTCCTCCTCCTCATCATCATCATCATCATCATCAAGCTGAAGATGAAGATGATGAAGACGACAATGAGAGGACTGACATCAAAGAGTGAAGACACGAGGACCCTCCTCTTCTTCTTTTTTGGTGTCTTGATGCCAAAGGGGGATAGATCGAGGGGGAGTCTTAGTCTTAGCTTAGCTGCAGTTTGCAAGGAGAGAGCTCTATGCTTTGTTTTTAACTTTTTTGTGGCTTGTAATGTTTTAACAATGATCTTATGTTAATTATGGTTCTGTGTTGCAATGACTTGATCCCTTGAGTAGTATTTATGAAAACTGTGATTTTGCTCTAGAATGACATATATGCTTGCTATTGGATAATTAATGTCAATTATGTCATTCTCAATGTTTCAGTGCACTTAGTTATGAATCCCACCATAAAGAATGCACATATGGACTATGCTTTCACTAATTGATGTATTTTGGACCCATATGTGCATGCTTTATGAAAATCTCAATTTTTTTCTCATATTTTGTGAAATCTCAATTGGTTGTCATCAATCACCAAAAAGGGGGAGATTGAAAGTGCATCTAGGACTCCCTTGTGGGTTTCAGATGATTTATGACAAGCAATTGGGGTCCTAACCTCTTTGTTGAGATAAGTGCAGGATTTTAATAGGAAAATGAGCAAAGTGCAAAAAGGAAGAAATAATGAGGAGCAAAGTGGAAACGAGCTCCAAGGAAGAAGAATAGTAGATCATTATGTATGGAGTATGTTAAGAAAATACATCCCAAGAGCTCAATCACAATTAAACACACACATTGCACAAAGTTACACAGGACCGGACTAGTCCGACTGACACCGGACTAGTCCGATATCCTTTCTAACTAGAATCGGACTAGTCCTCCCCAGTGCGGACTAGTCCTCAAAACACTTCACAAGTCACACTAAATCGGACAAGTCCGATCACATCCGGACTAGTCCGATATTCTTTCTGATCCAAATCAGACAAGTCTGATGTTTGCACAGACTAGTCCGAAATACCCTCTGAACTGAATCAGACAAGTCCTCCAAGTGCGGACTTGTCATCCTATACACTTAGGGTTTCACATGTCCGAACAAGTCCGATGACTATCGGACTAGTCCGAAGATTTCCAGTACCGAAATCGGACAAGTCCGGTATTTCGGAAAACTTAGGGTTTGCTACACACAGCACACCGGACTAGTCCGGTGACCACCACGGACTAGTCCGATCTTTCTTAACCCTAACGGTCACTTTTAGAAACCCATATAAATAGAGTTGTACGGCCATATTTTAACGTCTCTCGAACCCTAGCGCCGTCAGACCTCCCAAGAGACTCAAAAACCACATCTTTCCACGAAATTAAGAGCAACAAAGACCAATCCTTTGAGGATTCACTCTAGTTCATTGGAGAGACACATTCAACACCACATTGAGCTCTTGGTTTGATTCTGTAACACACTCCTACGATTTATGTGTAATTTTTGAGTGTGTTCTTGGTGGTATTTTGTGTTGTAATCCAAGGGAGCTCTCAATGTGTGAGAAAGCCCCTTGAATTCGATTATTCACCCCTTTGAGATAAGTGGAAGAGGATTGACCTTCATGGCGATCCGACGAGGGTAGGGTTGGAGAAGACCCGGTCTTTTTGTGGGCTCCTCAACGTGGATGTAGGTTGCCTTTGTGGGAACCGAACCACGGGATAAATCTCTTGTGTTTTCTATTGTGTTGATTGTTCTTACTTCATATCAATCTGGGATTGCAAATTGATCTTGATTACTTTACGTTGAAATATCAAGTATAAGTTTGAATCGTGATACAACCTGATTCATAACCTTGTGACACTTTGTCTAATCGTATACTTCCGCTGCATATATTGAAGAACAAAATTAATCGGTCAAACCTAACAATCTAGTCCGTAACACTAGACTAGTCTGCACTTTACCAGACTAGTCCGATTTGTCTGGTTTTGAACTGGTTGTTATGTGTTGCAGGATCTGACAATTTTCAAAAAGGCCTATTCACCCCCCTCTAGGCCACATTCAGAGAGTGAATTCGCTGACAAGTTCAGAAAGCTGGAAGTCTATGAGCAGCCCAAATAGTCAGCTGACCCCAGGTTCTGAAGCAATTTCCATGTTGACTATTCTGAGCATGTATATATGAAGATGAGGAACCCAGTGATTGAAAGTTAGTGGGTGGATATCAATTACCTCCATTCCAAGAGATGCCAAGCTTACCAAGAGGTTCTAGAGGCATTGGAGCGACATGGAGTGAAGGATCTTGTCTCCTTCCAGTGGGACTGGAACATTGAGGTCATTACTCAATTCTATTCCACTATATACTTTTCTCGTGATGATGGTGACAAATGATATGGATGACACATGGAGCAAAGTGCAATGTCACTTATGAGGAGTTTGGTAGAATTCTTCATCTTGGAGATTCTTTGGAGAATGACATGATCATTCACAACTTGATGCCCCTGGGGAAAGATGAGCTTGATTTTTTGTAAAATCCCTAATTTCCATAATGCAAACTTCAGTTTGGACTAAACATTTTTAATGATAAAAATATTTAAAAAGGAAATTAGAAAAACAAATTTATTGAAACTCCAAATGAGGGAATTCAAAAAAAAAACTTAACTAATGTTCAAATGAAGTTAACATGAAGATTGGAGTTGACCAATGGATTCCAAATTTTTTCATAGGTCTCTTTTGGTTCAAAATAATTAACTTCGAAGTTCCAAGATTTTTGAACTTAATTTGCTATTTTATTTTAAACGCATAGCAAATTCGAGCCATATTTAAAATCAAAATTTGAATTCTGTTCAAACTTATTTGAACATAAGATTTGAACACACCATAATGTTTAGCATGACTTGCTTGAATTATCCACGAAGTTTCACATTTTTTTGAGCTCATTTACTATTTTAAATTGAATTTACAAGTGAGCTGTATATTGAGGTGGCTGGTGGGACCCACTGGTCAGCTTCTACCCACGCGCAGCCGCAAAACCGAGCCTGTTGCTCGCACCAGCGTGAGCTCTGCATGCTCCAGCGCGACGGCGCACGAGCTGCCCTCTCCAGCTCACCAGATCGACTTCAAGGCGCCCTGATCCATCTACTACCTTCCTTGATCTTTTTCCAACCGTGACGAACGACGTACGGCTCTCTCGCTCTCGTTTCCCTCTCTTGCGCGCAAGAGCACTGCCCTCTCTGTTCTTAGATTTTTCTGGCGATTGAGCCCGTGTTGCGCCAAGGTGCAAACATAGAAAAGTGGCACAACCTTCCTCTCTATCTTATCCATCGATTGGTTCATTGTTTCATGCCTTGTGTTGGTTATATTTTGAGGTTTTCTCACCGCCAACGGGAAGGCCGCCGAGAGGTCCTCTGCTGCTCCATGGAACCGCAGCTACGGCCATTATCAAGCTTCGACCCTTTAAGGAAAAAGGTCCGCAATCATGTCTAGTTCCTGCTCGCAAATTTTCAGCTCTTGTCATAGCTTGTAGCTCGGGTATTCCACGAAGAACCAACGCATAGTTCTATTGCACGCCTCAGTTCTTCATCCAAATTCGGTTTGCACGTGCCATATTTCTTCGATTTGCTTAGCAAGTAGCTTCTACACATTCTAGCACACATCCCAGCCAAAAAAGCACAAAAGTTATCGACCACACGCATAGAAATTGGAGTTCTTGCGGCCGCCGGTTGAAAAGCCGCGGGTCACAGCCGGACCTGTATTTGCGGCCATTTCCACCTCAATAGGAGTTCGTTTTGGTCATCCTCATGATCCCACGATACTCTTTGATCATTTACCGAATTCGTGTTCGCCAGAATCCTAGCTCCGCCCGCCGCTGTCGAGACCATTTCTCCGGCCGCCAATCGTCATCAGGTACCTCACCATTGACTTTCCCATCAAGTTTTAGGTGGGGGCGGCGAGTTTGGAGGGCCACCATGCCCTATGGCGAGCTGCGGTGTGTCACCGTCGTCGGGCGGCGCCGAGCACAGCTCCCTGCGCGAGGAGGAAGACGACCAGGCGGGTCCCCGTCGTCAGCCTCTGTGGCGTGTGGCCTGGATCCATTGCGGCCGCGGACCCGGTGTGGCCACAGTGCGCACTATGTGACCCCCAAGTGGCTTGCTCCTGATTGGCCCATTTTAAAACCCGTGGGCCCCTTGATTATTCAAATTTTCTCATGTAAATTAAATTCCAGATTTAGTTTCCACTTCAAAAATCCATATCTCCTAGTAGAATTGTCCAAAATTCCCAAATAAATTTTATTAGAACCAGCATCAAGAATACTTTCCAGTGGTGCTCTTGGAGTTGTATGACAGTCAATAGGAATTTTTCCATAATTCAAATAAATAAAATTCTTATAGAATTAATTCCTATAGTTATGCTCTTTGAAAAATTTCCAAATTTTTCTAGAACCTTCATTTGAATATCCTTGAACTCCAGTAAAAATTTCAGGGTCATTAGGCTTCATTTACATGGTCTGATCACCTGTGTATCCTCTATGCACATAAAAATAGCCAAATTCATTTAGAATTTGTACAGAATCTTGTGCAAGCTTCTAAATTGAATATCTCTCAGTATAAAGCTTCAAAAATTTTCGAACTAATTTTGTTGGTTTGCTCTTTATCCACACTAACCAGAACTACAATCCAATCTTCATGAAAATCCATATTATCTGATGATTCACTTCATAGAAAAATCTGAAATTTTGCCAAAATGTTCTGTAGTAAGTTTCTGAATTCCTGTAAAAATTTCAGCTTCATTGGACTTTATTAACCTAGTTCAATCTGGAGATTTTCCTAACTGGTCATAGAATGCCCAAAAAACAACAGAAACATTTCAGAAATTTGTCCAAACTTCTAAATTCAATATCTCACAGTAGAATGCCTAGAAAATTGTGAAACAAATTTTGTTGAGCCACTCGTGACATCCTATAAATTGAAAGCAAACTTTTGGCCATGTCAAAGCTACATATTTTTCTTCAAAATTCTTGGAACTGCTTAGCTTCATTGAATTCTATACAGTTGTAACTTCTATGAATTGATCTCAAATTTGGCCAGAACCTCACCCATAGTACATAGTGTCCCCTGTAGAATTTCCAGAACCATTGGGCCTAAATTCATATACTTAACTGTCTTTCCATTAAGCTATATCATAATATCGGTATTGTTTAACTTGCATAATTCTTTGCATATCGATTAGTTGCCGAGCTCAAGAGGACCCCGGAGCTACTTGAAGTCATCCCTCTGGAGATTAACTTTGATATCGTCTCGCAACCAAAGGCATGCCCCGGTTTGCATTTAAGCGCTATTACAAAATTTTGATTTGTATCACCTATGTCTAGGGTGAGTTATGTGCATTAGGGCTAAGGTGATTGAAAATCCACTTGCATGACCAGATAAACCCAAAAATATGGGTAGTTGTTAATTCATCATGTAGATTATGCTATGCTAAATATTGTATAGGATTCGGTAGAAGTCGAGTTGTTGGAATCTACACGCATGGCTAGGACTTTTTCAGACGGGATTGGTTCAAAGAGAATGGAGTAGTAATCTGAAAATGAGACCGGGCAGGGGCGAAGGATGCAGCAAGACGTGGTCTTGGGTGCGTAGCCCTGCCTGTGTCGGTTAAGGACCAATCCGTATGCCGCTCTGCTGAGTATGTTTGAACTGTACCGGAGTCATACTGGATATATGGGGTCCAGGAAACTGATGTACCTTGGGAATCTTTTGTTGAGACTTTTTAGATCGCCTCAGGCTTTCGGCCACAACACAGTAGACAGAAACTCACTCACGACATCTTCACAGCGGAAAGGTGCACCGTGGGTGGGAATACTGTCCTAGACGATTGAATCGATTCAACTTTGGCGGAACTTGAGAAAGCTGGCTGCGTATGACGTCCGTGGAGTGCACCTAGGTGACTTCCAGTACGGGCGTATGTGTCGTGTATTCCGGGTATAATTGATTCGAATCATCGTCCCTCCCGGATATGAGTAACACTTATTCACTATGTTGTGACGTAGTTAATACTTGCACTTGAAATGAGAATTAATTACTGCTGTCACGAACATTATATTATCATTGTATTGCTATGCTGTATGTACTAGTATAGTGCTCACTAAATTTATATTTCCACCTTGGACATGCAGCATAGTGATGAAGCGTTTCTTGTTTGATTGTGTAGTTACGATGTTGTACGGCACAAGGTTTAAGATGCTGCTATAAATATGAAAATAAGGACCCACATTTAGGCGAGTCTATTATGCAAATCTGCCATCCTATGTTTATGTCTTTACCCTCATGTAAAGTTTCATGTTTAGGTAAGACGGTTAGATCTTGCTGAGCCTTCGTGCTCACGGTTGCTATATAAGTTATTTTGCAGGTACTAACTTCTGTGCTTATGATTATGGTTGTCCGATGAGACTTGGTACTCTCCGAGTAATATACTCATGTGGGAACCATGCCACTGATGTTTGGTCTTCATGGCTAGTGAGGAGCGTCTGTGGGCTGAACGGCTTCTCTTTTGCTTATTGGACTTGAGTACGAGAGTTGTAATCTTATCTTCCACTGTAGTTTATATTTATATAAACTATTTGTAAATTGAACATCTTTGTAAATTTCAGCAAATGATTTATGTAATACGTGTTCCTTTACATGTGTGCTATTGGGTGCCGCATCGTACGACACCACCCAATGCGATTCCTAGAAAGTGTGGACTACGGTCCCCATATTTTATCTATTATACAAGAATGCCTTAAAAGTCTCCAACTACCAAATACTTGAATCCATTCTTTGCAGTTCTAAATAGAATCCTGAGGAAGACCATAGCTCCTAAGGAGGGAGATGCAGGGACTATCCAGGGGACAGTCATGACATTAATGAAGGTGATAAGAAAGAGAAGGACCTTCAATGTCTTTGAGTACATTTATAATGATATTGTGAACATCTCCATCACCCCTAACAGGTCCTGTGGCTATGCACCCTGTATCATGTATATGATTGAGAAGGTGATAGGGCTTGAGATTGTAAAGGATGTTCCTCATACTAGTCTCAGGCCTCGGAAGCCAACAATTTACACTGTCCCCTCTGCTCCTACCTTACCTGCAGAGGAACAAAAAGATCTAAGAGGGCTCATGAAGGCACAAGAATTGAAGCTGCTACTCCAGCTCCTTCACCTCCTAGAGAGTCCTTTATTGGTGTGTTGAAGATGCTCTCATCTATCTTTGCATCCTGTTGCAAAGTGGAAATTAAGTAGCACATGGAGAGTCTGGCCAGGAAGAAGCATCAACGATATGGGAAGGCCAACATCAAAGCAATTTGTGACAAGCTGGAGATGGAGCCAGTGGGGTCACCTCAGATCTCAGAAGATTCTAAAGAAGATATCACAAAGATGGACCCCTCTCGGAGCAAGAATTGACTTCATTCGGATTACCTAGTGCCTCTGCTCCTCCTACTCCCCCGCGAGCACATGAAGATGAAGAAGAGGATGATGATAGGAGCGAGAGTGATGGAGGCAGTGGCGATGAGTGATTCCACTCAATTTTTCCCTTTTTGGTGCCTTGATGCCAAAGGGGGAGAGATTGAGACTACTAGTCTATTTTGTAGCCATTAAGGACTTGTGATCAATGACATGTATCTCAATTTCAAACTATTGTAATTTATTTTGGATGTGCTTACTTTACCTAATGTGTGATGCCTAGTTTAATGATAATGTGATGATTGTTGCTATAATTGTTAAGTTATTATCCTTTGCTCATCACATCTTTTGATCACACACTCTTTAGGCGGCCCATCATAAAGAGTGCATATATGTGAAAAGTTTTTGTTACTCATGTATCATTCTCATGTATGCACACTTTATGAAAATCAATTTTTACTCTTAATTATGAAATATCAATTGGTTGTCATCAATCACAAAAAAGGCGGGAGATTGAAAGTGCATCTAGGCAATCCCTTGTGGGTTTTGAACGATTGATGACAAAAAATGAGATCCTAACGAACTTATTGTGATGTCTGCAGGTCAATTAAAATGAGATAGTTTGATGCACTCAAAAATTGAAAAAATGAAGTGGTGACGGGAAAGAGAAAATCCCAACTGAGTGACTGAAGTGCAAAGTAGACTTAAATGTATAGAATGTGTGTGAGAGACACATCCCAAGAGCTCAAGTCTTTGCATAGGGGTAAGGGCTTAAAATGCTACTAAAAATTCATTGAGCATCAGACTAGTCCATTCAACTCTCTGTTGTCCAATTCATAGTGTACCAGACTAGTCTGCTCGTGGTTCGGACTAGTCCATTCAACTATTTGGGACCACATTTCATAGTGCATCGAACTAGTCCATTCGGACCGAACTAGTCCGTTTAACTCTCTATAAACCTATTACGATGTGCACCGGACAAGTCCGTCCATAGGACCAGACTAGTCCGTTGAACTCTTTGATGCTCTATACACACAACACTGAACAAGTTCCCTCGTGCACTGGACTAGTCCGCTAAATTCTCTGGAACTCAAATACACAGGGCACCAAACAAGTTCGGACACCAACTGGACTAGTCTGGTATATCTCACACAATTTATGGTTTCTATTGTCCTGCACATTTCACGTCGTTTTTACACAGCACACCAGACAAGTCCGGTACCCAGTACGAACTAGTCTGGCCGTTAGGATCCCTAACGGTAACAATTTTGCAAACACTATAAATAGGAGATCCAAGATCCCACAAAGACAATACACGTATTCTACTGTTCACAATTCACACCCTAGCATCGCCACTTGTCTCAAGAGCACGAAAACACATCTCCCTACACATCTAAGGTCCTCAAAAGTGAAAATTTTTGAGTATTTAGATTTGGGATTCGGAGATCGATGTCTATGCGTCATTGAGCTCTTGGGGTTTGATCTCTTTACACTTGTGCAATTACTTGTAATCTTTTCAAGTGTATTTGATCATGTTTTTGTTGTATTTCTTGTGGGAGCCCTCAACATGTGAGGTTGCCTCATAAACTCGGTGATTACCCATGATATTGGAATTAAGTCGGCCTTGTGTGGTGACTTGATGAGGGAAAGTGTTTGAATAGACCTGGCTCTGTGTGGGCTTCCTCAACGATGAGTAGATCTCTTTGGTGAGATCGAACCTTGGTAAAAATTCATGTCCCATGTGCTCCTCTATTTTTGCATCATCAATACTTAGGGCATTAAGTTAACTGATCTTGTAACTTGAATTACAATTGCTTTCCACGTGTAAGTTTTCAATATCGATTGTCAATTCACGTGATCTCAATAGTAGTTCAATTTCCATTGTTATAACATTTAATTCCTGAATCAACACTTAATTAATTCGCCACATATTACAACACCGGACTAGTCCGCACCCAAACCGGAGAAGTCTGATCACTCAAGTATTGGACAGTTTGATTAAGTGTGCAGGAAATTTCAAAGCCTATTCACCCTCCCTCTAGGCCACATTCAAAAACTTCATCCGTGAAAAAATCAAGAAGCTGCTCAATGTTGGATTCATCCAGGAGGTACATCATCCGCAGTGGCTGGCAAACCCAGTCGTCGTACCCAAGGCCGGCGAGAAACTTCGGATGTGCATCGACTACACAACTCTTAATAAGGCATGTCCAAAAGACCATTTTGCACTTCCATGAATAGATAGAATTGTGGATTCTTCTTCTAAATGTGAATTATTGTGCTTCCTGGATGCGTATTCTGGTTTTCATCAAATACTAATGGCAAAGGAAGATGAAGAACATACAACCTTTATCACAATAGATGGTCTGTACTGCTACACTAACATGCCTTATGGTCTCAAGAATGCTCTTTAAACATTTATGCAAGCAATGCATAAATGTTTGGGGAGCTTACCCGAGACCTTGTGGAAGTATCTGTCGATGACATCGTCGTCAAAGTCAAGACCAAAGACTCTTTGCTAAATAGTCTCCAGTCGGTCTTCGAGAAATTGCGCATGACGTGCAAGAAGCTGAATCCCAACAAGTGTGTCTTCGGGGTTTCCTATGGAAAGCTTCTGGGATTCCTAGTAACACTCCAGGGAATTGAAGAAAATCTAGAGAATATAGAAGCCAACGAAGCGATGCGACCTCCTGCCCGCATCAAGGATGTACGAGAGCTTACGGGATGTTTGGCCTCATTCAGACGGTTTATCTCTAGACTGGCTGAGCGGACTCTTCCCTTCTTCACGCTCCTGTGGAAGTACATACCTTTCAGCTGGTTCGAAGAAGGACACAAGGCGTTCCAGGAGCTAAAGCAGTCTCTCACAACACTGCCCATCATGGTAGCTCCTGAACCTGGTAATCTTTACTACTTTATATTGTTGCAACGACAAAGGTTGTCAGCATTGTGTTAGTTGTGGAGAGGCCAGAAGCATCTCTGAGTTCCTTTTCACAAAGGCTCGGACTACTCTGGGAAGGTTCGGAGCCACCTGTAGGAAATCTAGGCGACTTTGGGTTCCAGCCCCTAGAGATTGAAGAAGGTCCCAAAGGCCAGTGGCCTCCGGACCTATCTCTACAAGAAGATACGTCAGACCCCGCCGGGAGGGTCCCAACTGCTCAAGAAGAAGACTTGGACCCCTTCAGGAGTGTCCGGTTAGATGGAGAAGACGGATCAGACCTCTCCGAGAGAGTCTGGACTGTCCAATGACCTGTCTACTTCATCAGCGAGGTCCTCCACGACGCCAAGACAAAATATCTTGAAGTGCATAAGCTGCTATACACAGTTCTTATCGCGTCAAGAAAGCTCTGTCACTATTTTAAAGCTCACAAGATCTTAGTGGTAACCTCTTATCCACTGTGGGCTATACTTCATAATCCATATTCAACAGGAAACATCGCCAAGTCGCCTGCGGAGCTATCGTAATTCGACCTTGAATTCTTGCCTCGACATGCCATCAAGAGTCAGGCACTAGCTAACTTTTTGGCAGAGTGGACTCCGTCTCCATCTGTCACGGGAGGTCTCGACGTCGAGATGTCGAAACCTAAGGCCCCGTTCTTCACTGTACCTCACTTGACCCTACTCTTCGACGGCTTCATGCAGAAGCAGGGGGTCACAACTAGAGTTTTGCTCCTGACACCGACTTGGGAGCAAGTCAAGTACATGGTCTGCCTTGACTTCAAGGCGACAAACAACATGGCAGAATATAAAGCTCTCATCTTTGGACTGAAGACCACGCTTTCCTTTAGCATCCAACAACTACTGCTCAAAGGGGTTTCGCAACTCATCATCAAGCAAGTTATGAGGTTGCAACAATCCACAATTAGCAGCGTATCTTCTTCAAGTCTAGAAGTCGCAGAAGGAATTCCAGGTCCTGGACCTATGTCATGTCCAGTGGGCCAGCAACGCTGAAGCTGATGAACTCTCAACAATAGCTTATACCGGGGCATTGGCACCCGAGGGAGTTTTTGTAATAAGACTATTAGCACCTTCAGCTAATCTTGCCAAACTGGGTGAATGAGGCGAGACTAGCACCTCGATGCTGGTGGTCCCGGTGGACCTGTTACCATGGCGTCCACCAAGGATCGTAGGTGTCACAGGGTGCTCCGTGCAACCCGACGCGCAAGATCCAGAATCTCAAGCTAGTCCCGATGCATGGATCACGAAGGTCTATTTCTACTTGAAAGACAATATCCGTTCCTGATGAAGATGCATCCGCTGAACGGGTTGTTTGGATGGCTAAGAGATACATGTTGGTAGAAGGGGATCTCTATTGACGCGGCGCCAATGGCATCCTATGGCGGTGCATATCCCTAGAAGATGGCTGCGAGCTCCTCGCAAAAATCCATGGAGGTGAGTGTGGGAACCATGCTTCATCCCGCACGTTGGTCGGTAAGACTTTTCAGCATGGTTTTTAATGGCCTATAGCTCTCTAGGATGCAGTCGAGCTGGTCAACAGATGCGAAGCGTGCCAATTTTACGCTAAGCAGATCCACACACCGGCGCAGTCACTGCAGATGATTCCCCCCTCACGGCCATTCGCTGTGTGGGGGATGGATATTCTTGCACCTTATTCGAAAGCCGTTGGAGGGTACCGGTTTCTATATGTCGCCATCGACCAATTCAGGAAGTGGCTGGAAGCAGCTTCTGTTGTGACAATGTGACACCCGGTTCCGAAAATGAACCAAGTGAACGCATATGTGTGCTCAGGACGTTCAACACACATACACGAGTGCATTCACAAAAGGATATACAAAAAATTACCACAGAACAAGATTAATTAAGCACTTTTATTATAGAATTCATAATAACTCAAATACAAGCTCTAATGAATATTAATGACAAGTTTGAACTAATGCAGCGAAAATCATCTAAATAAAGCAACTATGCAGCTAAGCAAAATAAGCATAAGGGTAGCGCGGCTCCAATCAATCCACAAGCAAAGCTGATGGCAGCACACAGCCTAGAACTCCGCATTATCAACGTTATACTCCCAATCCTGAGCTGCAACTGTTGGTGGGGGAATTGTAAGGGTGAGTACATGATGTACATTAGCAAGTGTGGGAATGTATGACATTTAGCTGATTCAAATGACGAGTATAATAAAGGCTAAGTGCTGAAAAGTACATTAAAACATTTGAAAAGCAATATATTATATGTATGTGAAGTAAACCCATCACAAACCAAAATGATTACCGTAGTATAAGTCCATATTCCATATCCATCACCATTACCATTAACCATATCCAATACAATAACTCGATCCATAATCAGCCATAACCATATTATCAAGCAGAACCAGTACCAAACCATCCCAATACCAAAACCCCTCTGATCATGTAGGTCATCCAGGTGCTCTTAACCGGGAGCACGACTATCATGATAGCTTTAATACTCTGCAAAGCTTGTACCACTTTAACCACGTGTTCTTGATTTCGTCACCTTTCGGTGACTAAGAACCTCCCTTACGCCCGTGACCATCGGTCACATTACACACTTTCGTTGGTGTGTGGCCAAGAGATCACAAAATAGCCTTTACAAAGGGACTACTAGCATGTACAATCCTACTGGGGTTTCACGGGTGGCGATGTCTCCAACGTAGCACATATTCAACCAATGGCCCCCTCTTGTGCCATTCAGATCCCCGGGAGTCCCACCTCAAATCCAAACCAATTCCACCTCCCCTTCCCTGATACGCCAAATGATCCATGCAAAACTAGCAATGCCCTAATTAATCAGATACGCCGCACCAATACTTGGCCTCATGGTTGGCACTGTTGTCCTACCTTATTCTCGCATGAATCAGTCCTTAGATCTAAAGCAAGCAGCCACCATGTCTTCCAACCCATCCACATACTAGGCCTGCTTAGATCACCCATTACCATATCATATTAACCAGTTCAAAATAACCATAATCTCATTAATGCATAATTAATAGTATAGTTGTTTTCAAATCCCAATGAATTAAGCGAAGCAAAGGTAAAAAGCCCTTCCTGACTATCTACCATGTATTCCAGGTGACAAGGGTGGTTAAACAAAACTAGGAAACTTCCTATCATAGGATTCCCATTAAATTGACACAAGCATGTTGTTTTGAAAACAAACCATTTATTGTAAAAATAGGATCAATATGTTCAAGGACACTTGCCTTGCTCTTTGGCCTGGTTTGGGTCAATGTCTTCAAAATTCTGGTATTGGAGGTCCTCCGCAGCACTCTCTCGTGCAAATCTGTCTAAACCGCGCAATAAACATACAAGACAAGAATCACAATCAATAAGTGCACATATATTACTCAATATGGCATGCCATGCATGATTAATGCAAATTCAAAGCAAAAATAGTTAATGAGTTGATAATGATGTTTACTAACTAGTTCTAATAGTTTTTAACAAGTTTGGATAGGTTCAGAATTGATTCGAAATAATTAAGAATTAATTCAGCAGAAAACAGACAGCGAAATCGGACTAGTCCGCTGTAGGGCCGAACTAGTCTGCCCTTTGCAGAAACAGCGAGCTAGGGTTTTCTAGGTCAACATGAATTTGGAGAAACGATGTTGAATTCACGTGAGAAAGAGAGAGTAGAAGGTATACCAGGTGTTTAGAACTCCAATAAATCAAGGGTTTTGAGGCAACACTTGCATCTTGATGATCTAGGGTTGATAAAGAAACTTGAAGGTGAATTGTTGATGAGGAACGAAAACTAGACGAAGATCTTGATCACTTGATCCTCTTTCGTTTCCTCCTCTTCTTCTCCTTGTTCGGGATCTCCTTCTCCCTCCTTGATGGCGGCTCTCCACGAACTAGGGTTTGGGTGTGATTCAAAGGTAGCAAAAAGATGTGAAAATAGGGTGTTGGATTGTTTATATAAAAGTGGAGGTCTAGAGTTTGATGGATTTCGAGTTTGGGGAGGGTGGAGGCCGGCGTGGGGTCCCACATGGGCTCCAAAAGGGGTTAGACATGACGTCCTTAGGCCCACTTAAGGTAAAACCCAAAAACACGTCGTGAAACAAAATATCAACTCAAAATCACGATCACCGGACAAGTTTGCAAAAGGTCAGACTAGTTTGAAGTTAGTCAGAGAAGAAAACGGATAAGTCCAGACTATATCGGACAAGCCAAACTTAGTTAAAGAAGAAAACAGACAAGTCCGCTAGATGTCGAACAAATCCGGACAAGTCTAGGGACCCGGCAAAATTTCAAGGAACTAGAATACCGGACTAGTCCGCAATGGACCGAACAAGTTCAAAAAGTGTACAGGGAGAAAAACGGACTAGACCACAGCAAAAACGAACATGTCCGAGGAAGGTCAGAGAGAAATCAAACTAGTCCACAGCAAAAACAGAGTAGTCCGCACTTCCCATAATTCTTAAGTGCAGTTTTTCTTCTAATTCATTTTAAACTCATTCCTTTTTGTGTGGATTATTGTTAAACATGTAAATGAACTTATGCAACCATGATGCATGAAAATGAGGGTGTTACAATCTTACTCCCCTTAAAATGAGATTCGACGCGGAAGGGAAGAGATAGAGAAAATCCTTCTTGAGATCATCTTCCAGCTCCCAAGGTGCCTCTGATTCTGTGTGATGCTTCCATTGAACTTTACACCATCTAATTATGTTGTTTCTTGTGACTCTCTCCTTGGTTTCCAAGATTTTGATCGGTTGCTCGACATAAGTCAAATCTTCCTCTAATTCCAATTCATCCATTGGCACTTGTTCTTTCGGCACTCTCAAGCACTTCTTGAGCTGGGAAACATGAAAGTCATCATGTACATATGAAAGATGAGCTGGCATCTCCAACTTATATTCTACTTCTCCTCTTTTTTCCAAAATCTTGAATGGCCCAATGTATCGAGGTGCTAGCTTGCTTCTTATGTTAAACCTCTTATGACCTCTCATTGGCGACACCTTAAGATAAACAAAATCTCCCACTTCAAAGGCTAGTTTCCTTCTCCTATTGTTTGCATAGCTTTTTTGCCTTGATTGAGCAGCCCTCAAGTTTTCACGAATATTTTGGACTTGTTTCTCTGCTTCCTGCAACATATCAGGTCGGCATGAACATAGTGTTTGGACCTCATTTCTTGGGTACTCCATATCGGCATACGATATTCTCCATATACGATTCTGTTAGCTTCGCGGTGGTATAGGTTGTCCTCTTCCCATTTCCATTCTGGAATCTCCAATGGCTGCAATAATTCTGCTGGTCTTTGATGTTCAGCTTTATCTCGTTGGCACACATCACATCATGCAAGGTTGTTGAACATGTTGTTGAACATGTTGCTGAATATGTGGCTTTATGTCCTTCTATGATTACTGTGACACATCAATTTTCAAGGTTGATTCCCTCATCATTGTCAATTGCACCATTCTGGTGGCACACTAATTTACTCCATCGTGCTTCTGTAGCCAATCCATTCCAAGTATGATGTCACAATCAGTGTGCCACCAAGATGGTGCAATTGACAATGATGAGGGAATCAACCTTGAAAATTGATGCATCACACTAATCATCGAAGGACATAAAGCAACATATTCAGCAACGTGTTCAGTAATGTGTTCAACAACCTTGCATGATGTGATGTGCGCCAACGAGTTAAAGCTGAACATCAAAGACCAGCCGGATAATTGCAGCCATTGGAGAGTTCGGAATGGAAATGGAAAGAGGACAACCTATACCACTGCAAATCTAGCAGAATCTTATATGGAGAATATCGTATGCCGACATGGAATACCCAAGAAATGAGGTCTAAACACTTGGTTCATGCTGACCTGGTATGTTGTGAGAAGCTGAGAAACAAGTACAGATTATTCGTGAAAACTTGAGGGCTGCTCAATCAAGGCAAAAAGGCTATGCAGACAATAGGAGAAGGAAACTAGCCTTTGAAGTGGGAGATTTTGTTTACCTTAAGGTGTCACCAATGAGAGGTCATAAGAGGTTTAACATAAGAGGCAAGATAGCACCTCGATACATTGGGCCATTCAAGATTTTGGACAAGAGGAGAAGTAGCATATGAGCTTGAGATGCCAGCTCATGTTTCAGATGTGCATGACGTCTTTCATGTTTCCCAACTCAAGAAGTGCTTAAGAGTGCCGGAAGAACAAGTGCCAATGGAAGAATTGGAATTAGAAGCAGATTTGACTTATGCCGATCAACCGGTCAAAATCTTTGAAACCAAGGAGAGAATCACAAGAAACAAGATTATTAGATGGTGTAAAGTTCAATGGAAGCACCACACAGAATCAGAGGTAACTTGGGAGCTGGAAGATGATCTCAAGAAAGACTTTCCCTATCTCTTCTCTTCTGGGTCGAATATCGAGGGCGAGATTCATTTTAAGGGGGGTAGATTTGTAACACCCTCATTTTCATGCATCATGCATTGCATAAGTTCATATACATGTTCAACATTAATCCACATAATAATGAATGGGTTTAAAATGAATTAGAAGCAAAACCGCACTTAAGAATTTTGGGAAGTGTGGACTAGTCCGATTTCTCTCTGACCTTCCTCGAACATGTCCGTTTTTTGCTGCGGTCTAGTCCGTTTTTCTCTCTGTACAATTTTTGGACTTGTCTGATCTATTGCGGACTAGTTCGGTATTCCAATTCCTTTAAATTTCGCCAAGTCCCTAGACTTGTCCGGATTTGTCCGACATCTAGCGGACTTGTCCGTTTTCTTCTCTAACTAAGTTCAGAATTGTGCGATATAGTCCGGACTTATCCGTTTTCTTCTCTGACTAACTTCAGACTAGTCTGGCCTTTTGCAAACTTGTCCGGTGATTGCGATTCCGAGTTGATCTTTTGTTTCACGACGTATTTTTGTGTTTTACCTTAAGTGGGCCTAAGGACATCGTGTCTAACCCCTTTTGGAGCCCACGTGGGACCACACACCGTCCTCCACCGTCCCCAAACTCGAAATCCATCAAACCCTAGCCCTCCACCCTTATATAAACAACGCAACACCCTATTTTCACATCATTTTGCCACCTTTGAATCACACCCAAACCCTAGTTCGTGGAGAGCCGCCATCAAGGAGGGAGAAGGAGATCTCGAACAAGGAGAAGAAGAGGAGGAAATGAAAGAGGATCAAGTGATCAAGATCTCCGTCAAGTTTTCGTTCCTCATCAACAATTCACCTTCAAGTTTCTTCATCAACCCTGATTGTCAAGATCCAAGTGTTGCCTCCAAAACCCTTGATTCATTGGAGTTCCAAACACTTGGTATACCTTCTACTCTCTATTTCTCACGTGAATTCAACCCCGTTTCTGCAAATTCACGTAGATCTAGAAAACCCTAGCTTGCTATTTCTGCGAAGGGCGGACTAGTCCGGTTTCGCTGTCTATTTTCTACTGAATTAATTCTAAATTGTTTCGAATCAATCCAAAACCTGTGCAAACTTGTTAAAAATATTAAAACTAGTTAGTAAACATCATTAACAACTCATTAACTAGTTTTGTTTCGAATTCGCATTAATCATGCATGGCATGTCATATTGAGTAACATATGTGCACTTATTGATTGTGATTCTTGTCTTGTATGTTTATTGCGCAGTTTAGACGGATTTACCCTAGAAAGTGCCGCGAAGGACCTCCAGTACCAGAATTTTGTAGACTTTGACCCAAACCAAGCCCAAGAGCAAGGCAAGTGTCCTTGAACATATTGATCCCGTTTTTACAATAAATGGTTTGTTTTCAAAACTGCATGCTTGTGTCAATTTGATGGGAATCCTATGATAGGAAGATTACTAGCTTTGTTTAACCATCCTTGTCACCTGGAACACATGGTAGAGAGTCGGGAAGGGCTTTCTGCCTTTGCTTCGCTTAATTAATTGGGATGGGAAAACAACTATACTGTTAGTTATGCGTTAATGAGATTATGGTTATTATGAACTGGTTAATATGATATGGTAATGGGTGATCTATGAAAGCCTGATATATGGATGGGTTGGATGACATGGTGGCTGCTTGCATTACATCTAAGGACCGGTTCATGCGAGAATAAGCCAGGACAACAGTGCCACCACGAGGCCAAGTATGGGTGCGGCATATCTGATTAATTAGTGTATTCCTAGTTTTGCATGGATCATGAGGCGCACCGGGGAAGGGGAGTCAGATTGGGTTTGGATTTGAGGCGGGACTCCCTAGGATCCGAATGGCACAAGAGGGGGCCCTTGGTTGAAGATGTGCTCAGTTGGAGACATCGCCACCGGTGAAATCTCAGTGGGTCCGAACATGCTAGTAGTCCCTTTGTAAAGGCTATTTTGTGAACTCATGGCCACACACAGACGAAAGTGTGTAATGTGACCGACGGGTCACAGGCGTAACGGAGGTTCTTAGTCACCGAAAGGTGATGAAATCACGAACATGTGTGTAAAGTGGTACAAACTCTGTAGAGTACTAAAACTATTATGATAGCCATTCTCCCGGTTAAGAGCACCTGGATGACCTACATGATTAGAGGGGTTTTGGTATTGGGATGGTTTGGTACTGGTTCTGGTTTATAATATGTTATGGCTGGTTATGGATAGAGTTATGGTATTGGATATGGTTAATGGTAGTTGTGATGGATATGGATGGACTTATACTATGGTAATCATTGTGATTTATGATGGGTTTACTTCACATACATATAATATATTGTTTTTCAAATGTTTTAATGTACTTTTCAACACTTAGCCTTTATTATACTCATCATTTGAATCAGCTACGGGTCATACTTTCCCACACTTGCAGAGTATGACATGTACTCACCCTTGCAATTCCCCCACCAACAGTTGCAGGTCAGGATTGGGAGTATAAGGTTGATAATGCAGAGTTCTTGGCCGTGTGCTGTTGTCAGCTATTCCTGTGGATTGATTGGAGTCGCGCTACCCTTATGCTTATTCTGCATAGCTGCATAGTTGCTTTATTTCGATGATTTCCTCTGCATTAGTTGAAACTTGTCATTAATATTCATTAGAGCTTGTATTTGAGGTATTCTGAATTGTGTAATAAAAGTGCTTAATTAATCTTGTTCTGTGGTAATTTTCTATATATCCTTTTGTGAATGCACTCGTGTATGTGTGTTGAATGTCCTGAGCACAAATATGCGTTCACTTGGTTCGTTTTCGGAAACGGGTGTCATAGGCCATCAACAAGCAATCAACAATGGGACCCAATTCACAAATGTAGCATTCCAAGAATATTGCGAAGACCTTGGCATCAAGATCAGCTACACATCAGTAGCGCACCCAACAAGTAATGGGCAAGCCGAGAGAGCAAATGCTAAAATTCTCAATGGACATAAGACCCACACCTATGAACGCTCGAAAAATCATGGTGCCAATTGGATTGAGGAGCTTCCGTTCGCACTTTTGGCAAGTTGGACAACACCCAGCCAGGCTACAGGAGAGACATCCTTCTTCATGGTGTACATAGAAGAAGTTGTTTTTCCTCCAGAGATCGCCATGGGTTCTCTCCGAGTCTGGACCTACGATGAAGCCGCGCAGGACCAGCTCCGACGCAATGATCTAGACGTTGCCGATGAGGCAAGGTGCTAAGCAGCTGTCCAATTTGCGTGTGAGACCTATGTTTGCTGAATACATTGGCTTTGATGATAAAAGTTATGAAATACTGCTAAAACACCTTTTTAGCAAGGTTCGACTCTAGCTCTGAGTTTCTGCAAGGTCCCACAATAGGTCCGACTTGCTTGGTCAAGTTCCAACATGATTTTGGTTAGCTCCGGTGAACTTTGTCTTTAGCTTCGGCATGTCTTTGATAGCTCTGACATGTCTTTGTTAAGCTCCGATATGTTTTTGCTAGGTCTGACTTATGTTGGTTAGCTCTAACATGTTTTTCTAGCTCCAGCGCTAGGTTGTACTAGCTTTGGTAAGCTGCGGTGCTAGGTTGTACTAGCTTTGGTAAGCTCCGGCTCAAGCTTCGGTTAGCTTTGGAAAGATTCGGAGCTTGATCGCAACGTTCCTACTTTTACTGTGAAATATTTCGAACTTGCTTTACATTGTTGGAAAGATTACTTATTATTAATTTGCTATGTTTTTGGTGTATTTTCGTTGATATGGCTGATATCGTTTTACTGTGATTTTGCAACATGCTTATGTGAGGTGCTCATGTAAGGTGTTGTGTTTGGAACTAACTTGAGTCAAATCGCGAACTTGGGCTCGTACGAATTGGTTGTTTGTTCATGTGCAGGTGTTGCTTGAGTTCAAGTCATGGCTGGTGACAGGATCCTTTGGACTAGTCTCAGGGAGGAGATGAGGTTCAACCAACCAACTTTAGGAGGAATTATAGTTGAACGGGTTAGGAGGTCGCACAGGATGATTTAATCAAGGGCAGTGCATATGAAGGTTATTGCACGTCAAAGGAAGGTGTTCGCACGTATGCATGTGGTGCATGACATGGCAACATGGTTCTTAAGACGGGCTAAGGAAGGAAAGATCTGGTTGGAAGGATCAGATCATATCACATTATGACTTCGGCTGCTGGCTGAGTCGGTTATGGCTCAATATGGAAAGTATTGAGTTGGTTATGGTAGTTTTCGAGTGCTGCACGAAACGTCGAGTTATTTTAGGAATATGGGATATGTTCCTGGTTTGTTAAGAAGGCTCGAGATTGTTTCTATTTGCAAATTGGAAGATCTTGAGCAGTTATGGAAAGTTTCAATTCGTGATTTGAGTAGGATTAGAGTCCTCATTTGAGTTGAGTTGGCCTTCAGGCTGGTTATATAAGCAAGGGAGGCCAGAGCTCGTGGTAGAAGACTTTTGGTCTGTTCCTCTTGTGTTCTATTGAATAAGGATCGTAGTTTAAAGGAACTTTTGTGCCTTGTTCATCCGACTTGTTCCAGACAAGTTTTACTAGTCGAGTTTTACAGATCCGATTGACGTGATTCTTTTTGGGTTGTCTCCACATCTTGATTTTCTATGATCTGTTAAAATTTCACGGTCATTGGATTTGTGGTTTCTAATATACACGAGTTTCTTTGACGAAAAACAGAACTGTTTTTACTCAGTAGAACAGATTGATATTAGTTCAATCTTTTGATCGTAACTTCAGTTTTTCTGGACGGATTTGAGTGATTCTTTTTGTGTTGTCATCGTGACTTGATTTTATCTGATATCTACATTTGTTGTCATGATTGAACACGTTTAAGATAATATGCACACACGGTTTATCAATTGTTTGATTTTCTACCGAATGGGTTGGGATTTAATTGTTTCCCCCGCGTAAGATTTTTAAATCTACCATTCACCCCCTCTGGTAGCTTTTCATGTGCTCTTCGATCCTAAAATTGGTATCATAGGTGCTTTAATCTTTGTGATTTGCACGTGTTTTTACTAATAATCATGGAGAAATACTCCGCAAAACCTTGTGTGTTTGTTGGCATTGATTTTCAGGTTTAGAAAGCACGCATGGAAGCTTTTATCTTGGCACAAGGCTTTGACATATGGGAAAAGGTATACAAACCTTATAAAGTGCCACCAGACAATCAAGTTATGAATATGAACCTACGGGACGTCGACAACAACAACAAAGCCTGAAACTTGATCATCCAAGGGCTCACTCAGAGCTTCTTCGACCGCGTTGCACACCCCCGATCAGCATACGATGTGTGGAGAGCGCTTTGCGACTATCATGAAGGATCCAACATGATCAAGGAGGTGAGACAAGATATGTTCAAAGAGGAATACATGCTTTTCGAGATGCAACCCGGTGAGTCTATCGATGACCTTTTTCTCATTTCAATAAAATTCTCAGCAACCTACGTAGTGTCAATGTTAACTTTTCTGATGCTGAAAATGCTAAGAAACTTCTTAGTACAATAGACATGTCAATCTGGTAGTTGAAAGTTACATCTATTCGTGAATCAACTATCATGAGTTATCTTACATTACATGTGCTCTACTCTAAACTAAAAACTCATAAAATTGACATCTTATCACGTGAGAATCCAAATAAGTCTATTGCATTTGTCTCACAACGTGATATGCCTAGCTCCGACCAATCATCATCCTGCAATATTCTTGTTTTGTTGTCCTCACTAAACCCGTAGCATATTGAGAAATTTCCAGAAGAAGAAAGCACTCATCTCTACTAGATTCTCAAAAGCATTACAAAATGTGAGAACTAGACGGAGAGGAAGCTCCGGACCACAACGCTGCTTTGAATGTGGTAAGCAGGACACTTCCATACAGAATGCCCTAATCTTTCAGGTCCTACTACCCGTGATGAGAAGCAGAACAAGGTCAAGACCATCTCTAGAAACTCCAACAAGAAAAAGAAGGGTACCATAGGACGCAAGATGATAAACAGCTTCATCACCGCACTTCAAGAGCTTAGTTCAAGTGATGTAGACTTTGGAAGTGATGAACATGATGACGATAAGGCCAACTTATGCTTTATGACGGGCAAAACAAGATCAAGATCAAGTCAGGAGGATCCAGAACAAAATAGTGATGACGATGAGGTATTTCTACATATAATGAAATGTGTGATGCAATTTCTCGTGCAACTATTATTGTAAAGAAAAAAGAACAAAAAACTTAGGGATAATGCTGCTAAAATTGAATCACTAGAATCAGAAATCAATCGTTTGAAAACCTTGATTCCTAGTGATGATTCATGTCCCTCATGTGACTTAATCTATGAACAATTGTCCACATTAAGAAGTGCACACTCCTCCACTCTAGATGGACTTCATGAAGAAATTGAAAAGAACAAAAAGCCATCTGAATTTAATGTTAAACACTGTTGACGACTCCTAAGATATACTAACAAATCATCCCCGACAACGACGCCAGAAATGCTTGTTGGTATTTCTTATGCACCATTAACCAAACATCTCCAACTGATGTTTCAGAAATGCTTGTTAATGGTTCTATTGGATCACGGAGTGGATTCTGCAAGCGCACGGAGACATCATTGTAGCATTTCCCCTTAAGAGTATTCCTAAGGGTGTCATTTATTTGATCCCATAGGAAGGCAGGGAAGAGATATAACAATCATCAAGTGGAAAGGGTAGAAAGGTCTAGGTAAGAATCTAGTTAGGATGAATAAAATAATAGTGGAGGTAGTGTGACACACACAAAAGCTTTCAAGTCTAAGGGGGGTAAGAGGATCCTATAGGTTAGTTAAGGTTGAGAGTTATAGAGGTGCTCCTACTATGCTCTATTGTACATATACATAGTCTAAACTAATTATTTATAAGCTAGATCAATAGTGAATACATATGCTATGTGGTTCAACACATCGGGCACGGGCTTACCCATAGTAATACTAGGGCGACTCCCACCAAGAGCCTGTGGCATAGCCGAATGTGGAGGATTACAAAGGACAGATAGGGCTGTGACCACCTACTGCCTACCTCTTCCATCCGTGGGTCTATGAGACATCCAATGCTACTTAGCTATCCTAGCACCATGCTAGCATATTAAGTAATTACCTTAAGAGCCTAGACACAATCCATCCTAAGGCAATGAATGAATCATCATTGAACCAATGTTGATACACAACATAATTATCCATGCTAACCTAGTTATGTTATAATTAACTAGACTATAGTGGGGGTCTATAGGTTCTATGATAATGAGATATGTTCATGATGAAACAGTCATAGAAGCTATACCTTCCACATACATGGACTCCACAATCAAACAAGAAATGCTTTGCCCAAGTATATGTATAAGTAGAGACTAAAGATACTATCTTTATTATGCATAAAGTCACAAATACAAGAAAGAATACATGAGCCATACCTTTCCCAATGTAGGATTGGGAAGAGAGAGACTCCTTACTCCTTTCCCAATTTTGACTTGGGACTAGAGACTCTCCTCTCTACAACCTAGCTCCTCTAAGACTATGGATGATAGTGTATACAATAGAAATGAAGCTCATGTGGTGTGTGTTGAAGTGAGGGGTATGGGGTCCTATTTATACTAGTGTTGAGGTTGGTTCCCACCACCAAAAGCACGGGAATCAGTCGTCATTGACTTCAGGGAGCCGGGAGGAGCCAACACGTGGAAGTTGACCGTGTTTGGCGCCAGGACCAGGTCGGCCGACCCCTCTGGTTCGGCCGACCTGGTCAGGGCTCCAAACGGCCCGTACTTCCTCCAGGTGGCTGCTAGGTGGGTCCCATTGACTGATATTGGTGCTACACCATTGGATGGCTTCGGATACTACTGTTTGTGGGCCATTTGATCCATGTGGTGCCATGTGTCATCGCTTGATTGGCTGGGATGATATTTTATAGGATTGCTCCCCATACTTTTCCTCAATTCCTATACAAATATCTGCATACACATATTTCTCCTTGTACAAGTGGAAATAGGTCAAGTAGAAAGGTGATGTGTGCAAGAAATGAGCAATCCTTCACATAATTGAGTTATATTGACGGCTGAAATTGGTATATAACAGCCGTCAACAAACTCCCCCAAGCTTATCCTTTGCTCATCTCGAGCAAAGTCAAGACTTTAGGTTGATGATCAGGAGTTGCTACAATATCTTATTTTCAAATGTATCTAATGCACAACAAGATACTCTACCTAGTACTGCAGAAATTGGCTATGATACTTTACCTTTCTTAAGTTATCATGGGGCTTATGCTTTTTCATATTCATGAGTAGTTGAAAGGTAGAATAGCAAATGGAGCAAACATAGCCTAGAAATCAAGTTCCACTTAAATACCAGAGAATTCAATTTAGATATTAAGTACCTCAATTTGATTCTCTCAATCACTCCTTTGTGGATAGTGGAAATATTTTCTCACCAAAGCATTGTGCCTCTACTATTCTTACTCATTGTATATGGTTTGTATGTGGAGCTTGGTAAGGAAAGTAAGTAGGCATATTTGCATCACATATATTGCTAAGTCAAAAGAGTAAGCCTTAGGAGCATTCAAATCAAAACTTTTTGATTCAAGACTGGTGCATGTGTGATGGAGTGGAAGTGGATGTGGATACTTGGGATAACTCCTTTTTGGTATAATCTCTCTTTCTTTTGCAGGGATGAAACATTGCTACTTTTCATTTCTCTTTTTTTTATCATGCTTATGATGTAAGCATGCTTTTTTTTTCATTTTTGTAGCCATGTCTTCTACTCCCTTTCTTTGCAATGAATTTTAAAGAGAGTGCTAAGCATGAATAACATGGTGTTTCTCTTTTTGTTGTGGTATGGTGGATATGATAGACGTTTTCCTTACTTCTAGTGTAGAAGTATAGAATGTGCAAGTGAAGTCTTGAATTCAAAAAGAGTTGAATGATTTCTCACATAGGTCTATACTAGTTTGACTAGGCTCAATGTGAAAGCAAATAGCATATGCATAAGGTTTTGTCTATGTATGAACATCATATGGCTTTGGTAGGTATTTCCAATCAATTGAGGGTAACTTAAATCTTTTTATAATTTCTTCAAAAATCTATGTTTTACTTTCAAACTAGGACTAGCAGCCCTATTACTAATTCTAATCTTGTAACAGCCTAGAATTAGATTAAGCTTTTGCTACCCACAATTTCCAAATTAAGGTAAAAGTAATTCAAACCAACAAGCAATACTCGGAGAGTAGCAAGTTGTAAACTAGAGACTTAGGAAAATAAAATAGAGCAACTATTCATCTATGTGAATTCTGAACCATTCTTACCGTAGATCTTTATTTGATGAAAGCAAATCTAATCTATATATATATATATATATATATATATATATATATATATATATATATATATATATATATATATTTTAAATGCAAGGTGGATGATGGATGGATGGAATATAAATATGCAAGGAATGTGATACATGTTACCTCAAGTGGGGGTCCTCCCCCAAGCTTGTTCTTCAACTACCTCCATAATAAGGGTTGAACCCTTGATGACGGAAGTATGCTGCAAGATCGGCTTGTTGTCGTTGTAGCGCCGTGTTGAAGTTGGTGAATTGAGCATCCATGTGTTGTTGCCAATCCTGGGTACCTTGAACATGCTCTTGGAGTGTGCTATAGATGTCACCCGTTCTCACTTCAAGTTCTCCCATACGTCTAGTGAGGTTCGTCATTCCTTGGCTATAGTCATGATGACTTCTAGCCGAAAAGGAACGACGTCCTCTCATGGACGTTGGGGGCAAGCTGCTAGAGCTTGAAGTGGATAAGGGTGGATCCCTTTGCCATTCTTGCAAAGATGATCCCCCAGTCTCATACGTCAGAGGTTGAGTCCATCTGGGCGCTTAACCCGTTGTGTTCTCTTCCTCTTGGTATTCATGGACCAGAGAGATTATCGGTGGCATGGTTGTGGCTGCAGCCCTCGCACGATTCCTTGTTACACTGCCAGAGACATTACTTCTGCTTGCTTCCTCAAGGGGAAGAAGATTAATGGTTAGCCTTTCAACATTTGTACAAATGAAAATCTGGGTTAGGTAACTGAATTTCATTGACAAAGCCAGGATAGAAAAATATCAGGGAGCCATCATGATCATGCTTAAGGGTATGTCCTTGCACTAAATAGTCTTCATAATTAATTCCTTGTCAGTTTCAATATATTCAGATGAAGAGTATTTAAGTGCTCCTACCCTATCAGCAATATGAGTAATCAATGAAGTGCATTCAATTGGTCCTGATTTTGAAATGTAATGTAACCATTGTGTCATCATGGCTTTGACTGGAGCAACTTTTATCTTTTTAGTCATGGCAAACAAAATTTTCAATTCATCATCTCGCACAACCCTAACATGTCCCCTAGGGAACATAGTCATATCCACCCATCTATGCATGAAGCGTAAGGTATGGTTTTGGATGTGGCTATTCCTAGGAGCCCTACATGTGACCTCACCAGTTAGCTCATGCCAAAAACTTTTTTTGTTAAACTTAGGCAAATTGTCTAAATCTAGCAAACACCGTTTATGGAAGCCTAGGATGCTACCTAATTCTTTCCATAGGATGTTGTCATCTTTTCAAAATAATCTAAAAGTAATACCATCAAATCCTATTCTTAGCGTGCAAAGGAATTGAATAGTGAGAAGGCATGAACCTTTCTCCTCTATGTGAACAAAGTCATCAAATCCAATTGCATGCCAAATGGAAAGAAATTCATAGTCCGTACCTATTTTGGAGATCAAATTTGGATCGTAATCCCTGGTGTGGCGGAACTCACGATCTTGGAGAAGCCTGCGTGCTTGATCTTCAACTTCGCTTCGTATGTCGAGGTCGGTGTCATGAAGAAGTTGGTGTGGGTTGCTTCTCTTTTCCATGGGAGTGTCCTCACACACACTTCTCCTCCTAGGCTTGTACCCATGGAAGAGAGGCGTGCACTAGAACCTTCACCATGGCTTGAGCTTGCAGCCTACTTCCTTTTTCCAAACAACCTCTTCATGTCTTTTTGAGTTCAACAAGCAAGAACAAAACAAGGCGAGAAAAATCCGAAAAGAAGCAATGTTTGGAAAACAAAACTCTCAAAGAATTTTCTTTTCTTGAAAGCTTGAGTGTAAAATGCAAATGCAAACAAAAGAAAATCTTTTTGGGGATGGATTTGAGCAAGAGTGTTGCAATGAAGAGCAAGAAAAACAAGATGAGCTAGAGAGTGACTTGGGGAGGTGTAAAATGGCGTGGTGTGTGAAGAGAGGTGCTCCTCACAACCACAATTTATAGGGTGCACCCTCCAAAGGTCACTTGGGGTTAAAAATATATCCGTTGGAGGAAGGGGAGCCAATTTGGCTCCACTCCCTGTTCGGCCGACCAGGGGGTTCGGCCGACCTGACAGGTGGCCCCCCTGGTTCCCCTTTTGGCAAGTGGCTCCCCAACGGCTATAAAGTTAGCACGTTGGTGAAATGCCACATGTGCAGCTCAGAAAAAAATGTTTTTCAAATAAAAACCTTTTTTCAAATCCAATGAAAAAATTTTCTTTTGAAAAGAAAGAAAGAAAAATGATAGTTGAGAATATAAGATTCTCAACATGCTAGGAAAAATCAAATATGCCATGGGAAAAATCCAAATGGGGTGGAAAAAGAAAGAAATAAATAATAAAGTGGGATAACTACCAATTTAACCTATTGGCAACCTATTGGCGTAGGTCTCACCACCGTCTGATGAGATGGACATTCCTCCGTCTTCATTTCATATCCGGGCCCATAGGGATGGGATTGAACGACTTGTCTTGCTTCTTCCGCCATTCCTTCTTTGACGGCTTGGTGGACTTGGGCTTTCGGGAAGGTCCAGATGATTCCGTCGCCTTTGGATATCGGCGTGGTCGAAACGACAGAGTCTTTTCATAGATTAATCTTCTCATGAATGCAATGAGTGGGTCCACCTTTGGAGGTGTCACTTCTACCTCTCTGATGTGTTTATCATTTGGCCTATACTTGATTCAAATCATGGAGCATTGCTCTGATCTTGGCCGAAAGTTAAATTTTTCCTCCTTGCCATTGATATGGAAGTGGATTTCTCCAGCTCCCACATCTATGCAAGCTTTTGTAGTGCTGAGGAACGGGCGCCCAAAAATGAGTGGTGTATCTTTCTCAGTGTCCATGTCTAGCACCACAAAATCCACGGGTATGAAGCAGTTTCGGATCTTCATCGGAACGTCTTCAGCAATACCCGCTGGATAACAGACTGAAGATTCGGCCAATTGTAGCTGCATTTGTGTTGGAGTCAGTTCTGTGAAGTTCTGCTGGTCGAACACAACCTTGGGCATCACAATAACAGTTGCTCCCAGATCACAAAGTGCCTTGTCAAAGTGGTGAGCCCCAATTGAGAACGAAATGGTAGGACACCTAGGGTCCTTCTGCCAGTTGCTCTCTCGTACATAAATCATGTTGACATTTTCCGTCAGAGGTTCTGGCTGGCCTGGCATCTTGCCATTCTCCATCGGAGGAATAGCAGCTGCCAGCTGAGCCAACTGAGTCTCGAGCATTTTGTTGAAGTTCAGTTGATTCTTGAAGGCTGAGGATAGGCCTTCAATCTTGGCATTGATGTTTTACAGGGTCTTGTCATTAGCTGAAAGCTTCTTGGATAGTGCATCGTTGATCTTGAGCTGGCTAATGGCAAGTTCTCTCAAGTTGGGCTGATTGTTGTTGTACCCTCCTTGAAAGAATGGGCGTTGTTGACCTCACCCTTGACCTCCTGGACGATAGCCATTGTTGTTGTTGAAATTTCCGCTGTTGGCGAGGTATAGGGCATCCTCAATAGTTTTTGTGCAATCATTGCCCATATGACCCGTGTTGCCACAGACTTCACACCTGATGTGAGAGTCTAGGGCATAAGCATTGCCAGACACTTCACCAATTGATTGTCAATCAATTTTCTTCATTAGGAGGTCCAATTTTGCAGCGATCATGTCCACCTCCTTCAAGGTGTGCATGCCTCGCTGTCGGGTATGGGGACGCTCATCGTTCCATCCCTTGTTGGACACCATCTTCTCAATAAGATCTTTAGCTTTTTGCATTGTCAATGAGAAGAAGGCTCCTCCAGCAGCAGCATCCAAATGGTCACGAGCTGATGGGATCAGCCCGTTATAGAAATTCTGAATAAGAAGCCAGTCATCCATCCCATGGTGGGGACAGTCTAGGATGTACTCCTGATGCCTTTCCCATGCCTCGGGAATAGATTCCTTGAGCTCTTGCTGAAAGCTGGAAATCCTTCCACGTAGGGCATTGGTTTTGCCCAACGGCAAGAATTTGGCGA
Organism: Tuctoria greenei; assembly: GCA_036927565.1. NCBI lineage: Eukaryota > Viridiplantae > Streptophyta > Magnoliopsida > Poales > Poaceae > Tuctoria > Tuctoria greenei. The sequence continues at coordinate 61,828,862 of JAYESD010000006.1, forward strand.
GGAATGTCGCAGAACACTTCTCCCAAGTGTCTACAGCACTTCGGTTCGCGTAGAACCACTGTTTCGCTCTCTCAAGGAGAGAGAATGGGAACAGTCTCAGATGGACTGCATTCGGAGACACGTCCTTGATCTTAAAAGTGTTGCAGATCTCGAGGAATTGTTGCAAGTGAGCACTTGCATCCTCGTTAGCCTTCCCACAGAATGTGTTGGCTTGCACCATAGTGATAAGGCCAGTTTTGATCTCAAAGTTCACATCTCCCATGTTAACAGTGGGCCCAATAGGCACATTGTTAGCAGAGGGAGCTGAGAACTCACGAAGAGTCTTCTGAGCCATTGGCGTTTGGATTGTTGGTGCAAAAATGCTTGCTTTCTTTGCCACTCGAATCTTCCGAGGAGTAACGACATGGGGTCGGTCTCTCCAAAGAGATTCAGGATCTTCAACAAAGTTTTCCAGCAGGTGGAAACCAGACATACACTACCCTGTTTTCACAATAAATGCGAAAACAAAGAATGGTGATCCTACTACAGTCCTACCCAGGGTTCTATCCTATTCATTTAGTCATTTTATATATCTATTTGCCTTCCCTAGCAACGGCGCCAGAAATGCTTGTTGACGGCTCCTAAGATATACTAACAAATCATCCCCGACAACGGCGCCAGAAATTCTTGTTGGTATTTCTTATGCACCGTTAACTAAACATCTCCAACTGATGTGTCAGAAATGCTTGTTAATGGTTCTATTGGATCACAGAGTGAATTTTGTAAGCGCACGGAGATATCATTGTGGCATTTTCCCTTAAGAGTATTCCCAAGGGTGTCATTTATTTGATCCCAAAGGAAGGCAAGGAAGAGATATAACAATCATCAAGTGGAAAGGGTAGAAAGGTCCACGTAAGAATCTAGTAAGGATGGATAAAAAATAGTGGAGGTAGTGTGACACACACAAAAGCTTTCAAGTCTAAGGGGGGTAAGAGGATCCTAGAGGCTAGTTAAGGTTGAGAGTTATGGAGGTGCTCCTACTATGCTCTATTGTACATATACATAGTCTAAACTAAATATTCATAAGCTAGATCAATAGTGAATACTTATGCTATGTGTTTCAACACATCTGGTACAGGCTTACCCCTATCAATACTAGGGCGACTCCCGCCAAGAGCCTGTGGCATAGCCGAACATGGAGGATTACAAAGGACAGATAGGGCTGTCACCACCTACTACCTACCTGTTCAATTCGTAGGTCTACGAGACATCCAATGCTACTTAGCTATCCTAGCACCATGCTAGCATATTAAGTAATTACCTTAAGAGCCTAGACACAATCCATCCTAAGGCAATGAATTGAATCATCATTGAACCAATGTTGATACACAACATAATTATCCATGCTAACCTAGTTATGTTATAATTAACTAGGCTATAGTGGGGGTCTATAGGTTCTATGATAATGAGATATGTTGATGATGAAACAGTCATAGAAGCTATACCTTCCACATACATGGACTCCACAATCAAACAAGAAACGCTTTGCCCCAGTATATGTATAAGTAGAGACTAAAGATACTATCTTTATTATGCATAAAGTCACAAATATAAGAAAGAATACATGAGCCATACCTTTCCCAATGTAGGATTAGGAAGAGAAAGACTCCTTACTCCTTTCCCAATTTGGACTTGGGACCAGAGACTTTCCTCTCTACAACCTAACTCCTATAAGACTATGGATGATAGTGTATACAATAGAAATAAAGCTCAAGTGGTGTGTGTTTAAGTGAGGGGTATGGGGTCCTATTAATACTAGTGTTAAGGTCGGTTCCTGCCACCAAAAGCGTGTGAATCAGTCGTCATTGACTCCAGGGAGCCGGGAGGAGCCAACACGTGGAAGTTGACCGCGTTTGGCGCCAGGACCAGGTCGGCTGACCCCCTGGTTCGGCCGACCTGGTCAGGGCTCCAAACGGCTCGTACTTCTTCCAGGTAGCTGCCAGGTGGGTCCCATTGACTCATATTGGTTCTACACCGTTGGATGGCCTTGGATACTTCTGTTTGTCGGCCATTTGGTCCATGTGGTGCCACCTGTCGTCGCTTGATTGGCTGGGATGGTATTTTATAGGATTGCTCCCCATACTTTTCCTCAATTCCTGTATAAATATCTGCATACACATATTTCTCCAAGTAAAAGTGGAAATAGGTCAAGTAGAAAGGTGATGTGTGCAAGAAATTATCAATACTTCACATAATTGAGTTATATTGATGGCTGGAATTGGTATATAACAGCCATCAACAAACACTTAAAAAATCCTTCTTGTTCTACAGATGATTTGCATTGTCCTGCATGTGATAATCTTGATAAGAAACTAAAAGATGCAATGAATGAAATTTCCATTCTGAACAATGCTTTACGAACACATGAAGTTAAAAATTATTCTAACTGCAAACTTAAGGGTAAATCTTCATGTAAAAACTGCTTAGACTTGTCTAAAAAGCTTGATGACAGGAATAGGACACTAGAGCGATTTAGTAATGGGAATAAGAATCTAGACTTGCTGTTGAATTCTTCTAAACCTTGCAATGATAAAATTGGTTTAGGTTTTGATTCCCGTGCTTATTCTAAAACACATCCACCACACGTTGTAAAAACATTTGGAAGAGGTTGAATCAAAACTATCCCTAAACAAAAGGATGCGATTTTTAAATCTGCAGGAGTGCTTTCTAATTCTGTTTCTAATGTTGGATGCTCATCTAAACATGATTAAAAAAGTAAATTTTATTGTACATATTGTTATAAAGATGGTCATGTTGTAGATTTCTGTTATAGACTAGCTAAACAAATTAAAAAGGATAAAATGTCTGCTAGATCTCATAAATTTCATGATAAATATGCCATGCTTGCTAATTAGAAAATTAGAAAGATGCAACCTCCTTTTATAAGTCAGAAATTTGCAAAGGTAGCATCCGGACCTTCTAGTAAGAAATCTGCAAAGGCATCTCAGGTTGTTCCGATAGCTCCGAGAGCTCCCGGACCTTCTGTTGTTCCCTCCGAAACATCAATTTTTGCACCCGGAGCTTCAGCTTTTTCCTTTGGAACTTCTGCGTTCACCTCCGGAGCTACTGGTTTTCGTGCTAAACGAGCAACAACATTTAAATCAGTGGTTAAGAACAGAAAACCTCAACTCTTGACTATTGAACCTGCTTTTTCGTCACAACTTTCGCGTGTTGTTCCTACTGGATGTCGCATGGCTCAGTACTGGATTCCCAAATGCTTATTGACTAGCACAGTATTGAGTCATCGACCTATTGTGCTGTTGTGTAGGTTTCACACTTGAGGAAGGAGAACATATGGATTGTGGATTCAGGTTGCTCACGCCACATGACCGGTAACAAAGAGTGATTCTCCTCCCTCTCTTTTGTATCATGTGAAGAGAATGTTACTTTTGCCGATATTCTTCAACTCCTATTATTGCTAAAGGATAGGTTAGATTAAATGATCACTACACTTTGAAGGATGTGGCACTTGTTAAAAATTTGAAATACAACTTGCTTTCCATTTCACAACTGCTAGATGAAAATCTGGAAATTACTTTCACTAAAAATTGCTGCAAAGGTGTAAATTCAAACAGTGAGCTTATTTTTAACATGTCACGGTTTGGAAGAGTTTTTAAAGCTGATTTTGATATGTCTTCCTCTAAGCATAGGTGTCTAGTTGCTAATGATTCCAAAGACTTATATTTTTGGCATCATAGAATTGGTCACGTAGGCTTTGATCATCTCACACGTGTTAGTGCTCTTGATCGCATACGTGGGCTGCCTAAGCTTAAAGGGGACAAAGAAATTGTGTGCCCTTCTTGTAGACATGCTAAGATGGTTGTAGGTTCACATACTCCTCTCACAATGATCATGACAACTGAACTGGGTCAACTTTTGCACCTTGACACCGTAGGACCTGTAAGTGCATCTAGGATATCCCTTGTAGGTTTTGGCTAATTGATGACAAACATATGAGATCCTAATGAAACTATTGAGATGATTGCAGGACAAACAAAGTGAAACAGCTTGGTGCACACAAAAAGGTGAAAAATGGAGTGGTGTCCAAAGAGGGATACTTTGATGGAGCTTGGAAGAACAAATTACATTTTAAATGTATAGGGAGTGTATGAAAGACACACACCAAGAGCTCACAACTTTGCGCAGGGGTAAGGGCTTTAAAATCAACCTAACTTTCACAATGCACCGGACTAGTCCGATCATGGACCGGACTAGTCCGTTACACTTTGTGGAGTCTCCCCTCATACTGGGAGACCGAACTAGTCCGTGTGTCCACCGGACTAGTCCGTTGAACTTTTTGGAGTCTCTCATACTGGGAGACCGGACTAGTCCGTTGAACTTTCTGGAGTCTCCCATCTGTGGAGACCGGACTAGTCCATTGAACTTTCTGAATTCCACCTTCACACAGCACTGAACTAGTCCGAGCTTGGATCGGACTAGTCCGCCACACTTTCTGGACTTCGAGTTACACTATGACCAAACAAGTTCGGACTTGCACCGGACTAGTCTGGTGTTAAGGTTTTTCAGCGGTAACTTTTTGGAAACCATATAAATAGATAATCCACGGCCTTCCAAAGAATACACACGTCGAATACTGCTGAAAACACAAACCCTAGTGCCACCACTTTGTCCGAAGAGCCAAAAACACATCTCCCCACACATCTAAGGTGCAAAAAGGAGTCAAATCATTTGAACACTTGGATTCGGGATTGGGAGATCGTCGTTCCTTTGTTGCGAGCTCTTGGGGTTTGATCTTTCTACACTTATACTCTGCATTGTAATTCTTTCAAGTGTATTTGATTGCCTCTTTCGTTGTAATTCTCGTGGGAGCCCTCAACGTGTGAGGTTGCCCCTCAAACTCGGTGATTACCCGTGATAGTGGACTCAAGTCGGCCTTCGTGGTGACTTGAAGAGGGAAAGGGTTGGAGACCCGACTCTGTGTGAGCTTCCTCAACGAGGACGTAGATCTCGTGGTGAGATCAAACCTTGGTGAAAATTCGCTTGTCTCTTGTGCCTCATTTACTTTACGTTTTGTTCACTAGATCACTTAATTGCTAAACAACCATTTAAGTTGCTCATAAGTCTTCACGTGCATTCATACACTAATTTTAAATCAAAGAATCTGTTGTTCTCATTTCCGCTACTAGAAGAACCTAATTTCAGCACACCGTACTAGTCCGCCCACATAACCGGACTAGTCCGGTCAATCAAGTTTTTGACAACTCTATTAAGTGTGCTGGAAATTCAAAAGGCCTATTCACCCCCCTCTAGGCCACGTTCAATTGTTATCAGAGTGTGGTTCTCCAACAACGAGACTCACATCTCGGAGAGATCAATGTCCTCTGAGAAGAACAATGATATCTCGAAGATGAACATCAATGAGGAGGAACAAGAAGCTAAAGCCTTCGATGTGCTGAAGGAAAGCCCACATGATGATGAAGAAGTGCGACAACTAAAGGCACTCCTGAGAAAGAAACTGCTAGGACAAAAAGTTAAAGAAGAAGAGAAGACGACGGGGAGTGGCCATCACGTCTACCCCAGACATCCTTACAACTACAACCATCTCAATTCAAACAATCACTATCTCTCCACTCCTATGGGAAAGCCGCCACAGTTTGACGGAAGTGACCACACCATGTGGAAGTACAACATGAAGATGCATCTAATATCCCTAAATCCTAGTCTGTGGCACATTGTTTGCACTGGCATAGATATCCCGGACGCGGATGAGGAACTCACCCCAGAACAAGAACAAGAGATTCATAGAAATGCACAAGCCGTCGCGGTGATCACATCATCACTAAGCAGAGAGGAATTCACCAAGATCGATGGCTTAGAAAGTGCAAAAGAAATCTGGGATACACTTAAGACAGCTCACGAAGGAAATAGGTCGGTTCGTGAAGCTAAAATCGAGATGCGTGAAGGAGAGTTGGGGAGATTTGCTATTGAAGAAGGCGAATCACCTCAAGACATGTACAACCGGATGAAGGCACCCATCAACAAAATTCGTGCCTATGGAAGTAAGAAATGGATGGATCACGAGGTGGTCAAAAGAATGATTAGAGCCTTCATGCCAAGAAATGTTACACTTTGCTCAATGATTAGAGAAAGCCCCGGATTTCACAAAATGACTCCGGACGAGTTATTGGGGAAGATCATAAATCATGAAATGATGAATAAACAGGCTCAATACGTCAAAGACTTAGCCGAACTCACCTCTTCCAAGAAGAAAGAAGTTGCTCTCAAAGCAACGTGCAGACCCAAACTCAAAGAAACTCGTGAAGACCAAGACGATGGGCATACAAGCGACGAGAGCACTGATCTTGATGATGAAGAAACGGTACTATTTATCAAGAAGTTCAAACACAAGATGAAAAGAAGACAAAGCAACAATTCAAATGGAGGCAAAAGCAAGGATAAAAGAAAATCCAAGGCTCGACGCACTTGCTAAAACTGCGGAGAGTATGGTCACTTCATGGTGGACTGCCACTATAAAGAAAATAAAAAGAAGAAGGAAACAAGACCTCAAGAAAAGAAAATTTTCAGAAAAAAAAAGACAAGCCCATCAAGCTCATATCGGCAAGGAGTGGGACTCTAACAACGAGTCCTCCTCCGAAGAAGAAGAAGAGATAGCCACTATCGCAGTCAAGAAACCTACTATGAAAGCCACACTTTTCCCAAACATCGGAGGACGAGATATGAACAACCACACTTGCCTTATGGCTAAGGAAGGCAAGAAAAAGGTACGACTCACTCCTCCTACGCTAAATTTCTCTATCGATGACTTTGATAGCTCTAGTGATAATGAAGAAATGTTTAGAGGACTAAAGAAAATTGCTTTAAAGAAAATGGAAATGTTGTCGAACAAAATCTTTGAAAAGGAGGAACTTCTTAACCAACAAGAAGATATGCTCATCCGTGAAAGGAAGAGATATCAAGAAGTTGAAAAGCTTCTCGTTCTTGAAAGAGAGAAGAACGAGTTGCTTGAAGTTGAGCTAGCCTTGAGTAAGGAAACTTACTCAAAGATAGAGGACTCACATATTGCAATCAAGGAAGAACTTGCTAACTTGTCGAAACTTAACAAGATCCTTGAGGTGCAAGTTGAGTCACTCAAGCAATGTGACTCCTCTTCCTCCAAGAGCTCTTCCTCCAAAGATATGAGTTTGACAACAATAGGAACTTGCACTTCCTCTAGTAAGAAGATTGTTATTTCTAATACTTCAACTTCTCACAATATGCATGCCTCTCCAAGCAGCATCTTTGATAAGGAGAAGATCAAATATGCACGCAGTGCATATATGGTCACTAGACTTCCTAATGTCAAAGATGGCCTTGGTTTTGACAGGAACAAACACATGTCTACTCCTAATCATGCTAAGAATAGAATTTTGTTTGTTAAGGGAAAATCCCATGAATCTGATTTACAAATATTGTTTCATACATTTGATGCTTCATATGTCCTTATGAAAGCCAAACATGGAAAAGTCATTGCTAAATACACAGGGCCATGCCACAAGAACTTAAAAACTTGTGTGTGGGTCCCCGAGACTCTTGTGACTAACCTGAGAGGACCCAAGCAAGCTTGGGTACCTAAAACAAAAGAATAATTCTTTTTTGCAGACCTACTCCTCCGGTGGATCTAAATGGGTGCTAGATAGCGGATGCACAAATCACATGACCGGAGGGAGAGCTATGTTTGTGGAGTACGAGTATAACAAGGATCCAAGTGAAGGCATATACTTCGGAGACAACAACCAAGGAAAGGTCCTTGGTAGTGGTAACATTGAAATATCCTCTCAACACACCTTATCTAATGTTTTACATGTAGATTATCTAGATTATAAACTTTTGTCAATATTTCAACTATGCGACAAAGGTTACAACTGTTTATTCACTAATGAGGGTGTGGCCATTTTTAGAAGAAGCGATGGCTCGATTGTATTCAAGGGAATGTTGAAGGGCAAGCTTTATCTTGTTGACTTCAACAAAGATAAAGCCGAACTCAACACTTGCTTGGTTGCTAACACCAACATGGGATGGCTGTGGCATAGACGGCTAGCCCATGTTGGGATGAGAAATCTACATAAACTTCTAAAAGGTGGTCACATCTGTGGTCTTAAGGATGTGGTTTTTGAAAAAGATAGGCCATGCAGCGCTTGTCAAGCAGGAAAACAAGTCGGAGCACCACACCCCGCCAAGAATGTGATGACTACCGCAAGACCGCTAGAACTCCTTCACATGGATCTCTTTGGTCCAATTTTGTACATCAGCATCGGCGGTAAGAAATACGGTTTAGTAATTGTTGATGATTTTTCAAGATTTACCTGGTATTTTTCTTGTATGATAAATCAGAAACTAAGGGAATCCTCAAGAAGTTTCTGAAAAGAGCTCTGAACAAATTCTCATCAACCATAAAGAACATCAGAAGTGACAACGGGACAGAATTCAAGAACCTCCAAGTTGAAGAGTATCTCGATGAAGAAGGAATAAAGCATGAGTTCTCGGCACCCTACTCCCCTCAACAAAACGGAGTGGCCGAAAGGAAGAATAGAACATTGATCGAAATGGCAAGAACTATGTTGGATGAATACAAGACATCAGATCGATTTTGGGCAGAAGCGGTGAACACCACTTGTCATGCCACGAATCGGCTGTACCTCCACCGACTACTCAAGAAAACTCTATATGAGTTCCTTACCGATAAAAGGCCTAATGTTTCTTATTTAAAAGTATTTGGTTGTAAATGTTTTATTCTGAACAAGAAACCTAGGGCCTCGAAGTTCGCTTCAAAGTCCGATGAAGGGTTCTTGCTCAGTTATGAATCGAATGCCTACGCCTATCGTGTCTTCAACAAGGTGTCCAACCTTGTTGAAGTAGCACGTGACGTAGTGATTGATGAATGTAACGGCTCACAAGTGGAGCAAGTTTATAAGTGTGTGCTAGATAAAGAGAAAGCTCCATATGAAGCACTGAAGAAAATGGGACTTGGTGATATCTTACCACAAGAGCGAACTTTCGACTCAAATGCACAAGATGAACTGCAACATGGAGGCAATGATCAAGGGGGAGCACTTTCACAAGATCAAGATGAGGAAAATCAAGAATATCAAGATAATTATGGGAGCAATGATCTAGGGGGAGACAATGAACATGAAGATAATGAAGAACAAGCAACTACACAAGTTCCACACCCAAGAGTACATCAGAGCGTGCAAAGAGACCATCCTGTCAATAATATCATTGGAGATATTGCTAAGGGAGTAACTACTAGATCTATAGTTGCAAATTTCTGTGAATACTATTCTTTTGTGTCTTTTCTGGAACCATACAGTGTAGAAGAAGCCTTAAGGGATCCAGACTGGGTGATGGCAATGCAAGAGGAGTTGAACAACTTCAAAAGAAATGAAGTGTGGGAGCTAGTGGAGAGACCAAAGGAGAACATCGTTGGAACCAAATGGGTCTTTCAAAACAAGTAAGATGAGCATGGAGTAGTAACGAAAAATAAAGCGAGATTGGTGGCCAAAGGTTATTCTCAGGTTGAAGGTTTGAACTTCGATGAAACTTTCACTCCTGTAGCTAGACTTGAGTCCATTCGTATTTTATTGGCATATGCTACTCACGATAATTTTAAGCTGTATCAAATGGACGTCAAAAGCGCTTTCTTGAATGGTCCAATCAAGGAGGAAGTTTATGTGGAGTAGCCACAAGGATTCAAAGGCCAAGAGATTTTCTGACTCAAAACATGTTCAAAACTGGTAAAGTTGACTATACACTTTTCACTAAACATCTTGATGATCATCTAATCGTATGTCAAATTTACGTTGATGACATTATCTTTGGATCCACTAACAAATCTTTTTGTGAAGAATTTAGCAAAATTATGATAGATAGGTTCGAGATGTCAATGATGGGTGAATTGAAGTTCTTCTTGGGATTCCAAGTGAAGCAACTAAGAGAATGTACATTTATAAGCCAAACCAAATATACACAGGGCATTCTCAAGAAATTCAATATGGACAAAGCCAAGCCCATCAAGACACCCATGGCCATTAATGGACATCTCGACCTCAATGAAGACGGTCCAAATGTGGACCAGAAGATATATCGGTCCATGATCGGCTCCTTACTTTATTTATGTGCATCTAGGCCAAATATTATGCTTAGTGTTTGCTTGTGTGCAAGGTTTCAAGCCGCACCTAAAGAGTGTCACTTAATTTCCATAATAAGAATCCTAAGGTATCTTGTGCACACACCCAACTTGGGCCTTTGGTATCCCAAAGGATCCAACTTTAACTTGATAGGGTATTCCAACGCCGACTATGCAGGATGCAAAGTCGATAGAAAAAGCACATCAGGGACTTGTCAATTTCTTGGTAGGTCCCTAGTTTCTTGGTCATCAAAAAAGCAAAACTCCATTGCTCTTTCCACAGCGCAAGCAGAGTATGTTGCAGCCGGTAGTTGTTGCGCACAACTACTTTGATGCGACAGACTCTTAGGGACTACGGCTACAATCTTAGCCATATCACGCTTCTATGTGATAATGAAAGTGCTATAAAAAATTCACACAACCCTGTAGAGCACTCAAGAACTAAGCACATAGATATTCGTCATCATTTTCTTAGAGATCATTCGTTAAAAGGTGACATTGCTATTTCACATGTTAGGACTGAAAAACAACTTGCAGATATTTTCACCAAACCATTAGATGAGAAAAGGTTTTGTGAGCTTAGAAATGAACTTAATATTCTTGACTCTCGAAATGTGGCTTGAAACGTTGCATACCTGATTGAGACTTCAAACATCGCATTTTATTGTTAAAAACTGCTCCTCACCTCTTTTTCTTCTAAGAAAACTATTTTTAATGAAGAAATCTTGGAGTTTATGACCACTTTTCATTGTTGATTGCCTTCTGGTCATAAGTACCAAGATTATTTGCAAATCTTGTCCTTGGATCACTATTAATTATTTCAAAATACTAAGGTTTTCTAGGGGCACCGGACTAGTCAGGTTTGCCACCGGACTAGTGGACAGTCTCTCTCTCCTAGGTTTTCCAGGGGCACTGGACTAGTCCGGTCGGCCGCGTATATAAGCAGCTGGCCGGCCCAAATCAAATTTCCAAACTCTCCCTCCATTTGCTCTCCCTCACCTCTCCTCTTCCCTCCTAAACCCAAGCCCCCCCCCCCCCCCCCCAATGAGACCTTCGAGTTGAGCCCTCAAAAATCAAGTTTTCTCCGTGGGGAATCCTATCCTCGATGAGTTGATCCTCCCCTCCGGACAGATTCAGGCTTCTTCAACTCGAATCTTCAAATCTCGGTAAAATTCTTCCTCAAACGATTATCTCAACTTTTCTCATTCTAGCTCGTTTCCTTGATTCCAAGGTTGTACATTGGCTTCATAGATGTATTCCTACCACCTTCATGTCATTTTGTATCCTTAGATAGAAGTTTTGGAATTCAAGGAAATCATTAGGGTTCTTGCCAGGCCGAACTAGTCCAGCGCTGAGATACGGACAAGTCCGGTACACCGGACAAGTCCGCACTCTGAACCCGGACAAGTCCGGTCTCTGACATCTGAATCCCTAATTTGACCTCGATCCTTGGTTCATTCTTATCTAATCCATGAACTCCTTATTAGGCACGATGTCTTCAAGCTCAGGTGACAGTTCTTTCCACATTGATGAAGAAGTTGAACGTGAAAAAGCGAGAAGAGCCAAGGAGAGGTTTATGAAGAAAAGACATGATGTCAATGTGCACTCTCCACCCTTCGACGACAATTTGCCTAAGAAGAGAAAGGTGGTTGTCAAGAAGGCCCAAGGAAAAGTTGCCCAGAGCTCCTTAGGGCCAAAGAGGGCTCTCAACAAAGGGAAGGGGCTTGCTAGTGGTCCCATTGGGCCCCTGAAGATGAAAAACCCATGTCACCGCAACAGGCAGCGTTTGAGTGAGGACTTCACCAGAAAAGGGGGTGAGCATGCCGATAGCTTCAGGAAGATTAATGTGTATAATCAACCTCAACAATGCTCAGAACCAAGATTTTGGAGCAACTTCCACGCCGACTACTATGAGCATGTGCACATGAAGATGAAGAATCCCATTGTGAAGAGTCAATGGGTGAACATTGGATACATGCAGTCGAGGAAGTATCCTGCCTTTCGTGATGTGGTTGAGGCCCTAGAGAGGCACGGACTGAAGGAACTGTTTTCCTTTGAGAATGACTGGAACAATGAGATCATCACCCAATTCTACTCTACGCCCTACTTTGCTCGGGTGATGGAGATAGTCTTACTTGGATGACTCATGGTTCCAAGTATAGTGTTACTTATGATGAGTTTGCAAGGATTCTTCACCTTGAACACACTCTGGATCATTGTCTTGTCATCCACAATTTGCAACCCTTGGGAAAGGATGATCTCAAGTTCCTCTATGACACAAGGATGCCCTATACTCCTACCAACATCAAATATTTGAAGCCCTTCTTTGTGGTCCTCAACAGAATCTTGAGGAAGACAATAGCACTGAAAGATGGAGATGCGGGGACTATCCAAGGAACCTTGAGGACCCTAATGAAGGTCATTGGTGGAAGGATACCATTCAATGTCTTTGAGTATATCTACAATGACATTGTGAACATCTCAATCACGCCAAATAGGTCTTGCGGGTATGCCCAAGACATCATGTTCATGATTGAGAAAGTGACGGGACTTGAGTTTGTCAAGGATGTCTCTCATATGGGGTTGAAGCCGCAAAAGCCCACCGAGTACACTCTTCCCTCAGCTCCGACTGCCCCTTCCTCCCCTGAAGCTGAGAGGAGGTCTAAACAATCACGGGATGTGAATGCCACAAGATCTGCAGCTGCTCCTCTTGGCTCTGCACCTGTCCATGAACCCTCTTGTCCATAGCCAAGCAAGTAATCAAGAGAACATTTACACGAAGCTCTTGACCAAGGACAAGAAACTTAAAGAGCATTCAAGATCCAAGATATCCCACAATCACTTGTTGGGATTCCTACACTTCGACCAAGCCAATGCAACCTATGGCAAGTGACATTGTGGATGAATCGTTTCTTATTTGATTGTGGAGTCCACATGTCATCATGCCCAAGGAAGCTTTTGATCCATGATCAAAGTATGGGTTGATCTTAAAGAATATCAAGAAGGTCAAAGTGACACCCCTTAAAGAATATCAAGCCTCACCATGCTCATGAGAGAAAAGTTGTCACTACATCAAGACGTCTTCATCAAGATGACGGAGAGGCCCGGACCACCATGTGGCCCAATTGTCCAAATGACATGCCAAAGGATATTTGGAATGACAAGCAAGAGAAGTTGTCCACATCTTCAACTTCGGGATTGGACAACAAATCATCAAAGTAAAAAAGGATGGATGTAAGTCCCACTCATTGGACTTCAAAAATTTCGAGTCATTGCCAATAGGTTAATTGGTAGTTATCTCATATTTGCTTTTTCAATTGCATATTTGAAGTTTCCAACAATCTTTGCATTTTAATTTAGCAAATTTGAATTTTCACACTTGCATGTTGGAAAGTAAAATTTCCAACCATCATAAAACTAAAATTTTGAATTAGGAAATAAATCTGTTTGGATATAAACCTTGGTCATAACCACTTTAATTCATCTTCCTAATTCAAACCAAAAATAATTCCCTTAATATTCAATGCATTTGCAAGTTGTTTCAAGTTGGGCAAAATAATATGATAGAGGTTACAACATGCTTTTAAGCTAACATAACCCGTTTTTGAGTTGTTTTGTTTGTTCTTGATTTTACTGCAGCCAGGACAAAATATGTAAAGATGTTGGAAGGCCTCATAAAATGCATATCCTTCCATCGATCTCATTTTGGGTTCATGGTGGAGGAATGCTCAAGATGGTGGCCCAATGGAAGAACAAGATGAAGCTCATTCAACTATATCCTCAACTTGGCAGGAGACATTGAATATGAAGGCTACACCAAAATTCATGGTCGTGAGTTTCTCACTCAACGACCCTGAAACCGGACTGCTCTTCAGTTAAGGTGCAAGTTTAAAATTTTCCGTCATTTGAATTGCATTAGGATTGAATGATTTTTGCTTACATTGGTAAGGAAGGTTCACACCTTCTCTTCATTCAATTCTTGTGCATCCTCACGAGAGTAAGTGTTGGCATTGCTCTTTTTGATCCTTCAAAAAGGAATGTCACCTTACTTAGGAATAAATTTAAACAAGTACCTAGAGTTTCATAAGTGTTGCTAAAATTGACTTAGACATTTTCTTCCCACGCAATGCTTATGGAATGACTTAATGGTTGAATTGGTATGTAGCAACCTAGGAATAGTGATGTCCATAATTTTGATTCAAAATTCATTCATGCTTGGATCACTAAATTGCAAATTCCTAGGCAATAAACTAAAAATGTTCAGGAGGATAAAATTGAGAATCTTGTTTGTCATAATCCACATGATAAATATTTGCTCTTGCAAAAAGCTATTTTGGTTAGAAATTTTACAAAATGAAGGTATCCATATAGTGTATTTATATCACTTGCATTTCTATGAGTAGGAGCTTTAGAAAATGTGCAAATTGATTTATCCATAAAGCCCCACTCTTATCAATCAATAATATATTGTTCATGGATACACTTGAATTTGGACCCAATGCATCTTTGATTTTTATATTCCCCGTACATACAAATGAAAATTCAGTTACCTAACCTGAAAATTTATTTGTACAAATATCAAGAGCTAACCATCCCTCTCTATCATAGGGAGGAAGTATGAAGGAGTAAAATAACTATGCAGACATTCAAAGATCCGATTGTTGGAATCCCAAGAGGATTCGATTTCAACATCTCTTGACCAAGGAGTAAATTAGGTTGGTTGCTACCTATCGGAAATTAAGCCCGAAGGTTAACCATAACTATACGAGGCCGAATATTTTACATAGAAACTATCCATGATCAACCAATGGGCTGCTACGAATACGTGAGAGCATTATGCTCTCAACTATTGTAAGCACTCATTCGACCTCAAGGGAATTGCCACCATCATTGGGTGTATGTTATTCCTTTTTGGCCAAAAGGTATGATGCACCTTAACCAAGGAATGACAAGATCACATCCAATGTATATTGGGTGCAAGTTGTTCCTATGTGGCTAGAAGGTATTTTATACCTTAGCCATGGAACAACGGATCACACTCAACCCATGTTGAGTGCACATCATCCCTTTGTGGTTATAGGTATGGTGTACATTAGCCAAGGAATAATGGATCGTACTCAACACATGTTGGGTACAAGTCACTCTTTGTGGCTAAAGGTTATTAGTACCTTAGCCGAGGAATGACGTATCACACCCGATGCATGAGAGATACAATTTGTTCTTTTATGGCAAGAAGGTATGATACACCTTAGCCGAAGAATGATGGAACACACTCAACGCATATTGAGCGCATGTCATTCCTTTTTAGACAAGGGTTATAGTTTCCTTAGCCATGGAATAACAAGGTACATCCAACAAATGGAAACCTTGAGGTGCAGACGAGCAACATTGACAACACTCTCCTCAACCACAATCATGGAACCCATGAAAGGCAATGCAACATCAACACTCAACCCTCCAATGCCAAAGCCATGCTGCAACAAGGTTAGGCCAACCTCATGGCCTACATCTGTTGTTGGGGTTTCAATCCCTATCATGGACCTTGACCAACAACAAGCTTGTGGGAGGACCCCCATTTGAGGTAACTTGTATCACACCCCATTTCCATTCCTTTATTTTCTTTCTTTCTTTCCACCACATTTGCATCTAAAAAGTAAAATAAAATAATAATAATAGGGTAGTATAGGTTAGGTTAATAAAATAAAGGATGCGCGGTACGAATATTTTTACTTTGCATAAGTTGAAATGATGAATAGTTGCTCTGCTTTATTTTCTCCAGTCCCTTGCATACAACTTAGTATTATCCAAGTATTGGGTTTATTGGCCTAGAATATTCGTACCTAAAACATGGAAATTGTGGGTAGCAAAAGCTAAGTCCAATTGTAGGTTGTTGTGGGATATGATATAGTGATAAGAGTTGTTAATATCCTAGTTGAAAGTAAAACTTGATTTTGCAGAGAAATTTAAAATGGGAGTTCCTCATTTTATAGAAATTCCTACCAAAGGCATATGATGATTTGAATTAGCTAAACCTTATGCATATGTTATTTGCCTTCACATTGAGCCTGGTCAAACTAGTTTAGACCTATGTGAGAATATTTTCATGCTTTTAAGATCAAAATTACATGAGGACATGCTAAACTTATACACTAGAAGTAAGCAAAATTTTATCATACCATTCCACCACCAAAAAGATACTCCATGATTTTCATGCATAATACTCTCTCAAAATTATTTGAAAAAAAAAGAGGAGTATAAGACATGACTACAGGAAAAATAAAATGCATGCTCATGTACAAGGGCGTGAGAAAAAAAAGTGAGAATAAGTAGCCATGTTTCATCCTCACAAAAAGAGAGTGCATACAAAGGAGTCATCTTCATATTCCCACTCCACAAATATTCCATCACACTTGCATAAATCTAGATCAAAAGTATGATTTGTTTTCTCCTAAAGCTTACTCTTTTGACTTAGCAACATATCTGTTGCAAATATGCCTACTCTTGATCCCTACCAAGCTCCACATACAAGCTTTATTTAGATGTAGGACATTGTAAAATAGGGCATTATAGCAACTAATGATCAACCACCTAAGCCGTTATCTTTGCTTCGGGACAAGCAAAGGGTAAGCTTGGGGAGTTTGTTAACGGTCATTATATACCAATTTCGACCATCAATATAACTCAATTATGTGAAGGAATGAATATTTCTTACACATGTTATAGTTAGAAATAACCTAGTTTAACATGTACTTGGAGAAATTGGTGCATGCAGATATTTTATACAAAATTGATGTGAAACATCAGGATGGATCCTATAAATTATCATCCCAACCAATCAAGCGCCGACATATGGCACCACATGGATCAAATGGCGCACAAACATAAGTATTCGAGGACATCAAATGGTGTAGCAACTATATCATTAAGGGGCACCCACCTGTCAGGGACATGTGGAAAACACAGCCCCAATGGAGCCCTGACTAGGTTGGCTGATCCCACTTGTCGGCCGACCTAGTCCTGGTGCCAACCTAGGTCAATCGACACGTGTTGAATCCTCCCGGCTTCCTGAAGATGATTATGACAGAATCACACACGTTAGGTGGTGGGAACCGACTCTTCTCTACCTATAAATAGGACCCCCTACCCTCACTTCACACACACACACACCACTTGAGCATCATTCTATTGTATACACTAGTTCTCCTAGTTCCTTATTTGACGTTAGGCTATAGAGAGGAGCCTCTAGTCCCAAGTCCATATTGGGAAAGGTATGGCTCATGTATCTTTTCTTATATTTGTGACTTTATGCATAATAAAGATATTATCTTTAGTCTTATTTTATTCATATACTTAGATGAAGCGTTTCTTGTTTGATTGTGGATTCCATGTATGTGGTAGGTATAGTCTTTATGATCATGCCCTAATGTCATTATACTATCATCATAAACACTATAAACCCCCGCTATAGTCTAATTAGCTATGATATGATCATGTTAATGTGAATGACTTATGCTATGTTTCAACATCGGTTCAATGATGTTTAGGTTTGTCATTGCCTTATGATGGCGGGTGATGCAGCTCCTACTGTATTTACTTAATATGATAGCATGGTGCTATAGGATAGTTAAGTACCATTGGCTGCCTCGTAGACCCATGGATTGAAGAGATAGGCATTAGGTGGTAACAGCCCTATCCGTCTTTTGTAATCCTCCATGTGCGGCTACACCACCGGCTCTTGGCGGTAGTCGCCCTAGTATTGCTAGGGGTAAGCCCGTGCCCGCTATCTTAAACAACTTAGCATAAGGATTCACCATTGACATACTCATTAGTATCTAACTTAGGATATGTATATGTTTATTAGAAGCATTGTAGGGGCAACTCCCCAACTCTTAGTCTAATTTCCATTAGGACCCATTTACCCTTTAGAATAAATTGTTTAGGTGCCTGTCACACTACCCATATTATCAACTTAACCCTGTCTTGATAATTGATTAGTATCCCATAGTTTGATCATAAGAGTAGTGTCTTTACTCCATTGCCTTCTTTTGTGAAAAATATGATACTTTTGGGAAAACTCTTGGGTGAAATGCTACACGACAGTTTCCGTGCACTTGCGGAGTTTGTCCATGACGTAAGAAACGTCAACACCGGTCATGAGCAACATGGAGCCTGACATGATTAGAATTATGGACCTGAGCATTGTATATGAGCTGAAAAAATGGGTATTTGGTTATGGAATTGGTTATGGTTAATTGAGTATGGATGGATATGGTTATTTATGCAAAATGGTCATTTATGGTTGGTGAATGGTAATTGATGGAATTGGGTATGGTATTGTGGGTTACTTGGGTTATGTTGGAATTTTCACCTCACCTAGGAATCATAAGTTGCATTTTCTTACTTTTATAAATGAAATTTACTTCTTTGCAATAAACCCTTGTTGCGACCTTGTTTAAGCTACATGTCATATTTTCCCACACTTGCTGAGTATGACATGTGCTCACTCTTGCTATTTCCACATGAATTCAGTAGCAGTTGATAATTTGGAGTATCTGAAGAATTATGAGGAGTACTAGGCGTGCGTGTTACCGTCAAATGCCCGTGGATATAGAGTCTACTAGTGCTTAGTTTTTCTGTTGTAGTGTTATTAGAACTTGTGATTTGAGACTATTTGAATATTGTAATAAGTACTATTTATTATTCGAAACATAGTTATAATATAAATATGGTTTGTGATGTACTCGTGTAAATGTGTTGAACATCTTAGATACACATATGCATCACACTTGGTTCATTCTCGAAACCGGGTGTCACAAATTGGTATCAGAGCCGTGTTTGACCGTAGGATGTAAACCTAGGTAGAATGGACACCTCACAACTTGGGGCTTCAATCCCTTCAAAATTTCTTGTTTCTGCACTATTTTACTCTTTACTGGTCATATTTTGAAAGAAAAATGTATGGTTTTGCTGCTGCTGCTGCAATTTTTACCTCTTTTCCATCTTTTTGAGCTATTGCACATCCTCTTACCTTATTTATTGGCTGCTGCCCTGAAATTGATTTTTTCCACTTCTTTCTCACTGATGCATTGTCTTTCCTCTTCCTCCCTTGCTGCTGAAATAAATATTGACTAGAACCTATGTCGTACACTCGCACCGACCGTCATTTCACACACCGATGACCACATCCCTAGTCTATCCGTGTAGATCATAATGCCTCCACCACCTTGCAACCATGGTAGTGTCACACCTCGTAATTAGGAGTTAGGCCTACCATCAATAAGGCTAACAAATGCTTAGATTGATAGTCCGCCTATTTAGGTCTGGTGTGATGATTGCATTTTTGCTTGCTTGTGTGTGTGCTTCGATGTGACTACGGGTCGCTTTCATAGCTATTCACACCCCCATCCATTATATAAATAATGCATTATTTAGTATCATACACCTTAATGCATATAGTTGGGGATTCCTTCTATCTCTCTTTTCTATCTCGTTCGACCTTTAATTCAATGGAAGATGGACACAGCTCAGAGATTCACTATTTTGTTTGAAGCTACCTGGGAGACGAGGACAAATATATTATGTCCAAAAGTAAGTATCGAAATATGGGGGGTAGATTTCCTCGTGAATCCAGAACAATGAGATATTCAAAGGATTGGACATAATACATGGAATGGATTGTCTATTGAAGCATAATGTTGTGATTCAATGTGCTACAAGGACATTGCAATTGATAAATAATGAGGGATTCAGTATAGAATTCAAGTCCGTGCAATCAACAACTTAAGGGCAATGCTAATCCATGTGGAATATGTGACATGGAGGAAACTTTGAATCTCAACATTGCATTTGATGTGTCACAATATAAGCCGAAGGATGTGTTAAAATGGAATCCACCACAGAACGCTAAGGATATTTGAAGCCACTTCGGAATGGGTGGATATTATCCATCAAGGACTTCTACAATCTAGTGAAGCACATGAATGAGTTGCTAACAATCGGGAAGCCGTTCAAATGGACCCTAGCTTGTCAGGAAAGCTTTGAGGAGTTGAAGAAGAGATTTACAACTGCACCAGTGTTTGTATTACCATACGTGAGCAAGTAGCTTTGATATATACTACGCATCGAGACAAGAACTTGGCTGTGTATTGATGCAAGAAAGCCGAGTACTGGCTTATGCATCTAGGCAACTGAAGAAGCATGAATTGAACTACCCTACGCATGATCTTGAACTCACAACCGTGATGCATGCATTGAAGATTTAGAGGTATTACATCTTCAGACCCCGATGTGAGATTTATACGGACCACAAAAGTCTCAAGTACATATTCACGCAAATAGATCTAAATTTGAGACAACGGAGATGGTTAGAACTCATCAAGGACTACGACGTTGGTATCAACTATCACCCAGAAAAGGCCAACGTAGTGGAAGACGCCTTAAGCTGAAAAGGAGCAAGTCACCAACTCTCAATACGAGAATTACGATCCGAGCTATGTAAGAAGTTTGAACGATTGCATCTCGGATTCCCAAATTTAATAGGAGCAATGGAAGTTAATCCAACACTAAAACAGGAGATACGAGATGGTCAAACAGCAGATAAGGAAATCCAAGAGATCAAGGAAAGGATCAGAGAGGGGAGAGAATGGATATTTCATGAAGATGATAATCACACGCTATGGCTTGGGAAACGGACTGTTGTGCCTAACATGAAGCGCATCCGCAACACAATTCTAAAGGAGGCACATGACTCGCCTTGTTTGTAACACCCCCATTTTCATGCATCATGCATTGCATATGTCCATGTACATGTCTAACATTAATCCACATAAAAAGGAATAAATTTAAAATGAATTAGAAATAAAACTGCACTTATGAATTCTGGAAAGTGCGGACTAGTCCGATTTTATGCGGACTAGTCTGATTTCTCCCTGGCTTCAAACAGACTTGTCCATTTTTTCGCGGGCTAGTCTGTTTTTCCCTATGGACACCTTCGGACTTGTCCGGTCCTGAGTGGACTAGTCCGGTGCTCCAATTCTTGAAAATTTTGCTAAGTCCCCGGACTTGTCTGGTGTTCCAGCAGACTTGTCCGTTTTCCCCACTGACTAAAGTCGGACTTGTCCGATTTTATGCTAGAGTTGTCTGTTTTTCCCCTCTGGATAAGTTCAGACTTGTTCGATGTCCAGTCCGGACATGTCCGATATCTCTCTGTCCAACTTCGGACTAGTCTGACCCATTTCAGACTTGTCCAATAAATCGCGACTCCAAGTTGTTCTCTTGTTTCACGTCTTGTTTCTTGGGTTTTAAGTTAAGTGGTCCTAGGGACGTCGTGCCTAACTCTTTTAGAGCCCGTGTGGGACTCCAAACCGCCCTCTACTCATCTCAAACTCGAAGTCCACCCAACCCTAGCCTCCACCTCTATATAAACAACCCCACCCCTTGGCTTGACATCTATTTTCCATTTTTTCATCACACCCAAACCCTAGCTCGTGAATACTCGCCACCAAGGAGGGAGAAGGAGATCTAGAGCAAGAAGAAGAGGAGTAGGAAATGAAAGAGGATCAAGATGTCCATCAACTTCGCGTTCTTCGTCAAGAATTCACCAGTAAGTTCTTCATCAACCCTAGATCGTCAAGATCCAAGTGTTGCCTCCAAGATCCTTGATTCATTGGTGTTCTAAACACCTGGTGTACCTTCTACTTCCTTTTCCTTACGTGAATTCAACCCCAAATCTCCAAATTTACGTGGATGTAGAAAACCCTAGTTCACCAGTTCTACGAAGTGCGGACTTGTTCGGTCTGGTGAGGACATCACAACAGCGGAGACACACATTGAAATGCAAGGACCAATCACAAGAGCACGAGCACGGTTAATAAATCAGCAGGTGAACTCGCTCCTAACTTCTTTTGCATGTGAGTTCGAGAATAGATTGCTATGTGATGATTTAATTGTTATTAGGAATAATGGAGAAGACCAACAAGTGAAGGAAAGAGGCCTTGGGAGTGTGGAGAACCAGCTGGGACGTCCACAAGTTGATGGAAGCAGTTTACAACTCAGACTCGAGTTCAACTCGGAGTCCAGGAGCAGTCCACCTTAAAATGGACGCCCATGAGGCATACGGACTCCATTTTTGACATTCTACATATGCACGGAAAGAGGAGAGGATAATATTTCCAATGGTTCTGGTCCCACATCAAAATTGATCAGGAGTCATTAGAAATTGTCGAAACAAATCGAGTCCAGATTTCTGTCCGGTGGTGTGCCACTGAATCGGTCCTTTGGGCCTTGTATCCCGTAAGAGTACATTAGGGACGCATCTAATCGTGTTTTGGTCGAACCCTTTCCTTTAAATACTGCAGCCGCCGGTCATATTCGGTGGGTGTTGCTTAGATCAATAATATCGTCGTTCTACGATTGGTGAGACCCCAACTTCGCGATTTTAGATCGTGTCTTCGACGTTCTTGCTCGTGTTCTCGGTTGCACTTGTAGGGATTAGCATTCTTGGCGAGGTCAAGCGTGTGCAGCACAGGTGATAACCAACAGAGCCGTGGTGTAGTGATTGCAGGGGTACTCGAACCGCTCGAGTGCCGCGGATCATCAACATCAAGTTCTCCACCCCAATCGACTCACCTTTCAGAAGATCGGGGCTAAACCTACTCATCACGGTCCCTAGCGGACTAGTCCAATTTTCCTGTTTAAATTGTGTTGAATTAATTCTAAAATCAGATCGAATCAACTCCAAACCTGTGTAGACTTCTTAATAACCATTATAATTGATCAATAAATGTTATTAACAACTTCTTAACTAGTTTTGCTTCACAATTGCATTAATCATGCATATCATGTCATATTGAGTAATATTTGTGAACTTTTTTATTGTAGTTCTTGTCTTGTCTGTTCATTGTGCGGATTAGATGGATTTTTGCTAGAGAGTGTTGCGGAGGATCTCCAGCACCAAGAGTTTGAAGGATTTGACCCGAACCAATCCCAAGATCAGGGCAAGTGTCCTTGAAGCATATTGATCCTGTTTCTAAATAAATGTTTCGTTTGCAAAACTGCATGCTTGTGTCAATTTTATGGGACAATTTGATAGGAAGTTTACTAGATTTGTTTAACCACCCTTGTCACCTGGAATTCATGGTAGAGAGTAGGGATCAGCTTTTTACCCTTTTTGCTTCGTTTAATTAATTGGGATGGGAAAACAACACTAAACATTTAATTATGGATTGATGAGATTATGGCTAATATGAACTGGTTAATACGATATGGTAATGGGTGATCTAAGTAAGCCTGCTATGTGGATGGGTTGGATATTATGGTGGTTTCACTTGCTTTAGATCTAAGGACCGGTTCGTGGAGCAACCATCCAGGATTTACAGTACCAACACGAGGCCAAGTATGGGTGTGGCATAGCTGATTAATTAGGGCTTTGACAGTGCTATTTGGACCATTATGGATGCTCGGGGAAGGGGTAGTCAGATTGGGTTTGTTGATGATTGATCAGACTACCCTGGGATTCGAATGGCTCAAGAGGGGGCCCTTGGTTGAATATGTGCTCAGTTGGAGGCATCGCCACCGGTGAAACCTCAGTGGGGTCTAAATAGGCTAGTAATCCCTTTGTAAAGGCTATTTTGTGATATCTTGGCCAGACACCTAAGGAATTGTGAGATGGCATAATTGAGATCTTATAGTCATCAAAAGGTGATGAAATCACAAACACATGGGTAAAGTGGTACCATCTCTGCACAGTGTGTCTAAAACTATCATGATAGTCATGCTCCCGGTTATGAGCAACCTGGACCCTCACATGATTAGGGGAAACTTGGGATCTGGTATGGTTGGTTGGTTATGGTTATGGTTTGGTAATGGGATATGGCTGGTTATGCATTAAATTCTAGTATTGGATATGATTGATGGTAAAAATCTGGAATATGGATGATGGTGATGAAATATGGACTGTTACTATGTTATTAATTATGGTTTATGATGGGTTATTTCACATACATGTAATATATTGCTTTCCAAATGTTTTAATGTACCTTTTAGCACTTAGCCATTATTATATTCGTTATTTGAATCAGCTACATGTCATACTTTCCACACTTGCTGAGTACGACATGTACTCACCCTTGAAATTCCCCCACCAACAGTTGCAGGTCAGGATTGGGAGTATAACGATGATAATGCGGAGTTCTAGGCTGTGTCTGCTGTCAACTTTTCCTGTGGAGTGTTGGAGCTACGCTATCCTTTTTTCTTAGTTGCTTAGTTTGCTTAATTAGAGTATTTCCGTTGCATTAGTTGAACTTGTCATTAATATTCATTAGAGCTTGTATTCGAGGATAGTGTGAAATTTGTAATAAAAGTGCTTAATTAATCTTGTTCTGTGGTAATTTTCTGTATATCCTTTTGTGAGCGCACTCGTGTATGTGTGTTGAACGTCTTGCACACACATATGCGTTCACTTGGTTCATTTTCGGAACTGCGCGTCACAAATTGGTATCAGAGCCACAGGTTTGATCGTAGGATGTAGCCTAGATATAATGGACACTTTAGAGTACATAGGAGCACTCAGGAATCGATGTGTTCTTGTTTGGTGTTCTGTTTGCTATATATTGTTTTCTTGTGTTCTTAATAGAGGATTTTGGTATGCTTTAGCATTGCCATGTCCACCTAGGCTAGTATAGGTAGTTGTTTAGTTTCATATCCCTTGATGCATATAGTTGGGGACGTCTTCTAAATTCTTATCTCTTGCTTTTCTTCAGATGGTGAGGACTCACAACCAGAGGGATTGCAATGATAAGGAGGAGAACAATGGAGCACCTCAGAATAACAATGGACAATGACCTGCTCAGGGAGCTATCAATATTGAGCAACTTTAGGCTATGCAAAACAAGCTCACGCAAACCATGATACAAACTATGGGACAACTGCAGACTGGTAACATGAACAATCAGCCCCACATGCCTCCACCGCCACTCTCACCTCCTCATAACCGGTTGGGAGAGTTCATGAGGACTAGGCCACCGACCTTTGCTCAAGCCGCTGACCCAATGGAGGTTGATGATTGGCTCAAGTCTGTGGAGAACAAGCTAGCTATTGTCTAATGTAGTGACCGAGAGAAGGTTCTATTTGCTTCTCATCAACTAGTTGGAGCAGCTGCCGATTGGTGGGATTCGCTATGTAATGCTCATGAGAATCAAGAGAGGATTACTTCGGCTGAATTCAAGGAGAGCTTCCGTTCTCATTATGTGTCAAAAGGTGTTATGATTTTGAAGAGTCGAGAATTTTATATCATGAGGCAAGGAAGGTCGAGTGTGGGTGAATATCTCAATAAATTCACTTAACTCTCAAGGTATGCCCCTGAAGATGTTAGTCGGACATCCGGAAGCAATACTTGTTCATGAGAGGCTTGAAATGAGATCCAAGTGTAGTTGCTGAATTGTGACTATGCCAACTTCCAGAAGCTAGTGGACAAAGCAATTGTTGTGGAGAACAAGGTCCGTGAGATGGAACAAGACAACAAGAGGAAGGCGTCATATCAAAGACAGCAACAAGGAAGTAATGTGGGCCCTCGCTTTGCACCACCTAATGCGCCATATTTCATCTCCTCTGCGCATGCTCATCGCCCTGGATATGCACCGCACCCAACTCAGTTTGCGCAGCAGGGCTCTGTTACGCAAGCACCTAGGCCTCCAATGCCTTTTGCACCTCGTGCAAATTTTCCTGGTGCAAATGTTCAGAATCAAGCTCGCCCCAATAATTCTGGTGCAGCAAATAAGTGCTATACTTGTGGAGAAGCTGGACACTTTGCATATCAATGTCCTAAGTCAGGCCTTGGTCAAAGAAGCAATGCACCACGACAAAACCCAAGACCCAATGCAGGACAGCCGCAAGGGAACCGTGGACAGTAGAATTTCGCTCATGGCAACGTGAACCATGTCTCTACGGAGGATGTTCAGCAAGCGGATGACGTGGTGATTGGTATGTTTCTCGCAAACTCCAACCTGACGACTATGTTATTTGATTTTGGAGCATCGCATTCATTCGTTGCATCAAAATATGTTGCCAAGTATAGTTTGCCTATCTCTCATATGAAGTTTACTCTATTGGTTAAGTCTCTTGGAGGAGAGATGAGGACAAATATAGTATTTCCAAAAGTAAGCCTTAGAATAAGGGGGGGGGGGTAGACTTCTTCGCCAAACTCATTTTTTTGGATTCTCAAGGATTGGACATTATACTTGGTATGGACTGGTTGAGGAAGCACAATGGAGTCATTGAATGTGCCACGATGACGGTGAAGTTGACTAATGAGGAAGGGATCAACGTATAATTTGAAGCATCTCAACAATCACCAAAGCAATTGGAGCTAAACCATATGGAAGGTGCCGCAATTGAGGAGATTCTGGTGGTGTGTGAATTTTTGGACGTGTTCCCGGATGAGTTGCCTGTTCCCTAATGAGTTGCCAGGTATGCCACCTGACCGAGACATTGAGTTTGTTATTGATTTAATACTTGGAACTGCACCTATAGATAAGAGGCCATATAGGATGCCTCCTAAGGAGTTAGCGGTGCTCAAGAAGCATATTCAAGAGCAACTAGAGAAGGGTTTTATTCGCCCCAGTTCTTCACCTTGGGGAGCGCCCGTTCCATTTGTGGACAAGAAGGATGGATCACAAAGGATGTGCTTGGATTACCGAGATCTCAATGAGGTGACGTTCAAGAACAAGTACAACTTGCCACACATAGAGGATTTGTTTGATCAGATGAAGGGTGCTTGTGTCTTCTCCAAGATTGATTTGAGGTCGAGATACTTTCAAATGAAGAGTAGACCGTCGGACATACCTAAGACAACTTTTAGGACACGGTATGGATCTTATGAGTACACTGTGATGTCCTTTGGATTGACAAATGCACCTTCCTATTTTATGTACCTCGTGAATAAGGTCTTCATGGAGTACATAGATAAGTTTGTCGTGGTGTTTATTGATGACATTATGATCTACTCGAAGGACGAGAAGTAGCATGAGGAACACTTGAGGCTTACATTGCAGAAATTGAGGAAGCATAAATTGTATGCCAAGTTTAGCAAGTGTCAGTTTTGGTTGAAAGTGGTGTCGTTTTTGGATCATATCATCTCAGGAGGAGGAGTATCGGTTGACCCCAGAAAAGTGAGGGATGTGCTAAAGTGGGAGCCACCGCAAAACGAAAAGGAAATAAGGAGTTTTCTTGGGATGGCTGGATATTACCATCAATTCATCAAGGACTTTTCCAAGATAGCCAAGCTAATGATGGAATTGCTAATGGAAGGGAAAGCGTTTCAATGGACTCAAGCTTGTGAAGAGAGTTTTGAGGAGTTGAAGAAAAGGTTAACAACAACCCCAATTTTGGTTTTGCCGGATCTATGCAAGAGTTTTGACATATATTGTGATGCATCGAGACAAGGACTTGGATGTGTATTGATGCAAGAAGGACAATTGGTTGCACATGCATCGATGCAATTGAAGAAACATGAGCAGAATTATCCAACACACAATTTGGAACTTGCAGCTGTGATACACAAATTGAAGATTTGGAGACACTATATCCTTGGACATAGGTGTGAAATTTATACGGATCATAAGATCCTTAAGTATACTTTCATGCAAACGGATATGAATTTGAAGCAACGAAGGTGGTGGGAGCTCATCAAAGATTACGATGTGGGAATTAACTATCACCCGGGAAAAGCCAATGTAGTGGCCGATGCCTTGAGTAGAAAAGGAGTAAGTCATCAACTCACGGTTCAAGGGCTGCCATCCGAGTTATGTAAGGAGTTTGAACGATTGAAACTCAAACTCATCAATGAAATGGGGATGATGGAGTTAAATCCAACTTTGGAGCAAGAAATTCGAGAGGGCCAAACGAGGGATGAGGAAATCCAAGAAATCAAGGAAAGGACCCAACAACAAAGGGAATTCAGGTTTGATGAGGATGAACATGGTACCTTATGGCTCCGAAAAAGGATTTTCGTGCCTAATGTGAAGCATATTCGGGAAACAATATTAAAGGAGGCACATGACTCGCCATACTCAATTACCCTGGTTGTACGAAGATGTACAAGGACATGATAACATGCTATTGGTGGGCTAGCATAAAAAAGGACATAGCTGAATATGTATCATTGTGTGATGTGTGCCAACGTGTTAAGGCGGAACATCAAAGGCCAGCGGGATTATTGCAACCATTGAAGATTCCGGAATGGAATTGGGGAGAAATTGAAATGGACTTTATAGTTGGTTTACCGCATACACGGTCTGGTTATGACTCAATATGGGTAATTGTGGATCGGTTAACAAAATCAGCTCACTTTATTCCCGTCAGCACCACCTTTAATGGAGAAAAGTTGGTTGAACTGTATATGGGAAAAATAGTGTGTTTGCATGGAGTTCAAAAGAGGATAGTGTCGGATAGACGTTCTCAATTTACCTCCAAGTTTTGGCAAAAATTTCATGAAGCATTGGGAACAAGGTTAAATTTTAGTTCAACATATATTACCTTCAAATGGATGGACAAACCGAGAGGACCAACCAAATTTTAGAGGATATGTTAAGAGCTTGTGCTTTGAAGCATGGGGAAAGTTGGGACAAGATCTTTCCATATGCAAAAATTTCATACAACAATAGTTACCAAGCAAGTTTGAAGATGTCACCATATGAGGTACAATATGGAAGGAAGTGTAGGACACCCTTGTTTTGGAACGAGACGGGAGAAACTCAAGTATTTGGACCCGATGTGTTGCAAGAAGCTGAAAAACAAGTTCAGGTTATTGGCGAGAACTTGAGGGCTGCTCAAACAAGGCAAAAAGGCTATGCGGATAATAGGAGAAGGAAACTAGCCTTTAAAATAGGATACTTCGTTTACTTCAAGGTGTCACCAATGAGAGGTCATAAGAGGTTTAACATAAGAGGCAAGCTAGCACCTTGATACATTGGACCATTCAAGATTTTTGACAAAAGAGGAGAAGTAGCGTATAAGTTGGAGATGCCAGCTCATATTTTAGATGTTCATAATGTGTTTAATGTTTCCCAGCTCAAGAAGTGTTTAAGGGTACCAGAAGAACAAGTGCCAATGGAAGAATTGGAATTAGAGGCAGATTTGACTTATGCCGAGCAACCGGTTAAAATCTTGGAAACCAAGGAGAGAGTCACAAGGAACAAGGTTATTTGATGGTGCAAAGTTCAATGGAAGCATGACACGGAATCAGAAGCAACATGGGAATTGGTGGATGATCTCAAGAAGGAATTTCCCTATCTTTTCTCTTCCGCGTCGAATCTCGAGGGCGAGATTCATTTTAAGGGGGTAGGTTTGTAGCACTCTCATTTTCATGCATCATGCATTCCATAAGGCCATATACATGTCTAACATTAATCCACATAAAAAGGAATAAATTTAAAATGAATTGGAAACAAAACCGCACTTAAGAATTCTGAGAAGTGCGGACTAGTCCGATATTGCGTGGACTGGCCCGATTTCTCTTTTACTTCAAATGGACTTGTCCCGTTTTTCCGCGGACTAGTATGTTTTTCCCTTTGGACACCTTTGGACTTGTCTGGTCCTGAGCGGACTAGTCCGGTGTTCCAATTGTTGAAAATTTTGCTAAGTCCTCGGACTTTTCCGGACTTGTCCTGTGTTCCGGCGGACTTGTCCATTTTTCCCTCTGACTAAAGTCGGACTTGTCTGTTTTACCCCTTTGGATAAGTTCAGACTTGTCCGATGTCCAGTCCGGACTTGTCCGATATCTCTTTGTTCAACTTTGGACTAGTCCGGCCCGTTTCAAACTTGTCCGATAAATCGCGACTCTGAGTTGATCTCTTGTTTAACGACTTGTTTCTTAGGTTTGATGTTATGTGGGCCTAGGGACGTTGTGCCTAACTCTTTTAGAGCCCATGTGGGACTCCAAACCGACTTCTACTCATCTCAAACTCAAAATCCACCCAACCCTAGCCTCCACCTCTATATAAACAACCCCACCCCTTGGCTTGACATCTATTTGCCACTTTTCCATCACACCCAAACTCTTGCTCGTGAATAGCCGCCACCAAGGAGGGAGAAGGAGATCTAGATCAAGAAGAGGAAGAGGAGGAAATCAAAGAGGATCAAGATCTCCATCAACTTCGTGTTCTTCATAAACAATTCACCATCAAGTTCTTCATCAACCCTAGATCATCAAGATCCAAGTGTTGCCTCCAAGATCCTTTATTCATTGGAGTTCTAAACACTTGGTATACCTTCTACTTCCTTTTCCTTACGTGAATTCAACCCCAAATCCCCAAATTCACGTCGATCTAGAAAACCCTAGTTCCCCAATTTTGCGAAGTGTGGACTTGTCCGGTCCCTAGCGGACTAGTCTTATTTTCCTGGTTAAATTGTGTTGAATTAATTCTAAAATCAAATCGAATCGACTCCAAACCTTTGTAGACTTCTTAATAACCATTGTAATTGATTAATAAACGTTATTAACAATTTGTTAACTAGTTTTGCTTCACAATTGCATTAATCATGCATATCATGTCATATTGAGTAATATTTGTGCACTTTTCTATTGTAATTCTTGTCTTGTATGTTCGTTGTGCAAATTAGACGGATTTGCGCTAGAGAGCGTTGCGTAGGATCTCCAGCACCAAGAGTTTGAAGGCTTTGACCCGAACCAATCCCAAGAGCAAGACAAGTGTCCTTGAAGCATATTGATCCTGTTTCCAAAATAAATGTTTCGTTTCCAAAATTGCATACTTGTGTCAATTTGATGGGAATCCTATGATAGGAAGTTTACTAGATTTGTTTAACCACCCTTGTCACCTGGAATTCATTGTAGAGAGCCGGGTTGGGCTTTTTACCGTTTTCGCTTCGCTTAATTAATTGGGATGGGAAAACAACACTACACATTTAATTATGCATTGATGAGATTATGGTTAATATGAACTAGTTAATATGATATGGTAATGGGTGATCTAAGCAAGCCTGGTATGTGGATGGGTTGGATGTTATGATTGTTTCGCTTGCTTTATTAGAACCGGTTTGTGGAGCGACGATCCAGGATTTAAAGTGCCGCCACGAGGCCAAGTATGGGTGCAGCGTAGCTGATTAATTAGGGCTTTGCCAGTGCTATATGGACCATTATGGATGCTCGGGGAAGGGGTAGTTGGATTGGGTTTGTTGATGATTGGTGGGACTACCTTGGGATCCGAATGGCTCAAGAGGGGGCCCTTGGTTGAAAATGTGCTCAGTTGGCGGCATCGCCACCAGTGAAACCTCAGTGGGGTCTAACTAGGCTAGTAATCCCTTTGTAAAGGCTATTTTGTGTTCTCTTGGTCACGCACCTAAGGAAGTGTGAGACAACATAATTGAGATTCTATAGTCATCGAAAGGTGATGAAATGACAAACATGTGGGTAAAGTGATATAATCTCTGCATAGTGTGTCTAAAACTATCATGATAGTCGTGCTCCCAATTATGAGCAACCTGGACCCTCACATGATTAGGGGAAACTAGGGATCTGGGATGGTTTGTTGGTTATGGTTATGGTTTGGTAATGGGTTATGGCTGCTTGTGGATTAAATTCTAGTACTAGATATGATTGATAGTAATAATCTGGAATATGGATGATGGTGATGAAATATGGACTGGTACTATGTTATTAATTATGGTTTATGATGGGTTCTTTCACATACATATAATATATTGCTTTCCAAATGTTTTAGTGTACTTTTCAGCACTTAGTCATTATTATATTCGTTATTTGAATTAGCTACATGTCATACTTTCCACACTGGTTGTGTACGACATGTACTCACCCTTGCAATTCCCCCACCAACAGTTGCAGGTCAGAATTGGGAGTTTAACGATGATTATGTGGAGTTCTAGGACGTGTCTGCCGTCAACTTTGCCTATGGAGTGTTGGAGCTACGCTATCCCTTTTGCTTAGTTGCTTACTTTGCTTAACTAGAGTATTTCCGCTGCATTAGTTGAACTTGTCATTAATATTCATTAGAGCTTGTATTTGAGGATACTGTGAAATTTGTAATAAAAGTGCTTAATTAATCTTGTTTTGTGGTAATTTTCTATATATCCTTTTGCGAGCGCACTCGTGTATGTGTGTTGAACGTCCTGGGCGCACATATGCGTTCACTTGGTTCATTTTCAGAACCAAGTGTCACAATTCCATTCATTTCAATAGTACGAATTTGTACGAAAATTTGAAGACTTGTTACTGGTGGGATGGAATGAAGAAGGACATAGCTGAATATGTTGCGTTATGTGATATTTGCCAACGAGTGAAGGTTGAACATCAAAGGCCAGCCGGATTATTGCAACCATTGAAGATACCGGAGTGGAAGTTTGATGAAGTTGGTATGGACTTTATAGTTGTATTATCGCACACTTAGTCAGGATATGACTCCATATGGGTTATTGTGGATCGTTGACCAAATCAGTGCATTTTATCTCTTAAAATACTACCTATAGTGGTGCGAAGCTGGCAGAACTGTATATGGGGAGAATAGTGTGTTTACATGGAGTACCTAAGAAAGTAGTATCCGATAGAGGTTCTCCATTTACCTCTAGGTTTTAGCAGAAATTACACGAGTCTATGGGAACTCAGCTGAATTTTAGTCCTGCGTATCATCCACAAACGGATGGAGAGGCCGAAAAGGACAAATTAGATATTTGAAGACATGCTAAGGGCATGTGTGCTAAAGTATGGAGGAAGTTGGGACAAAAGTCTGCCATATGCTGAATTCTCCTGCAACAACAACTACCAAGCATGTTTGAAGATGTCACCGTATGAGGCACTGTATGGAAGAAGACGTAGAACACCCCGATTTTGGAATGATATAGGATAAACCCAAGTATTTACACCTTATGTGATACAGGATGCTGAAAAGCAAGTCCAGATAATCCGTGAAAACTAAAAGGGTGCACAGTCGCATCAAAATGGCTATGCGGATTATTGGCGAAGAGACTTAGCTTTCTAAGTGGGAGACTTTGTGTATCTCGAAGTGTCACCTATCCAAGGTCATAAGATATTCAAGGTTAAAGGCAAGTTGGCACCTCGCTATATCGGACCATTCATGATTTTGGACAAACGTGGAGAAATGGAATATCATTTGGATATGCCAACCCATCTTTCAGATGTTCACGATATGTTACACATTTCTCAACTCAAGAAGTGCTTAAGGGTTCTGTAAGAACAAGTATTGATGGACGAATTGGAGCTTGAGGAAGATTTGACTTAAGTTGAGCAACCTATCAAATTTTTGGATACAAAGGAGAGGGACACGAGAAACATGGTAAATCGATGGTGCAAAGTACAATGGAAACATCATACTGAATCCGAGGAAACTTGGGAGTGAGAAGAAGATCTCTAGAAAGAATTTTCCTATCTTTTTCCTTCTACGATGAATCTCAAGGGAGAGATTCATTTTAACGGGGTAGGTTTGTAACACCCTCATTTTCATTCATCATGCAATGCATTCACCCCCATACATGTTGAGCATAAGACACTACAAAAAGAAACAATATTAAAATGTATTAGAGGCAAAAGAACCATTAAAATTAGCTTTGGGTACAGACTTGTCCAATCCCCACCCCAGACTAGTCTGTTATACCCATCTGCTATGGCGTAATTCAGTTTCTTCGGGGCAACGGACTTGTCTGTTACCTGGTACGAACTAGTCTGTTTTGCTACTGTTCTCGTCTGGACATGTCCATTAATTTTACGGAGTAGTACAATTTTGAAATTGTAAACCCCCGGACTTGTCAGGATAATTACATTTTAGTCTGTGATCCCTTTCCGCTATGGTACAACCGACTTGTCCGCTTAATTACGGACTAGCCCGTTATGAGAGCAGAGCCAAAAACGGACTTTTCCGGCCTTCATACGGACTAGTCCAGTTTCTCGAGTTTCGACTTGGATTCCTATTTTCTTCCATGACGTATTATTAGGTGTTTAACATACTTAGGCCCTATAAGGTCGTGCCCCACCCCCAAAGAAGAACCAAGTGGGACCCCACCAAGGCCCCTACCTGCCCCCACCAACTCCTACTTGGATTTCACCCTAACCCACCACTCCTTCACCTATATAAACAACGCAAAGCCCTCCTCTCACCCCCTGCCCACATGAGAAAGCCCCACTGCCCTTCCGTGTCAGTGATCCGCCATTCTTGTGAGGGGAAGCTCTTGCCATAAGGAAAGGTGGTGGAAGGATAAAAAGAAGGAAAAGGAAGGATCGAGTGAGATCGTCGCCGCTGCTACGTTCTTCTTCATCAACTCTTTGATTTCAATGTTCTTCTTCTACATCTTGCCGCCGATTAATTATCAATGGATCTAGATGTCAAGTTTCACGCATTACGCCTATCTTGGACTGTTGGACAATTACATTCAATGTAAATTTTGTAGATCCAATTTTCAACGTCGATTTTGACCCCACACTTGATTCAAACCATTCCCTAGTTGGGAAGTTCGCAAAACCCTTGATGTAGTCCGGTCTTTGAATTCTTGAAATTCCTGAAACTTCCCCAATTTTCTCGGAAATGACTCAAAACTTGCTCAAACATGTAAAAATTAATTGTGACCAGTTAGTAAGCAATAGTTTTAACTTAATAATGTGTACTACCTCATAATTGCATCATTCATGCATATCATGACATATTGTGTAATATATGAGCATTTATTTGTTGTAATGCTTGTTTCGCTTGTTTGTCGCGCGAAATAGAAGGAAACGCTCTAGAAGGTGCTTACGAGAACCTTTAACACCAGAAATTTGAAGCTCACAATCCAAACCAGCCACCGGAGCAAGGCAAGTGCCCTTGAACATTTTAATCCTTTTTTGAAATGTTTTGTTTCAAAACTGCATGCTTGTGTCAATTCGATGGGAAAACCAATAGTAGTTGTTTACTAGCCTTGTATGACCTACCTTGTCGCTCGGAATGAAATGTAGAGAGCCAGAAAGGGTATTTTACATTTTTTATTGATTTGCTTAATTGGGATCTGAAACAACCAAATGAATTAATTATGAACTAATGAACATACAGACTATTTGAATTGATGGTAATGACCCTTAGCAATATGGAATTAGGGATCTAAGCAAGCCGGTTATGTGGAATGGGTTGGGTGATTTGGTGGTTTTGCTTGCTTTAGATCTAAGTGCCGGTTCGTGGAGCGACCACCAAGGATTACAATGCCACCACAGGGCCAAGTATGGGTGCAGCTTACCCAATTAATTAGTTTATTGCGAGCATCATTCAGATCATTTTGGAGGATCCAGGAATGGGAGTCAGTTGGGTTTGCAATTGTGGAAGGACTGCCCTGGGATACGAATAGCACAAGAAGGTGCCCTTTGGACGGATGTGTTTAGTTGGAGACATCACCTCTGCTGAATCCTTAGTGGGTCTGCACATGCTGGTAATCACTTTGTAAAGGCTGTTTTATGATCTCTTGGCCACACACTGACGGAAAGTGTGAGACAACATAATTGATATTCCTTAGTCAACAAAAGCTGATGAAATCACAAACTTGTGGGTAAAGTGATGCCGCCTCTGCAGAGTGTAAAACTATCATGATAGCTATGCTCCCGATCATGAGCAAACTAGACCCTCACATGATTAGAGTTATGGACCTGAGTATTGAATATGAGCTGAAATTGGGTATTGGGTTATGGAATTGGTTATGGTTAATTGAGTATGGATGGATATGGTTATTTATACAGAAGGGTCATTTATGGTTGGCGAATGGTAATTGATGGAATTGGGTATGGTATTGTTGGTTACTTGGGTAATGTTGGGATTTGACCTCACCTAGTAATCATAAGTTGCATTTTCTTACTTCTATGAATGAAATGTACTTTTATGCAATACACCATTATTGTCGAACTTGTTTAAGCTACATATCATATTTTCCCACACTTGTTGAGTACGACATGTGCTCACTCTTGCTATTCCCACATTAATTCAGCAATAGGTGTGAATTTGATGTATTCTGGGGGTTATGAGGAGTACTAGGTGTGCGTGTTACTGTTAAATGCCTGTGAAGATGGAGTCTACTATTGCTTAGTTTTCCCGCTGCAATGTTATTAGAACTTGTGATTTGAGACTATTTGAATATTGTAATAAGGTACTATTTATTATTCGAAACATTGTTATAATCTAAATATCATTTGTGATGTACTCGTGTATGTGTGTTGAACATCCTGGACACACATATGCATCATATTTGGTTCATTCTCGGAACCGGGTGTCACAACCCCGGACCACTTGAGCGCCAGCCACGAGCGCACGATCACTGGGAGCAGGGTCTCTTCGGTGATCCTTGAGCCCGGGCCTTAAACTGCTTTGGCCACACATGCCTTAGCCATCAGCACCATGTCCACAAAAATTGGGGCCTCGAAAGCGATGTCTGAGTCTGTGCCCTGACCTACCACGATCACGGACACCTCGGTCGCCGATACCTCACCCCAGGTCATATCTCTGCACTGAAAAAATCATGAGGATCATACGAGCCCCATTTAATCACGAGGATCGTACGAGCGCCACTTACGGGCACATAAATTAAATGGAGACCCTCACCTCTACGATTGATGGAGGATCGCCTTGGGCCCAGACTTCGTGACGTCTAGTTCAAGGGCTATAGGAAGGGATCGCTCGATGCTTGCCTTCGCCTTCTTTAAGGCTAAATCTGTAGCAGGCTCTGCTGCCTGCTTCTGACCAACACCCACTGGCAAGGACGACTCATTCGGGATAGGGTCACGCGTGCTATAGGAGTCTCGCGTCTCCAGCGGAGATCGGTCGACCACCTTCATGGCCCGCGTCACCCTACCATGTAAACGTTCATACTACCGTAGAGTATTGATTTCATCGTATGTTCATCCTAGAGGTGGCATAGCAACACAAACACAAGGGTTTATACTAGCTCACGCAAAGTGCACTATGTCCAGTGTCAATCTCCTGCTCTTTATTGATCGAAAGAGGGACAATAGTGTTATAGGGGTTTGAGTTATCAATTCCCGTGTGACAAGACATGTGAGTGTGTGCGTTCGTCCACCGAACACCCTCTCTTCTTGAAGGTGGCCTTGGAACCTCTTTTATAGGTAGCTCCAACATGCATTGACTAGTCGTCTATCTAGCCCCGGCTCTCCTCACAAGTGGGGTTTGGGTTACAATGTTTTCTTCTCTCTTCAGTTTGAGGAATGTCAGTTAGATAGGACCGCCTCACCCCCCCCCCCCCCCCCCAAAAAAGGACCCACAAGACCAACCGCGAGGGGGGCGAATTCACCTTGTATTTGCTTTACATACGCATTTACCTTACACATTTCCTCTACGCACTTTTCCTTTGACGCACTTGCGTTCATGCCTTACTTTCATACGCCCGTAGGCTTTTTTGTTTACCATAAATTTCATAGATTTCTTACTTTTCTTAGAGTTCATGTACTCGAGCAAGGCTCGCTTGTAATCTTTCTCTCACCTTTTCAACTAACAAAGATAGTGGATAGACTCCCGCTAGATGTAGGGCTTTTTTGCCCGAACCAGGATAAATCTCTTGTCTTTTGTAGCTAGCCATTGTTGACAGTCGTTATATACCAATTTCGACCATCAATATAACTCAATTATGTGATGGAATGAATATTTTTTACACACATTATCGTTAATATAACCTAATTCCACTTATACTTGGATAGTGCACACAGGTATTTTATACAGAAATGAGGTAAAAGAAGGGGAGCAATCCTATAAATATCGTCCCAGCCAATAAAGCACCGACATGTGGAATCACATGGATCAAATGACCCACAAACAGAAGTATTCGAGGCCATCCAACGGTGTATCACCCATATCCGTCAATGGGACCCACCTGGAAGTCCCCTAAGGAAGCACACTAGAATTGGTCCAACTTCATGTTCGATTGACTAGGAGGTTCGACTGATGCTTTCCTAGCGCCAAACTCGATGAGCTTCCACGTGTCGACTCAATGTGGTGCCCTAATCACGATGAAGACTGATAAACACATTTTTGGTGGCGGGAACCGACCCTTCTCCATCTATAAATAGGACCCCCTACTCTTACTTCACACACACACAACTTACGCATCATTCTATTGCATACACTAGTTCTCCTAGTATCTTAGTGGAGTTTAGGTTGTATAGAGGATCTTCTAGTCCCAAGTCCAAATTGGGAAATGTATGGCTCATGCATCTTTTCTTGTATTTGTGACTTTATGCATAACAAATATATGATCTTTAGTCCTCTTTTTTCCATATACTTGGATGAAACATTTCTTATTTGATTGTGGATTCCATGTATGTGGTAGGAGTAGTCTTTATGATTATGCCTTAACAATATTATTTTATCATCATAAACACTACAAACCTCCACTATAGTCTAATTAGTTATAATATGATCATGTCGATATGAATAACTTATGCTATGTCTCAACATTGGTTCAACGATGTTTAGGTTAGTCATTGCCTTAAGATGGCTTGTGTCATGACTCTTAAGGTATTTACTTAATATGCTAGCGTGGTTCTATGATAGTTAAGTAATGTTGGATGTCTCGTAGATCTATAGATTGAAGAGGTAGGCAGTAGGTGGTGACAACTCTATCCGTCCTTGTAATCCTCCACGTTCCGCTATGCCACAGGCTCTTTGCAAGAGTCATCCTAGTATTGCTAGGGGTAAACCCGTGCCTAATGTGTTGAACAACTTAGCATAAGAATTCACCATTGACATGCTCATTAGTACCTAACCTAGGCTACATCTACGTATATTAGAAGCATTGTAGGAGCAACTCCCCAACTCTTAATCTAATCTCCATTAGGACCCATTTACCTCTAGAATAGATTGCTTAGGTATGTGTCACACTATCCATATTATCAGCTTACCCCTGTCTTGGGAATTGATTAGTATCCCATAGTTTGATCATAAGAGTAGTGTCTAGTTTACTCCATTGCCTTCCCTTTGGATAAATACGATACCCCTGGGAATACTCTTGGGTGAAATGCTACACAACAGTTTCCGTGCGCTTGCGGATTTTTATCTGTGACATAAGAAATGTGAACAACCATACAAAGACGACGTAATTAAATGCAAAACTAGTCGATTTCAAAAGCATCGACAGTTGGGTCGGAAGGTAGGGTAATGCTCTTGCGCGTTCTCATTAGCTTCATCATGGCTCCATCAACTACGATTTCCGACCCCGTCAAGGAGGTCTGCACCGGCGTTTTTGAGTTCCCCATCAACAACAACAGGGGCTTAATGTCCATTCCATCTTTGCCATAGGCCAGACTTTCCATTTCGAGAGCGTAGACTTCATTGCCAACGATGCAAGCATCCTCCAGAGAGTCTGCGACGCCCACATTCACAACGCTCTGGTAGTTTCCTTCATCGAGATGATCGACCACGAAATCCTATTTCTCCAAGAAATCTGGGAAGAAACCGCTGACGACAACTTCGACCCCGACGACGCCACCAAGGTATGTAATCGCCCTTGCGAATGCTATGTCAAAGAAACGGGTGAAGGCATCAGCAACAAACACCCACCAACACTCTGCCAGAGTTCACTACGACGCAGCTAGAGGCACGGATCCTTCGGCTCGATAAAGCGCCAGCGGCCGTTGCTGAACAGACTGACCTGCTGGCGGCGACATATGGAATCACAACCCACGCCGGACCCACACGGCCAGGCATGGAAAGGACCATATACCGACCTGCACCATATCAAGGCCTAGATCTAGATACAGCGCCCTCCCGGGCATTTCACGTTCGTGCCAGCATTCTTGCCAGCGTGAAAAATTCCCCGCACTTCGAGCAGGCGAGCCAAAATGTAGTGGCGGCAGCCACCATACTGCGTGGCGTGCCGGAACCTGTTGAGCCTAGATCAGGATGAGCCTACCGAAACATTCAGTCCCTATTGGACAAGAGGCATTATACCTAGGAGGTATCCAGGGACGCGTCTTGGGCAAAGTCAGACCATCAAGGCCTCGCACCTCTGCCAAGGTAAGCAAGGTCAGAGGAACGAGACCGTCGGCCCCGATGCGCGTCTCAACCTACGGGCAAAGTGGCGACTCCGACTCCTGCAGAACTACTGGATCACGATGTCAGGCCCGGGAATTCATCCCAGCACTTCGGCCAAGGGTCCCACACCGCGGACTCATTCGGGATGTTACCTTGACAGCGACAAAGATCGGAGCCTAGGCCCTGATGCTCCCGGGTCAAAGGCCATCGGCAGGCAGGTGCGCGACACAACTTTTCCACCTTGTTTCTGTGCACCGAACAACATAGACAAATACGACAGCAAAATTAATCCCAACGTGTGGTTGGAAGATGTGCGAGTCCCTGGTTCACAAACTTTGTTTTGCCAAACCAAGAAGCCTAATGTGACACTCGGTTCCAAAAATGAACCAATCTTAATGCATATGTGTTCCCACGATGTTTAACACACATACACAAGTGATTCACAAATGATAGACAGATCATAACCACGTCTCGAATAATAACACTAATAACTATACCTTATTACAAACCAAATAGTCTTGAATACAAGCTCTAAAATATTGCAGAGGAAAACAATAAACACTAATGACACCAACTCCACAGGCAAGCTTGACAGTAACACACATGCCTAGAACTCCTCAAAGACCTTCGGGTACTCCACATTGTCGCCTACGACTGAATTTGCTGGGGGAATAGCAAGGGTAACAGGGAATGATAATTAAATGGCTAATTGTATAAAAGTACATTCAAAATAGTTGAAAATGCAATAATATTGTCATTTAGTGTGGCCCTTCCCAAAATAACCCAAATAACATTAATCTCAACTTATGTAACCAATACCAGCAAAAATAATCCATAATCAACTATAACTGCTTATCTGTCTCAATTTCATCAATTCCATGTACTAAAGCCAATTACTACATCAATACCAACTCCATATTCAGTTCCAGTCATTAAACCATGTTCAAAGTCCATAACTCTAATCATGTGAGGGTCCAGGTCGCTCATAACCGGGAGCACGGCTGTCATGATACCTTTTAACACGCTCTGCAGAGGTTGAACCACTTTACCCACAAGTTTGCGATTTCATCATCTTTCGATGACTAAGGAATCTCAATTATGCCGATTCGCACTTCCTTGTGTGTGTGGCCAAGAGATCACAAAATAGCCTTAACAAAGTGATTACTAGAATATTCATACCCCACTGAGGTTTCACAGATGGTGATGTCTCCAACTGAGCACATCAAACCAAGGGCCCCCTCTTGAGCCATTCGGATTTCAGGGTAGTCCCACCATCACTACAAACCCATCTGACTACCCCTTCCCTGAGCCTTCCTAATGGTCCAAATAGTACTGGCAATACACTAATGAGTCAGCTAAGATGCACCCATACTTGGCCCTATGGTGGCACTGTAAATCTTGGATGGTCGCTCCACGAACCGATCCTTAGATCTAAAGCAAGTAAAACCACCAAAAAGGTCCAACCCATTCCATGTATCCGGCTTGCTTAGATCCCTAGGTTCCATGTTGCAATAGGGTCGCTATTATCAATTCTCGTCATTCATGTCTTCAATAGTTCATAATTAAGCAATATGATGGTTTCCTAAACCCAATTGAGTATAGTGAGGAAAAAGTGTAAAATACCATTCCTGACACTCTACATTGTGTTCAAGCGACAAGGGTGGTCATACAAGACTAGTAAACTCCTATAATTGGGTTTCCCATAAATTTGACACAAGCATGCAATTTTGCAAATAAAACATTAAAAGACCTGGATCAAATGTATCAAGGACACTTGCCTTGCTCTTGAGCTTGGTTTGGATCAAAAGCTTCGAAGTTCTGGTTCTACAAGTCCTCAAAAGCACTATCTATAGTGATACCTTCTATTCTGCTCGACGACATGTGAAACAAATATTGCTCAAATATTACTCAATATGCCATGACAGGCATCATTGATGCAATTGTGAGGTAAAACTTGTTATTGAGTTGCTATTAATGTCTACTATCAAGTTACAATAGTTTTTTAACAAGTTTGAACACGTTTTGAATTGATTTGAGTCAAATTGGGTTCAATTCAGCAACAATAGATTCAAAGGTCGTACAAGTCTGGTATCAGGTCCGCACTAGTACGCCCTGTCAAGAACTGCACAAATAGGGTTTTTCTGCACAACGAGAATTAGTGTTAAACTCACATGGAAAATTGGATGTAGAGGGCATACCGCGAGTTTAGAGATCCAAGGATCGAGAATTGGGTGCAAGATTTGAATCTTGACGTTTAGGGTTGATGGTGAGGTGTTGAGGACGATTTAGTGATGAAGAACGTCGATGTCAAAAAATTGATGAAGATCGGGCTTGCTTGATCCTCCTTCTTCTTCTCCTCCTTCTCCTTGCTGCTGGATCTTCTCTTGATGGCATCACACGGCAAGAACACGACAACGGGGGTTTTCTCAACATGTGGAGAGATTTGGGGTATTGGGTGGCTTATATAGGGGTGGAGAGGTAAGGTTTTCGAATGGATTTGGAGTAGAATTCGGTGGAGAACGAATAGGGGCCATGGTGGGGTCCACTTGGGCTCCTCTGTGGTTGGGCACAAACTTCTTGGGCCCAATTAAGGAAATTACCCAATAACTTAAAGTGGAAGAAAATAGAATTTGAGTTGGACTCTGAAAGCCGGATAGGTCCGCAAGAATGGCCGACAAGTCCGTTTTGGAATAGAAACGATATCGTAGAAGTCTGATGCTGGGGACCGGACAAGTCCGAGGCTTGGCAAGAAATTGGTCCAGACTGGAATCAATGTCGGACTAGTCCGCTCAGAGTCGGAAAAGTCCGAAAAAACATCAGAAACTACACCGGACTAGTCTGTGCGGTGTGCCGGATAAGTCTGGTGTTTTGAAGAACTAAAATTTTTGAAACAGAAAAGGGACACCAGACTAGTCCGGGGTAGAGACCAGAAAAGTCTGCTCCCTAACAGGATTAAAATGTTGATTAGACCTAATTTCATTTTAATCTTGTTCCTTTTTAGGTTGCTTGATGTTAAGCACGTACGAGGATGCATGCAATGCATTATGCATGAAAATGAGGGTGTTACAAACCCACCCCCCTTAAAATGAATTGAAAGTGCATCAAGGCATCCCTTGTGGGTTTTGGTTGATTTATGACAAAAAATGAGATCCTAACCAAATTGTTGAGAGGAGCGCGGGTTTTAATGAAAACATGGAGAAAGCGCAAAAAGAAAGAAGAGTGAGAAATCAAGTTGGAAAGAGCTCAAGAGATTAATAGAATAATCTTTGTGTATGGAGTGTGTTGGAGTAACACACCCCAAGAGCTCGAGCAAATTTTAATCC
Organism: Tuctoria greenei; assembly: GCA_036927565.1. Lineage (NCBI taxonomy): Eukaryota > Viridiplantae > Streptophyta > Magnoliopsida > Poales > Poaceae > Tuctoria > Tuctoria greenei. Next base: position 61,872,406 of record JAYESD010000006.1, read on the forward strand.
TCTCACTGCACCAATTCATACATGTTGGGACTAGTCCGATATACCCCGAAATAGTCCGATAATCCCTCTGTCCAGAATTGGATGTCTGCACAGTCCAGGTTTACTCAGACCGGACTAGCCTGATATCACCACGCACTAGTCCGATATCTCTCTGACTAAAATCAGCCTAGTCCTCCCCAATGTGGACTAGTCCTCAACACTTCACAGTTTGCACGAAGTCGGACAAGTCTGATATCCCAACGGACTAGTCCGATATCTTTCTGACCTAAATCGGACAAGTCTAATATCTACACGGATTAGTCTGAAAACCTTCTGACTAAAATCGGACAAGTCCTCCATGTGCGTTCTTGTCCCCAATTAACTAAGGGTTTCACCACTGCCGGACTAGTCCGATAATGGGGGGACTAGTCCGAACATTTCTAGAGACAAAATCGGACTAGTCCGCCCCTGGCCGGACAAGTCCGATAATTCAGGATACTTAGGGTTTCCCACAAGCTGCACACCGGACTAGTCTGAAGTCCACCGTGGACTAGTCCGAACATCGCGAACCCTAGTAGTAACCCTTGTAAACCCTAGTATAAATAGAGGTGCACGACCTAACTATGAACTATCTCGACCCCCTACGCCGTCAAACCCTCCAAGAGCCTAGAAAACACGTCTCTCCACACAATCGAACGCAAGAAAGATCAAATCCTTGTGGATTAATGTTAGATCAAAGGAGATACACGATTCTTCATGTTTTGAGCTCTTAGGATTGATTCTCTCGCACACTCTTGTTCTTTATTGCATATAATTCGAGTGTGTTGGTGGTGTCTTCAGTTGTAAATCTTGGGGAGCCCTCAACTTGTGAGAGGGCCCCTTGAACATGGTTATTCTTACCCCTTTGTGGTTAGTGGAAGAGAATCAGCCTCCGTGGCGATTCGACGAGGGTAGGGTTGGTGAAGACCCAGTCCTTTTGTGGGCTCCTCAATGTGGATGTAGGTTGCCTTCGTGAGAACCAAACCACAGGATAAAGTCTTGTGTCTTCACTTTGTGCTTATTGTTCATTGCATCTAGGGTTTAATTGATCTTAGTCAAATTACGTCAAAACTTGAAACTAAGGTTACCTTGTGCTATCTTCAGTTTAATTGAGGAAACAAACTCTAGTTACATCTTAATTTCCGCTGCGTAGAGTACTTGAATCGAGATCATCGATCAAACTTCATTGATCTAGTCCGCACGCACCGTACTAGTCTGCACACTACAGACTAGTCCGATTTATCAGTATTTGATCAAGCTGCTGAGTGTTGCAGGTTCCGAATAAAATTCAAAAAGTCCTATTCACCCCCCTCTAGGCCACATTCAATTGGTATCAGAGCAGGACTCTTTAAAAGGAGACTAATCGCTCGAAGAGAAAATGTCGAACATGAAGGATGTGCACAAGAGCCTCAACCAAGAGAAGGTTGAAGACTAAAAGGCTCAAAAATTGGAGAAGCTCCTCGACGCCATTCAAGATTTTGAGGACGATGATGAGGAGACGCTTGAACTCAAGGCGCTCCTATAGAAGAAAACTCTCTCCAAAGGCAAACTGAAGGTTGAAGATGCAAAGAAGAAGAAGGGGAGTAGTCACACCGACTACTCCCGATATCCTTTCAATTATGATCGTTTGAATTCTAATAATAACCATTATTTATCAATTCCTTTAGGAAATTCCCCATTCTTTGATGGCAACGATTATTCTATGTGGAGGCAAAGCATTAAAATGCACTTAATCTCTCTTAACCCTAGTTTGTGGCACATAGTGTGTACAGGTATAGATATCCCAGACGACGAAGAAGATCTAACACCGAGCCAAGAGCAGGCGATTCATCGGAATGCTCAAGCTGCAACGGTGATCATATCGTCTTTGAGTCGAGACGAGTTCACCAAGGTGGATGGACTCGAAATTTCTAAGGAAATATGGAATACACTACAAACAGCACATGAAGGCGATCATCATGTGAAAGAAGCCAAGATTGAGATGATCGAAAGCGAATTGGGAAGATTCGCTATAGAAGAAGATGAGTCACCGCAAGACATGTATAATCGTTTGAAGACTCTCATCAACAAGGTTAGAGCATATGGAAGCAAAAAGTGGAACGATTACAAGGTGGTGAAGCTCATTCTTAGAGCCTTCATGCCTCGCAATGTCACCTTGTGCTCAGTGATTAAAGAAAGCCTCGGGTAAGAGAAAATGATGTCGGATGAATTGCTTGGAAACATCATCAATTTCGAGATGATGGAGAAGCAAGAAAAACATGTCAAAGAGATTGCCGACCTCACCACAGCAAAGAAGAAGGGGGTTGCCTTGAAATCCACTTGCAAGCCCATGTCTAAAGAAGCTCGAGAAGCCTAAGAAGAAGACGGCAGTGATCATGAGAGCAGTGACATAGATGAAGAAGACATGATCCTCTTTATGAAAAAATTTATAAGGATGATGAAAAGAAGACAAGGGGGTAGATAAAATGATGGAAAACACAAAGACAAGTCAAGACCGAAGTTGAGGCGGGCATGCTATAACTGTAATGAATATGACCACTTTGTAGTTGATTGCCCATATGAAGAAAAAAAAGAAGACCAAGGAAACAAAGCCTCAACCTAAGAAGTTCTTCAAGAAGAAAAAGCAAGCTAGACAGGCGCACCAAGGAAAGGAGTTGGACTCAAATGATGAGTCCTCGTTCGAAGAGGAAGAGGAGATGGCTAGCATAGCCATCAAGAAGAAAACGAAGAAATCCACCCTCTTCCCAACTATTGGCGCATGGAAGAACAACGACACATGTCTCATGGCAAAGGAAGGTAAAAGAAAGGTAACATCTAAATCTTCCTCCTTGCATGCTTACTCTAGTGATAGTGATGCCAATAGTGATAATGAATATATACTTGTTGGCCTAGATAAGAAAATTGTCGCAAAAATGAAATTCTTAATGGATAAACTTATTGATAAGGAGGATCTTGTTGATCTCCAAGAAGATATGATCATCCTTTAAAAGGAGGAGTATCTTAAGATCAAAAATCTCCTTGAACTTGAAAAGGAGCGAAGCAAGTCACTAGAGCTTGAATTAGCTTCAAGCAAGGAAGCTTGCTTGAAGTTAAGAGACTCAAATGTAATTATCAAGGGTGAACTTGCTAACTTGACAAAAGTTAACAAGATCCTCGAAGTACAAGTTGAGTCACTAAAGCGAAGTGACCCTTCATCCTCTTTAAGCTCACCTTCTCAACAGCTAAAATCCGAATCTGCTACTACTTGTACATGTGCTAAAATTGAAACTAACATGAAGGATAAGTCGAACTTGGCAAAGGACAATAATCCTTCCAGTAGTGGCATATTTGACAAGGAGAAGATCAAGTATGCACACAGTGCATACTTGACCACAAGGCCTCCTAATGTCAAATGTTGCATTGGGTATTCTTATGGTGAAAAGCAAAATGCTAGAAGCCATAAGAATAACAAGGAGCACATTGCCTTTATCAAGGGAAACTCCCCTCAAGCTAGAAAGGATAATAATGTTGGCAAGTCCAAACATGCTAATTCATACGAGCAACAACTTTTATTTAGAACTTTTGATGCATCTTATGTTCTTATGAAAAGCAACTTTGGTAAAGTGTATGCCAAATATGTTGGGCCACGCCATGGGAACACCAAGTCCCATGTGTGGGTGCCCAAATCTATTGTAACTAACCTGAAAGGACCCAAGCAAGCTTGGGTACCTATAACCAAGGCATAATTTGTTTTTGCAGGCCTACTCTTCTGGTGGAGCAAAATGGGTGCTACTCAGTGGATGCACCAACCACATGACCGAAGAAAGAGGGATGTTCGTTGAGTATGAAGTAAATGAAGATCCAAGCGAGGGCATCTACGTTGGAGACAATAGTCAAGGAAGGGTGCTCGGTACCGATAAAATTGCAATATCATCTCAACACACGCTTTCTCATGTTTTGCATGTTGACTCCTTAAAATATAACCTTCTGTCGATACCTCAATTATGTGACAAGGGTTATAATTTCTTGTTCACTAATGAGTGTGTGACCGTCTCTAGAAGGAGTGATGACTCGGTTGCATTCAAGGGTGTGTTAAAGGGAAAGATTTACCTTATTGATTTCAACAAAGATAAAGCCGAACTTGATACATGCTTGATTGCAAAAACCAACATGGGTTGGCTGTGGCATAGATGGCTAGCACATGTTGGTATGAGGAATCTTCAAAAACTCCTCAAGGGCGATCACATCCGAGATTTGAAGGATGTTGTTTTTGAGAAAGACAGCCCTTGTAGTGCGTGCCAAGCCAGGAAGCAAGTAGGAGCACCTCATCTCGCGAAAACGTCATGACAATGACAAGACAGCTCGAGCTACTTCACATGGACCTATTTGGTCCAATTGCTTACATAAGCATCGACAGTAACAAATATGGCTTAGTAATTGTTGATGATTTTTCACGCTACATGTGGGTTTTCTTTTTACATGATAAGACAAAAACTCAAGGAACCCTCAAGATGTTTCTCAAGCATGCCCAAAATGGGTTCTCATTGAAGATCAATAACATACAAAGTGACAATGGCACCGAGTTCAAGAAAACCCAAGTTGAAGAGTACCTAGACGAAGAAGGGATAAAGCATGAATTCTCATCACCGAGTTCTCCTAAACAAAACGGAGTAGAGGAAAGAAAGAATTGAACCCTCACAAAGATGGCGAGGACAATGCTTGATGAGTACAAGACTTCAAATCGGTTTTGGGCGGAAGCGGTTAACACCGCCTGTCACGATATAAACCGACTCTATCTTCATCGACTTCTCAAGAAAACGTCACATGAGCTAATCACCAGTAACAAGCTGAATATTTCCTACTTTCGAGTTTTTGGTTCTAAGTGTTATATTCTGAACAAGAATCCTAGGACATAGAAGTTCGCTTCAAAGTCCAATGAAGGTTTCTTGCTTGGTTATTATTTGAACTCCTACGCCTATGGTGTCTTCAACAAGGTCTCCGGACTTGTTGAAGTAGCACGTGACGTTGTGTCCAATGAAACTAACGGCTCTCAAGAATAGCAAGTTGATCAGTGTGTGCTAGATAGAGAAGAAGCTCCTTGTCAAGCGTTGATACAAATGGCGTTGGGCAATGTTTAACCACAAGCGCCACCTCCAAATGCGAATGATGAAGATGAACCACAAGTGGAGGTAATTGATCAAGGGGGAGCCTCTACACAAGATCAACCTCAAGAAGACAAAGATAATCAACACCCCAATGAAGGCAACCATCCAGGGGGAGAAGAAGACGATCATGAAGTTTCAAGACCACAAGTGCCACACCCAAGAGTACACCAATGCGTCCAAAGAGATCACCCAATCGACATCATAATCGGTGACATCCAAAAAGGGAGTAACCACTAGATCTCGCATAGCTAACTTTTGTGAGCATTACTCTTTTGTATCCTTTTTGGAACCGTGCATAATTGAGGATGCATTGAAAAATCCAGATTGGGTGGTAGCGATGGAAGAAGAACTCGACATCTTCAAATGGAACGAGGTGTGAGAACTCGTCGAAAGACCCAAGTTCAACGTAGTTGGCACAAAGTGGGTGTTCCGCAACAAACAAGACGAACACGGGGTGGTGACAAGGAATAAGGAACGACTTGTGGCCAAAAGGTATTCACAAGTCAAAGGTTTGGATTTCGACAGAACCTTTGCTCCCGTAGCTAGGCTTGAATCAACTAGAATATTATTTGCATATGCTACTCACCATGATTTCAAGCTCTATCAAATGGATGTGAAAAATGCCTTCCTCAACGGACCAATCATGGACGAGGTGTACGTGGAACAACCCCCCGGATTCAAAGATCAAAAGTTCCCCAACCACGTGTTCAAACAGCGTAAGGCTCTCTATAGCCTCAAACAAGCTCCTAGAGCTTGGTATGAGTGCCTTAGAGATTTTTTAATTGAAAATGGATTTAAGATTGGCAAAGCTGATTATACGTTGTTCACAAAAGCATTTTGACAATGATATTTTATTTGTCAAATTTATGTGGATGACATTATCTTTGGTTCAACTAACAAATCCATTTGTGAAGAATTTAGTAAGATTATAACAGATAGGTTCTAGATGTCCATGATGGGAGAGGTGAAATACTTCTTGGGATTCCAAGTGAATCAACAAAAGGAAGGGACATTTATAAGCCAAACCAAGTATACTCAAGACATACTCAAGAAGTTTGGAATGGACAAGGCGAAGCCAATTAAGGCTCCCATGGCGAGGAATGGACACTTGGATCTAAATGAAGACAGACCAAACGTGGATCAAAAGGTATATTGCTCCATGATTGGATCCCTACTTTTATTATGTGCATCTGGGCCTGATATTATGTTGAGTGTGTGCTTGTGTGCAAGATTTCAAGCAAATCTTAAGGAGTGTCATTTGACAGCCGTCAAGAGAATCTTGCGATATTTAGTTCATACACCCAACCTAGGCCTTTGGTATCCTAAAGGTTCTAAATTCAATCTCATTGGATACTCTGCTGCAGATTATGCCGGATGCAAAGTAGATAGAAAAAGTACCTTCAGTACATGCCAATTCCTAGGTAGATCTCTAGTTTCTTTGTCCTCCAAGAAACAAAACTCCATTGCCTTATCCATGGCCGGACCGGAGTATGTTGCAGCCGGGAGTTGTTGTGTAGAACTCCTTTGGATGCGACAAACTCTAAGGGATTACGGTTACAATATGAGCCGTATTCCACTTCTTCGTGATAATGAGAGTGCCATTAAAATTGCCCATAATCTAGTTGATCACTCTAGGACCAAACACATAGACATCCGAGATCACTTTTTGAGAGACCACTCAATGAAAGGAGACATAGCCATTTCCCATGTCAACACTGAAAAACAACTAGCCGATACCTTTACCAAGCCACTTGATGAAAAATGTTTTTGCGAGCTCTCGCACTAAATATCCTAGATGCTCCGAACATGGCTTGAAAACTGGCATACCTGTATGGTTTATTCAAAATACATTGATTGTGTTATGAAAATCATCTCTCTCTCTATTTTCTCCGAAAAACTATTTTAATTACTTGATCTTGGTGAATTATGGTCATAGCTTGAATGTTGTATGTTTACTGATCATATTAATCAAGATTATTGTGTGTTTTGCCCCCCTATTTTCTCTATAAGAACCTTCGAATATATATGTAGGATCGAAGAGCACGTGAAAAGCTACCAGAGGGGGGGTGAATGGTAGATTTAAAAATCTTACACAGCAGAAACAATAAAACCCTAATCCCTTCGGTAGAAAAATGATCTGTTAAAGAAATCGTGTGTGAGACTAATCTAAACGTGTTTCACCGTGAAAAAAAAGTGATATTTATCAGAGAGAATCAAGTCACGAAGACAACACAAAAAGAATTACTCAAATCCGTCAAGAAAAACTCAAGTTATGATCGAAAGATCAGACTATGGTCAATCTGACCTACCCGAGAAAAACAGTTCTGAAACTCGTGTAGATCAAAAACCACAAATCCAATGACCGTGAAATTTTGACAGATGATAGACAATCAAGTTGTGAAGACAACCCAAAAAGAATCACGTCAATTGGATCAATAAAACTCGAGTTATGATAAAACCACCGACAAAAGGTAGTGCTGTCCAGAAACTCGACGAGTAGAACTTGTCTGGAACAAGTCGGACGAACAAGGCACAAAAGTTCCTTCAAACTACGAATTTTATTCAATAGAACACAAGAGGAATAGCCCCAAAGTCGTCTGTCACGAGCTTTGGCCTTCCCTCGCTTATATAACCAGCCCTTAGGCCATCCCAATCTCAACTAGGACTCCAATCCTAATCCGATCACAATCGGAACTTTCCATAACTGCTTAGGACTCTTCTATACGCAGATAGAAGCAATCTTAAGACTTCCAAACACCTTAGGAACGTATCCCACATTCCTAAACAACTCAAATTCGTGACCCACACGAAATCCTAACATAACCAACTCGATACTTTCCATACTGAGCCATAACCGACTCCGCCGCAGCCAAAGTCTTCAACCGATACGATCCGATCCTTCCAATCAGATCTTCCTTCCATAATCCGTCTCTAGAAGCATATTGCCATGTCATGCACCTCATGCACACGTGCGAACACCTTCCTTTGACCTTCATATGCACTGCCCTTGATTCAATCATCCTGTGCGACCTCCTGACCCGCTCAACCACAGTTCCTCCCGAACTTGGTTGTTGGAACCTCATCTCCTCCTGAGACTAGTCCAATGGATCCTGTCACCAGCCATGACTTGAACTCAAGCAACACCTGCACATGAACAAGCAAACAATCCATACGAGCCCAAGTCCTCGACTTGACTCAAGTTAGTTCCAATCACAACACCTTACGTGAGAACCTCACATAAGCATGTTGCAAAACCACAGTAGAAACGATATCAACCATATCATCCAAAACGCACCAAAAACTTAGCAAATGAATACTAAGCAATCTTTCCAACAATGTAAAGCAAGTACGAAACACTGCAAATGAAAAGCAGAAGCACTTAGGTCAAGTTTCGGACCTTGCCAGAGCAACCCGAAGCTTGAGCTGGAGCTATCAAAAGCTAGTAGAACCTAGCGCCGAAGCTTACCAAAACTAGTAGATCCTAGCACCGGAGTTTACCAAAAAACTAGTCAAACCTAGTCAACCCAAAAACCGGAGCTAGACAAAGTACGTTGGAGCTTAGCAAAAGCATGCCGGAGCTATCAAGTATATGCCGGAGCTATCAAAGACATGCTGGAGCTAACAAAGACATGCCGGAGCTAAAGATTCACCGGAGCTAACCAAAGCTAGTCGGACCTTACCAAGAAGCCAGACCTAGCATCTAACGTAACCGGAGCTACCCAAAACAAGCCGGACCTACCGTCGGACCTTGCTGTAGCTCAGAGCTAGAGTCAGACCTTGACAAAAAGGTGTTTTGGTGATATTCAAAACTTTTATCATCAAAGCCAAGTGTATTCACTACAAGCCAATGTATTCAACACACATAGGTCCTACAATCTCCCCCTTGATGAATGCATTGGCAACACCATTTAAAATCCGAACATTAGCTTATTCACATAAAAGCTTTGAAAACTATTTCAAATGTAAGTAGTGTAAGCCATGCTAGAGATCAAATGTAATTTTCAATTTAAGCAAGTCATGATCTCACAAACTTAACTATTTCAAAACCTGAAAGCATGACACTAGTTGTTGCATTTTATTATTTTTCAAAGCATAAATTTAGATCATATGATATTTCCAAGAGATTATATGCGCATCTGCCTTATTCTAACCAACCAAGCCAAGCCTATGTCATTTGACAATCAGAAGCTTAAGGACATGGTTTTAGTCATACACAACTTCTTCCAAGTTCATATCTAAGTGCAATGACAAGCCATCTCAAAAGAAGAAGTGCGATGCATGCATATTCTCTTGATCTTTTCTCAATTTATATTTGTTCATAAAAACTCAACATGTGAGTTGATTACTTGATTAATTCTTAATGATTAAAAGCATTTGTGAGCATGCAACAAGTTCAAAACAGCAAGAAAGTTTGACCATGACCAGATTTAGTGTAAGTAATTATTCCAATTACTAGACATGGCAAAAACTACAAAATGTATAACACGAGTAATGTAGTAAGAACTTTCAGCATGTAAAAGGAATCACAAAGTCATATATGTATGAAATACTATGCTCATATTATTTTAATTTCAGATTCACACATATACTTCCCAAGTTTCAGAAACTCCCCCTCAATTTAAGCCATGAGGATTAATAACCCCTATTTCACTACGAATGTAACAAAAATGAGTGAAATGCAAAGGTTTTGTAAAAATGTCAGCCAATTGTTGTTCGGTATCTACATGGTGAAGCACAATGTTTCCTTTTTCAACGTTATCTCGGAGAAAGTGATACCTAATGTCAATGTGCTTAGTTTTAGAATGTTGCACGGGGTTTTTAGCAATGCAAATGGCACTAGTGTTATCACAGAACAGTGGGACACTATCTAGATCAACCCCATAGTCCTTAAGTGTTTGAACAATCCAAAGAATTTGTGAGCAAGCACTAGCAGCAGCTACATATTCAGATTCGGCTGCGGATTGTGCAGCTGAATTTTGTTTTCTAGAGGACCAAACAACAAGAGAATTACCAAGAAAATGACAAGCACCGGAAGTACTTTTCCTATCAATCCTACAACCCCCAAAATCAGCATCCGAAAAAGCTTTCAAAGTAACGGTTGAGGAAGAAGGAAGAAAAATGCCAAATTCTTGAGTTCCATGTAATTACCTGAGAATCCTTTTGACGGCTTGACGATGTGAAACACGTGGGGAAGCTTGAAACCGTGCACAAAGACATACGCTGAATTGTATGTCCGATATTGATGTCGTGAGGTACAAAAGTGATCCGATCATGCTTCTATATTCTTTTTGATCCACGGATTCACCATCTTCATCAAGTTCAAGTGTTGTTGCTGTTCCCACTGGTGTCCGAAGAGGCTTGCTTTTGTCCATGTTGAAGCGCCTTAGGAGGTCTTTGGTATACTTCATTTGATGCACAAAGGTACCCTCCTTGGTTTGCTTGATTTGCAGCCCCAAAAAGTAAGTGAGTTCACCCATCATACTCATTTCAAATTCGGAACTCATCATTGCTGAAAACTTGGACACAAGATCATGAGAAGCACAACCAAAGATAATATCATCCACATACACTTGAACGAATAATGAGTCATTGCCATGTTTAAGCACAAAAAGAGTTTTATCAACCTTGCCCATTGTAGACCCCTTTTCAAGTAAGAATGTTTTTAACCTATCATACCATGCTCTAGGGGCTTGTTTGAGACCATATAAGGCTTTGGACAGTTTGTAAACATGATTAGGAAAATATGGATTTTCAAAACCCGGTGGTTGTTTGACATAAACCTCCTCATCTATGTAGCCATTAAGAAAAGCACTTTTAACATCCATTTGAAATAGCTTAAAACCTTTAGATGCTGCAAAAGCTAACAAAATTCTTATGGCTTCTAATCTAGCGATAGGAGCAAAAGTTTCATCAAAATCTAGACCTTCAACTTGAGTGAAACCTTGAGCAACCAACCTAGCCTTATTCCTAACCACAACCCCATCCTCACTTTGTTTATTTTTATATACCCATTTAGTTCCAATTAAAGTCTGACCTTGAGGTGGAGGTACAAGTTTCCAAACTTTATTTCTTTCAAAATTTTCTAACTCTTCTTGCATGGCAATAATCCAAGATTCATTAGTGAGTGCGTGTGATATATCTTTGGGTTCAAAAGAAGCAACAAAAGCAGAATGAGCATGAGAGTTTGGATCGCAAAACCTGGACCGTGTAACTCGTTCGTGCAAGCTTCCAATCATCTGTTGTGGGGGATGATCTTTGTAAAAATGTAGGGAACAGATGTCTCACAAGCTTCTTCTTCTTCATGTTCATCACAAATCGATGAGCTTGTGACTTGAGGATGATCAGGACCAGCATAGGTGATAACCGGAGCTTGTTCAATGTCCGGAGCTGGACACGTATCAACTTTGGAACTACGAGGCAGTATCACCGGCTCTTCTTCATCTTCGAAAATACACTCCCCCTGAGGATACGAATCTGGTCCTGCAACATCGGAGCTAGTACCTGGGCTAGCTTCATCAAAAGACACTTCACAAGTCTCCACAATTTTGTTAGTGTCAAGTAAAACCACACGATAGCCTCTAGTATGAGATGGATAACCAAGAAACATGCCGTCAATGGATCTAGGTTCAAATTTATCAAGATTACCATGTTTCTTAACAAAGCATTTGCAACCAAAGACCCGAAAGTGTGTAACACTAGGCCTATGTCCAAACCGAAGCTCATATGGTGTTTTACCTAGCTTTGCACGCAAGAAAACACGATTTGAGACATAACAAGCGGTTGCTAATGCATCAGCCCAAAATTTCCTAGGAGTTTGATATTCATCAAGCATAGTCCTAGCCATCTCAACTAAGGTCCTGTTCTTTCCTTCTACAACACCGTTTTGTTGAGGTACATATGGTGAAGAAAATTGATGATCTATTCTATTTTCAGCACCAAAGTGATCAAAAAATTGATTTTTAAATTCAGTTCCATTATCACTTCTAATTGCCTTTAAAGATCCTGGGTGATCAATTGATAATCTAAGAAATAAAGTTCTAAAGTGACTAAAATCTTCATTCTTAGATGCCGTAAAATAAACCCAAGAGTATCTAGAATAATCATCAACAATAACAAGAACATACCATTTACCTCCGAAGGATTGAACACGTGAAGGTCCTACGGTGTCAAGGTGCAAAAGTTGACATGGTTCAATTATCATGATCATTGTGAGAGGAGTATGTGAACCTGCAACCATCTTAGCATGTCTACAAGAAGAGCACACAATTTCTGTGTCCCCTTTAAGCTTAGGCAACCCACGTATGCGATCAAGAGCACTAACACGCGCTAGATGATCAAAGCCTACGTGACCAAGTCTACGATGCCAAAAATATAACTCCTTTGAATCATTAGCAACTAGACACCTATACTTAGAGGAAGACATATCAAAATCAGCTTTAAAGACTCTTCCATATCAAGACATGTTAAAAATAAGCTCACTATTTGAACCTACAACTTTGCAGCAACTTTTATTGAAAATGATTTCTAGATTTTCATCTAGCAATTGTGCAACAGAAAGCAAGTTGTATTTCAAATTTTTGACAAGTGCCACATCTTTTAAAGTGTAGTGATCATTTACTCTAACTGAACCCTTAGCAATTATAGGAGTTGAAGAATTATCGACAAAAGTAACATTTTCTACACGTGACACAAAAGAGAGTGAGGAGAACCAATCTTTGTTACCGGTCATGTGGCGTGAGCAACCTGAATCCACAATCCAAATGTTCTCCTTCCTCAAATGTGTAATCTACATAGAAGCACAATACGTCGATGACTCAATACTGGGGTTAGTCAAAAGGCATTTAGGTATCCAGTACTGAGTCACACGACGTGCAGTAGGAAAAACACGCAAAAGCTAAGATAAAACAGCAGGTTTATGAGTCAAAGATTGAGGTTTTCTGTTGTTAACAGTTGATTTAGAAGTTGTTACTTGTTTAGAGTGAAAACCAGTAGCTCCGGAGGTAAAAGCGGAAGATCCGAAGGCAAAAACTGAAGCTCCGGAGGGAACAACAGAAGATCCGGGAGCTCTCGGAGCTATCAGAACTACCGGAGCTGCCTTTGTAGATTTCTTGCCAAAAGTTCCAGAAGCTACCTTTTCAAATTTCTGACTCATTAAAGCAGGTTGCATGTTTCTAATTTTCAGTTTAGCATGAAAGTTAAGAGATCTAGCAGACATTCTTTCCATTTTCTGTTGTTTAGCTAGTCTATAACAAAAATCTATGACATGACCATCTCTACCACAGTAGGTACAATGAAACTTAATTTTGTAATCATGTCTAGATGAGCACCCAACATTAGAAACAGAATTAGAAAGCACTCCTGCAGATTTGAAAACCACTTCTTTTTGTTTAGGAACTAATTGAGTCAAACCACTTCCTAATGACTTTACAATTTTAGGTGGATGTGCCTTAGCGTGAACATGAGAATCAAAACCTAAACCAGTTTTATCTTTGCAAAACTTGGAAGAATTCAGCAGCAAGTTTAGATTCTTATTCCCATTACAAAACCGACCTAGTGTCCTATTCATGTCATCAAGTTTCTTAGACAAGTCTAGGCAGTTTGCACATGAAGTTTTTCCTTTTAGTTTGCAATTGGAACAATTTTTAACTTCATGAGATTGTAAAGCATTGTTCAGAATGGAAATTTCATTCATTGCATCTTTTATTTTCTTATCAAGATTTTCACATGCAGAACAATGCAAATCATCTGTAGAACAAGAAGCATCTTTTATATTTTTATCACTAAGTGCAACAAGCTTTTTGTTCTTTTCAATTTCTTCATCAAGTCTATCTAGAGTGGAGGAGTGTGCACTTCTTAATGTGGACAATTGTTCATAGATTAAGTCACATGAGGGACATGCATCATCACTAGGAATCAAAGTTTTTAAACAGTTAATTTCAGATTCTAGTAATTCAATTTTAGCAGCATTATCCCTAAGCTTTTTGTCCTTTTTCTTGACAATAATAGTTGCACGAGAAATAGCATCACACATTTCATTGCAGGTAGAACATACCTCATCGTCTTCACTGCTGTGTTCTGCATCCCCCTGACTTGATCTTGATCTTGTTTTGCCCGCCATGAAGCATAAGTTGGCCAGATCGTCATCATCTTCATCACGTTCAAAGTCTACATCACTTGAACTAAGTTCTTGAAGTGCGGTGATGAAGCTGTTAATCATCTTGCGTCCTATGGTACTCTTCTTCTTCTTGTTGGAGTTTCCAGAGGAGGTCCGGACCTTGCTTTGTTTTTCTTCCCGGGTGGTCGGACCTGAAAGGTTAGGGCATTCTGTACGAAAGTGTCCTATTTTACCACATTCAAAACAGCGTTGAGGTCCGGAGCTTCCTCTCCTTCTAGTTCTCACATTTTGCAATGCTTTTGAGAATCTAGTAGAGATGAGTGCCAACTCCTCTTCTGGAAATTATTCGATCTGCTCCAGGGTTAGTGAGGACAACAAAGCAAGAGTATTGCAAGATAATGATTGGCCGGAGCTAGACATATCACGTTGTGAAACAAATGCAATAGACTTGTTTGGGTTCTTACGTGCTAGGATGTCAATTTCATGAGTTTTTAGTTTAGAATAAAGTACATCTAATGTAAGAGAACTCATGACAGTTGATTCAAAAATGGATGTTACTTTCATCTCCCAAACTGACATCTAATGCACTAAGAAGTTTTCTAGCATTCTCAGCATCAGAAAAATTAACATTGACACTACGTAAGTTGCTGAGAATTTTATTGAAACGAGCAAAGAGGTCATCGATAGACTCACCTGGTTGCATCTCAAAACACATATATTCCTTTTTGAACATATCTTGTTTTACCTCCTTGATTGTGTTGGAGCCTTCATGATAATCACAGAGAGCTCTCCAAACATCGTATGCTGACCGGAGGTGCACGACACAATCAAAGTCGCTTTGAGTGAGTCCTTGGATGATCAAGTTTCGGGCTTTGTTGTTGTTGTCGACGTCCCTTAGGTTTGTGGCCGTGACTTGATCATTGGGTGGCACTTCATAAGGCTTATACACCTTCTCCCATATTGCAAATCCTTGTGCCTGGAGGAAAGCCTCCATGCGTGCCTTCCAAACCTGAAAATCAATACCAGCAAACACACAAGGTTTGGCAAAGTACTTCTTCATGATGATTAGTCAAAAACGTGTGCAAATCACAAATATTAGAGCACCGTGGCTCTGATACCAATTGTAGGATCGAAGAGCACGTGAAAAGCTACCAGAGGGGGGGGGGGGGTGAATGGTAGATTTAAAAATCTTACGCAGCGGAAACAATAAAACCCTAATCCCTTCGGTAGAAAAACGATATGTTAAATAAATCGTGTGTGAGACTAATCTAAACGTGTTTCACCGTGACAAAAGTGATAGTTATCAGAGAGAATCAAGTCACGGAGACAACACAAAAAGAATTACTCAAATCCGTCGAGAAAAACTCAAGTTATGATCGAAAGATCAGACTATGGTCAATCTGACCTACCCGAGAAAAACAGTTCTGGAACACTGCAAAGAAACTCGTGTAGATCAAAAACCACAAATCCAATGACCGTGAAATTTTGACAGATGATAGACAATCAAGTTTTGAAGACAACCCAAAAAGAATCACGTCAATTGGATCAATAAAACTCGAGTAATGATAAAACCACCAACAAAAGGTAGTGCTGTCCAGAAACTCGACGAGTAGAACTTGTCTGGAACAAGTCGGACGAACAAGGCACAAAAGTTCCTTCAAACTACAAATTTTATTCAATATAACACAAGAGGAACAGCCCCAAAGTTGTATGTCACGAGCTTTGGCCTTCCCTCGCTTATATAACCAGCCCTTAGGCCATCCCAATCTCAACTAGGACTCCAATCCTAATCCGATCACAATCGGAACTTTCCATACTGCTTAGGACTCTTCTATACGCAGATAGAAGCAATCTTAAGACTTCCAAACACCTTAGGAACGTATCCCACATTCCTAAACAACTCAAATTCGTTAGCCACACGAAATCCTAACATAACCAACTCGATACTTTCCATACAGAGCCATAATCAACTCCGCCGCAACCAAAGTCTTCAACCGATACGATCCGATCCTTCCAATCAGATCTTCCTTTCATAATCCGTCTCTAGAAGCATATTGCCACGTCATGCACCTCATGCACACGTGAGAACACCTTCCTTTGACCTTCATATGCCATGCCCTTGATTCAATCATCCTGCGCGACCTCCTGACCCGCTCAACTACAGTTCCTCCCAAACATGGTTGTTCGAACCTCATCTCCTAATGAGACTAGTCCAATGGATCCTGTCACCAGCCATGACTTGAACTCAAGCAACACCTGCACATGAACAAACAAACAATCCATACGAGCCCAAGTCCTTGAGTTGACTCAAGTTAGTTCCGAACACAACACCTTACGTGAGAACCTCACATAAGCATGTTGCAAAACCACAGTAGAAACAATATCAACCATATCATCCAAAACGCACCAAAAACTTAGTAAATGAATACTAAGCAATCTTTCCAACAATGTAAAGCAAGTATGAAACATTGCAAATGAAAAGTGGAAGCACTTAGGTCAAGTTCCGGACCTTGTCAGAGCAACCCAGAGCTTGAGCCAGAGCTATCAAAAGCTAGTAGAACCTAGCAATGGAGCTTACCTAAACTAGTAGATCCTAGCACCGGAGCTTACCAAAAAACTAGTCAAACCTAGTCAACCCAAAAACCGGAGCTAGACAAAGTACGTTGGAGCTTAGCAAAAGCATGTTGGAGCTATCAAGTATATGCCGGAGCTATCGAAGACATGCCAGAGCTAACAAAGACATGTCGGAGCTAAAGATTCACCGGAGGTAACCAAAGCTAGTCGAACATTACCAAGAAGCCAGACCTAGCATCTAACGTAACCGGAGCTACCCAAAACAAGCCGGACCTACCGTCGGAGCTTGCTGTAGCTCAGAGCTAGAGTCGGACCTTGACAAAAAGGTGTTTTGGTGATATTCAAAACTTTTATCATCAAAGCCAAGTGTATTCACTACAAGCCAATGTATTCAGCACACATAGGTCTTACAATATATGAATGGGCTAATTATATTTGTTCTGGTGACCACGGACTAGTCCGTGGTTACCCGGACTAGTCCGCACAATGCAGAGTAGTCCGCAGAGGTCCGGTAGTTCGAACTAGTCCGGTTGACCACGAACTAGTCCGATATTTTGAGTCCATAACCTAGGCGCCGCAAAAACCTAATCTCCTTCATCCTCACAACTGGCATCACATTCTCTCTCTTCACTTGAGCGCCCCCAAATCGATTTGGCAAGTTCTCCACCAAATCTCTTCAACTTTCCATGGAAAACGATCTCCATTGTGAGGGGATTGAAGACCACAGACTTGTCCACTCCTACAACCCCTCCATCGTCAAGAATCAAAGAATTTTGGTAAATGTACTCCCAAACCCTAGAAACTTCAATGTCTTTCATTTTGGATCACATAGCTTAGTTTCTTCCAGCTAATACATGCCTCCTTGCTGTATTACATCTATCTTAAGCTATTTTTGCATTGGGAATCACCATTGATCGTCTAGTTAGGGTTTGAGGTGATGAACACCGGACTAGTCCGTACCTGAACGCCAGACAAGTCCGATTTTAAACTGAACTCAACCCTACGTCCAAAGCCAGGGATGCAGCTGGCTCTAGCTCGGCAGCTCCTTGCCAAGCTAAGGGCAAGTGAAAGGGAATTGCCTCAGGCCCGATCGGCCCTCTCAAGATGAATGCACCAAGACAGGGGAACAGGGACCCCTCTGAAGAAAGGTTCAATGGCAAGGGAAGCGATACGGCTTCCAAGCTCAAAAAGGTGGATTGTTATAGCAGATCAAAGAAGGCAGCTGATGCTAGATTCTGGAGCAACTTTCATGCGGACTTCTACAGTTCCGTTTATCTCACCATGAAGACTGCAGTGGTGCGCAACTGGTGGATTGATTGAGCGCACATTGAGAAGAAAAGATGTTCAACCTTTAATGAGGTGATAGAGGCAGTGGGGAAGCACGGACTGAAGGACCTATTTTCCTTTAGGTACAATTGGAATGATGAAATCATTGCTCAATTCTATGTCACATGCTATTTTGCCAGTGAATGAGAGGGTTACTTGGATGACGCATGGATCTAAGTACAATATTACTTATGATGACTTTGCAAAACTGCTTCACATAGAAGACACTTGTAACAATGAGCTAACTATCCACAACATTAGTGTCTTGGGGAAGGATAAGATGGAGTTCCTTTATGATACTAGCCTGAAGTACAACCCTCCATCGACCAAGAACATGAAACCCTTCTTCATGGTTCTCAACAGGGTGCTGAGGAAGACGATAGCTCTAAAAGATGGAGATGCAGGAAGTGTCCAATGCTACTTAAGGGCACCGATGAAACTGGTAAGCAGAAGAACGAAGTTTCATGTTTTTTACTACATTTGGAATGGCGTGGTGAACATCTCCTGCACACCGAACCGATCCTGTGGCTATGCACCTTACTTAATGTTTATGATTGAGAAAGTCACGGGGATCGAGTTCATGAAGGATGTGGAGCACACTCCCCTGAGGCCTTAGAAGCCTACCCAAGCTACTCTCCCAGCTGCTCCATCTCTAGTGTCAAGTGAAGAGGCTCCGAGGAGAGCTCAAGGAGATACAAGGACTGCTCCCACCACTAGGGCCCCTCCTCAAAAAGTGTCTCCTAGTGGAATCTTGAAATAATTGGACGCCATCTTTGGCTCATGCAAGAAGGCCAAAGTGAAAATCCATAAGCTGAACAAGGCAAGGAAGGATGATGTGAAATACATAAAGCAAAACGTCAAGCAAATCTGTCAGAATCTGGAGATTGAGCCCATCGGATCTCCAATTATCTCGGATGACTCTGCATTTGACTTCACTGAGCTTGGACCTTTGTCTCCCTCCGCGCTTGCCTATTTTGGCATTGGGGGCACTTCAAGTGGATATGCTCCTCCTCCTCCTCCACAACCTGAAGATGAAGATGAAGATGAGGAGAGAACCGACAGCGAGGAAGGAAGGCACTAGATCCCTCCTCTCATTCTTTTTGGTGTCTTGATGCCAAAGGGAGAGAGATTGAGGGGGGGGGGGGGGGGTCACTATGTGTAGCTGTAGGTGGCGAGGAGAGCTCAATTTGTGATTCTTTTGGGTTGTAAAGCTTTGATTATGCTCTCTTATTCTTTTGGACATGTTGTTGTGAAACTTTTACTATGTTATGCTTATGGATTATGTTTTATGCTCTGAATTTGATATTCTTGACCGATGATCCTGATGCTGTCATGATTATGTCATTTATCTTACTCACATCAAGATTATTGTTCACGCACATGTAGTTTTGCACCCCACCATAAAGAGTGCACATATGCCTTATGTTGTCTTGCTTAATTTGTTCCAAACACATAGTTGCACACTTTATGAAAATTCTGTATTTTTATCATATTTTGTGAAATCTCAATTGGTTGTCAATCAACAAAAATGGAGGGATTGAAAGTGCATCTAGGCATCCCTTGTGGGTTTTGGTGTATTTATGACAAACAAATGAGATCCTAACCAAATTGTTGAAATGAGCGCAAACTTTAATGAAAACATGGAGAAAGCGCAAAAAGAAAGGAGAGTGAGAAATCAAGTTGGAAAGAGCTCAAGAGATGAATAGAATAATATTTGTGTATGGAGTGTGTTGGAGTAACACACTCCAAGAGCTCAAGCAAATTTTAATCCTCTCACTGCACCAATTCATACAGGTCCGGACTAGTCCGATATATCCTGTACTAGTCCGATAATCCCTCTGTCCAGAATTGAACAAGTCCTCACAGTGCGGACTTGTCTGCACAGTCGAAGTTTACTTAGACCGGGCTAGTCCGATATCACCACGAACTAGTCTGATATCTCTCTGAATAAAATCAGACTAGTCCTCCCCAGTGCAGACTAGTCCTTCGCACTTCACAGTTTGCACGAAGCCAGACAAGTCCGATATCCCAACGGACTAGTCTGATATCTTTCTGACCTAAATCGGACAAGTTTGATATCTGCATGGATTAGTCTAAAAACCTTCTGACTAAAAGAGGACAAGTCCTCCAAGTGCGGACTTGTCCCCAATTCACTATGTGTTTCGCCACAGTCGGACTAGTCCAATAATGGCCGAACTAGTCCAAACATTTCCAGAGACAAAATCGGACAAGTCTGCCCCTGGCCGGACAAGTTTGATAATTTAGAACACTTAGGGTTTCCCACACGCTGCACACCGGACTAGTCCGGAGTCCACCACGGACTAGTCCGGACAATGTGAACCCTTACGGTAACCATTGTAGACCCTAGTATAAATAGAGGTGCACGGCCCAACTATGAACTATCTCGACCCCCTGCGCCGTCACACCCTCCAAGAGCCTAGAAAGCACGTCTCTCCACACAATCCAATGCAAGAAAGATCAAATCCTTGAGGTAACGTTAGATCAAAGAAGATACACAATTCTTCATGTTCTGAGCTCTTGGTTTTGATTCACTCGTACACTCTTGTTCTTTATTGCATATAATTCGAGTGTGTTTGTGGTGTCTTCAGTTGTAAATCTTGGGGAGCCCTCAACTTGTGAGAAGGCCCCTTGAACACGGTTATTCTTACCCCTTTGTGATTAGTGGAAGAGAATCGGCCTCCATGGCAATTCGACGAGGGTAGGGTTGGTGAAGACCCAGTCCTTTCATGGGCTCATCAACGAGGATGTAGGCTGTCTTTGTGGGAACCGAACCACGAGATAAAAATCTCGTGTCTTCACTTTGTGCTTATTGTTCATTGCATCTAGGGTTTAATTGATCTTAGTCAAATTACGTCAAAACTTGAAACTAAGGTTACCTTGTGCTATCTTCAGTTTAATTGAGGCAACAAACTCTAGTTACATCTTAATTTTTGCTGCGTAGAGTACTTGAATCGAGATCATCGATCAATCTTGATTGATCTAGTCCGCACGCACCGGACTAGTCTGCACACTACTGGACTAGTCCGATTTATCGGTATTTGATCAAGCTGTTGAATGTTGCAGGTTCCGACTAAAATTCAAAAAGCCCTATTCACCCCCCCTCTGGGCAACATTCATAAATCTCGGCCCCGAGATTAAACGTAGAAGGAAAGAGATAGGGAAATTCTCTCCTGAGGTCCTTTTCTCGCTCCCAAGTTGCTTATGACTCCGATAAAGTTTCCATTGCTTATGACTCCTAGTTCCTTGTGACTCTCTCCATGGCTTCCAAAATTTTGATAGGTTGCTCTGCATACGTCAAATCTTCCTCGAGCTCCAATTCTTCCATCACTACCTGCTCTTCTGGAACTCTCAAGCACTTCTTAATCTAGGAAACATGAAACACATCATGAACATCAGAAAGATGTGTTGGCATCTCCAACTTATACGCTACTTCTCCCCGTTTGTCAAAAATCTTAAATGGTCCAATATAGCGAGGTGCCAACTTGACTTTGACATTAAATCACTTATAACCTCACATGGGTGACACTTTGAGATATAAGAAGTCTCCCAGCTCAAAAGCTAAGCTTCTTCATCTATAATCTATGTAACCCATTTGTCTCAACTGAGCAGCTCTCAATTCTCGCGGATTGTCTGAACTTGCTTTTCAGCATCTTGTATTACATCAGGTCAAAATACTTGAGTTTCTCCTCTCTCATTCCAGAACAAGGGTGTTCTACACCTCCTCCCATGCAATGCTTAATATGGCGACATCTTCAAGCTTGCTTGGTAAATATTATTGTAGGAGAATTAAGCATATGGCAGTCTTTTGTCCCGACATCCTCCATACTTTAGCACACAAGCTCTTAGCATGTCTTCCAATATATGATTTGTTCTCTCGGTCTATCCATCCGTCTGAGGGTGATATGCAGAAGTGAAATTCAATTGAGTTCCCATAGACTTGTGCAGCTTTTGCCAGAACCTTGAGGTAAATTAGGAACCTCTATCGGAAACTATTTTCTTTGGTACTCCGTGTAAGCACACTATTCTTCCCATATACAATTTTTCCAACTTTGCTCCGCTATAGGTAGTCTTGACAGGAATGAAATGTGTTGATTTTGTCAACCGATCCACAATAACCCATATGGAATCATATCCCGCTGAAGTGCGAGGTAGGCCAACTATGAAATCCATACCAACCTCTTCCCACTTCCATTCCAGAATCTTCAATGGCTGCAATAATCCAGCTGGCCTTCGATGTTCAGCTTTAACTTGTTGGCATACATCACATAATGCAACATATTCAGCAATGTCCCTTTTCATACCATCCCACTAGTAGCACGTCTTCAGGTCCGTGTACATCTTCGTACAGCCGGGATGGATGAAGTAAAGTGAGTCAGGTGCCTCCTTTAATATTGTCTGTTGGAGACACTTCTCATTAAGCACAACAATTCGTTTTCCAAGCTATATAGTACAAGGGTCATCCTCATCAAATCTGAATTCTCTTATCTCTTGGGTCCTTTCCTTGATTTCCTAGATTTCCTTATCATTCGCTTGACCCTCTTGAATTTCCTATTCCAAGGTAGGATTTAACTCCGTTATTCCCATCTATTTCACAAATCCAAGATTCAACTGTTCAAACTCCTTGCATTGCTTGGATGGCAACTCCCTAATAGTGAGTTGGTGGTTTGCTCCCTTTCGACTCAAAGCATCGACCACTACGTTGGCTCTTCCTGGATGATAATTGATTCCCACATCATAATCCTTAATGAGTTCCAACCATCGTTGTTGCCTCACATTCAGATCTATTTGTGTGAATATGTACTTGAGACTATTATGATCCATAAAAATCTCGCATCTATGACCAAGAAAGTAATGTATCCAAATCTTCAACACATGCACTACGGCTGCAAGTTCGAGACTATGCGTAGGATAATTCTGCTCATGTCTCTTTAATTGCCTGGATGCATAAGCTACTAATCGGCCTTCTTGCATCAATACACAACCAAGTGCTTACCTTGAAGCGTCGCAGTAGATATCAAAACTCTTGCTTACATCTGGCAATACCAACACAGGTGTGTTCGTCAGTCTCTTTTCTAACACCTCAAAGATTTCTTGACAAGCTTGAGTCAACTTGAAGGGCTTCTCCTTCATTAGTAGCTCAATCATGGGCTTCACTATCTTGGAAAAGTCCTCGATGAACCGATGTTAATATCCTGCCATTCCAAGAAAACTCCTTATTTCACTCACATTCTGCGGCATTCCCACTTTAGCACATCTCAAATCTTTCCTAGGTCGACTGACACTCCACTTCCAGAGATGACATGGCCTAGGAACGATATCTCCCTTGACCAGAATTGGCACTTGTTAAAACCTCTCATACAACTAGTGCTCTCGTAGATTCTGCAACGTCAGCCTTAATTGCTCTTCATGCTCCTCTTTAGTTTTCAAGTATATCATGATGTCATCAATGAACACTACCATGAACTTATTCAAATACTCCATGAAGACCTTGTTCATGAGGTACATAAAGTATGCGCGTGCATTATTCAATCCAAATGACATGACCGTATACTCATAGGATCCATACCATGTCCCGAAAGCCGTATTGGGTATGTCAGATGGTCTAATATTCATTTGGAAATATCCCAACCGAAGATCAATATTAGAGAATATTCTGGCTCCCTTCATTTGGTCGAACAAATCCTCTATGCGGGGCAGTGTGTACTTATTCTTAATTGTCACTTCATTGAGAGACTAGTAATCCACACAGATTCTTTGAGATTCATCCTTCCTATCTACGGAAAGCACTAGGGCTCCCCATGGTGACGATCTTGGGCGTATAAAAACCTTCTCTAATTGCTCTTGAATCCGCTTCTTGAGCTCCGCTAAATCCATAGGAGGCATCATATATGGCCTCTTTGCTATCCGTGCAGTTCCTGGTATTAAATCAATGACGAACTCGATGTCACGATCTGGTGGTGTACCTGTCAATTCCTCAAGAAACACTTCTGGGTACTTACAAACAACTGGAATTTCCTCCAAAGTTACTCATTTTGCATGATTTACCATTGCCTTCTCTATTGTTGGCTGAACCGCCTTGAATTCTATACTGACTCCTTCCTTGTTTGTTAGTTGCACCGTCCGAGTGGCACACTGAATCACTCCATTATGCTTCCTTAGCCAAGCTATTCCAAGTATGATGTCCAAGCCTTGTGAGTTCAGGACTATAAGGTTGGCGAGGAAATCTACCCCCCCCCCCCCTTATGGAAATACTTACCTTTGGACATACTATATTTGTCCTCATCTCCACTCCAGGAGATTTAACCAAAAGAGGATACTTCAGGTAGGATATAGGCATGCTATGCTTTGCAACATACTTTGATTAGATGAATGAATGGGATGCTCCGGAATAAAATAATATAGTAGTGGGGTTGGAGTTTGTGAGAAACATACCAATCACAACATCTTCAGCTTGCTGAGCCTCTTCTGCAGATACATGGTTCACCTTGGCACGAGCAAAATTCTGTGGTCCTCGGTTGCCTTGAGTTGCTCCTCCATTCGGCTAGGATTCTGCCTTGGAGCATTGTTCATCTGTCCCTAATGTGATCTTGGGCATTGATTAGCAAAATGTCCCACATGACCACAATTAAAGCAAGGCTTTGCACCAATGGCGCCAGAGAAATTAGGGCGAGGCTTATTCTGAGTATGCAATCATATTTGGACGCGGTGCAGGCTGCATAGGTAAGTGAGGAGCTCGCATGGATGGGCGTTGTTTCACTGGCTGTTGTGGTCGCAGTGGATAAGTAGAGCGGTATGCAGTAGCAGACATGTTGTAATATGGTGCAGCGGGCAGTGCATAGCGAGGGCGGGTATTGCTTCCTTGCAGCTGTCCATGATATGGCATTTTACTCTTGTTTTCTTGTTCCATCTCGTGAACCTTGTTCTCAACCACAATAGCCTTGTCAACGAGCTTCCGGGAATTAGCATAATTAGTGTTGAGCAACTGGACTTGAATTTCATTGTCGAGATCCCTCATAAACAAATATTGCTTTCTCCTGTTAGTACTGATGTCCTCTGGAGCATACCTAGAATGTTGAGTAAATTTGTTGAGGTACTCACTCACACTCATCCTTCCTGGCCTGAGAGTCTTCTCAGTATCATGACTCCCTCAGGTACATGGTGAGAACGGAACTTCTCCTTAAGTTCAGCCCAAGTGATTCCCTCTTGATTTTCATGGGCATTGCAATGGGCTTCCCACAAATCTGCAGCAGCTCCAACCAACTAGTGTGAGGCAAAAATAACCTTTTCCCTGTCACTGCACTGGACGATGGCAAGTTTCTTCTCGTCAGATTTTAGCCAGTCATCAGCTTCCATGGGATCATTGGCTTGAGCAAAGGTGGGCGGCCTGGTCCTCATGAACTCTCCTAGACGATTGTGGGGTGGCGAGAGTGGTGGTGGCGAAGGCATGTGGGGCTGGTTGTTGTTATTAGCTTGCAGCTATCCCAAGGTCTTCATCACGGTCTACATGAGCTGGTTCAGCATGGCTATGAGGCGCTCCATGTTACAAGCCTCCGGTCCAAGATTGTTGTTCACATGTGCTCTGTCGTTCTCCTCCTCACCATTGGAATTCCTTTGGTTACGAGTCCTTAGCATCTGTTGGTGAGAGAATAGTAGAGACGGAGGAATTTAGAATTTGAAAAGGCACACACCCAATTATATGCATCAAGGTATATGTAACTAATCAATTCTCGTATTAATACTAAAAACCCTACTTAAGGATGTGGACAAGCATCTCACAACTCTCAACTACGTGCGGATGTGGACAAAACGCAGAGCATTCCCACAACATGCACCAAGCACACAAGCACAAGAACACACCACGAAAATTCAGCACACCACACTAACATAACTAATACGATCTAAATGCTTTTGTAACTTCTAGAAAGGAGACCTAGACTTAATTGTGTGACTCGTGGCTTCCTTGGTCGTGAGGCGGCGAAGGCGACGACGGCAGCGAGGCATACATGGGACGTCCATGTAGGCACTGGAGAGGTTGTTGCACCGTTGACTTCCACGGTGGCACAGACTTCCTCATGCTTTTCCATGATGACCAATTTCTTAAGGAGGTAGTGGATATCTTCCATGGCATCAGCGTAGCGATTTCCCAAGTTCACCAATACTTCCTGAGATCTGTCAATGGCACGAAAACTGATTTGAGCACCAAAACTACTACCTCCAATCTGCTTTCGATAGATGTGGCACAATCTAGTGAGGGTGTCCCAAGCAACATCATCAATAGCTTGCTCCCTGGTGGATCTCCATGTGGATGCAAAGTGTCGGGTGATCACCACATCTTTGGCAAGAATAGTAACTTGAGCCCTCCATTCTTCACATCCATGGTGAGGAATCCTCTAAACATAGTATTTCTTGTGCATTTTGCATAGATCAAGGAACTCCTTCAATTGCTTAGGTTCAAATCCTCGATCAGTGCCGTCAGAATGGAGTTCTTAGGCAAAACGGAAAACTGGGCATTTGTCCTCCTTTCTTGCTTCACTAGGTTGCGATGCACTCCTTTGGGCTTTGGGTACCTCTTTCTGGACCTCCCATCTCATCCTGAACCCGCAAACCCTCCTCATGAGCTTCCTCCTCCTCACATTCCCTGTCTTCATCCTCCTTATGTGTGTCATCTTCCTCTTGCTCATCATCATAGATTTCCACCTCTTCAGGATCTTCCTCCTCTTCGTCATGATAGAGTTCCACCTCTTCAGGATCTTCCTCCGTCGTGTTGGAGTGTTCATGCTCAACTTCCTTTGTGGGTGAACTCACTTCTTTCTCCTCTCGGGCTGGTCCCATTTCCGGATCCTCGCGAGGCCTAAGCTTGCTTCCAAGGGGTTGCAAACGAGCTCTCTTGTGGGCTGTCATTTCGGTGTGAGCCATCTATAAGAAAACATGAGAATATTAGAGGAAAACATAAAATGTCAATTCTGAAATTGCAGCAGCCATAAATTAAGACGAGAGGATGTGCGTTTGCTCAAAAAGATGGAAAAGTGACAAAAATTGCAGCAGTAGGAAAAGCCAAATTTTTCTCACATTATATAGGTAGTGGAAGGCAAAATAATGCATCACAGAAAAATTCAGAATAGGGATAGAGTCCTAAGTGATTCACCTCCGAGTACTCCACATTGTTGCATGCGACTGAACTTGTTGGGGAAATAGCAAGGGTGAGCACATGTCGTACTCAGCAAGTGTGGGAAAGTATGACATGTAGCTTGAACAAGGAATGCTAATTAAATGGCTAATTGCATAAAAGTACATTCAAAATAGTTGAAAATTCAATAATATTATCATTAAGTGTGGTCCTTCCCAAAATAACCCAAATAACATTAATCTCAACTTATGTAACCAATACGAGCGATAATAATCCATAATCAACTCATAACTGCTCATCTGTCTCAATTTCATCAATTCCATGAACCAAAGCCAATTACTGAATCAGTACCAACTCTTAATTCAATTCCAGCCATTAAACCATGTTCAAGGTCCATAACTCTAATAATGTGAGGGTCCAGGTCGCTCATAACCGGGAGCACGTCTATCATGATAATTTTTAACACACTATGCAGAGGTTGTACCACTTTACCTATAAGTTTGTGATTTCATCATCTTTCGATGACTAAGAAATCTCAATTATGCCCTCTCACACTTCCTTGAGTGTGTAGCCAAGAGATCACAAAATAGCCTTTACAAAGTGATTAATAGCATATTCAGACCCCACTGAGGTTTCACCAGTGGCGATGTCTCCAAGTGAGCACATCCAACAATGGGCCCCCTCTTGAGCCATTCGGATCCCAGGGTAGTCTCACCATCACTACAAACCCATCCGACTACCCCTTCCCCGAGCCTTCCTAATGGTCCAAATAGTACTGGCAATACACTAATTAGTCAGCTAGGCCGCACCCATACTTGGCCCTATGATGGCACTGTAAATACTGGATGGTCGCTCCACGAACCGATCCTTAGATCTAAAGAAAGCAAACCACCAAAACGGTCCAACCCATTCCATGTAACCGGCTTGCTTAGAGCCCTAGGTTCCATGTTGCTATAGGGTTAT
Organism: Tuctoria greenei; assembly: GCA_036927565.1. Taxonomy (NCBI): domain Eukaryota; kingdom Viridiplantae; phylum Streptophyta; class Magnoliopsida; order Poales; family Poaceae; genus Tuctoria; species Tuctoria greenei. The sequence goes on from JAYESD010000006.1 coordinate 61,900,694, forward strand.
TATTATTATCAGTTCTCATCATCCATGTGTTCAATAGTTCATAATTAAGCAATATGATGGTTTCCCAAACCCAATTGAGCATAGCGAGGAAAAAGTGTCAAATACCCTCCTCGACTCTCTACATTGTGTTCAAGCGACAAGGGTGGTCATACAAAACAAGTAAACTCCTATAATTGGTTTTCCCTTCAAATTGACACAAGCATGCAATTTTGCAAATAAAACATTAAAAGACCTAGATCAAAATGATCAAGGACACTAGCCTTGCTCTTGAGCTTGGTTTGGATCAAAAGCTTCAAAGTTCTAGTTCTGCAGGACTCTCTACAGTGATACCTTCTATTCCGTTCGACAACATGCGAAACAAACATTATAATAAAATATTGCTCAAATATTACTCAATATGCCATGATATGCATGATTGATGCAATTGTGAGATAAAACTTGTTAATGAGTTGCTATTAATGTTTACTAACTAGTTACAATAGTTTTTTAACAAGATTGAACAAGTTTTGAATTGATTTGAGTCAAATTGGGTTCAATTCAACAATAACAGATTCAGAGGCCAGACAAGTCCGATTTTAGGGCCGGCTAGTCCGCCCTGTCCAGAACTGCATAAATAGGGTTTTTTCTCAACAACGGGAATTAGGGTTAAACTCACGTGGAAAATTGGGTGTAGAGGGCATACTGTGTGTTTAGAGATCCAAGGATCAAGAATTGGGTGCAACACCTGAATCTTGGCATTTAGGGTTGATGGTGAGGTGTTGAGGATGATTTGGTGATGAAGAATGTCGATTTCAAAAAGCTGATGAACATCGGGCTTGCTTGATCCTCCTTCTTCTCCACCTCCTTCTCGTTGCTGCTGGATCTTCTCTTGATAACGGCACACGACATGAACACAATAGCGGGGGTTTTCTCAATGTGTGGAGAGGTGTGGGGGTATATGGTTGCTTATATAGGGGTGTGGAGGTAGGGTTTTGGGGTGGATTTGGAGTAGAATTCGGTGAAGAACAAATAGGGGATGTGGTGGGGTCCACTTGGGCTCCTCTGTGGTTGGGCACAAAGTTGTCGGGCCCAATTAAGGCAATTACCTAACAACTTAATGTGGAGGAAAATAGGATCCGAGTTGGACTCTAAAAGACGGACAGTCCGCAAGAATGGTCGGACAAGCCCATTTTGGAACAACAACGATATCGGACAAGTCCGGTGCTTGGGCCGGACATGTCCAAGGCTTAGCAAGAAATTGGTCCTGGCTGAAATCAACGTCGGATAGTCCGCTCAGAGTCGGACATGTCCAGAAAAACATCAGAAACTACATCTGACTAGTTCGTGCGGTATGTCGAACAAGTCTGGTGTTATGAAGAACTAAAATTCGTGAAACAGAAAATGGACACCGGACTAGTCCAGGGTAGAGACATAACAAGTCCGCTCCCTGGTGGGATTAAAATGCTGATTAGAACTAAATTCATTTTAATCTTGTTCCTTTTTAGGTTGCTTGGTGTTAAACATGTATGAGGATGCATGCAATGCATTGTGCATGAAAATGAGGTTGTTACACACTAGGGAGCTGCTCGACATGGCGACCAACCAATCCTCCAGGGAGGAGGCAATTGGGGATATCTTTGACGCACAAAAACCAAAGCCTAAGAACCCCGAAGAATGAAGGACTCAACATTGCGTCATGACGAAAGGAAGACCAGCTACAACAAATGCCGCCGCCGGATGGACGACGGGGGCTGGTCGCCGCCACCGACCACTACGAGGACAAGTGACTGACCAAATAGCCAAACGACTACTTCAAGAAGATACTGGATAAGCCGTGCACCCATGATGTGACACCGGCCCAACACGTCCTCAAGGAATGCATCATCCTCAAGAGCATTCTCGGAACGAAAACTGGTGGCTCGGGTGACAAAGGAAATTGGCGTGCACCCCAAAGTCTCGAGCTAGAGCATCCCATCTTCTACGAGCCCACCAGCCTCATATATGACTCGAGGAGTGTTGACATTTCTTACGTCACATATAAAAAATTGGAAAGCGCACCGAAACTATCGTGTAGCATTTCACCCAAGAGTATTCCCAAGGGTATCGTATTTATCCCAAAGGAAGGCAATGGAGTAAAGTAAATAGTACTATTATGATCAAGCTATGGGATACTAATTATTTATCAAGATAGGGGTAAGTTGATAATATGCGGTTAGTGTGACACACACGTAAGCAATCTATTCTAAAGGCTAGATGGGTCCTAATGGAGGTTAGACTAAGAGTTGGGGAGTTGCTCCTACAATGCTTCTAATATGCGTATACATAGCCTAGGTAAGATATTAATGAGCATGTCAATGGTGAATACTTATGCTAAGTTATTTAACAAATCGGGCACAGGTTTACCCCTAACAACACTAGGACGACTCCCGCTAAGAGCCTGTGGCATTGCCAAATGTGGATGATTACAAAGGACAGATAAGGTTGTCACCATCTAATGCCTATCTCTTTAATCTGTGGGTCTACGAGATATTCAACACTACTTAGCTATCCTAGAACAATGCTAACATATTAAGTAAATACCTTAGGAGCTGGGCACAAGCCATCCTAAGGCATTGAACTAAATCATCATTGAACCAATGTTGATACATAGCACAAGTGATTCATATTAACATGATCATATCATAACTAATTAGACTATAATGGGGGTTTGTACTGTTTATGATGATAGACTAAGAGTGATATGGCATAATCATAAAGACTACTCCTACCACATACATGGAATCCACAATCAAACAAGAAATACTTCATCCAAGTATATGGATAAAATAAAACTAAATATAATATATTTATTATGAATAAAGTCACAAATATAAGAAAATATACATGAGCTATACCTTTCCCAACTTTGACTTGGGACTAGAGGCTCTCCTCTCTATAACCTTACTCCACTAAGGACTAAGAGAACTAGTGTATACAATAGAATGATGCTCAAGTGGTGTGTGTTGAAGTGAGGGGTGAGGGGTCCTATTTATAGCTGGAGAAGGGTTGCTTCGCGCCACCAAAAGCGTGCGAATTAGGGCACCACAGGGTGTCGACACGTGGAAGTTGACCGTGTTTGGCGCCAAGACCTAGCTGGCTGACTAGCTGGGTCAGCCGACCTGGTCTTGGCTCCGATTTTTGTGTGCATCTCCCAGGTCACTTCCAAGTGGGTCCCATTGAATGATATGGGTTATACACCATTGGATGGCCTTAGATACTTCTGTTTGTGGGCCATTTGATCCATGTGATGCCATGTGTCAGCGCTTGATTGGCTGCGATGATAATTTATAGGATCCATCCCCTTGTTTCACCTCAATTCTGTATACAATACCTGCATGCACTATTTTCTCCAAGTAAAAGTGGAACTAGGTAATTTAGAAAGGTGATGTGTGCAAGAAATGATATTTACTTCACATAGTTGAGTTATATTGATGGGTGAAATTGGTATATAACAGCCGTCAACAAACTCCACCAAACTTATCCTTTGCCCGTCCCGAGCAAAGTCGAGACTTTAGGTTGATGATCAGGAGTTGCTACAATGTTCTACCTTTAAAAAGTACCATGTGCACAACAAAATACTCTACCTAGTATTGCAAAAATTGGCATGTTACTTCACCTATCCAGAGAGTTCAATTTAGATTATAAGTAACTCAATTTGATTCTCTCAGTCTCTCCTTTATGTGTAGTGTAAATATGTCCTCGCCGAGGAAATTTGCCTAAATTCATCCTACCACTAAATAAGGCTTGTATGTGGAGCTTTGTAGGGAATATAGTAGGCATATTTTAGACACATAAAATTGCTAAGTCAAAAAATCAAGCCTTAGGAGAAATCAATTCAAAACTATTTGATTCAAGACTTGTGCATGTGTGATGGAATGGAGGTGGATGTTGATATTTGAGATGACTCCTTTTTTAGTGGACTCTCTTATTTTGCAAGGATGAAACATGGCTACTTTTCTCTTTCTTTTATTTTTTGTTCTTTTTTCTTCTCAAGTTTTTGATGTAAGCATGCATTTTTCTTTTATTTTCTTTTTCTTGTACACATGCCTTCTACTCCCTTTTTATGCGATAAATTTGGAGAGAGTACTAAGCATGAATGGTATGGAGTTTCCTTTTTTATTGTGGAATGGTGGTATGATGGGAATTTGCTTACTTCTAGTGTAGAAGTACAACATGTGCATGTGAAGTCTTGAATTCAAAATGTAAAAGTTGAAATCTGACATAGGTCTATAATAGTTTGACAAAGCTCAATGTGCAGACAAATAGCATATGCATAAGGTCTATCAATGTAATGTACCATATAGCTTTGGTAGGTATTTCCAATCAAATGAGAGTAACTTTAATCATTTTAGAATTTCTCCGAAAATCTAAGTTTCACTTTCAAACTAGGAATAGCAGCCCTACCACTATATCGTATCCCTCAACAACTTATAATTGGATTAAGCTTTTGCTACCCACAATTTCTAAATCAAGGCAAAAGTCATTCTAGCAGATGAAAGCAATATTTTTTAGAGTAGTAAGTTGTAAACTAGGGACTTAGGAAAACTAAAATAGAGCAACTATTCATCATTTCATCTATGTGAATTCCAAACCATTCTTACCGCACGTCTTTTATTTATTTTGAAATCAAATCTACTCTACTTGTTTTTAAGTTTTTTTATATATGCGAGGTGGATGATGGGTTAATGGAAAATAAATATGCAAGGGGTGTGATACAAGTTACCTCAAGTGGGGGTCCTCCCCCAAGCTTGTTCTTGTTCAAGGTCCACGCTAGGGGGCCAAAACCCAAATGACGGATATAGGCCATGAGGTTGGCCTAACCTTGTTGTAGCATTGCTTTGGTACTAGAGGGTTGAGTGTTGATGTTTGATTGCCTTCCATGGGTTTCATGAGTGTGGTCGAGGAGAGTGTTGTCGATGTCGCTCATCCACACTTCAAGGTTTCCATAGGTTGGATGTACCTTCTTGCCATAAAGTAATAACTTGTACCCCTCATGCGCTGGGTGTGATCCGTCATTCCTTGGCTATGGTAATGATAACCGTTAGCCACAAAGGAGTGATATGTACCCAACATATGTTGAGTACGATATGTTATTCCTTGGCTAAGGTAAAACATACCTATAACAACAAAGGGATGATGTGCACTCAACATAGGTTGAGTGTGACCCATTGTTCCTTGGCTAAGGTATAAAATAACTTTGAGCCACATAGGAACAACCTGCACCCAATATACATTGGATGTGATCTTGTTATTCCTTGGTTAAGGTACACCATACCTTTTAGCCACAAGGAATAATTTACACCAAATGATGGTGGCGATTCCCTTGTGCTTGAATGCATGCTTAGAATAGTTGAGAGCATAATGCTCTCCCATATTCGTAGCAGCCCATTGGTCACTCACAGCGGGTTTCCATGTCAAATCTCCGACCTCGTATAGTTATGGTTGACCTTCGGGCTTAATTTCCGATAGGTAGCAACCATCCTCATTTACTCCTTGGCCAACAGATATTGAAATGGAATTCTCTTAGGGTTTCCAACAATCAGATCTTTGAATGCTTGCATAGTTATTTTACTCCTGCAAACTTTCCCTCTATGATAGAGAAGGATGGTTAGCTCCCGATACTTGTACAACTGAATTTTTGGGTTTAGTAACCGAATCTTCATTTGTACATACAGGGAAGAACAACATCAAAGATGCAGTGGGTCCAAATTCATGAGTATTCATGAACAATGTATGAATCATTGATAGAAGTGGGGCCTTATGGATAAATCAAGTTGGACATTTTCTAAAGCTCCTACTCATAGCAATGCATGTGACATGAATACACTATATGGGGCCCTTTATCTTGTAAAGTGACATGAACCATTATAGTTTTTTTTTTGAGAGCAAATATTTATCATTTGGGTCATGGGAAACCAGGTTCTCAATTTTATCCTCCTGAACATTTTTTATTTCTTGCCTAGAAATTTGAAATTTAGTGATCCATGCATGAATGAGTTTTAAATCAAAATTATGGATATTACTATTCCTAGGTTGCTACATACCAATTTGTAAAATCCCACTTTTTCCTTTCATGCGAAGTTCAGCTACAAGTTGTTTATCAAACATAATGGAGGTCAATATAATGGTGCACAAGAACTTGACCTCACTAAAAAGTTTTCTTTCTACTCATGTTTAATTTTATTAACATGAGGATTGGACTTCGCCCTAATCCTAGAGCATTTTAATTAAACCTTTCTGCAAAGTTGGGAATTTAATTGATTGAAATGGCTAGGGCAAATTATATTGCAGCAATACGAAAATCAAAACAAATGTAATTTCATTATGTTACTAGGTATATCTGGCCCTGACAAAAAGATTCAAATCCAAGGCTCCAAATTTTTCCTTGGCCTCTTAAATATTTTAAATAGCTTCTCAGAAAATTTTCAAGAGTTTTGAAGCACGTCTTTCATTTAGTTGGACACGTACAGAGGGTTTATTTCGCGTCAATCTCAAATTTAGCTTTGCACTGAACCTTGCCCAAATCAACCCACAATTTTTCCTAAGACCTTTTATGGTCCAGTGAGCTTTGTTTCAAAGTTTGGTGATTTATGGACCTCAGTTACTATTTATTTCAATAAGGTTTATAAACAAGTTTGAATTCAAATTTGATTTTGAATTTGCAACAAACTATGTCCAAATTGAAATCTGATTGCAGATTTGGGTTCCTCATAATTTTCTTAGCCTGTCTGGAAATTTTGGGAATTTTTGGACAATGTTTGAGGTGGAATTTAGAGGAACAGAAAAGGGTGAGCAATGGGGCCCATATGTCAGCTAGGGGAACCGTTTAACCGCCCTTGTTTTCTTTCTCCGCGCGACACCGCGACGGCTGCATGCCGCCAGCGCGCCGCTCAGCCGTCGGTCGCCTCCAGCTTCCCTGCTCCTCCTTATCTACTGCGGTAAAGGCTATATATTCACCCCACCATCAACCGAAGTCCCTCCTCGGTTCGGTTTTCTCTCGCGCCGAACAATTTCTCGCCGCCACGACCACCTCAGTTCCGCCCGGCGCCTCTCAGCCTCGCCGCCGATACAAGCCTACCTGTCCTCTGCAGTCTATAGGATAAAGGTGCACCATGATCTTGTGTAGCTTCTGGTTAAATTTGAACTCATATCGTGCATCCTAGTGTCCATATTCCGTGAATTACCAAAGCACTTTTATAGCTTCGAAGCTAGTTCGTCGGTTTAATTCCGATTGTATGCATAATAATTCTTTGATCCAGTTAGATGACATGATCTACGTATCCTAGCGCACCTTCCTCCGAAAATCAGAAAGAACCATCGACTAATTAACGAGTTATCCAATTTTTCCCCTTCCGCCATTGGAGGAGCTCGGTTCACCGTCGACCTTGGTGTTGCCGGCTATGGCACGAGCTCTAGACCCTCCTAAACTATTTCCCATGCTTCCAAGATACTTCCCGAGCTTTCAAATGAGAGTTTTCGCTAGGAAATCGAAGGTCTCGACATAACCGAAACCCTAGCACCCGCCGCCGCCGTCGGGAGTGGTTTTCCGGTCACCCATCGCCGTCGGGAGTTACTCCAGCGTGTCCCCCGCACGAAACTAGGGTGGGGCGGCGAGTACCGAGACCTCCCGTGGGCCGGAAACCATCACCGGTGAAACCGCCGGCGTGGGCGCCACCGCCCGAGCCTGTGGCCAGAGGTTGAAGATGGTAGGGACGCAGGCCCCACCTGCCAGTGAGCGCAGCGCGGTCGGGATTAGCCTATGGCCAGGGATCTTCTGTGGCCGCATGGAAATATTTATGGCCTCCGGTGTGGCTGACTCCTGGTTGACTGATTTTAAATCCGGTGGGCCCAGGCGCTAATTTTAAAAGCTAAAAATCCCAAATTGATGCAGAACCATTTCCAAGTTTTAAAAATAAATATCTCTCTGTAGACTGCTCCAAAGATATTCAAACAGATTTTATTTGAAAGCCCTTGAGCTCTAGTTTCTGTTAGTACCAATTAGGTTCTGTGAAACTTACTTTTAAAATCGGTAGGAAACAGTCTTTCCAAATGCAAATACAATTTTTCTAGGTGAACTTTACCCTGGAAAAATACCCAAAATTCACATAAAATACAATGTCCTATTCTTGATTACCAGAAAAAGTTTGGGAGCCATTGCACCTGTATAACCTTCTGTATAGTTCAATTTCCTTTTTCAGTCATTGAATTTTTACAGATGTTCAGTTGCTTTATTACATCCCAAATTTGGACTGGACCTTCCATTAGTCATACACTAGTTCCTGCAAAAATCTTGGATTTAAATGACTTAATCTCCTAGTCCTAATTCAGTTGCAAACCGAATATTAATTGAAAAGCTAAAAATTCAATTATAAAATAATTCCAGAAATTCGTGCCAACTTTGAAATTCAATAACTCTTTCACCAAGGCTTAGAAATTTATGAAACCAAATCTTGCTAGAACCAGGACAACCTCCTCTATCATGGTTATCAACTGGCAGCTATGTTTAAGCTACAGTTTCTTCTCTAAAATTCTTTGGAGTTTATTGCTTGCCATAATTTTAGAGACAACAAACTACTTTGACCATCTCCTATTCTTTGCAAGAGCTTCTATAATATTCCCTAGTATCTACCATCAATGTTCCAAAGCCAATTAGGTCATTATCCCATAATGACCACCATAGATTAAATTATGGTCTTGGTAGTAATTATTTTTCAAAGTCATTCATATACATATTATATGCATATCGTGTAGTCACCGAAGTCGAGGAGGAACCAGAGGCCTTGGAAGTAAACATGCCAGATACCAACACAGACTCGAACCTACAACCTAGCAAGCCCCGGTTTGCATTTAAGTCGTTTATAAAGTTTTGCTATGTCGCTATGTTGATTAGCATACGAATTGTGCATTATGTTCAGGATGCTTGAATACTCCAAATGCATGACCCACAATCCTATTGGTTAATTGGGTAGGTTGCTAGCTCGACATGTAGAACTGCTATGCTAATGTTGTAGGTCAATTGGTAGAAGTCGAGTAGTTGGAATCTACTCGCGAGATAGAAAATTTGACACTTATCTACACTGGGTTAACATTTATAGAAAATAACTGCTTAATCTAAACTCGAGACTGGTCAGAGATGGATAGGAAGCGGCAAGACATGGTCTTGGTCGCATAGATCTGACTGGTTAGTTAAGGCCCGTCTGTATGCGGCCCCTTCGAACAAGCTTGACTGGTACCTGCGACATACTGGACATATGGACTCCAGTAAACTGACGTAACTCGATAACTGGGATGTCGAGCCCATTAACTCACCATCGATAGGGGTGGGTTGAGGACAATAAGGTGTAAATCGGTCGGCGGACACAAGAGGTGTTCCGTGCGGAGACCTTCTGTTCGCGGAGGTGAGACGGGTTCGGCGTTCGGGTTTCTTGTGAAAGGTGGCCATATACGACTAGTACTGAAGTGTTACGTAGGTACTTGTGTACTCGCTGACACTTCAGAACGTGCGTATGTGTCATGTTGTCCGGGTGTGTCCTGATTGCAATCACCGTCCCTCGCGGTAATAGAGTACCACTTGTTCACTGAGCCATGACGTAGTAAATACTAAAGAAGCCAGAAAAATATGCTGTATTGATTTATAATTGCTTTGAAACCTTGTATGACTTAGAGATAGTAAAATTAAAGTTTACAGTTTCCCCATACTTTAGCTGTAATAGCATTATGTGCTCTGGGCATGTCATATCAACAGCAAAGTGTTTCTTGTTTGCTTGTGGAGTCTATGATGTGCCGTGCCTGGAGAATGTCATTTTCTACTTAAAATATGAATTTAAGGATCCACTTGTAGGAGAGTCGTTTATGCTTCACCTTACCTATGCTTAGTACTCACCCTTGCATATGTCTAGTGAAACGGGTCAGTCTCGCTGAGCCTTATGCTCATGTTTGCAGTTAACGAGTTTTTGCAGGTTATACGATTGATGAAGGATTTGATGATGAGGCTGCACCCCCTCTAGGGTGTACAGCCGAGTGGGAACCCTGCACGCCGCCGTGACTTGGGTGTTGCTAGTGCGAAGTATCCAGTGCATGGATGACTTTGCTTTTGCAACTAGTGCTGAGAGCGTAGCTATGATATATATGTTTCTTTCCTTCGGCTAGTATTGTAAAACTTCCGTTGTATGATAAATAAAAGACTTCGTCTTGTATTTTATTCTCATTCTGTTCTTGTATACTGTTGGGTGTTGCATCGCACGACACCACCCAATGAGATCCTCGGATGTCGGGATTCTGGTCACCACAAACATGGTATCAGAGCATCATTGGGAACAGTGTACTTGAAAAGAACATATTTTAAAAAATTAGGATTTGACTGAGGAATTAGCTATATGCCCTTATAAGGAATATTATTAGTATAAGATATAAAGGTGGTAAACTAACTTATATGATATTAATTCTGTAACGACGCCCCAACGTCAGGTAAGAGGTAAGGTACGCCACCATAAGCGGATCAATTGCGGTAAGCTCACCATGCGAGAGGTAGCATGGAAGTTTTCCGTGGCTTAGAAGGAAATGTTAATAGGAGTCTCTGAAGCTTTCAATGTTTCTGAGAACCTATGACACGCGGTACTCCAGTGTGCTTCAAAGTTAGTGGGATCCCCCATCGGGTGGTGTATAACCCGATATTATGCATCTCTAGAACTATTCATGTTCTATGGGAGCATGCAAAACACGTATGCTCGAGCGTGTATAAGTCGGATCGTACAGGAGTCTTTGCTGTACAGACATATTTACAGCCATGTACCTCGAGAAATGACCTCGCTCGAGGGCGACTCACACCAGAGTCGTATACATTTATTTTCATATGTATTATTGTGACTACCTGTCATGTTTCCTCGTACCACCCTTGAGGTGACAGTGTGAAAGGGGATTGTTTGTCTTTTGCAGCATTGACTATGGTAGAAGACCGTGTAGAAACCGTTTGCGAGAGAACGATGTACGAACAACCTATAGACGTAATCGGATATACCGGATAAAATTTTCTTTGGTGAGGTACGTAGTACCATCAGTATCAAACATGATACTTGACCATCCCCAACGACAGAATGGATGCATTATGTTTTGGAAAGTCCGAATATCAGATGTTGGTAGGCTTGGACTCAGTAAAAGGGACTCCGACTCGATAGGGTAGATAGAGATTCTTGATTTCTGGCAGAAGTTGGCTCGACTTCGCCGGGTTGTAATCATGGTTATCTGAAAGATAACATAAGAGTATCATATATTGATGGAAGTCTCGTGAAGACCTCTACAACTTTTCTGTTGACCATCAGGGCAGAAAAGTTTGATAATCTATTGAAATCTGGAGTATACTAAAACTGCTCCAGATGACCCTCCCATTGTACCAGTTCCAGTAATATTGCCATAACTCTCCGTAGGAACATCTTATGCCTTATTGTAATACCTGTCTGGAAAGAGCAGAATAAGATGTACAAGTTTGATGTTTAGAGTTTTTCCTTATTCGAATTTGAGACAAATCAAATTTGGAAATCAAAACAGTGAACTGCAGGACTGCTGGTGCAAACCAGTCAGTTCAACTGTTTAGTTTGGATAGTTATAACTTTTAATCCAGAATAGTGACATAATCACATATATACATTTTTCGAAATCTTAGGATGTCCTCTATCAACTTTATTTTGCATTCATGATCTGAATCTGGGTACAGCTGTGTCTAATTCCATTTGTCGCAAACTTGGTTCTGGCAGTCCAGAATTGAAGCAGTTTGCACATGTTTGTGAATTCGCACGCGATACCTGTATAACAAACTTTTCTGGGGGTAAATCTTTTACTTCTGGATTGTTAACTTGATTTTACACAAAGTTTATTTTGTCATTACCTCAATATATGGTTGTGATCTACCTGTATAAATTGTGGGAGATAACTACATATACAGAGGAGGTTCTGTCAAAATTTCCAGAAAATATGGGTCAGCTTAAAACCTGTATAGATTCAATTTCCTAGCTCACTTGTAGCTGTATGGGTACAATCTGGAAAGGTTGTGAAGTGTACTACAACCTTGGAATTCAACTCCACCTTTGATTCTGAAAATTCCTGTATGAAACTGTGGTGTTTATACAGGAAGATGGCAGCGGAGATGATCTGATTACCTAACGGTTGGGTGCACACGACGTGCACTGGCCAAGGCGGGTTTCCGGATTTGTTTGTCTTGCTGATAAGCCAGTGCGGATATGAGGAGGTGCCTAGCTATTGGGGAAAGGAATTCCATGACAACAGGGTGAAGAGGTGTGTCATCTACGTCGACGTGCCTGCTGGTCCACCAAGCAACGGATGGGCCCCCTTTTCTATCAAAACAAGGGGTGTTCTGTTCGAAGAAACTTGGTGCTTCACCGCAAGTGTTGCTATGGGGTGGTTTTGCAAACTTCACCATCGTCAGCTAGTGGGTACTACGTATAAGTTCTTTCCGGTCAGCGGTAGAGCTGCTGAAGAGTGGGCTAACCGATTGATCGCAGATTATGAACTCCACGGTAGAACATCGGTGACAGCCTTAGTGGTGTATGCGTCAGCATCACGTCGCGAAAATGGCACCCAAAAGGCGTGCATTAAGGAGTCAGTGGATAATCTGAGGGAAACCATAATTCGAGGGGATCATTTTGAGCGTGAAAATAATTTGCTTAGAACCTCGATCGCTCCTCTCAACCGATGTCTCCATTTCAAAGAAGAGCAATATAAGCTAATTGCTCAAGATCTGTCGGAGGCTCGTGGAGCAACTCAAGAGTTGGAGACTGAGTTGGAGGCAAGTTTACTTAATGTGCACCAGCTGGGTACTCAGTTGAGCATGATGACTGAAGATCGGGATCAGTTCAGAGCGGAGGCTCAGGAAACCAGTTGTGAACAGGCCCAGCAGGAACTCGACGGCTTTAGGATGTTTATGGTGCAGGCCGATGTACAGGCATTTGCTGTCACAAAAGCATCGATAATGGTCGAGGCAGCAGCTTCTACTTCAGCACCCGTACCGGTGCTGCCCAATCCAGATGATGACGAAGAAGAAGAAGATCCTGAGGAAGTCGAGTTCTATCCTTAGGGGATAGTGGTTGTGTTATTAACCACAATAGGCAGGGAGTGGTGTGGTGTAATAAGCACTACCAGTATTTTGTGACTTTATGAGTCTTGTTGTGAATAGTAGCAGAGTGTGTGTATGACAACATAGACATAACGTCTTGTGGTGACCAAGCATAGACGAGACAACTTCTATAGATGAAGTTTGTCCATTTTGGAGTTCTATTGTAACTTGGACCCGAGATAATATATATTGTATAAAGCTTGTACTTTATCAATTTATGTGAATGTTGTGTATTATCTATCGCTGTCTACTGCATTACTATTTATATGAAAGGATGAACTTGAGGCAATGAGACTTATGGTGTAAATTGTTGTATTGCAGCATGGTGCGTACACGTACAGCCCGGGAAGTGGGAGGCTCAAGTGGGGGACAGGAGGATGACACACCACCCCCGGGGCAGAAACGCCCCAGACGCAGCCACCTACACTTCCCATAAGTCTCGCAGAGGTTCTCGCAGCAGTGCTCGGCTCGCGCGACGAGCAAACCGAGTTGTTGCGGACCCTTGTTAAGCATTCGTCCTGTCAAGGGGGACGACAAGCTGATGGGCCACGTCAGCCATATCCGAGTTCCTACTCGGATTTCACATCGACGCATCCGTTGGTCTTCAGGGAGGCCGACGAAACATTGGAGGCGGACAACTGGCTCCGCACCATTGAAGGGAAGTTCGGTTTACTCGAGATAACCGAACAACAGAAGACTCTGTTTGCAGCTCAACAACTGCAAGGTTCTGCTGGTGCGTGGTGGGCAAACTTCCTCGCCGCACGCCCCGCAAGCTATGTTGTGAGCTGGGCAGAATTTCGGGAGGCATTCCGCGCCTACAATATTCCTCCCGGGATTATCAGGAGGAAGCTTCAAGAGTTCTTGGAGCTGAAGCAGGGAGGAAGGAGTGCTTACGAGTACTCCAGGACCTTCAACCACTTGGCCCAGTATGCACAGGACCAAGTGAACACGGAAGACGGGAAGCGAGGGTGCTTCTACCGGGGTTTGAACCCCAAGATTAAGGACAAGCTTGCCTTGTTCAACCGCGGCAGTTTCAACGACATTGTCAACGCCGCGATCGTACAAGAGGACGCTACTCGAGAGCTGTCCTCAGACAAGAAGAATAGGAGTGCTCCACAGGGTAGCGGGGGTTGTGCTCCTCAGAAGTACCGAATGGTGTATCGATCACCATCCGGCCAGAGGTGTCAACCGCCATTGCGACCACCAATGTTCAGTGGTCGCCAGTTCAGCAACACCGGTTTCCGACTGCAGCGGCAGCAAGGGATGATCCCACATGCACTTTCACCTCCACCGCGTGCACCGGGATTCTGTCCTCCCATTCGTACTGGCCAAACCTCGTACACGTGTTTCACGTTTGGACGCACTGCCCGCAAAGTAGGCAGGGCGGAGGACAGTCATCATACCAGGGCGCCAACCAACCCCGCAACCAGCCCAAGAAGCCAGTCCCCAGACTCGGCAACGTCCACCACCTCGCAATTGAGGATGTTCCGGAAGGCGCACCCGTACACACGGGTACATTCTCTATCTTTGATCATCCCGTAGTCATACTCTTTGACTCCGGAGCTTCACACAATGTCATTAGCAAGTCTTTTGTCATTAAAAGTCAGTTGCCTATTATCTCCACAAAAACTCCGTATGTGATTTGCACTCCGGCAGGGAAGACGGTAACAAATGAGATGGTTCCTGGGATACCACTTAACCTAGATGGAACTATATATCTTACTTCGCTTCTGATACTAGAGAATCAGAAGCTAGATGTCATCTTGGGAATGGTGTGGTTACAATACCATGGTGCTATTCTAGATCTCGCTCCTCGATAAATTTATCTAAATTCTCCACTTCATCCTTCCCAAGTCCTTAGTCTTGAGAGGATCTTTCTAGTGAACCCATCTACTCACAATACCGAGGTTATTGAACTTAAGGATATTCCAGTAGTATGTGAGTATCTGGTCGTGTTTCCTGAAGATCTTCCTGGTATGCCACCAGAAAGAGATATAGAGTTCAAGATTGAGCTTGTACCAGGAACAGTGCCGATCTCACGGCAACCCTACAGGATGGCACCCAAGGAACATGCAGAACTGAAGGAGCTATTAATGGAACTTGAGAACAAAGGTTTCATTCATCCAAGTTCATCACCATGGGGTTGTTCTGAATTGTTCGTGGAGAAGAAAGATAACACCTTGAGACTATGTGTGGACTATCGTCCACTCAATGTTGTCCTTATAAAAAATAAGTATCCACTACCAATCATTGATATTCTTTTCGATCAACTAGTGGGTGCTAAAGTATTTTCGAAGATGGATCTTCGTTCTGTTTATCATCAGATTAGAATCCAGCCAGAAGATATACCAAATACAACATTCTCGACGAGGTATAGACTGTATGAATACCTTGTTATGTCCTTCGGATTGACCAACACACTGGCTCATTTTATGTATCTCATGAACTTGGTGTTCATGTCGGAATTGCACAAGTTTGTCGTGGTCTTCATTGACGACATCCTTGTATATTCGAAATCCGAAGAAGAACATGCTCAACACTTGCGTATCGTGCTTCAACGATTACGGGACCACCAGCTATATGCCATGTTCAGCAAGTGTGAATTCTGGATAAGACAAGTGCCATTTTTAGGGCACATCATATCCTCAGAAGGGATTGCAGTTGATCCAAGCAAGATAAAGCAAGTACTCAAATGGGAGTCTCCAAAGTCTGTACATGAAGTTCGAAGTTTCATAGGTTTAGCCGGGTATTACCGGAGGTTCATTCCCAGTTTCTCCAAAATAGCTAAACCAATGACAGAACTTCTGATAAAGGGGAAGAAGTATGTATGGACAGAGGCATGTGAGGGAGGTTTCCAGGCATTGGTAAAACACCTCACAACAGCACCAGTATTAGCTCAACCGGAAACAACCAAATCATTTTACGTGTATTGTGATGCATCATGAATTGGTTTGGGTTGCGTGTTGATGCAGGACAGACGAGTGATCACTTATGGATCACAGCAGCTTCAGAACCATGAGCAGCACTATCCGACTCATGATTTAGAGCTTGCTGCTGTGGTACCAGCATTGAAGATGTGGAGACATTATCTACTGGGTAATTTAGTACATCTCTAGACCGATCACAAGAGCTTGAAGTACATCTTCACCCAAAAGGACTTAAATATGCGACAACATCGATGGTTGGAATTAATCAAGGATTATGAGATTGAGATCAACTACCATCCAGGCAAGGCAAATGTAGTCGCAGATGCTCTGAGCCGCAAGTCCCATGTCAACAATCTTTCCATCACCTCAATGGGAGAAGAAGAACCGAGTCTCTACTTGGTTCCATATGGGGCACTCTACAACCTAGCTCTCATTCCAACTATCAGGGAGGATATTATGGCAGCTCAGAAGGAGGACAAAGGGATGTCGCACATTCGGCATAGAATGGAGAAGGGGGAGATGAAATGTTTTCGACGTGACGATGAAGGTACCCTCTCGTTTAAAAACCGTATAGTGGTACCCCCGGAACATGGAACTTCGGAAGAAGATACTAGATGAAGCTCATTTATCCAAGTATTCCATTCTTCCGGGAAGTAACAAAATGTACCAAGACTTAAGGAAGAAGTTCTGGTGGACTCGGATGAAGAGAGAAGTAGCAAAATAAGTATCCGAATGTGATACGTGTCGGCGAGTTAAGGCCGACCATATGACGGCAGCTAGGCAGCTTCAACCTTTAAGCATACCGGCTTGGAAATGGGAGGATATCAGCATGGATTTCATTGTTGGGTTGTCTCCCACTCTCCATAAGCACGACTCAATTTGGGTGATCGTTGATCGGTTGACCAAATCAGCTCATTTCATACCAGTCAGTGTCGATTATGATGCAAAGTGGTATGCAGAACTTTATATCTCCAGAATTTTGTGCATACATGGAGTACCCCGCACTATCATTTCAGATCGTGGATCTATTTTCGTTGCTCAATTTTGGGAGCATATCAACGATGCATTAAGTACCAAACAGATTCGGAGCTCGGGTTATCATCGTCGGACTGATGGACAAACTGAACGGGTGAATCAAGTGCTAGAGGACATGCTTCGTGCCTGTGCCATCCACCATGGTAGGAACTGGGATGATCATCTACCATTGGCGGAATTTTCGTACAACAACGGTTACCAGGCTAGCATCCAGATGGTGTCGTATGAAGCTCTTTATGGCCGGAAGTGTCGCACACACTTGAACTGGTGCGAATCTAGTGAACGAGTGGTATATGGCATTGACTTGATAAATGAAGCCGAAGAGCAAGTACGCCTTATTCAAGCAAATCTCAAAGCTGCTCAGTCTCGTCAGAAGAGCTATGCGGACAAACGACGTCGACCTCTTCACTTCGAGGTTGGTGATCAAGTTTATCTCTGGGTATCCCCAATGAAGGGAAATCATCGATTCGGAGTGAAAGGGAAGCTAGCTCCACGTTTTATTGGGCCGTTCGCAATAATCAAAAGATGCTGACATGTGGCATATCAATTGGAGTTACCACCGTCGCTGGCAGGGGTCCACAATGTGTTTCACATTTCTCAGTTGCGGAAATGTCTCAAAGCCCCAGCGAATGTATGTATTGAGGATTTGGAAGCTCTCCAACCAGATCTTACTTATTCCGAGCATCCAACCCAGGTCGTTGATGAGAAGACTCGCACCACAAGGAACCGCACCTTGCGTTTCTACAAGGTCTTGTGGAGCAACCACTGTGCTGAAGAAGCGACGTGGGAAAGCGAGGAGTATCTTAAAATGA
Source organism: Tuctoria greenei (assembly GCA_036927565.1). Classification (NCBI taxonomy): domain Eukaryota; kingdom Viridiplantae; phylum Streptophyta; class Magnoliopsida; order Poales; family Poaceae; genus Tuctoria; species Tuctoria greenei. The sequence goes on from JAYESD010000006.1 coordinate 61,918,612, forward strand.
ACTATCCGGAATTGTTAGCGGCACATGTTCAATAGATCGTTACCTTTTGCCTTTCCTTTGTAATCTCGGGACGAGATTCTTTTAAGGGGGGAGGAATGTAAAATCCCACTTTTTCCTTTCATGTGAAGTTCAGCTACAAGTTGTTTATCAAACATAATGGAGGTCAATATAGTGGTGCACATGAACTTGACCTCACTAAAAAGTTTTCTTTCTACTCATGTTTAATTTTATTAACATGAGGATTGGACTTCACCCTAATCCTAGAACATTTTAATTAAACCTTTCTGCAAAGTTGGGAATTTAATTGATTGAAATGGCTAGGGCAAATTATATTGCAGCAATATGAAAATCAAAACAAATGTAATTTGATTATGTTGCTAGGTATATCTGGCCCTGACAAAAAGATTCAAATCCAAGGCTCCAAATTTTTCCTTGGCCTCTTAAATATTTTAAATAGCTTCTTGGAAAATTTTCAAGATTTTTGAAGCACGTCTTCCATTTAGTTGGACACGTACAGAGGGTTTATTTCGCGTCGATCTCAAACTTAGCTTTGCACTGAACCTTGCTCAAATCAACCCACAATTTTTCCTAAGACCTTTTATGGTTCAGTGAGCTTTGTTTCAAAGTTTGGTGATTTATGGACCTCAGTTACTATTTATTTCAATAAGGTTTATAAACAAGTTTGAATTCAAATTTGATTTTGAATTTGAAACAAACTATGTCCAAATTGAAATCTGATTGCAGGTTTGGGTTCCTCATAATGTTGTTAGCCTGTCTGATTTTGGCAATTTTTGGACAATGTTTGAGGTGGAATTTAGAGGAACAGATAAGGGTGAGCAATGGGGCCCACATGTCAGCCAGGGGAACCGTTTAACCGCCCCTGTTTTCTTTCTCCGTGTGACACCGCGACGGCTGCATGCCGCCAGCACGCCGCTCGGCCGTCGGTCGCCTCAAACTGCCCTGCTCCTCCTTATCTACTGCAGTAAAGGCTATATATTCAGCCCACCGTCGACCGAAGTCCCTCCTCGGATCACTTTTCGCTCGCGCCGCGCCGTTTCTCGCCGCCACGACCACCTCAGTTCCGCCCGGCGCCTCTCAGCCTCGCCGCCAATACAAGCCTCCCTGTCCTCTACAGTCTATAGGAAAAAGGTGTGCCATGATCTCGTGTAGCTTCTGGTTAAATTTGAACTCATATCGTGCATCCTAGCGTCCGTATTCCTTGAATTACCGAAGCACTTTTATAGCTTCGAAGCTAGTTCATCGGTTTAATTCTGATTGTATGCACAATTATTATTTGATCCAGTTAGACGACATGATCTACGTATCCTAGCGCACCTTCCCTACAAAAATCAGTAAGAACCATCGACTAATTAACGAGTTATCCAATTTTTCCCCTTCTGCCATTGGAGGAGCTCGGTTCACCATCGACCTTGGTGTTGCCGGCTATGGCACGAGCTCTATACCCTACTAAACTCTTTCCCATGCTTCCAAGATACTTCCCGAGCTTTCAAATGAGAGTTTTTGCTTGGAAATCGAAGGTCTCGACATAACCGAAACCCTAGCACCCGCTGCCGCCGTCGGGAGTGGTTTTCCGGTCACCCATCACCGTCAGGAGTTACTCCAGCAGGTCCCCCGCGCGAAACTAGGGTTGGGAGGCGAGTACCGAGACCTCCCGTGGGCCGGAAACCATCGCCGGCGAAAGCGCCGCCACGCGCCAGCGTGGGCGCCGCCGCCCGAGCCCGTGGCCAGAGGTTGAAGAAGGCAGGGACGCGGGTCCCACCTGCCAGTGAGCGCAGCGCGGTCGGGATCAGCCTGTGGCCAGGGATCTTCTATGGCTGCGTGGAAATATTTATGGCCTCCGGTGTGGCTAACTCCTGGTTGGCTGATTTTAAATCCGGTGCGCCCAGGCGCCAGTTTTAAAAGCTAAAAATCCCAAATTAATGCAGAACCATTTCCAAGCATTAAAAATCAATATCTCTATGTAGACTGCTCCAAAAATATTCAAACAAATTTTGTTTGAAAGCCCTTGAGCTCTAGTTTCTGTTAGTACCAATTATGTTTTTGGAACTTACTTTTAAAATCGGTAGGAAACAATCTTTCCAAATGCAAATACAATTTTTCCAGGTGAACTTTCCACTGGAAAAATCTCCAAAATTCACATAAAATACATTGTCCTACTCTTGATCACCAGAAAAATGTTTGGGAGCCATTGCCCCTGTATAACCCTCTGTATAGTTCAATTTCCTTTTTCAGTCATTGAATTTTTACATATGTTGAGTTGCTTTATTATGTCCCAAATTTGGACTGAACATTCCTTTAGTCATATAATAGTTCCTGTAAAAATCTTGGATTTAAATGACTTAATCTCCTAGTCCTAATTCAGTTGCAAACTGAATATTAATTGAGAAGCTAAAAATTCAATTATAAAATAATTCCAGAAATTCTTGCCAACTTTGAAATTCAATAACTCCTTAACCAAGGCTTAGAAATTTATGAAACCAAATTTTGCTAGAACCAGGACAACCTCCTCTATCATGATTATCAACTAGCAGCTATGTTCGGGCTATAGTTTCTTCTCTAAAATTCTTGGGAGTTTATTGCTTGCCATAATTTTAGAGACAACAAACAACTTTGATCATCTCCTGTTCTTTGCAAGAACTTCTACCATATTCCCTAGTATCTACCATCAAAGTTCCAAAGCCAATTAGGTCATGATCCCATAATGATCACCATAGATTAAATTATGGTCTTGGTAGTAATTATTTTTCAAAGTCATTCATATACATATTATATGCATATCGTGTAGTGACCGAAGTCGAGGAGGAACCAGAGGCCTTGGAAGTACACCCGCCGGATACTAACACAGACTTGGACCTGCAACCAGGCAAGCCCCGGTTTGCATTTAAGTCGTTTATAAAGTTTTGCTTTGTCACTATGTTTATTAGCATATGAATTGTGCATTACGTTCAGGATGCTTGAATACTCCAAATGCATGACCCACAATCCCATTGGTTAATTGGGTAGGTTGCTAGGTGAATCGATAGAAGTCGAGTAGTTGGAATCTACTCGCGACATAGAAATTTTGACACTTATCTACACTGGGTTAACATTTATAGAAAATAACTGCTTAATCTAAACTTGAGACCGGTCAGAGATGGATAGGAAGCGGCAAGACGTGGTCTTGGTCGCATAGCTCTGACTAGTCAGTTAAGGCCCGTCTGTATGTGGCCCCTTCGAACAAGCTTGACTGGTACCGACGACATACTAGACATAGGGACTCTAGTAAACTGACGTAACTCGATAACTGGGATGTCGAGGCCCATTAACTCACCATTGATAGGGGTGGGTTGAGGACAGTAAGGTGTAAATCGGTCGACGTACACAAGAGGTGTTCCATACGAAGACCTTCTATTCGCGGAGGTGAGACGGGTTCGGCGTTCGAGTTTCTTGTGAAAGGTTGCCATATACGACTAGTACTGAAGTGTTACGTAGGTACTGGTGTACTCGCTGACACTTCCGAACGTGCGTATGTGTAGTGTTGTCCGGGTGTGTCCTGATTTCAATCACCGTCCCTCGCAGTAATAGAGTACCACTTGTTCACTGAGCCGTGATGTAGTAAATACTAAAGAAGCCAGAAAATATACTGTATTGAATTATAATTGCTTTGCAACCTTGTATGACTTAGAGATAGTAAAATTAAAGTTTACAGTTTCCCCATACTTTAGCTGTAATAGCATTATGTGCTCTGGGCATGTCATATCATCGGCAAAACGTTTCTTGTTTGATTGTGGAGTCTATGATGTGCCGTGCCTAGAGAATGTCATTTGCTACTTAAAATATGAATTTAAGGATCCACTTGTAGGCGAGTCATTTATGCTTCACCTTACCTATGCTTAGTATTCACCCTTGCATATGTCTAGTGAGACGGGTCAGTCTTGCTAAGCCTTATGCTCATGTTTGCAGTTAACGAGTTTTTGCAGGTTATACGAATGATGAAGGGTTTGATGATGAGGCTGCACCCCCTCCAGGGTGTACAGCCGAGTGGGGACCCTGCACGCCGCTATGACTTAAGTGTTGCTAGTGCGAAGTATCCAGGGCATGGATGACTTTGCTTTTGCATAGCTAGTGCTGAGAGCGTAGCTATGATATATATGTTTCTTTCCTTCTGCTAGTATTCTAAAACTTCCGCTGTATGATAAATAAAAGACTTTGTCTTGTATTTTATTCTTGTTCTGTTCCTGTATACTATTGGGTGTCGCATCGCACGACGCCACCCAATGAGATCCTCGAATGTCGAGATTCTGGTCCCCACACAATTCAACCATTAAGCCATTCCATAAGCATTACCTATGCAGAATATGTCTAAGTCAATTTTGGCAATGCTTATGAAATTCTAGGTACTTGTTAAATTTATTCCCAAGTAAGGTGACATTCCTTTTTGAAGAATCAAAAAGAGCAATGCCAGCACTTACTCTCGTGAGTATGCATAAGAATTGAATGATGAGAAGGTGTAAACCATCCAATGTAAGCAAAAATCATTCAATCCTAATGCAATTCAAACGAAGGAAAATTTCAACTTGTACCTCAATTGAAGAGTAGTCCGGGCTAAAGGTCGTTGTGTGAGAAACTCACAACCATCGATGTTGGTGTAGCCTTCATGTTCAATGTCTCCTGCCAAGTTGAGGTTGGAGTTGAATGAGCTTCATCTTGTTCCTCCATTGGATCACTATCTTGAGCATTCCTCCACCATGAACACAAAATGAGATTGATGGAGGAATATGCGCTTGATGGGGCCTTCCAACCCCTTTAAAAAATTTTCCTAGCTGCACTAAACCAAGAATAGAGAAAACAACTCAAACACCGGTCGTGTTAGCTCAAAAGAATGTTGTACCCTTTGTCAAATTGTTTTGCCCAACTTGAAACAACTTGCAAATGTAGTGAATATTAAGGGAATTGTTTTTGGTTTGAATTGGGAAGATAAATTGAAGTGGTTATGCCCAAGGTTCATATCCAAAAAAATTTATTTCATAATTCAAAATTTTAATTTATAATGGTCAGAAATTTTACTATCCAACATGCAACTGTTGAAATTAAAACATGCTAAATGCAAATGCAAATATTTGATGGGAAATTCAAATATGCAATTGGGAAATCAAATATGATATAACTACCAATTAACCCATTGACAAAGACTCACCGAATTAAAGTCTGATAAGTTGGACATACATTCGTCCTGTTTAGTGCGATGATTTGTTGTCCAATTCTGGAGTTCAAAATGTGGACAACTTCTTTTGATTGACAAGCCAGATCTCCTTTGGTATGTCGGTTGGACATGTGGGCCACATGGTGGCCCTAGCCTCTCTGTCATTTTGATGAAGATTTCTCAATGAAGTGACGACTTCTAAATCTTGAAGATATTCTCTTATGAGCATTGTGAGGCTTGCCCTTATTTAGGGGTGTCACTTCAACCTTCTTGATGTTATTTTTAGTTAACCCATACTTTGATCATGGATAAAATGCTTCCTTGGGAATGATGACATGTGGACTCTACAATCAAACAAGAAACGCTTCATCAACAATGTCACTTGCTCTAGGTTGCATGGGCTTGGTCAAAGGGTAGGAATTCCAACAAGTAATTGTGAGACATCCAGAGTGATCCTTAAGTTTTTTGTCGTTGGCCAAAATGGTTTATGTAAATGTTGTCTTGATTTCTTGCTTGGCCATAGACATGATACTCCAAGGTAGGCTAGTTGATCATAAATCCATTGAAATCCCCATAGCCTCCTTGATTACAAGGGTGATGTTGATTCCACCCTTGACCTCCTTGTGAATGACAGCCATTTGAGTTGTGGTTGGAAGGAAGAATCCCCTTGGGTCTTAGGGAAAGGATTCCCCAATTGGCCCATGTTGACATAGATTTTCACAAATCATGTGAATATCCATGACATGGATCATCCAAAAATTTATCGAATGGCTTGATCTTCATGATACTTTAATGGGAGGTGTAGTTCCTTAGGTAGCATGTCCACCTTGTTATGTGGTGTGCATGACAAGCTAAAGGAACTAGTGCACTCTTCAATCCACCACTTGAGTAGTGACCATATTATCATCCATGATGAATGAGAATAGGACTCCTTCAGCTCCAGCACAAAGGCGGTCATGGATTGGTGGACCAACCCATGATATGAATGTTGGATGAGGAGCCAACTGTCCACCCTATGGTGGAGGCTAACCAAGAAGAACTCTTGGAGCATCCCCCAAGCATTGGGATGGATGACTTTGGCTTGTACTAGAAGCTAAAATTCTTCCGCGAAAGGCAATGATGTTGTCTAACGAATATTTGTTTAGGTACACCTTGAATCATCTTGCAGTTGAGCACTTGCGTCCTCGTTGGCCATGCCATGAAATGGGTTAGCCAACACGAGCCTGTTTTCACCACAAAAGGAGAAAACAAAAAAGAGTAATCCTGTCTAATAACTATTAGTACCTGTGGCTTAATCATAAGTGATAGCTATCCTTCACTTCCTTTGCCTTCCCCGGCAACGGCGCCAGAAATGCTTGTTGACGTGTCTTTCATCACAGATAAAATATATGCAAGCGCACAGAAATTGTCGTGTAGCACTACTCTTATGATATCGTATTTATCCTAAAGGAAGGCAATGGAGTAAAGTAAACACTACTCTTATGATCAAGTTATGGGATACTAATCAATTAGCAAGATAGGGGTAAGTTGATAATATATGGGTAGTGTGACACAAACCTAAACAATCTATTCGAAAGGGTAGATGGGTCATAATGGTGGTTAGACTAAGAGCTGGAGAGTTGCTCCTACAATGCTTCTAATATACATATACATAGCCTAGGTTAGATAATAATGAGCATGTCAATGGTGAATACTTATGCTAAGTTGTTCGACACATCGGACACGGGTTTACCTCTAGCAATACTAGGACAACTCTCGCCAAGAGCCTGTGGCATAGACGAACGTGGAGGATTACAATGGACATATAGGATTGTCACTAGCTACTGCCTACCTCTTCAATCTGTGGGTCTACGACACATTCAACTCCACTTAACCATCCTAGCACCATGCTAACATATTAAGTAAGTACCTTAGGAGCCCGGGCACAAGCCATCATAAGGCAATGAACTAAATCATCGTCGAACCAATGTTGATACATAGCACAAGTGATTCATATTAACATGATCATATCATAACTACTTAGACTATAGTGGGGTTTTGTTGTGTTTACGATGATAGATTAAGAGTGATATGTCATAATCATAAAGACTACTCCTACCACATACATGGAATTTACAATAATAAAAGAAAAGCTTCATCCAAGTATGTAGATAAAAGAAGACTAGAAATAATATCTTTATTATGCATAAAGTCAAAAATATAAGAAAAGATACATGAGCCGTACCTTTCCCAACTTGGACATGGGACTAGAGGCTCTCCTCTCTATAACCTAACTCCACAAAGGACTAAAAGAACTATTGTATAATATAGAATGATGCCCAATTGGTGTATGTTGAAGTGAGGGGTACTATTTATAGTTGGAGAAGGGTTGAGTCCCGCCACCAAAAGCGCGTGAATCAGTCTTCATTGTTATTAGGGCACCACAGGTAGTCGACATGTGGAAGTTGACAGCGTTTGGTGCCAGGACCTAGTAGGACAACTAGGGGGGTCGACCGACCTGGTCTCATCTCTAATTGTTGTGTGCTTCCTCCAAGTTAGTTTCAGGTGGGTCCCATTGACTGATATGGGTGATACACCGTTGGATGGCCTCAGATACTTCTATTTTAGGGCCATTTGATCCATGTGATGCCACTTGTCGGCGCTTGATTGGCTGGGATGATAATTTATAGGATCCATCCACTTGTTTCACCTCAATTCTGTATAAAATACCTGCATGCACTATTTTCTACGAGTAAAGGTGGAACTAAGTTATTTAGACAAGTGATGTGTGCAAGAAATGATATTCCTTCAAATAATTGAGTTATATTGATGGGTGAAATTGGTATATAACAACAGTCAACAAGGAGCTATGCTAGGGGGTTCGTGGGCGGTGGAGGAGGACTCAGGAACAGTGGTCAGGAGCCCGAGAGCCACGTTGAAGGATCAGGGGGCTGCGCCACCAAAGGACTTCGGAACAGCACCGACAGACTCGGGGGTGCTACACCAGCAAAGGTAAAGGTCAGGAGTCCCTAGGCACCTTCAAGAGCTTGGGTGATGATTGGTGCGAGTTACGCTGTCATTCCACTACGAGCCATGAACCAAGACCTTGAGGAGCCCCGCGAGCTAGTGATGCGCCCTGCCGGGAAGCTAGGAGAATCAAGGCAGGTACAAACCCCTTGACCATAAAGTTTTTAAATTGCAAACCGAGTGCATTCTTAAGACTAGAGCATGATGGTTGGGCTGCGAGTGAACCAAACATAGGTGTTATCATGTCTCTCCGCGATAAAATCATGGGGCTCTGGGCCGTGCTCGGATCGCATCATTCGCCTCACTTCACTCGGGGGCTCCATGGTTGAAGTGCCCCCCATACATCATAGGATCCGAGCTGTGGCTGACGATTTGATTCTGCCCCCGTAATCCAGAAGTTGGCGCAAGGGCAACAAGAGGGAAGCATCGGCAAGGACAACATCTTCATACATTAAGTCAATGCCGATGCAATGAACCCTTACGTAAAATAACCCCTAGGGGGGGGGTGCGCACCACCTCCCACGCTGGCAGGATTAACATCTGATCCGTCTCCCGAGCTAGATCTCAGATGGCCTTTGGAGTAAAAAGTGTAGATAACGAGGCAGCAGCAAGCTAAACCTCCCGGATAATCTCGGCGAGCTCCTCTACTGATCTATCAGCCGCATATCTTTCTCCCACGGACCAGAGGTATGCACGATTGTAGTTAGATGCTACAACGGCGAGGGTGGTACGAGCCCCTAGAAGGGCCCCATAGACTCCAAACCACGCGCACCGAGCCATCACTCAGTCCAGAATCTCGTCAAGTCGGGCTGCCAAGAAGGTCCAACTCATGACTTCGCGCTTCGACTGCCCGAGCACCGACTCGTGACGCCACCGCAGTATAGCAGACCTCCACGGCCTCCTCCTGCATGGCGGAAAAGCGGGCGAGGATACCGCCCAAACGAGTCTCCAAACGGGTTTGCACCCCTAATGGTATGAGCACTTCGATGGTAATACGGGTTGCGACCGCATGAAGGGCATTCATCTCATTCTGCCAGATCTGGGCATTATGATCCGATGATAGAAGGGTCACCTGCAGGGCTATAGAAGACTCAATGAATGAATTCAATCACAAAAAAAGAAAAGGTTTGGACACGGGAGAATGGAGGGAAGGGCTACCCTTATGCTTCCCTTCGGGCTCGCTCCAATCTTTCTCAAGCCTCCTGCGCTTTGGTGCGCACCCGGACTAGCTCGGCATCTGACTTCTCGTTGTCGATCGTGTCACCCGGGCAACACTCGCTTGGGCTTCAGTGGCATCCACTTGGGCGCACTCAAGCTCTGCATGTAGGGACACCTGTTTTGATGGCTGGTACGTCACAGATAAAAAAATATGCAAGCGCACGAAAATAATCGTGTAGCACTTCCCCTTAAAGATTATTCCCAAGGGTATCAAATCCATGAAACGTTTGTGCTAATCTTACGAACTAATTCACCCAAGTACACAAAGTTGTTTGGTAGACAAGCAATGGAGAGAAATTCAAAGTATTGATTCTAATTCAAAATTTGCGATTGCTGCTTGCTTCAGGTACGGGATTACCCCTAGCAACACTAGGACGACTCCCCCAAGAGCAAATGGCATAGCCGAACATGGAGGTTACAAAGGACAGATAGGAGTGTCACCACCTACTGCCTACCTCTTCAATCCGTGGGTCTACGAGATATTCACCAGTCATTTCTAACCTAAGCACCACGCTTACGTTCTAAATCACAACTCTAGTTGTTTTGAACACAAAGCTACAACTAGAGCATCAAATAAATTAAAGCAATGAACCCACAAGTAACCACTAGTGCAAACTACCTAGAATTTAAAATAAAACTTGTATTGAATTGACAAAGGCTTACTATGACTAAAACCTTTGTAGGCGTACAAGTGTAGAAGAGGTACTTGACAAGCCCAAGCCTCCTTCTAAAGTCTTCACCACACTCTCCTTCTACTTGGAAGCCTCTAGGACTACTCTAAACCTTAGTAGTGGTATTCTATTCTCAACTTTTGGTGTGTGTGTGAAGTGAGGTGTTGGATGCTATTTATAGGTGGGGAAGGGTCAAATCTCACCATCAATTGCGCGCGATTTGGTCATCCTCGCCATTAGAAAGCCAAGAGAAGTCGACACACGTCGTTTGACCAAATTTGTCGCCAAGACAGGTTCGGCCGAAACAGGGTGTTTGGCCGACTAGGTCACTGCCTTGATTCGCGTGTGTTTTCTCCAGGTCGCTGACTGGTGGGTCTTTTTGACATTTTGGGGTTCTACGCCATTGGATTGCCCCAGATACGATTATTTGTGGGCCATTTGATCCATGTGATGCCACATTGCATCGCCTGATATGCTGGAATCCAATTTAATGGATTACTCCCTGCATGTCTTGGTATTTTTGGGTATTAATTCACATGCATACAAATAAACAATAACACATGTGTAATTGGTTAGTATTTAGCCCTACAACTATGTTATGTTTCTCTTTTGGGCACATTATTAGGTGAACTAAGGTATAAATATGGCACTTAAGGACCATCAACAATGTGCATTGTCTTTGCTGAACCGAAGTGAAGCTAGGCTCCCAAGGAGGCCTGCGTCCCTCTGGCAACCTGCTGGGTCGACTTCGAACGACACACGATACAACCTGTCAATCGGATTGGGGATAAAAGCACCCGCAAAAACATCGGGCCAAGTTGTGGACCTATCGAGTCGTCGGAAGCTGCCCCATTCAGGCGGCAGAGCACCACAGAGAGGTCCTGACGCTCGACTTCGAGATTCATGTGGGCATTGGAGAGTTGGGAATAGGCATGGGTAACACCATCAAAGAGCGTATCCCACTCAACCTGCTCCTCAGTCATGTACGTGTCCAAGGACCCTTCGCCTGTCGGCAGGGGATCGAACCACATGGCAGGCCATGGAATCATGACCAACACACCCTCCGAAACTGTCCCGGCCTCCAGGTCTGATGATGCAGGAAGAAGAGCCAGGACATCCTGAGGCACTGTAGACATCACCGAAACCACTGGCTCTGATGCTCCATCTTGGGCTAGCATCAGTTCCCTTAACATTAGGAAGGCCTGATGGCCAAAAGGTCGGGTCTGGCCAGACATTGCACAAGGGTGTCACCCCCGGCCGATACTCCCTGCAATGAGAAAAGAATCGATAAAGGCTAGGAAGAAGTTCAAGCTAGAGAAAGAAGGAAGCCTGGAAGCAAACAGAGGATTACCGACCTCGAGGAAACACAGAACACCGTCCGCTGAATGGATGAAGGGATGGGTGTACTAGTTGAGGAACCTGACTGGGTTCCCAAGATCTGTCGCCCATTAGCGATGACAACACCGAAGCACCAGGGGTCCTGGTTGTGGAGATCGATGCCATAGCCCCGTGACTAGGGCCAGTGGCGCCTGGTGTGGCGCAGGGCACCAAGTCTACCTCGGTGTCCAACCTCGCCTGGTCCTTGGTCTCGCATCAGGTGGGCATTCTCCGGGATGGACTCCACCTCGGAGTCCTCGCCCAAGACTACAAGGGCCCTCATTGCCCTTGCTGCCTCCCTGCCTTTTCCAATACGAATGGTGGCCATCGGTACCCCCACCTTCTTCTCACCCTTCATGACAGAGGTCAAGCGCACGGAAATATCATTGTAGCACTTCCTCATAAAGAGTATTCCCAAGGGTATTGTTGATGGTCCTTATATATAAATTTCGAACATCAATATAACTCGATTATGCGAGAGAGAAAATATTTCATACACACATCATAGTTAGATTTAACATAATTCCACTTGTACATGGAGAAATAGTGCATGCAGGAGTTTTTATGCACAAATTATACAGAATGAGGGGAGCAATCATGAAAAGTGCCACCCATACCAATCACGCGATGACATGTGGCATCACATGGATCCATGGACCCATTCCCAGGCATATTTGAGGGAATCCAACGACAATTCATGCGGGGTTGGAACCTGGGCCCACATATTAGTAACGCGTAGGACGAAAAACCAAGGGGGACCAAGACCAGGTCGGCCGAACCTTTAGCTCAGCCGACTTGGCCCTTGCACCAAACCCGGTCAGCTTCCACGTCTTGGCTCCTCATGGCTCCGTGAAGGCGGTGAAGACCAATTGACACGCTAATTGTGGCGGGAACCGTCTTGACTCCATGTATTACACCAGTGCTCCCTTAGTCCTTAGTCCTTAGTGGAGGTTAGGCTGTAGAGAGGAGCTTCTAGTCCCAAGTCCAAATTGGGAAAGGTATGGATCATGTATCTTTTCTTTTATTTGTGACTTCATGCTCTATAATAATAGTATTGTTAGTCTTTATTTATTCATATACTCAGGCACAACGTTTCTTGTTTGATTGTGGAGTCCATGTATGTGCTAGGTGTAGGTGTTATTATGATCTTGTCATAATGCTCATATCTTGTTATCATAAATATCATACACCAACACTATAGTCTAATTAGGTACTAATATGATTATGTTAATATGAATATGTTAGTGCTTGGTCCCCACATTGGTTCAGCGATGTTTAGGTTAGTAATTGGCTTAGGATAATATTTGTATCCGGACTCTTAAGGTATTTACTTAACATGTAAGCATAATGCTCAGATAGTTAAGTAGCGTTTGAAGTCTCGTAGACCCACAGGTTGTAGGGGTATGTTGAAGATGGTGACAGCCCTGTTTGTCCTTTGTAATCCCCCATGTTCGGTTATGCCACAGGCTCAAGGTGGGAATTGCGCTAACATTGTCAGGTGGATCTCATATATCTCCGGAGATGATATGAGGTGTTAAGAAATACCAACAAGCATTTTCGGTGACATTGCCGATGAAAGAAAAGAAGTGAAGGATAGCTATCACTTATGATTAAGTTATAGGTACTAGTAGTTACTAGACTTGATTAACCTTGCTTTGTTTTCTCCATTGTGTGAAAACATGGATGTGTTTGGCGAGCCCATTCTTTGGTAAAGACGAAAGAGGATGCAAGAGCTTAACTCCGTTAGTACTTCAAGATGTTCTTCAATAAATTGTTTACGTTGGACAACATGGTTACCCATAACGGGAGGATTCTCCAGCTTCTAGTAGGAGCCAAAGGCATCTATCCTTAAAGCTTGGGGGAGGTCCAACTTTATATCTTGGTTTGCCTTCACCATGGGGGTGGATGTTTCGTTCATCATCCAGCACTCCTACAGCAGGTTGACTTCATCAGCCCGTGATCACATTCCTGCTAAAGTTGGAGGTGACCTCTTCTCAATAATCATGAGATGATAAAAATTTAATCGAGAAGAAGGTCACCATTCAAAGGGGTGGATCCATGAAAGCTTCAGATCCGTTGGCATGGCATGGACACCATGGACAAGGTGGACATGCTAGCCATGGAATTGGACCTCCTATTGAAAGATCGAGAAGGTCAAGCCAATGGAGAAGTTTTTGGATGATCCGAGTCATGAATATTCACATGATTTGTGAAAATCCATGTTAACATGCGACACTTGGGGGTTTATTTCCCTAAGACCCATGAGGATCCATCATTTCCAAACAACTCCAAAGGCCGCCACCAACAAGGAGGTCAAAAGTAGAATCAATACAATCAAGGAGTCTATGTAAATTTGAATTCAAACGAATTCATCTACAAATATCCTACCTTGATGTATCTTGTCCATGGCCAAGGAGTAATGAATGGCATAACCAAGAAACATTCGGCCAAGGACAAGCAACTTTAAAGAGCATTCAAGATCCAAGGGTTCCACAATCACTTGTTGGACCCTACACTTCGACCAAGCTCGTGCAACTTTGGACAAAGCGACATTGTGGATGAAGCATTTCATGTTTGATTGTGGAATCCACATGTCGTTATGCCCAAGGAAGCCTCTTGATCCTATATCAAGCATGGTTGAATCAAAAGAATATCTTAAAGTTCGAAGTTACACCCCCCATAAGTGGGCAACCTCATTGTCTCTATGAGGAATGAGGAGACTCCGTCATGTCATCCACAATGACATTCTAAGAAGATGGAGAATCCAGGGCCATCCAAATGGCCCAAGTCCACTAAGACGCCAATAAGGGAATGGCGGAAGAAGGACAAGCTTGACCAGGCTCATGTAAGAATATCTTCAAGAAGGAAAAGTTGTCGCAACATCAACAAATCTTCATCAAGGCGACAATGAGGCTAGGGCCACCACGAGCTTCACTTGTCCATATGGAAGCCAAAGGAGGTTTGGCTTGGCAACAAGAGAAGTCATCCATTCATCTCTGGGTATGGATGACATGTCATCACTTTAAATAGGATGGAGGTGAGTCCTTCAAAAATTTGGTGAGTCCTTGACAATAGGTTAATTAATAGTTATCTCATATTTGATTTTCCAATTGCAAGTTTGAATTTCTCATCAAACCTTGCATTCGCATTTAGCATTTTTGAATTTTTACTTACATGTTGGAAAGTAAAATCTTCAACCAACATAAATTTAAATTTTAAATTAGGAAATAAATTTATTTGGATATGAAATTTGGGCACAACCACTTGAATTCATCTTTCTAATTCAAACTAAAAAGATTTCCCTTAATCCTCATTGCATTTGCAAGTTGTTTCAAGTTGGGCAAAACATTTGACAAAAGAGTTCAATTTGCTTCTGGCTAACTAACCTGTTTTCGAGTTGATTTGTTTGTTCTTGATTTTAGTGCAGCTAGGAGGAAACATGTAAAGTGGTTGGAAGGCCTCATCAAGCCCAACTCACTATCAGGAGATTCAAGCACGTATCCCCCCATCGATCTTTTTTTGAGTTCATGGTGTATGAATGCTCAAGATGATGGCCCAAAGGAGGAGCAAGATGAAGTTAATTCAACTCCAACCTCAACTTGGCAAAATACATTGAACATGAAGGGTACACCGAAATCCATGGTCGTGAATTTCTCATACAACGACCATCAACTCGAACTGTTGTACAATAGTGGTACGAGTTTAAAATTTTCTGTCATTTGAATTGCAATAGGATTGAATGATCTTTTGCTTGCATTGGTGAGGAAGGTTTACACCTCCTTATACTTCAATTCTTATGCATCCTCATGAGAGTAAGTGTCGGCATTGCTTTTTGACTTTTTAAAGGAATGTCACCTTTCTTAGAATAAATTTAAACAAGTACCTATAATTTCATAGGCATGGTTTAAATTGACTTAAACATTGTCTGCCTATGTTTAATAAATAATGCTTATGAAATGACTCAATGGTTGAATTGGTTTGTGGCCACCTAGGAATGGTAATATCCATAAGTTTGATTTGAAACTCATTCATGAATCACTATATTTCTAATTCCTAGGGATTACATTAAATTTGTTCAGGAAGATAAAAACTTGAGAATCTTGTTTGCCATGCTCCAAATGATGAACAATTGCTCTTGTAAAAAGGTAAAGATGGTTAGAAAATTCAAGGAACCCATTGAGTGTACATCTATCACTTGCATTGCTATATGTAGGAGGTTTAGAAAATGTGCAAATTGATTAATTTATGAGGCTCCACTCTTAGAACAATGAACAACACATTGTTTATGGATGCATTCTAATTTGGACCCGATGTATCTTTGTTGTTTTCCTTCCCCGGATGTATAAATGAAATTCAGTCATCTAGCCAAAAGTTTCAGTTGTATAAATGCTGGGAGCTAACCATCCCTCTTTATCCAAGAGGAGAAGCTTGTAGGAGTAACGTTTTTATATATAGGCATACAAGAAGTCGATTTGGAGGTACCATTTCAACATCTCTTGGCCAATGAGTAACCTAACATGGTTGAACCTAACGGGATTTGATCCCGAGGGCCAATCATAGCTTTACGAGGCCGGAGGTTTGGCATGGAAACCTTTCCTGAGCAACCAATGAGCTGCTATGAATAAGTGGGACCTCTATATTTCCAACTATTCTATGTACCCATTCAAGCTCAAGGGAGCAGCCACCATTGTTGGGTGCACATTGTTCCTCTGTAGCTATAGGTTATTTCAAACTTAGACAATGAAAGATAGATCACAACCAACACATGTTGGGTGAATGTTGTTCCTTTGTAGCTAAATGTTATTTTGACCTTAGCCAAGGAATGTCGGATAGCACCCAACACATGATCGGTACACCTTATTCCATTGTGGTTAGAGGTTATAATGACCTTAGCGAAGGAATGAAGGATGACACCTGGCATATGGAAAACCTTGAGGTGCAGATGAGAGGCATCGACAACACTCTCCTCGACAACACTCATGGCACCCATAAGAGGCAACACAACATCGACACTCAGCCCTCAAATGTCAAAGTCACGCTGCATCAAGGTTAGGCCAACCTCATGGCCTACCTCTGCCGTTAGGGGTTTCAACCCCTATCGTGGACCTTGACCAAGAACAAGCTTGGGGGAGGACCCCCACTTGAGGTAACTTATATTATAGCCCATTTGCATTCCTTTATTTTTTTCCCTTCCACCACATTTGAATTTTTTTTTAAAAAATTAAAAAATAAAATAACAATGTAGTATAGGTTAGGTTAATAAAATAAAAGTTGTGCGGTAAGAATATTTTTACTTTGCATAAGTTGAAATCATGAATAGTTGCTCTGTTTTATTTTTCT
This sequence comes from Tuctoria greenei, assembly GCA_036927565.1. Taxonomy (NCBI): domain Eukaryota; kingdom Viridiplantae; phylum Streptophyta; class Magnoliopsida; order Poales; family Poaceae; genus Tuctoria; species Tuctoria greenei. The sequence continues at coordinate 61,935,427 of JAYESD010000006.1, forward strand.
AGTCCCTTGCATAAAACTTAGTATTCTCCAAGTATTGCATTTATTGGTTTAGAATATCCTTGCCTTAAACTTGGAATTTGTGGGTAGCAAAGGCTAAGTCCAATTCTAGGTTGTTGTGGGGTATGATATAGTGATAAGAGCGGCTAATATCTTAGTTGAAAGTGAAACTTAATTTTATGAGAAAATGTAAAATAGGAGTTCCTCATTTAATAGAAATTCCTACAAAAGCCATATGATAATTCAAATTTGATAAATCCTATGCATATGTTATTTGCCTTCACATCGAGCCTAGTCACACTAGTATAGACCTATGTGGCAATCTTTTCATGCTTTTAAGATCAAGATTGCACGGGCACATGCTAAACTTATACACTAGAAGTTAGCAAAATTTCATCATACCATTCCACCATAAAAAATATACTCCATGATTTTCATGCATAATACTCTCATCAAAATATTTAAAGAAAAGAGGAGTAGAAGACATGGCTACAAGAAAAACAAAAAACAATGCATGCTTATGTACAAGAGCATGAGAAAAAAGAGAGAATAAGTGGCCATGTTTCATCCTCACAAAAAAAAGAGTGCATACAAAGGAGTCATCTTCATATTTCCACTCCACAAATATTCTATCACACTTGCACAAATCCCGATCAAAGAGTATAATTTGTTTTATTCTAAGGCTTACTCTTTCTACTTAGGAATATATGTGTTGCAAATATGCCTACTCTTGATCCCTACCAAGCTCCACATACAAGCCTTATTTTGACGTAGGACAAGAAAGGCATTGCCTTGCTGAGGATACGGTTGACAGTCGTTATATACCAATTTCGAGCATCAATATAACTCCATTATGTGAAGGAATGAACATTTCATACACACAGCATAGTTATAAATAACCTAGTTCCACTTGTGCATGGAGAAATTAGTGCATGTGGATATTTTATACAGAATTGAAGTGAAACAAGGGGATGGATCCTAAAGAATACCTTTCCAGCAAATCAGATGCTGACATGTAGTAGCACATGGATCAAATGGCCCACTTACAAGAGTATCCGAGGATATCCAATGGCATAGTACCCAGAAACAGTCATGGGACCCACTTGTCAGCCACTTGGAGAAAGTACACTCCATTTTGAGGGTTTACCAGGTCGGCCGAACAGGTGGTTCACTCAACCTTGTAGCTCCAACAAATCCGGTCAGCTTCCACGTGTTGGGCTCCTCTCGACTTCTTGAAGTCATTGATTACTGATTTACACGCTTTGGCGGCGGGAACCAACCTCAGTGCTAGTATAAATAGGACCCCTCACCCCTCACTTCAATACACCACATGAGTACCATTCTATTGTATACACTGGTTCTCCTAGCTCCTTAGTGGAGGTTAGGCTGTAGAGAGAAGCCTCTAGTCCCAAGTCTAAATTGGGAAAGGTATGGCTCATGTATCTTTTCTTGTATTCATGACTTTATGCATAATAAAGATATTATCTTTAGTCTTCTTTTATTCATATGCTTGGATGAAGTGTATCTTGTTTGATTGTGGATTCCATGTATGTGGTAGGAGTAGTCTTTATGATTATGCCATAATGATCACAACTTATCATCAAAAACACTACAAACCCCCACTATAGTCTAATTATTTATGATATGATCATGTTAATACGAATAACTTATGCTATGTCTCAACATAGGTTCAACGATGTTTAAGTTAGTCATTGACTTAGAGAGGTACTTGTACTCGAGCCTAAAAGGTATTTACTTAGTATGCTAGCATGGTGCTAGGATAGTAAGTAGTGTTGGATGTCTCGTAGACCCAATGATTAAAGAAGTAGGCAGTAGGTGGTGACAGCCCTATCTGTCCTTAGTAATCCCCCACGTTCGACTTTGCCACAAGCTCTTGGTGGGAGTCGTCCTAGTATTGCTAGGGGTAAACCCGTGGCAGATGTGTCGAACAACATAGCATAAGGATTCACCATTGACATGCTCATTAGTACCTAACCTAGGCTATGTATCTGTATACTAGAAGCATTGTAGGAGTAACTCCCCAACTGTTAGTCTAATTTCCATTAGGACTTATCTACCCTCTAGAATAGATTGCTTAGGTGTGTGTCACACTACCCATATTATATAGTTACCCGTATCATGATAATTGATTAGTATCCCCTAGCTTGATCATAAGAATAGTGTTTACTTTACTCCATTGCCTTCCTTTGGGATAAATATGATACCCTTGGGAATACTCATGGGTGAAATGGTACAACGGTATCTTCCGTGCGCTTGCGGACCTCATCTCTTTCGAGAGATGATATGTGGGGTTAAGTATAGTCAACAAGCATTTCTGGCGCTGTTCCCGTGGAAGGCAAAGGAAGCGAAGGATAGTTATCACTTGTGATCAAGATATAGATACTAATAGTTTTTAGACATGATTACCCTTGTTTGTTTTCTCCTTTTGTGTGAAAACAGGGTAGTGTTGGCTAACCCATTTCATGGGATGGCCAATGAGGATTCAAGTGCTCAACTGCAAGATGATTTAAGGCGTACCTCAACAAATGTCCGCTAGGCAACAACATTGCCTTTCGCGGAAGAAATTCAATTTCCAGTAGGCGCCAATGTCATCCATCCCCAAGCTTGGGGGAGGATCCAAGTGTTCTTCTTGGTTTGCCTCCACCATAGGGTGGATAGTTGGCTCTCCATCCAACACTAATGTCATTGGTTGGCTCCACCAATCCATGACCACATTCGTGCTGGAGCTGAAGGAGTCTTATTCTCATTCATCATGGATGAGAATATGGTCTCTACTCTAGGGGTGGATTGAACAATGCTCTAGTTCCTTAGCTTGTCATGCACACCATTTAGCAAGGTGGGCATGCTAGCTATAGAACTACACCTCCTATTGGGTAACATGAAGATCAAGCTAATGGAGAATTGTATTGAATTATCCAAGTCATGGATATTCACATGATTTGTGAAAATCCATGTCAACATGGGCCACTTGAGGAATAACTTCCCTAATGACACATGAGGATTTTTTCTTTCAAACACAACTCCAATGGCTACCATCCACAAGGAGGTCATGGGTGAATCTACATCACTCTTTTAATCATGGAGGCTATGGGGATTTCAAGGCATTTTAGTTAAAATAGACTACCTTCAAGTATCTAGATCGCATGAAGCTCTTGGCCAAGGAAAAGAACCTTAAAGAGCATTCAAGATTCAAGATATCCCACAATCACTTGTTGGGATCCCTACCCTTTGACCAAGCCCGTGCAACCTAAGGCAAGTGACATTGTGGATGAAGCGTTTCTTGTTTGATTGTGGAGTCCACATTACATCTTGCTGAAGGAAGTCTTTGATCCATTATCCAAGTATGGGTTAACTCAAATGAACATCAAGAAGGTTGAAGTGGCACCCGAAAAGAAGGACAAGCCTCACCATGCTCAAGAAAGAATATCTCCAAGTGGGAGAAATTGTCACTCCATCAACAAGTCTTCATCAATACGATGGAGAGGCTAGGGCCATCATGTGGTCCACATGTCCAACTGACATTCAAAAGGAGATTTGGCATGCAATCAAGAGAAGTTGTACACATCTTCAACTATGGGATTGGACAACAAATCGTCGCACTAAACAGGAAGGAGGTAAGTCCCACTCATCAAACTTCCAAAATTCGATGAGTCCTTGCAAATAGGTTAGTTGGTAGTTATCTCATGTTTGTTTCCCAATTGCATATTTGAATTTCATATCATATCTTGCATTTGTATTTACCATGTTTGAATTTCCACACTTGCATGTTGGAATGTAAAATTTCCAACCATTATAAAACAAAAATATTGAATTAGTAAAATGTTAAAGTGTAAATGCGACACTTCCCCTGGATTTGCTAAGAAGCAGCCCATGGAGGTTCTTGTTCGGCAAGTCTTAAGCCTCAATCAAGTGTACGAGCGTGTGAGAGAGTATGAGACGATGGATTTTACGTGCGTTAGGCCACAAGGAGCGTAACATGCTACTCCACGGTGGATTGTATTGCTAGTGTGTGTATGGGTGTGTGTGTGTGTGTGTATCAGCGATTCGGTGTTCGGTCCTTTGTAACGGTGGCGGTCTGGTCCTTTTATAGGCAAGGCCGGACGCCTTACAAGTGTGGTCTGGGGCTTGACAGGTGCTCCCGGGGCGATCTTATCCTAAAGATCTAAGGCTTCTCACACAAGCTTGCTCTGATCGTGGCCTTGAAGACTCGCCGTCTTGCCACTTGAGTCGTCAGTAGCCCATGCGCCATTGCTGACATTAGCAGGGGATGTCCCGTCCATCTATCTCTGTCGCCATAAGCACCCACTTGGCAGAGTGGGATAGGCCTGCGGCATCTTCACTGTGATGCGATTGGTCATTGCGGTACCTGACATTAGGCGTGCACCGCGCCATGCGTCTGGGGAAGCTGCGTATCTTCAATCCTTGACAGGGACAAGGTGCAATGCCCTCTTAAATCCCGCGACCCTCCATCCAGGGCAATTGGCTAGACTACGCAACAACTCGAGAGCTCATCTCCACAGAGGAGGTCGGGTCCTGTCTTGCAGACCACATGGCAGCTTGGGAGTACACCTCTGCGGAGGAGATTGAGTCCCGTCTTGCAGGACATGTGGCAGCGCTGGAGCCCGCCTATACGTGAGGTTTCCCATCTGATGTGTTGTACCACGTGGCAGCTCCGGAGCCCTGCCTCCCGTGGGAGAGGGATCCTTCCCATCTAGACACGTGGTTGGTTGGGAGATCGTATCCGAAGGGGTGCTGAACTCTTCTTCGGGGTCTCTTGCAGGTACCCTGGACCCCGTATCTTAGGCTGATGGGTCCGGGTCTTCTGAGCATTTGGCACCCTCGGACCCTGCCTGTGCAGAATATGGGGTACCTAGGTGGCTCTATCTTGTGCGCGAGTGTACCCGGTATGCCGGGTACCAACAGTGGCCCCTGGGTCCACCTTGGGGGGAGGCGACGATCCCGATGTTGGAGCCCTATCCTACTTTCCCACACGGCCTTTCAATTCTCTCTTGATCAGCCGAAGCGGTGCGTGCCTCTGTCATTGTGGTCACACATCCCTTCCTGGTTGAGGGTTCGTGGTGACGCAAACTTTGCTTGATGAAGTTTCTTTACTAAGACGGTTCCCAAGGCAGCTGATGCAATTCTGCTCCTTCTACTCCCGCCATTATGGTAACCGCCAGGTTGCCTTCTTGGGTTGATGCCCTTTCAGGATGATCTCTCTGACAGGGGACCTGGGTCCTGTCGTCATGGACATTATGGGTTGAGCAGCGGGTTTCGACCTCAAGCAATCTGCTCGGTGCGCTCGAACGCCTAATGGGGAGTTAAAAGGAAACCTTTAGTAGCAAAGGTGTTTATTCCTTATGCACTCCCCAACGTTCAAGCCTTCGTCTTCTACCTTGTACACCCACTCTCTCCCCACCTTCATGGTTCTCGACTCCTGCCCCAATGGATTCAGCCTTGCCTCCTTCTTGCATTGTTGACGTAGAACCTGTGAGATGCCTGTTCGAATGCGAGGACGAGGAGCGGTGGGGTCTGATCCGCCCAGGCACCCTACCTCTAAAGTTGGCGGAGAAGGAGATCGTCTTCTTCCAGGAATATGCGTACTCCGGGTTCATTCCCCCTGTTTCCTCCTTCCTCGTGACACTACTGGAGGTCCTCTAGCTCCAGCTTCACCACTTGTCATCGAACTCTCTGGTTGCGGCGGTGGTGTTCTCGCACTTCTACGAGATGTTCGTCGGGGTGTACCCATCCGTGTCGGCGTTCCAGCAGTTCTTCGTGCTGAGGCGGACGGGGAAGAAGAAAAAAGCCAACCTCCTTGGTGGCTACTACTACCAGCATCGGGCCACAACTGCTTCAAGTACATCACCCCGCTCTCCTCAGTAAAGTGGGTTGATTGGAGGAGGGACTGGGTGACCGTACAGGTTGACGCCCATGATAACATGGTTATGCCCACAGGAGACCTGGGAGGAGCAGCTGAAGTTGGAGCAGGCCTACACCCCAGTGATGGAGAGGATCCAATTCCTGGCGGATCGTGGCCTGTCGGAGTTGATAGCGATGGCAAACTTCATTCGTCGATGCCTGACTCCCCTTTAGCACGTTGCTGTCTTGCTTGGCTTTACATTGCGCCACAGGATGGCACCCGTCTGGTGCAGGGTCGCGACACAGAGATGACCCCGCAAGAGGTGCTCGACGCAATGTCCAAGGCATGCGACGATCTGCTATCACATGACGTCTTTAATGTCCCGTGGTCTTGCCCACCACTTTGCATAGATCAGGACTTTCGGACAAAGATTGTGAAGAAGATGCCAAACCTGGATGAGCTCGGTCTTGCGCCGTGGCAGGTAGGTGACGAGAGTCATGTGTTGGCCATCGTTGACCCTCCACTAGAGCCTGCACCTGCTCCAGGCTCTGAAGCTTCAAGGGCGGAGGACGCACCCTCTGTTATAGGGAAGGACAAGTCGTCGGTCCCTGATGCAGGCAAGGGAAAGGCTCTGGTCCCAACTGACACGGGGAAGGGAAAGTCGCCGGTGGTTGAGGTCGTGAAGGAGAAATGCCCTCGATCGCCACTGAAGGCGCTGCCACAGGTGGCCTTCACTCCAAGTCAATGTCATACAGCACGACCTCCTCAGCGTTGGGTGTCGGCGGCTCTACGGCGGGAGGCTCAGTCCATCAAGTGGTGGGTCTGCCGACGTATGTGGTCGGCACATCATTCAGCATCCCTAAAGTTGGCGCAGTCCAAGGCTCCACAAGGGGCTCTGGAGGCGTTATGCTTATGGAGCCTCAGGCCAAGAGGCCTCGGTTCAAAATCGGCGGTAGCTCGGGGGGAGGGTCCGTTGGGGCCGGTGGAGGTACGCGATGCAGGGTGTTGGCGTCGCTGGTGGATTTGGTGGAGGCCCGGCTGGGGCAACCTCGCCTGCCATGCCATCATCAGGGCTTGCAACTTCAGGGCCGCTGAAGGTGGAGGCTTGCTGGAGCTTCCGAGGACGCCGGCAAGGCATTCTTACTAACGCTTGCTTTGTTATCTCTCCTAACTGTGTTGGTTGATCAGGCCCTGATTTTGATTTGCAGGGCCACGTCAGTTGTTGTGACACCCATGCCTCCGGGGGTAGTGCCTCGGAGCACTTCGAAGTTGGCCCATGAGGCTAAAACTGTTCCGACAGAGCAGACAACCAAGCAGGCTCAGGAGAGCACTGCTCTAGCATCCGTACTCCGTGCATGGAGTAATGCCTCTTCAGCTGCGTCTTCGGGTGTCGTGCCAGAGGCACCTTCTGCCGTCACGCCAGAGGTTATGTTGGAGCCGGCTCAGGAGGCTGAGGGCTTGGACTCCGCTGCTACTGATCCGGTAGGCGGCTCCTTGGGCGATGGTGACTCTGCTGCCTCAGGCTACACTGCCACTCCTACTCAGCCTCCGGGCACAAGGCCTCCGGTGCTAGTGGCCTTGTCTTCGCCGCTTCGGGAGCAAGAGGTTCCCAAGATGATTGTCGGGCAACCTTACATAACTTCAGCGCAGCCAGAGCGCCTCTCTGACATCATGGACTCAGCGCAGTCCAGTATCCTCCAGGTGCAATCCAACCACCGCTGGGCGGGCAGGGGGCTCTCGCCACGGAATGGAACAAGCTGCACGCTGAGACGAACGCCTCTAAGGCTGGGATGGGATGGCCTTCTGAGGTCCTGGATTGCCGAGGTGAAGGCAAAGTACCAGAAAGAGAGCAAAGAGCAAGAGCTGAGGCACTGCTTGGTGAAGGCCCATGATGCAATGTCTTAGAATATCCTTGGCAATGTCAAGGTGGCCAACGACATGGTTGACACCCGTATGCGCGCCATTGAGAAGGGTCAAGAGGCCCTGGATCGCTGCGAAGATGTTGTTGCTGAGTGGGAGGCTGTTGTCGCCGAGCAAGAGTTGTCGGCCTAGGCGATGATGGCTCAGGCTGATGCAGATCTAGACAGGATGCAGTCCCGCCTTGACGATCCGAAGCTCTGGGAGAGGGATTTGCCGTGGGATCGGGCGCGACACTCATCTGAGCATCAAGAACTTGTCCCGCGCGATCTTGACATCCAAGCCCGGGAGTGCACAATGGAGCGCCGCGCCCAGGAGCTCGATCTGCAGAAGCGTCAGCTGGCTCAGCGCCTAGAAGTCGAGGGTAGGGCGGTGGCCAAGATGGTGGCATCCCATGTCCTGTTGTGCTACCTGAGCTGATACCCCGATCTGCACTAGAGCCAATTTTTTTGAAGGTCTTGTTGAAGAGCGCGAGGAGACAGTAGTAGCAGAGGTCAAGAATGCTGTCAAACATGCATCGCACAATTCACCAGGAACTAAGGCTGGCAGTCGTCTTCGTATCTGAGGTTCGCCCCATTGTAAATATTCCTTAATTAATCTGAATTTGTTTTTGACTTCTTGGCTTGTGTTTGCTCTTCTCAACTGTTGTTCTGAGTCCTTAGCTGCATAAGGGTTTGCAGAACCATTGCCGAGCTCGTTAGTTTTTTAGGACCAACGATTGCACAATTGATATGGCCGAAGTGTTGTCCGTTGACTTCCTGCCTACGGAACCCCCTTAGAGGCCCCTTGGTAGAGATGGATGCTCTGATGTCCTCCACCGTCATTGTAGAGTCGTCGATGGCAGGCCCCTTGCGTACATGCTATCACAAGAGATCCCTGTTAGCAACAAGAGCGGGGTAAGAGAGTTTACTCACTTATCCACGCTTTTTTGTTGTCGTCGGCGTGCTGGGACGTCGATAGTAGGCCTCTTGGGAGGTGCTGGAGTTGGCAGCTCCGGCGTCGCCCACCATCATCGTATAGATGTCGATGGCAGGTCTCTTGGGACGTGCCAGAGATGGATGCTCTAGCATCGTCCACCATCATCGTAGAGTCATCGATGGCAGGCCCCTGGTGTGCGGGCTATCACAAAAAAACCCTGTTAGCAATAAGAGCGAGGCATGAGAGTTTTACTCACTTATCCACACTTGTTGCTGTCGCAACATGCTGCGATGTCAACGGTAGGCCCCTTGCAAGGTGTCAGAGCTGGTTGCTCTGGCGTTGTCCACCATCATCGTAGAGACGTCGATGGCAGGCCACATGTGAGGTGCCAGAGCTGGATACTCCGGCATCGTTCACCATCGTCGTAGAGTCGTCGACGGCAGGCCCTGGTATAGGCTATCACAAGAGAACCCTATTAGCAACAAGAGTGAGGCAAGAGAGTTTTACTCACTTATCCACACTTGTTGCTGTCGTTGGTGTGCTGGTACATCGATGGCAAGCCCCTTGTGAGATGGCGGAGCTGGTTTCTCCCGTGTCGTCCACCATCGTTGTGGAGACGTCGACAGTAGGACTCTTGGGAGGTGCCGGAGCAGGCTGTTCTGGCGTCACCCACCATCATCGTAGAGACATCGACGGCAGGCCCCTTGGGAGGTGCCAGAGCTGGATGTCCTGTAGATATGACAGAAAGAGGGGGGACTAGTCTGCTCACCGGTTTACTTGTTCCTCTCCCTTAGGTTTGTCATGTTTTACTATCCTCGACTGATGCACGGGGCTTGGGTAATTTGATGCGTTGGTTTTCCGGGGTCCGACTCCCGCCGTCCTGAGGGTTTGAGCTTTCTGGCCCCAGTACTCAGTCGTAGTGCTGGGAGGCAGGCTGCTTATACTTAGGGTACAAGACCAGGCTAAGCAGTTTACACCCCCTAGACCTCCTGCTTGGCACAGGACTCTCCTGGGAAGCCTTCTGGCGGCACAAGACCCTAATAACGAGAGTAGCCAGAAGAACCCCTCACACATTGCAGGTATCTCAAGTGAACCCTCCTGCATTAGGATTGCATGACTCCTGAATAGGTGAGTTACAAAGCGTACAACCGTGTATATAAAGGTAATATACAGTAAACGAGTCTAGTACAATATGATTATAAAAATTAATGCGTCATTTAAATGAACAATGTTTTTTAAGAAAACATTAAGTAAAGCAATGGTTTTTTTATTGGTGTCCATAGGGGGAGACATGCTTTTTACAAAAGAGGGCAACTGCTTGCTACCAGATGAAGAGGGAGGTAGGGTGTACAGGCTTAGGATTCGGGACCAAGCCAAGCTGACTGCACACTCTGGACCAAACCCTACCGGAGCTCGGTTGTCCTTAATGCTGCTCTTAGGTCCTATGAAAACCATTACATTGTCCTACTAAGCTTAATATTTACAATAGGAATGACCAAAGCTCCAAGTGTACCTGTGATGGTTGCAGGGCAACATTGCTGTCGACAGCTACTAGATGGGCGATGAGCGAGCGTCCCTACTTCCTGCCTTGAACGCCCGCCTTGCGAGTGGTCTAAGCAGAGTCGGGACTGAGCTTGGAAGCTTTAACGGGGGTGTTGGTGCTGCCGGAGGGCTACGGCCGCGGTGCAGCGGGTGCTCTGCACTGACGTGAGCTCGACAGAGGCGGACCTGATCAAGTGACGCCATGGACTGGTGTTGGGTCTGCTGTGAGGGCTTGGAGTTGCTCTAAGTCTAACACCACAGCAGTGTGGTCTTCGTGGATCCTGAAGACGCCGCAGAGGGTTGGCATCTTTAGGACGAGGTAGCCGTTGTGGGCTACGACCATGAATCGGTAAAGGGCAGGCCTGCCGATGATGGCCTTGAAGGGGAGGCTGACATCGGCGACATCAAAGAGGATGTTCTCCATCCTGTAGTTGTTGGGTGTCCCGAAGGTCACCCGAAGATGGATGTTGCCATATGGGATGATGCTCCCTGGTCCCAGCCCCGAGAATAGGCTCGAGGGGTTGAGCCTGGACAGTGGGATCTGGAGCTGCTTGAAGGATGCTCAGCTGAGGAGGTTGAGGCCGGCCCCGCCATATATCATGACGTAGTTGAGGTTGACGTTAACAATGGTGGGGGCGACTATGAGAGGCAGAACCCCTACCCCAGTCATGTTTTTGGGGCAGTCGAAGGTGTCGAAGCTGATTGGTGTCTCCTTCCACCGGTGGTGCAACGCCGGAGCGGGAGCAGGGCTATTGAAGCCACCGCACGACGGATGGTCTTGACCGCGTTTCGGGACACAAGATCCCAAGACCCTCTAAACATGACGTGGAGTGTCTTGCGACGCTTGTGATCGCTCTAGGCATCGGAGTCCTCATCTTGGTGGACTGCTTTGACAGCCCGCTGTTGCTTCTGGTACTCCATCTCCTCGTCATCGTCGAGCTTGGGTTCGACCTTCTGCTTGCCCTCCCGCTGGCAGAAGGGGGCGCTGTCCGGGCGCAGCTGCGCCCGCTCTTGGTCGCGTTCGATGATGCATCTCTTGATCTCTCGGCACTTGCTTATAGTGTGGTCGCGAGTCTTGTGCACCAGGCAAGGCTCGGCGCCGTCGTCAGTAGCAGGTGGCTGACGTGGGCGCTTGTCAGAGCATGGGGGTTTTCCCCCCTCTAGTTGCCGCTGCTGTGGCGACGAAAGACCCATCTAGCAGCTTGTTCTCGCTGTCGCTCCGATTCTTCTTTTTGCCGCTACTCAGGGTAACGACACTGTTGCTAGTCTGGCTGACTCCGCCCACTCTAGAGGCGGTCTGGGTGAGCCATTCATGGCCCTCAGTCGTGCGGGCACACGGGTCGGCGATGGAGAACAGCTCGGATACATCTTGCATGTTGTGCGTTGCTAGCTTCTCGAGCATCTTCCGGTCACGCACTCCCTGCCAGTACGCTACTATGACAGAAGCATTCGGAATGTTGGGGATGGAGTTACGTACCTGGGAGAAGAGCTGGATGAATGATCTCAGCGTCCCCTTGGGTTGCTGGCACACGGTGTGGAGTTCGAGCTCGGTGCTGGGGCGCGTGTAGGGGCTGCCGAAGTTTGTCATGAACTGTCGCTAGAGATCATCCCAAGAGGTTATGGACCCCTTGTGAAGGTTCATCAGCCATGACCTAGTTGAGCAGACCAGGGCGACGGGGAAGTAGTTTGCCAGGACGGGCTCATCCACTCCTGCAGCAAGCAGCGTCATGGTGTAGATCTGCGGGAACTCCGTTGGGTTGACGCTCCCATGGAACCTTTCCAACAGGTGTGGCCGGAACTTGCACGGCCACATCGCCAGTCGGAGTTATGTCTCCAAGGCCATGCACCCTCCGACGGGCTTCACCGAAGAGGCATACAGAACATCATACGCCAGGGGGTTTGTTGCGCCACGTGTGGTTGCTGTGGGACCAACTGTTGCAACAAGTACTGCTGCACCACCTGTTGTAAAGGGCAGTGCAGGGTGCAGTCAACCAAATGTAGTCCTTGTGTGATGATAACTGTAGGTGCTCCTCGGACGGATGACTCCTCCTGCTCAGGCCCTCGAGGCCCGTACTCGGTGTCAAGCTTGCGCTGTCTCTCTCGCTGCCGCTCGATGATGACGCGGCCATCCAACTGAGCTTGACGACAGCAAAGCTCAGCCCTTAGGTCCTCCGTGGGGATTTTGCCAGCGCTGGTAGGCCTGGTAAATCTGTAGTCGGCGGTGCGATGGTCGATGGACAGCGTGCGTGACAATGACACGTGATGCCTTCCCCTGTCACGGGAGTTGATGGCCGCGACAACGAAGTGGTCGATGTCTTGGACCCACTGTTGAGCCTCTCCCTGGGAAGCATTCAGCGACGATGGGTGATGGAGAAGAGATATGGACACCGCCAGAGCGCTCTTCGGGCTTGCAGCTGGTGGTGCTGGAGGGGATGACTGGGACGAGATATGTCCCGACTTGCTGTCCTGGCCAGCTGTACCTGCATGGGGGCATGACGGACTAGACAGCGCCACTCGAGCAACGGATCTGGTCACCGGACGATGGTCGCGGAAACCGCCTTTCATGTGCCTGATGAACACCATGGTGGTGAAAGAGCTACCTCTTTTTTGAGGGAAAAAGCCCCTACCTGGCGTGCCAAATGTCGAAGTGTAAATGCGACACTTCCCCCGTATGTGCTAAGGAGCAGCCCGCGGAGGTCCTTTTTTGGCAAGGCTTAGGCCTCAATCAAGTGTACGAGCCCGTGAGAGAGAAAGAGACAGTTGATTTTATGTGGTTTGGGCCGCAAGGAGTGTAACACCCTACTCCATGGCGGATTGTATTGCTAGTGTGTGTACGCGCATGTGTGTATTGGGGAATTTATGTTCAGTCCTTTGTAACGGTGGCGGTCAGGTCCTTTCATACACAAGGTTGGACGGCTTACAAGTGGGGTCCGGGTCCTGACAGGTGGTCCCGGGGCGATCTTATCCTAAAGATGTAAGGCTTCTTGCAGAAGCTTGCTCTGACTGTGGCCTTGAAGACTCACCATCTTAGCGCCTGAGTCGTCAGTAGCCCATGCGCCGTTGTTGACAATGGCAGGGGATATCCCGTCCATCTGTCTCTGTCGCCGTAAGCTACCCACTTGGCGAAGTGGGATAGGCCTGTGGTGTCTTCACTGTGAAGCGATTGGTCGTAGCGGTACCTGACGTTAGGCGTGCGCCGCGCCATGCGTCTGGGGAAGCCGCATATCTTCAATCCTTGACAGGGACAAGGTGCACCGCCCTCTTAATTCCCGTGACCCTCCATCCAGGGCAAGTGGCTAGACTACGCAACAGCTTGAGAGCTCATCTCTGCGGAGAAGGTCAGGTTTGTCTTACGGACCACATGGCAGCTAGGGAGCTCATCTCTGCGGAGGAGGTCAGGTCTTGCTGACCACGTGGCAGCTCGGGAGCACACCTTCGCGTAGGAGATTGAGTCCCGTCTTGCACGACACGTGGCAGCGCTGGAGCCCGCCTATACGGGAGGTGGCCCGTCTCATGTCTTGGACCACGTGGCAGCTCCGGAGCCCTGCCTCACGGGGGAGAGGGATCCTTCCAAGCTGGACACATGGCTGAGGGGGAGCTGAACTCTTCTTCAGGGTCTCTTGCAGGTACCCCGGACCCCGTATCTGAGGCTAATGGGTCTCGGTGTTTTGAACATGTGGCGCCCTCATACCATGCCTCTATGGAAGATAGGGTACCTATGCGGCTCTAGCTTGTGCGCGAGGGTACCCGGGATGCCGAGTACCTACAAAAATAAATTTACTTGGGTATGAACCTTGGATGTAACCATTTGAATTCATCTTACTAATTCAAACCAAAAATATTTCCCTTAATATTCAATGCATTTGCAAGTTGTGTCAAGATGTGGAAAACAATTTGACAAAGCGTACAACATGCTTTTGAGCTAACATAACCCATTTTCGAGTTATTTTGTTTGTTCTTGATTTTAGTGCAGCCGGGACAAACTTTGTAAAGAGGTTGGAAGGCCTCATGAAGCGCATGTCCATCCATCGATCTCATTTTGAGTTCATGGTGAAAGAATCCTCAAGATTGTGGCCCAATGGAGGTACAAGATGAAGCTCATTCAACTCCAACCTCAACTTGGTAGAAGACATTGAACATGAAGGCTACAACAAAATTCCTGGTCGTAAGTTTCTACACAATGACCTTCAACCAGGACTGCTCATCAAATGAGGTACAAGTTTAAAATTTTCCGTTGTTTGAATTGCATTAGGATTGAATGATTTTTGCTTACATCAGTGACGAAGGTTTACAACTTCTCATCATTCATTTCTTATGCATCCCCGCGAGAGTAAGTGCTGGCATTGCTATTTTTGATTCTTCAAAAAGGAATTTCACCTTACTTGGGAATGAACTCAAACAAATACCTAGAATTTCACGAGCATTGCTAAAATTAACTTAGACATTTTTTTTCCTAAGTTTAGTAAACAATGCTTATGGAATAACTTAATGGTTGAATTGGTATGTAGCAACCTAAGAACAGTGATATCCATTATTATGATTTGAAAATCATTCATGCATGGATCACTAAATTTTAAATTCATAGGCAAGAAATTAAAAACGTTCAAGAGGACAAAATTGAGAATCTTGTTTGCCATGATCCAAATGATAACATTTGCTCTTGTGTAAAAAACTATGATGGTTAGAAATTTTACAATATGAAGGGACCCATATAGTGTATTTATATCACTTGCATAGCTATGAGTAGGAGCTTTAGAAAATGTGCAAATTGATTTATTCATAAAGCCCCACTCTTATCAATGAATAATACATTGTTTGGATAAACTTGAAATTGGACCCAATGCATCTTTGATTTTGTCCTTCTCCGTACGTACAAATGAAGATTCGGTTATTTGACCCAGAAATTCATTTGTACAAGTATCAGGATCTAGCCATTGCTCTCGATTATAGAGGGGAAGTTTGCAGGAGTAATTATACTATGCAGGCATTCAAAGATCCGATTGTTGGAAACCCTAAGAGGATTCCATTTCAACATCTCTTGGCCAAGGTGTAAATTAGGATAATTGTTACCTATCAGAAATTAAGCCCGAAGGTCAACCATAACCATACGAGGCCGGTGATTTGATAGGCAAACCCTCCATGAGCAACCAACAGGCTTCTACGAATATGTGAGAGAATTATGATCTCAACTATTCTAAGCACTCATTCAGGCTCAAGGGAATTCCTACCATCATTGGGTGTTAGTTATTCATTTGTTGCTAAAAGGTATGATGTACTTTAACCAAGGAATGACAAGATCACATCCAATGTATATTGGGTGCAAGCTGTTCCTATGTGGCTAGAAGGTATTTTATACCTTAGTCAAGGAACAACATATAACACTCATGCCATGTTGAGTGCACGTCATCCCTTTGTGGTTATAAGTATGTAGTACCTTAGCCAAGAAATAACGGATTGTACTCAACACATGTTGGGTACATGTCACTCCTTTGTGGCTAAAGGTTATCATTACCTTAGCCAACGAATGATGGATCATACCCAATGCATGAGGGGTACAAGCTATTCCTTTATGGTGAGAAGGTATGATACACCTTAGCCAAAGAATGACGGAACACACTCAACAGATGTTGAGTGCACGTAATTCCTTTGTAGCCAAGGGTTATCATTACCTTAGCCAATAAATAACAAGATACATCCAACCTATGGAAACCTTGAGGTGCGGACGAGCAACATCAACAACACTCTCCTCGATCACACTCATGGAACCCATCGAAGGCAACCCAACACCAACACTCTACCCTGCAATGCCAAAGCCATGCTGCAACAAGGTTACGCCAACCTCATGGCCAACATTATTCATTAGGGTTTCAACCCCTATCGCGTACCTTGACCAAGGACAAGCCTGGGGGAGGACCCCCACTTGAGGTAAATTGTATCACACCCCATTTCCATTCCTTTATTTTATTTCTTTCTTTCCACCACAACTGCATCTAAACATAATATAATGTAGTACAGGTTAGGTTAATAAAATAAAAGATGTGCGGTAAGAATATTTTTACTTTGTATAAGTTGAAATGATGAATAGTTGCTATATTTTATTTTATCTAGTCCCTTGCATACAACTTAGTATTCCCAAGTATTGGGTTTATTGGCCTAAAATATTCTTGCCTGAAACTTGGAATTTGTGTGTAGCGAAAGCTAAGTCCAATTCTAGGTTGTTGTGGAATATGATATAGTGATAAGAGCTGCTAATACCCTAGTTGAAAGTGAAACTTGATTTCACAGAGAAATTTAAAATGGGAGTTTCTCATTTGATAGAAATTCCTACCAAAGCCGTATGATGACCTGAATTAGATCAACCTTTTGCATATGCTATTTGCCTTTACATTGAGTCTTGTCAAACTAGTATAGACCTATGTTAGAATCTTTTCATGCTTTTAAGATCTAGATTACACGCGCACATGCTGAACTTGGTGGACCAATCGGGCCCAACATAATTTAGCAGCTAGACCATTTCAAACCATTTAAATGTTTAGCACTTTAGAGCTTAAGAGTCAAGGGACATCACTGACGGATATAATCGCTCTAGCTGTTTCATTGCCATGCATACACCCTTTTATCAATGAGTTCCACAAGTCCTAAGCCATAATGGATATGACTCAGGGTTCTGAAATTTTCAGAATTTAAACTTATTTGGCTTGTGTGCTAGATTAGACCCTAGTGGAACAAAAAATTGAATGAGCTAAAAAAGTGTAGTATACCTCAGAAACTTTCCAACCACAACAGAGGATAGTATAAAATGAATATGTTATGTATTCGTAACAGTTTTAACAAACTCCTTATTAAACATCCTCCAAAACAAGACGAGCTGGACTGGTCATTTTTCTGGCAGACTGGACCAGCCTCTATTGAAATCTGATTTTTGTCATGCTAAAAGCATTTTCATGCCTTGAGCCAAAAATAAGAGTTTAAGTTAACTTGATTATGTTTCCAATGAGTATTCTCTCGCCCCCAGATCAGTTATGGAACACAAGTTATGAAGGTTCAAAGTGGACTGATCTGCTGGAAAATTTTCAGCAGCACTCCATGTAAAAGTGCCCACTTTGATCCCCATGTTTCATAAAATTTCGATTCAAATCTAACAAAACTCAAAACTGCAAAGTTGTAGAATAAGCAATGAGTTTTTTGGAAATGTACCATTCAACTTTTGGTAAGCTGCGTGTCTTCAATTATCACCAAAACTCTACAAAGTACAGAAATACATTTTCGTGTTTTACAGTTTCAAACAGTTTCTGTCCCATTAATCATATCACTAGTTTAAATTGGAAAACTGGTCATGAATTGAAAACAAAGGTTGTAGAAGACTTCAAGAACTGCTCTTGACATAGAGGGTTGGACATTAGAATGAGACAAGAAATTTAAACCAAGTTGATTTGAATTGCAATATTCAAAATCTGGTTTCACTGTCCAGATTCTGGTCCAGCTGACAAGTCTGGAGAGATTAGAACTTTTTATCCAGTTAGATGCAAAATATGTACTGGAGTTCAACTAAAAAGTTGTATTACACTCATAGGCCTTTCTAGAATGTATTTACTTGCCCCATAGCATTTCTGGTTGAGGAGATATGGATTTTAAAGTTTCAGAAAGTTCCCAGATTGCTAGGGAAATCTTGACAGCATTTCCTTTGTATAATGTGGATTTGGCCACAATTTTTTGAAACACATAATATCAAAATTTGCCAAAATTTTAAATTACAACATTGTCATACACATCACAAGGATTCCGGAAATGTATCACATTAAGCCATTCAATTTTTCTACTAAGAGATATGACATAAATATTAACGGGTACAGAAAGGGGTTCTAGTTTCTGTCCAGTTTGGCAGATTTTGGAACTTTGAATTTTTTAATAGGTTATAAGGGGATTCTGCTCTGTATTCAACGCAAAAGATGTAGAAGACTTGCTATCCTTTTCATCGATGTAAAATAATACCTTCATTGGATTTGTCCTCTGGGTGTTATAGATTTTCAAAGATAGATTAAATTTCTGACAGAAAACATAACACTCTGGTTTTCAGAAATTTGGAGTTCAAACTTATTCCAATTTTAGAACTTAGTTCAAAATCAGATATCGATATATAATTATAGTATTGTTACATCTTATTGGTCCATTTTACAGCAAGCTTAATGGATGCATCGATGGGATACATGTCAGTACTACGTCCTCACCAAAGAAAATTCTAAGCCAGTATTCCGGCATACGTCTCAATGGTGGCACTGAAACATTCACTCGCAAACGTTTTCTAAGTGCAATACCATCACGCAGTTAGTATACCTGCAGAAGACACATAATTTACAGAACACTCATTATGATGCCGGACGGCACAGTCCGCACGGGCAATCAATTCAGGCAGTCACAATAATATATATGAAAGTAAAAAAACCCATCCCGTATCACTCCATATGGGCTGCACCGAGCTGAGCCACGCCTCGAGGTACATAACCAGATTTTCTACAAGCTGATGGGGGTCCCACATTTTTGCCTAATGCTGCACCTGTAGGAGGCGCTTTCATGTGTTTGTTAAAAACACACTACGTGCTTTTCAACCGCACAATAGGTGGTCACATAATTTATCTTTTGCGCTAGGGATCAGCGTTGCATATGGCCCTTTGAAAATCGGATGTTTAAGAGTTGCATACCTTGTGTGTTTGACCACATGATGGTGTATCCAAGCTTTTGCCTAAAGTACGCTGGGGACCAGCTTTTTCATATGTTCCCAAAACCATGAGAAGGTTCAGACACTCATATTAACTTCCATTCCAAGCCACGGAAACCATCACCGTACTACCTCTCCTACGGGGGAGCTTATCGCAATTGATTCGCTTGTGGTAGCGTATCTTACCTCTTACCTGACGTTGGAGCGTTGTTACAGAATATAATGACACATATTATTTTACAACCTCAAGTAACTAATACTATAACAGACCTTATGTGGTATAGTAACTAATCCTCACTCGACTACTTTGGAGTTTTCAAAAATAAGCTCTCTTCGAGCGTGCTATTCCCAATGTTTCTATGTACCAGATCGTGAGAACCGGGGTCCCGATATTCCAGGAATCACATTGGGTGACGCCATATGATGCGGCACCCAATAACACACATGAAAAGATATAATAAAGATACAAAGTTTTCATTTCTCAATAAGATATTATTTACAACTAGTGTACAACAACAGTACACACGCAATGGAAAGTACATAGTCACACTCCCGACCTATCTAAGCACAAGAGAAGTCGTCCATACCCACGAATGCTTCTCACTAGCAACACAGAAATCATTAGGCAGTGGCGTGGTGTCACGTGAGAGATACCTCTCGGCAGCTCGAGGTCTCACGGACAACCCATAACAGCAACAATAAAATAAAACCTGCAAAACCACATATTAAGCAACCGTGAGCATGAAGGCTCAGTAAGACTTAACCGTCTCACCTAAAAAAGGAACTCTACATGCTTGAGACTTATAATATATGGAAGCTGAATTTGCATAAAGGACTCGCCCATTAGTAAATCATTAGCTCTGTTTTAAGTTAGCAAATGACATTCCCTGAGCATGGCACACCACAGAGTCAACAATTAGACAAGAAACGCTTCATCCCCGATGTTACATGCTCAGAGCTGCATAAGATTTACTCAAGTTGAATGTTTAGCAATTGAAAACTTAATTTCGCTATTTCTAATCCATACAAGTCGCAATACAATAATAATCATAGCAGCGTATTCGTGAGATTTCAACTACATTTATTGCTATGTCACTAAAAGCGCATCTAGGCTAATCCCCGTGGGTTTTGATGATTAATGACAACACTTAAGTGACTAATGAGCATTAAAAGTGTAAGTACATGTGATTGAAAGATGGATGATGTTGGATACACTCAAAATGCAAAAAGAGGAGAAAAAGGCGGAAAACTCGAACAATATAGATTAGGCTTTAAAATTCCTTGTGTCGAGTTTAGACACATAGATTGAGTGTGTTCACTATATGTAAGTGTTGAAAATCTACTAAGAGCTCAGATTCCAGGTTACATTAGGTCTAGAGATGAGTTGAGGCAGCCGTAAGGACAGGGCCGGACTTGTCCGGGCTAGAAGGTCGGACTAGTCCGGCCACATCAGACTGATATGATTTTATGCGACCAAGAGTTGTTGTGCGTGTTCGGACTTGTCCATTAGGGGACACACTAGTCCGTGGTGAGTGCGTTTGAGTCCTTCTGGGACTAAGTCCTGAAGGACCATAGTAGTCCGCCCTGGGGGAGCATGACTAGTCTGCTCAATCAGACTAGTCTATTTCTGATCAGAAAAGCAATTTCTGTGTTAGTTTGGACTAGTTTGCTTTGAGTCAGACTAGTATGTTGTGGACTTGGAGGTGGCTGTTGGGACAATGTCCTGAATGGCTGGACTTGTCCACCCTTTGGGGTCAGACTAGTCCGGCGGACCAGACTTGTCTGCTCTCAACCAAAACTAAAGGTTCTGTGTGAGATCAGGCTAGTCCGTTCTTGGACGGACTAGTACGGGGTGTTGTGACCGTTTGAATTCAAAAGGTGGTTGTGGACTTTGTGGTTGCTCAAGGATGACATCACTAGTACCCACGGGATAGACTAGTCCAGGGTCCAAGACCGGACTAGTCCTTACTTTTTCTGGTGGCAACGGCTATTTGCCAGTACCCCTATAAAAAGGGATCTCCCGGTCCTCAAAGGCCATCTCTCAAACCCTAGCACCGCCAAAGCCTTCCAAGAGCCTTCCTAGCACTCTCTCATCCAATATTTGAGTCCTAAGAGTGAGTCTTGAGGATTTGTGAGTCTTAGGAGAGAAGAGAGAAGTGTTTGCTTCGACTTGAGCTCTTGGTTGATTCTCTCGGTTTGATTCGTTGATGTGAGTTCGTGTGTGTGATGATTTTTGATCTCTTTGAGTTGTAAACTTGTGGGAGCCTCAAATTGTGATTTGCCCTACGAATCTTGTCATTTCCCTGTTATTTAGTGGAAGAGCTAGTCGACCTTCTTGGGGGCTACGTGAGGAAAGGGTTGAGTGAAACTAGGGCTTCTGTGAGCTCCTCAACGTGGATGCAGGCTTCTCTGTGAATTTGAACCACGGAATAAATCTTGTGCCTTGTGCTCTTGATTTGCCTTCCTCATTTTTCTCTAGATCAAGTTTAGCATTCCACACATTCTTCATCTTAATCTTGCGATTCACCTCAATCAAGTTGTTTTATCTTCGTGCATCTCTATTACTAGATTGTTATGTTACTATACTTTACATTTCATCAAGTTGATATCTTAGAATTGCATAAAAATACCAACTTTTGTTAGCTTCATTATCCTGATTGGACTAGTTTGCCCCCGGGCCAGACTAGCCGGCTCCCTGTGTACAAATTACCTTTTGTTAAGTTAAATTTCAGGATTTCTGCCTATTCACCCCACTCTAGGCAACTTTTATTTGTTATCAGATCCTAACTCTCCCAATAGACCGCTTGGAGAGGAGATGGAGCAAAATGGTGAGAATGAAATGCCGATCATCGACACCACTGGCTCCGACGAGAACAGCGGAAGCAGCGAACAAGGGTCCAATCCTCCACCAAACAAGAACAGTGACAAGCCAAATCCTCCTCCTTTCAATGGCGAAACCGAAGATGAAGATGAAGAAACGAGGCACCTTGCAAATCTTCTTCAAAGGGCAAGAGATGAAACCAAGAGGAGGAGGCTTGAGAAGGAGAAGAAGCACAAGAAGCCCAAAGAGGACTACACACGATATCCTTTTAATTATGAGCATTTGAATTTACATTATAACTATCTATCTATTCCTATGGGCAAACCTCCGAATTATGATGGCACTAACTATACCATGTGGAAACATAGTATGAAGTTGCATCTTATTTCTCTCAATCCTACACTTTGGCACATTGTTTGTACAGGAGTAGATATCCCCGTGGATGATGAAGAGCAAACCTCAGAGCAAGAACAACAAATCCACTGCATTGCTCAAGTAGCAGCCATTATCAACTCATCCTTGAGCCAAGAAGAATTCAACAAAGTGGATGGATTGGAGCAAGCCAAAGAAATTTGGGACACACTCAAGATTGCACATGAAGGCAACCGATCCATGCAGGAAGGCAAGATTGAGATGATTGAGGGGGAGCTTGGAAGATTCACCATGGAAGAAGGCAAAACCCCTCAGGGGCATCGCTCTCAAAGCCTCGCTTAAGTTCAAAGGCAAAGAGGTGCAAGCTTCAAGCAACGATGATGATAGTGAAGAAGAAGAGAGCCCGAACATGGACAATGAGGAGTTGGCCTTCTTCATAAAAAGATTCAAAAGAATTATAAAGAAAAGAAGAGGGTCAAACTTTGAGAGCAAGGGGAAGGACAATAGCAAGTCAAGACCAAGGAGTGCTTGCTACAACTGAGGTGAGTATGGGCACTTCACTGTGAATTGTCCATACGAAAAGGAAGGGTACAAGAAGAAGAACAAGGATGAGAAGCCTCAAGAGAGTAAGATGTTCAAGAAGAAGAAAGCACGTGGGTAGGCTCATGTTGTCAAGGAGTGGGACTCCAACGATGAGTCTTCCTCCGATGATGAGGTGGGAGTGGCAACCGTCATCATTAAGAAGCCGACGATGAAGAAGACTCTCTTGCCAAACAAGGGAGTGTGGAAAAGCTAAATCCACACATGTCTCATGGCAAATGAGGGAAAACGAAAGGTTAAATCTAAAATCTCCTTGCATTCTGTTAAAGATGAGGATTTTGATAGTGCTAGTGAAAATGAGTACATGTTTGAGGGATGGAGCAAAAGTGCCATGATTAAAATGAAAAAACTCTTCGATGAAATCTTAGACAAGGATGATTTTCTTGGGGAACAAGATGAATTGCTTGTCAAAGAGAGGCAAAATAATCTTGACCTTGAGAAGCTCCTTGAGCTTGAGAGGGAAAAGAACAAGTCACGTGAACTTGAACTTGCGAAATGCAAGGAGGCTTCCTAAAGCCTCGAGAGTTCGAATGCTTTGCTCCAAGATGAACTTGTGAGCTTGAACAATGCTTGAAAGAATCTTGATGCACAATTCACAACAATTCACAACTCTCAAGTCAAGTGTTCCATCTTCTCCCTCAACAAGTTCAAACTTGCCTAATATGGAATCGGACACTAAAACTTGCAAATGTGCTAACCTTGTGCTTGACTTAAAAAATGGGCGTAACTTGGCAAAGAGAAAGAGTACACCTAAGGGTGGCATCTTTGACAAGGAGAAGATCAAGTATGCACGTAGTGCATAATCAATCACAAGATATCCCTTAATCAAAGATGGTCTTGGCTATTTAAGGGGAGGAAATTAAAATGCTAGGATTCCCAAGAATAACAAGAGGCGAATTGATTTCGTCAAGGAAGGCTCATATCAAGTAAAGAATGAAAATCATGCATATACTTCTCTTGAAATAGTTAAACCTGACAAAATGCCAAAAATGCTAAAAATGCCGACTTAACTATATTTCATGATTTTGATGCATCCTATGTGCTTATGACATACAAATTAGGTCGTGCCTATGCTAAATATGTTAAGCCACCCTGCAAGAGCCCAAGGTCTTGTGTGTGGGTGCCCAAATGCCTTGTCACTAACCTCAAAGGATCCAACGGAACTTGGGTATCTAAAACCAAAGTCTAAACTTGTTTTGTATGCTTACTCCTCTAGTGGTACAAAGTGGGTGCTAGATAGTGGATGCACCAACCACATGACCGGAGCGAGAAGAATGTTTGTGGAATATGAAGAAAACGATGATCCAAGTCAAGGTATCTACTTTGGCGACAACAGCCAAGGCAATGTACTAGGTATGGGTAAAATCTCTATTTCTCCACAACACACTATTTCTCATGTCATGCATGTTGAGTCTCTAGATTACAATCTCTTATCCATTTCTCAATTATGCAAAAAAGTGTATAATTGCGTGTTCACTAATGAGGGCGTGATTCTTACTAAAAGAGTTGATGACTCAATTGCCTTCAAGGGTGTTCTCAAGGGAAAGTTTTATCTCGTGGACTTCACCGCAGATAAAACTCAACCTGACACATGCTTGATTGCAAAGACCAACATGGGGCGGTTGTGGCACCGTAGGCTAGCCCGTGTTGGTATGAGGAATCTTCACAAACTTCTAAATGGCAATAACGTCCAAGAGTCTTAAGAATGTTGTGTTTGAGAAAGATAGGTCTTGTAGTGCATGCCAAGCAGGGAAACAAGTCGGAGCAGCTCACCCTGCCAAGAATGTGATGACGACAACAAAACCATTAGAGATGCTGCACATGGACCTCTTCGGTCCCATTGCTTACATAGCATTGGCGATAACAAATATGGTTTAGTTATTGTTGATGACTTTCCTGCTTCACTTGGGTTTTTTTCTTGCATGACAAGATGAAACACAAGGTGTCCTCAATAGTTTCTTGAGAAGAGCTCAAAATGAGTTCTACTTGAGAGTGAAGAAGGTAAGAAGCGACAATGACACCGAATTCAAGAACACCCAAGTTGAAGAATACTTGGATGAGGTGGGCATCAAGCATGAGTTGTCGGCACCCTACTCACTCGAAAAAAATGGGGTGGCCGAAAGGAAGAATCGTACTCTTATTGCGATGTCAAGGACCATGCTTGATGAGTACAAGACATCAGATCAGTTTTGGGCGGAACCGGATAACACCGCTTTCCATGCCACAAAATGCCTCTACCTCCATCGCCTATTGAAGAAGACTCCATACGAACTTCTAACGGGTAACCAACCTAATATCTCCTACTTTAGAGTCTTTGGCAGCAAATGTTATTTTCTTAACAAGAAGCCTCAAATTTTGAAGTTTGCTTTGAAATCCGATGAGGGTTTCTCGATTGGTTATGATTGAAACACCTACGCCTATCGTGTCCTCAACAAAACCTCTGGTTGTGTTGAAATCGCATGTGACATGGTGTTTAATGAAACTAATGGCTCCCTAGTGGAGCAAGTGATCAATGTGCTATATGAAGAAGAGGCATGTATGGCATTGAGAAGGATGGCACTTTTTGATATAATACCTCAAGAGCAACAAGGCCCAAGTGACCCATCCTCATCACAAAAGGTGCCCCAAGTAGAAGACCAAGCCCAAGATCCCCAAGATCAAGAAGATCAAGATCACCATGATCAAGAAAATGAAGAATAAAATTGTGGCAATGATCAAGGGGGGGGGGACTTTGAAGATGAGGGAGATGAAGAAGTTGACTCAAGAAAAAGTGTACCTCACCCAAGAGTCTATCATCAATGTGTTCAACGGGGCCATCCCATTGACAACATACTTTGAGTCATCTCCAAGGGGGTAATGACTTGCTCTTGTATGGCTAACCTTTGTGCTAATTATTCTTTTGTGTCTTCTTTGGAGCCATTTAAGGTCAAAGATGCCCTACGGCATCCGGATTGGGTGATGGCCATGCAAGAGGAGCTCATCAACTTCAAGGGAAACAAAGTGTGGGAGCTTGTGAAAAGACCTAATGCCAACATGGAAGGTACCAAGTGGGTCTTCCACAACAAGCAAGGTGAGCATGGCGTGGTGACAACAAAGAAAGCTAGACTTGTGGCAAAGGGTTACTCACAATTCGAAGTTTTGGATTTTGATGATACCTTTGCTCCCATAGCTAGGTTTGAATCTATTCGCATATTATTGGCCTATGCTACTCACAATGATTTGAAGTTGTATAAAATGAACATGAAAAGTACCTTCCCTAGCAGTCCGATTAAGGAGGAGGTGTATGTGGAGTAACCACCCGACTTCGAGGATGATAAGTATCCTAACCTTGTTTTTAAGCTTCATAAGGTTCTCTACGGCCTCAAACAAGCTCCTAGCTTGGTATGAGTGCCTTAGAGAC
Source organism: Tuctoria greenei (assembly GCA_036927565.1). Lineage (NCBI taxonomy): Eukaryota > Viridiplantae > Streptophyta > Magnoliopsida > Poales > Poaceae > Tuctoria > Tuctoria greenei. The sequence continues at coordinate 61,961,591 of JAYESD010000006.1, forward strand.
TTTCTCACTGACAATGGTTCTAGGATAGGAAAGGCTGATTATACACTCTTTACTAAGAACATGGATGATGATTTATTTGTGTGACAAATTTATGTCGACAACATAATATTTGGTTCTACTAACCAATCTTTTTGTGAAGAGTTTAGCAAAATTATGACAGAGAGGTTTGAGATGTCGATGATGGGAGAATTGAAGTTCTTTCTAGGTTTCCAAGTGAAACAACTCAAGGAAGGCATATTCATATGTCAAACCAAGTACACTCAAGACATTCTTAAAAAGTTTCATATGGAGAAGGCTAAGCCCATCAAGACGCCAATGGCGACGAACAGACATCTCATCCTCAACCAAGACAGCCCTAGCATCGATCAAAAGGTATAATGTTCCATGATTGGATCTCTTCTTTACCTTTGTGCATCTAGGCCCGATATTATGTTAAGTGTATGCATGTGTGCAATGTTTCAAGCCACTCCTAAGGAGTGTCACTTGACAACCATAAAGAGAATCTTGCGTTATTTAGTTCAGACACCTAATCTAGGGTTGTGGTGTCCCAAAAGGTTCAAGTTCAATCTCATCGGATACTCCAATGCGGATTATGCCAGATGCAAAGTGGATAGACAAAGTACCTCTGGGACTTTCCAATTCTTCGGTAGGTCCCTAATATCATGTTTATCCAAGAAACAAAATTCTATTGCCTTATCCACAACCAAAGCGGAGTATGTTGCAACCGCAAGTTGTTGTGCACAACTTCTTTGGATGCGACAAACTCTAAGGTACTATGGTCTCTATATGAACCATATTCCACTCATATGCAACAATGAGAGTGCTATTAATATATCCCATGACCCCGTTGAACACTCCAGAACAAAACACATTGACATCGGACACCATTTCTTTAGAGACCATTCAATGAAGGGGGATATTTGTGAGAACTACGTGTGGTAAATACATTGGCTATTTTGATAAAAGTTTTGAATGTTGACAAAACACCCTTTTCAACGAGGCCCGACTCTAGGTCCGAGCTCCGGCAAGGTCCAACAATAGGTCCGACATGTTTTGGGTAGCTCCGGCAAGGTCCGACAGTAGGTCCGACATGTTTTCTGTAGCTCCGGCAAGGTCCGACTATAGGTCTGGCATGCTTTCTGGTAGCTCTGGCTAGGTCCGGCGCAAGGTCTGGTTAGCTTTGGTAAGGTCTAGCGCAAGGTCCAGTTAGCTTTGGCAAGGTCCGGTGCAAGATTGCAGTGGTTGTTCTTTTAACTTGCAATGTTTTAAACTTGCTTTACACTTATTAGAAGTTTTCTTAGTATTCTTTTTGTTTATTTTGAAGTGTTATGGCTGTTTACAGTTATTAATGTTTTGATATGGTTTGCAACATACTTATGTGAGGTGCTCACGTTAGGTGTTGTGTTTTTCAGACTAACGTGAGTCAAGTCGAGGACTTGTGCTCGGAAGAATTGGTTTTTTTGTTCGTGTGCAGGTGTGGCTTGTGGCCAATACATGGCTGGATCCATTGAACTAGTCTTAGGGAGAAGATATGGTTCAACAACCAAGATCGGGAGGAATTGTGGTTGAGTTGATCAGGGGGTCTCGCAGCATGTTTGGGTCAAGAACAATGCATATGAAGGTATCGTGGATGTTGTTGGAAGGTGTTTGAACATATGCAAGGATTGCATGGACTTGGCAATATGGTTCCAAGGAGTGATGAAAAGAAGTAGTCGTAAAGAATTGGTCAGAAAGGTCCAACCGACTGAATTATGCCTCAAGCTGTGGCTGAGGTGGTTATAGTTTGTTTATGGGATGTTTCGAGATTCCTTTGTTAGATTTTGTGTGGGTCACAAATTTTAGTTGCTTTAGGAATGTGGGATACGTTCCTAAGATGTTTGTAAGTCTTAGGATTGCTTCTATCTGTGTATGGAAGAGTCTTGAGCAGTTACGGAAAGTTTTGGTTGAAACTAAAAAGGATTAGAGTCCTAGTTTGGATTGGGTTGGCCTTAGGGCTGGTTATATAAGCAAGGGAGGCCATAGCTCATGAAAGATGACTTTGGATTTTTAATTTTGTGTTTTGATCAATAAAATTCGTAGATTGGAGGAGCTTTTGTGCCTTGTTCATCTGACTTGTTTCAGACATATTTTTCTCGTCGAGCTCTACACAACACTACGTTGCTTTGATGTTTTTATCACAACTCGAGTTTTTCAAATCCAATTAACGAGATTATTTTTCAGTTGTCTTCAGAACTTGATTATCTATAATAGGTGAAAATTTCAAGGTCATTGGATTTGTGGTTTCTGATCTACACGAGTTTCTTTGCAGCATTGCAGATCTGTTTTTACTCGGGTAGAACAGATTCACCTTTGTTCGATCTTTTGATCATAACATGAGTTTTTATCGACGGTTGTTTGTGGTTCTTGTTGTCGTGTCTTCCTAACTTGATTCTCTATAATATCTATCACTTTTGTCACGGTTGAACACATTTAGATTTGTCGCACACACGGTTTCTTAATAGATTGATTTTCTGCTAAGAGGTTTTCGTTGCTTCCGTAGAAAAAGTTTTAATCTACCATTCACCCCCCCTCTGGTAGCCTTTCGAATTCTCTTCTATCCTACAATTGGTATCAGAACCACAATGCTCTAATCTTTGTGATTTGCACGTGTTTTAACTAATCATCATGGAGAAATACTCCGCAAAACCTTGTGTGTTTAGTGGCATTTATTTGCAGGTTTGGAAGCCACGTATGGAGGGTTTAATCCAGGCGCAAGGCTTTGCAATATGGGAAAATGTGTACAAGAGTTATTATGTGTCGCCAAACGATCAAGTCACTGCTACGAACATGAGAGATGCCGACAACAACAAAAGGCGCAGAACTTGATCATACAAGGATTGACTCAAAGCGACTTCGATCGAGTTGCACACCTCCGATCTGCGTACAATGTGAGGAAAGCACTTTGTGACTACTACGAAGGATCCAAAATGATTAAGGAGGTAAGGCAAGACATGTTCAAAAATGAGTACATGCGTTTTCAGATGCAACTGGGTGAGTCCATCCATGAATTATTTGCTCGCTTTAATAAAATTCTCAGCAACTTGCATATTGTCAATGTTAATTTTTGAAATGTCGAGAATGCTGGGCCATTAATAAGTGCATTCGACATGTATTCGTGAATCTACTGTCATGAGTACACTTACTTTAGATGTTCGATATTCTAAGTTAAAAACTCATGAAATTGACAAAATATCACATAAGAACCCCAACAAGACTCTTGCATTGGTTTCACAATGTGGCATGCCTAGCTCTAGTCAATCTTCGCCATGTGGTACACTTGCTTTGCTGTCCTCTCTAACCCTGAACAGATTGAAGAGTTTCTAGAGGAGGAACGTGCACTCATCTCTACTCGGTTCTCAAAAGCATTGCAAACTGTGAGAACTAGAAGGAGGGGAAGTGCCAGTTCTCAACAATGCTTCGAATATCATAAGACATGATATTTTCGTACAGATTGCCCAAATGTTTCATTTTCTACTTCATGTGATGAGAAGCAAACAAAGTTCAAGTCCTCCTCTGCAAACAACAACAAGAAGAAGAAGGTTATACAGGTCGCCAATTGGTAAACAGTTTTTCTCCGTACTTCAAGAACTTGGCTCGAGCGACATGGACATCGGAAGTGGTGAAGATGAAGAGAATTTAGCAAATATGTGCTTCATGGCGGGCAACTCAAGATCAAGTACGGAGGAGGCAGAACACAACAACAACGATGAAGAGGTATGTCCCACTGGCGAAGAAATGTGTGATGCTATTTCTCGTGCCGCTGTTATAGTTAAGAAAAAGAACAAAAAACTTAGGGACAATGCTGTTAAAATTGAATCACTAGAATCTAAAATTAATATTTTAAATTATTTAATTCCTAATGATGATTCTTGTTCCTCATGTGAGCTTATATATGAACAATTATCCTTGTTAAGAAGTGCGCACACCTCCACACTTGATAAGCTTGAACTTGAAATTGAAAAGAACAAAAAGCTTGTTGCAGTTAATGATAAAAACATGAAAGATGCTTGCTATTCTACAATTCATTTGCATTGTTCTAGATGTGATGATCTTAACAAGAAGCTACATGATGCTATGAATGAAATTTTTGTTTTGAACAATGCTTTATTTTCTCATGAAGTTAAATATTGTTCTAGTTGCAAACTAAAAGGAAAAACTTCATTTAAAAACTGACTAGACTTGTCTATGAAACTTGATGACATGAATAGGACACTAGAGCGGTTTTGTAATGGGAATAAAATTATGAACTTGCTGTTGAATTCTTCCAAGTCTTGCAATGATAAAATTGGTGTACGTTTTGATTCTCATGCACAAGCTAAAGCACATCCACCTAAAATTGTAATGTCATTAGGAAGTGGTTTTATTCAAACAGTTACTAAACATAAAAAGGTGGTTTTCAAATCTGCAGGGGTGCTGTCTCATTCAGTTTCTAAAAAAAACATGTTGCTTTCTCATCTAGACACGAATACAAAGTTAAATTTCATTGTACCTACTGTGTTAGAGATGGTCATGTCATAGATTTTTGTTATAGAGTAGCTAAACAACAAAAAAAGGAAAGAATGCAAGCTAGATCTCATGACTGTCATGCAAAATTTGCTGCACATGCTAAACCGAGTGTCAGGAACATGCAACCTGCTGTTATGAGTCAAAAACATGAAAGTTTGCTCCCAAACCTCTTTTTTGTACTACACATGTAACACCTCATAGGTCAGTAGTTAGGTATAAGAATTCTCAAACTTTAGCTTATAAACATGTTGTTTTGTCTCATCTTTCGCGTGTTATTCCTGCTAGACGTCGTGTGATTCAGTTCTAGATTCCTAAATGCCTTTTGACTAACCCAGTATCAATCATCGACGTATTGTGCTTCTCTGCGGGTTACACACTTGAGGAAGCAGAACATTTGGATTGTGGATTCAGGTTGCTCACGCCACATGACCGGTGACAATGAATGGTTCTCACCCCTCTTTTGTGTCACGTGTAGAAAATGTTACTTTTGCTGATAATTCTTCAACTCCTACAATTGCTAAGGGTTCGGTTAGAGTAAATAATCACTAAACTTTGAAGGATGTGGCACTTGTTAAAAATTTGAAATACAACTTGCTTTCTGTTTCACAATTGCTAGATGAAAATCTGGAAATTATTTTCACTAAAAATTGCTGCAAGGTTGTAGATTCCAATAGTGAGCTCATTTTTAACATGGCTCGGTTTGGAAAAGTTTTTAAACTGATTTCAATATGTCACCCTCTAAGCATAGGTCTAGTTGCTAGTTAGTAAAAAGACTTACATTTAGCGTCGTAGACTTGGTCATGTAGGTTTTGATCATCTCACGCATGTTAGTGCTCTTGATCACATACGTGGGTTGCCTAAGCTTAAAGGGGACAAAGATATTGTGTCCTCTTCTTGTAGACATGCTAAGATGGTTTTAGGTTCACATGCTACTCTCACAATGACCATGACATTTGAACCGGGACAACTTTTGCACCTTGACACTGTAGGTACTTCGTGTGTTCAATCTTTTGGAGGTAAATGGTGTGTTCCTGTGATTGTTGGTGATTATTCTAGATACTCTTGGGTTTACTTTATAGCATCTAAGAATGAAGCTTTTAGTCATATTAGAACATTATTTCTTAGATTATCAATTTATCACCCATGATCTCTAAATGCAATTAGAAGTGGTAATGGAACCGAATTTAAAAATCGATCGTTTGATCGCTTTCATGCTGAAAATGGAATAGATCATCAATTTTCTTCACCCTATGTACCTCAACAAAATGGTGTCGTAGAGAGAAAGAATGAATGTGTCCTAGAGGGGGGTGAATAGGCTTTGAAAATTTCCTGCACACTTAATCAAATTGTCAAATATTTGATGGACCGGACTTGTCCGGTTGGAGCTGCGGACTAGTCCAGTGTGCTAATGTGTGTCGAGTTGATTAAGTGTTGATTCAAGAATTAAATATTATTGCAGTGGAAATTTGAACAACTCTTAAGATCACATGAATTAACAATCAGTATTGTAAAGTTACACATGGAAAGAAATCTTAATTCAAGTTACAAGATTAATAAACTATGTGCCCTAATTAATGAAGATGCAAAAAACAAAGAAGCACACATGACACAGATTCTGACCAAGGTTTGATCTCACCAAAGAGATCTACTCCTCGTTGAAGAAGCCCACACAGAGCCGGGTCTCTTCAAACCCTTTCCCTAATCAAGTCACCACACAAGGCCGACTTGATTCCACTATCGCGGGTAATCACCGAGTTCATGGGGCAACCTCACACGTTGAGGGCTCCCACAAGAATTACAACGAGAAGATGATCAAATACACTTGAAAGGATTACAAATAATTGTACAAGTGTAAAGAGATCCAACCCCAAGAGCTCAATGATGCGTAGACACCAATGTCCAAATCCCAAATTCGAATACTCAAAGGTTTTCACTTTTGAGGACCTTAGATGTGTGGGGAGATGTGTTTTTGTGCTCTTAGGACAAGTGGCAGCGCTTGGATCTAAGTTGTGAACAATAGAATATGTGAATTATGTTTGTGGGGTCATGGATCTCCTATTTTTAGTGTTTCCAAAATTGTTACAGTTAGGGATCCCAACGATAGGACTAGTCCGTACTGGGGACCGGACTTGTCTGTTGTGTTGTGTAAAAGTCGGCGTTAAATTTGCAGCAAACTAGAAACCCTAGATTGTGTGAGGTGTACCGGACTAGTCCGGTGGGGGTCCGGACTTGTCCGGTGCCATGTGTATTAAAACATCATAAACTTTCTCGGACTAGTCTGATCCATAAACGGACTTGTCCAGTGCATAGTGTTATGGAACTCCAGAAAGTTTCTCAGACTTATCCAATCCATGAATGGACTTTTCCTGAGCACAGTGTTATGAGTTTATAGAAAGTTTAACGGACTAGTCTGGTGCTGTAACAGACTAGTCCGGTGCACTGTGTTGTGAAACTCCAGAGAGTTTGTCGGGCTTGTCCGGTCCAGGAACAGACTAGTCCGATGCATAGTGAATTTGGACAACAGAGAGTTGAACGGACTAGTCCGGTCCATGAACGGACTAGTCGGATGCTCAGTGATTTTTTAGGTCGATTTTAAGACCTTACCCTTACGCAAAGACTTGAGCTCTTGGGATGTGTCTTTCATACACATCCTATACATTTAATTCTACTTCGCGCTTCAATCATCAGTTGGGCTTTTCTCTTTTCCTTCACATCTTCATTTTTCACTTTTTGAATGCACCAAACTATCTCATTTATATTGACCTGCAGTCATCTCAACAAGTTCATTATGATCTCATTTGTTTGTCATCAATCGTCTAAAACCCACAAGAGATTGCCTAGATGCACTTTTTGTCTCCCCCTTTTCAGTGATTGATGACAACCAATTGAGATTTCACAGTTTAGGGTAAAAATTGATTTTCATAAAGTGTGCATATAGGATAATTATAGATGAGTAACAAAAACTTTTCACATATATGATCTCTTTATGGTGGGGTGCCTAAAGAGTGTGTGATCAAACGATGCGATGAGCAAAAGATAACAACTTAACAATTATAGCAACAATCATCACATTATCATTAAACTAGGCATCACTCATTAAGTAAAGTAAGAAAATCAAAAATAAATTACAACAGTTTGAAATCGAGATACGTGTCCTTGACCACAAGTCCTTAATGGCTACATAATAGACTAGTAGTCTCAATCTCTCCCCCTTTGGCATCAAGGCACCAAAAAAGGGAAAAATTGAGTGGAATCACTCATCAGCACTCCCTCCCTCACTCTCGTTCCAATTCTTCATCCTCTTCTTCATCTTCAGGTGCTTGCAGAGGAGGAGGAGGAGCAGAGGCACTAGCCAATCCGAATGAAGCCAGCTCTTGCTCCGAGAGGGGTGCCATCTCTGTGATATCTTCTTCAAAATCTTTTGAGATCTAAGGTGACCCCACTGGCTCCATCACCACCTTCTCACAGATTGCTTCGATGTTGGCCTTCACATATCGTTGATGCTTCTTCCTGGCCAGACTCTCCTTGTGCTGCTTAATTTCCTCTTTGCGGCAGGATGCAAAGATAGATGAGAGCGTATTCAGCACACCATTGGAGGACTCTCTAGAAGGTGGAAGAGCAAGAGTAGCAGCTTCAGTTCTTGTGCCTTCATGAGCCCTCTTACATCTTCGTTCCTCTGCAAGTGAGGTAGGAACAGAGGAGACAGTGTAGATAGTAGGCTTCTAGTGTCTGAGTCCAGTATGGGGAACATCCTTGACAAATTCAAGTCTTGTCATCTTCTCAATCATATACATGATGTAGGGTGCATAGCCACAGGACTTGTTAGGGGTGATGGAGATGTTCATGATGTCATTGTACATATATCAAAGATAGTGAAGGTATTTTTCTTGCTTATGACCTTCATCAATGTCCTGAGGGTCCCCTGGATAGTCCCTGCATCTCTCTCCTTGGGAGCTATGGTTTTTGTCAGGATCCTATTTAGAACAGCAAAGAAGGGCTTCAAGTACTTTCTAGTTGGAGATTTAAATGGCATCCTTGCATCATAGAGAAAGTCAAGCTGATCTTTCTCTAGAGGCTTCAGATTGTGGATGAAGATGTCATTCTCCAAAGAATCTTCAAGGTGAAGAATCGTGGCAAATTCTTCATTTGTGACACTATACTTCGCTCCATGTGTCATCCATATAATTTTGTCTTTGTCATCACGAGAAAATAAAGAGTGGAATAGAATTGAGTGATGACCTCAATGTTCTAGTCCCACTAGAAAGAGACAAGATCCTTCAGTCCATCTCGGTCCAATGCCTCTAGGACCTCTTGATAAGCTTGGCATCACTTGGACTGGAGGGAGGTGATGTTGACCCATTGACTTTCAATAACTAGGTTCCTCATCTTCAGATATACATGCTCATAGTAGTCGGCATGGAAGTTACTCCAAAATCTCGGATCAGCTGATTGTTTGGGCCGATCATAGACTTCCAGCTTTTTGAATTTGTCGGCCAACTCACCCCCTTTACCTGTAAAGTCATCATTTGATGGATTCCTGTTGCGGTTGATAGGAGCCTTCAACTTCAAAGGGCTAATAGGACCACTAGCCAGTCCTTTGCCCTTGTTGCGAGTTCTCTTGGGCACCGTAGAACGAGCAATAGCAGCATCCTTGCCCTGTGCTTTCTTCACTACCACTCTCCTCCTCTTATGAAGGGTGTCGTCAGAAGGACGGGAGTGAACATTGCGGTCATGTCTTTTCTTCATTACCCTCTCTTTTGCTCTTTGCACTCTAGAACGGTCACGATCTTCATCATAGTCAAAAGAGCTATCCTCAAAACCTGACGACATCGGGCCTGACAGAGGAATTCAAGGTATGATAAGATTTGAATACAGACTTTGTGCAAATTGGAGTTTAGAAGTTCAAATTGTCAGGTTACCGGACTTGTCCATATTCAGAGTGCGGACTTGTCCAGAGAACCTGACTTGTCCGCACTTGAACACTGGACTACTCCGGTCGAGCATAAGAACCCTAATTTCCTACTTTCAACAAATCTAGCTCGAATCGACTGACAATGAATAGAACAACAGTAGGAATACATCTAGAAGAGTAATGTATGCCCTTGGAATCAAGTAAAATAAGCAAGAATCAAGAAAAGTTGAGAGTTGGAGTTTGAGTGAAATTTTACCGAAAAATTGAAGATTTGAGTTGAAGGAGCAGAGTGGAGGCCGGATTAGTCCGGAGTGGGCAAGCTCCACGCCGAGAAGAAGATTTCCCTTGGAGAAATCTGCATTTTTGATGGTTGGAAGTGGAAATCGCCTTTGGAGCTTATGGTTGAGGAGAGAGAGTGCAAAAGAGATTGTGAGAGATGAGAGATATGCTCATGGCGGCGGATTAGGGTTAACCCCGACATATCCAGACTAGTTTGGTCGACATCGGACAAGTCCGGTATGCCGGACTAGGGCCGGACTAGTCTGTGGTAATGGACTAGTCCGGTGCTGACGCAGGACAAGTCTGATGTCAGCAGGACAGAATAGAATTGAATCAACTAGATTTTGGTTCTTTGATCTAATAGTGATCTCAAGGACATTATTTCACAAATAACCTTAATGAACATGACCAGTAAGCAATCAACAATCATACTATGGCCATAAATCACCAAGATTCACTAATTTAAATAGTTTTCAAGAAAAAATCGAGATAAGGGACACATTTTGAAAACACAGTCAGGTATGCAGTGTGTCATGCCACATTTTGAGAGTCAAGTATATTTAGCTCATTTCTTAGATCACAAAATCTCTTTTCATCTAATGGCTTGGTGAAAATGTCTGCAAGTTGTTTTTCAGTCCTAACACGTGAGATTACAATGTCACCTTTTGATGAATGTTCTATTAAGAAATGGTGACGCATATCTATGTGCTTAGTTTTTGAGTGCTCTACTGGATTTTGTGCAATTTTTATAGCATTCTCATTATCACACATGAGTGGAGTATGGTTCAGATTGTAACCATAATCACTTAGAGTTTGTCGCATCCAAAGTAGTTGTGCGCAACAACTATCGGCTGCAACGTACTCCACTTCAGCTGTGAAAAGAGCAACATAGTTTTGCTTTTTAGATGACCATGAAACTACGGATCTGCCAAGAAACTGACAAGTCCCTGACATGCTTTTTCTATCGACTTCACATCCAGCATAGTCGGCATCGGAATATCCTATCAAGTTAAATTTGGATCCTTTCGGATACCAAAGGCCCAAGTTAGCTGTGTGCACAAGGTATCTTAAAATTCTTTTTACAGCTATTAAATGACACTCTTTAGGTGGGGCTTGAAACCTTGCACACATACGCACACAAAGCATAATATCTGGCCTAGATGCACATAAGTAGAGTAATGAGCCAATCATAGACCGATATACCTTTTGATCCACATTTGGACCATCTTCGTTGACATCGAGATGTCCATTAGTTGCCATGGGTGTCCTGATGGGCTTGGACCTGTCCATATTGAACTTCTTGAGGATGTCCTGCGTGTACATGGTCTGGCTTATGAACGTTCCGTCTCTTAATTGCTTCACTTGGAATCCCAAGAAGAAATTTAATTCGCCCATCATCGATATCTCGAATCTTTCTGTCATAATCTTGCTAAATTCTTCGCAAAAGGATTTATTAGTAGAACCAAATATGATATCATCAACATAGATTTGACATACAAATAGATTATCATCAAAGTGTTTTGTGAACAAAGTATAATCAGCTTTTCCAATTTTAAAACCATTTTGAGTTAGAAAATCTCTAAGGCATTCGTACTAAGCTCGAGGAGCTTGTTTGAGGCCATTGAGAGCCTTACACAGTTTGTACACATGGTTGGGGTACTCTTGATCTTCAAATCCTGGTGGCTGCTCCACGTACACTTCCCCCAAAATGGGACCATTGAGGAAAGCACTTTTGACGTACATTTGATACAGCTTGAAATTATGGTTAGTAGCATATGACAATAAAATACGAATGGACTCAAGTCTAGCTACGGGAGCGAAAGTTTCATCAAAGTCCAAACCTTCAACTTGTGAGTAACCTTTTGCCACAAGTCACACGTTATTTCTTGTTACCACTCCATGTTCATCTTGTTTGTTCTGAAAGACCCACTTGGTTCCAACGATGTTCACCTTTAGTCTTTCTACCAGTTCCCACACTTCATTTCTCTTGAAATTGTTCAGCTCCTCTTGCATTGCAATCACCCAATCTGGATCCTTTAATGCTTCTTCTACCCAGTATGGTTCTAGAAAAGAGACAAAAGAGTAATATTTACAAAAGTTAGCTACGTGAGATCTAGTAGTTACTCCCTTAGCAATGTCTCCAATGATGTTGTTGACAGGGTGATCTCTTTGCACACTCTGATGTACTCTTGGGTGAGGGAGTTCTGAAGTAGCTTGCACCTCATTGTCTCCCCCTAGATCATTGCTTCTATGATTTTATTGATCTTCTTGATTTTCTTGATCTGATCTTGTGCATGAGCTCCACCTTGATGATTGCTTCCCTGTTGAGGTTCATCTTGTGCACTTGACTCTTGTGGTTGCTCTTAAGGTAGAATATCACCATGTGCCATCCTCCTCAACGCTTGACATGGGGCTTCTTCTTGATCTAGCACACACTTATCAACTTGCTCCACTTAGGAGCCGTTAGTTTCATCGAACACTACGTCACGTGCTATTTCAACAAGGCCAGAGACTTTGTTGAAGACACAATAGGCATAGGTGTTCGAATTATAATAGAGCAAGAACCCTTCATTAGATTTCAAAGAGAACTTCGATGTCCTCGGTTTCTTGTTCAGGATAAAACATTTGCAAAAAAAAACTTTAAAATATAAAACATTTGGTTGTTACTGGTGAGAAGATCATATGTCGTTTTCTTCAGGAGTCGGTGAAGATACAACCGGTTTGTGGCGTGACAAGCGATGTTCACCGCTTCAGCCTAATTCACCGCTTCAGCCTATAACTGGTATGATGTCTTGTATTCATTCAACATTGTTCTTGCCATCTAGATTAGTGTTATGTTTTTCCTTTTGGCCACCCTGTTTTGTTGAGGGGTGTAGGGCGCTGAAAATTTGTGCTTTATTCCTTCTTCATCTAGGTACTCCTCAACTTGTGTATTCTTGAATTTCGTCCAGTTGTCACTTCTAATGTTCTTTACTGTCGAGGAGAATCCATTCTGAGCTCTTTTCAGGAATTTCTTGAGAATTCTCTTAGTTTCTGATTTATCATATAAGAAAAATACCCAGATGAATCTAGAAAATTCATCAACAATAACTAATCCATATTTGTTACAGCCGATGCTTATATAAGCAATTGGACTGAATAGGTCCACGTGAAGAAGTTCCAGCGGTCTTGTGGTAGTCATCACGTTCTTGGCGAGATGTGGTGCACCAACTCGTTTTCCCGCACGGCAAGCGCTGCATGGCCTGTCTTTCTCGAAAACAACATCCTTTAAACCTTGGATGTGACCACCTTTTTGAAGTTTCTGCAGATTTCTCATCCCAACATGGGCTACCCGTCTATGCCACAGCCATGCCATGTTAGTTTTAACAACCAAGCAAGTGTTGAGTTCAGTTTTATCTATGTTGAAGTCAACAAGATAAAGCTTTGCCTTCAACATTCCCTTGAATGCAATCGAGCCATCGCTTCTTCTAAAAATGGTCACAGCCTCATTAGTGAATAAACAGTTATAACCTCTGTCACATACCTGAGATATGGACAGAAGGTTATAATCTAAAAAATCTACATGTAAAACATTCGAGAGAGTATGTTGAGAAGAGATTTCACTTTTACCGCTACCAAGGACCTTTCCTTGGCTGTTGTCTGCAAAGTATATCCCTTCACTTGGATCTGCATTGCGCTCATACTCCACGAACATACTCCTTTCTCCGATCACGTGATTAGTGCATCCACTGTCTAGCACCCATTTTGACCCATCAGAGGAGTAGGCCTGCAAAATTAAATTATTCCTTGGTTTTAGGTACTCAAGCTTGCTTGGGTCCTCTCAGGTTAGTCACAAGAGCCTTGTGCACCTACACACAAGTTTTTGAGTTCTTGTGGCATGGCCCTGCATATTTAGCAAATACATGTCTAGACTTGTTATTTCATAACTACATAGGAAGCATCAAAAGTACAAAATAGTATTTTCAAGTCGGATTCACGTGATGTTTCCTTAACAAAAGTAATTTGGTTCTTAGCATGAACATTGGTGGACATGTGTTTGTTCTTGTTAAACCCAAGATCATCTTTGATGTTAGGAGGTCTAGTGACCATATATGCACTACGTGCATATTTGATCTTCTCATTGTCAAAGATGCCACTTTGGAAAGGATGCTTAGCATGAGTAGAAGAATCAGGTTTGTCAACATTTTTCTTATCGGAACCTGTGGAGGTTCCAATTGTTGTCGGACTTACACCTTTGGAAGGTGAGCTTTTGGAGGAGGAGGAGTCACTTTGCTTGAACGACTCAACTTGCACTTCAAGAATCTTTTTAACTTTTGACAAGTTAGCAAGTTCATCCTTGATTGCGACGTGTGAGTCTTCTAGCTTTGAGTAAGTTTCCTTACTTAAGACTAGCTCATGCTCAAGTGACTTGCTATTCTCCTTTTCAAGCTCAAGGAGTTTCTCAACCTCTTGATACCTCTTCCTTTCACAGATGAGCATATCTTCTTGTCGGTTGACAAGCTCCTCCTTCTCAAAGATTTCATCCGACAACATTTTCATTTTCTTCAATGCAGTTTTACTTAATCCCCTAAACATCTCCTCATTTTTACTAGAGCTGTCAAAATCATCAATAGAGGAATTTAGTGAGTGAGGAGCAAGTCGAACCTTTTTCCTGCCTTCCTTAGCTATAAAGCAAGTGTGATTGTGAGTCTCTCGTCCTCCCATGTCTGGGAAGAGCGTAGACCTCATGGTAGGCTTCTTGATGGCAATGGTGGCCATCTCCTCTTTTTCATCGGACCAGGACTCGTCGTTTGAGTACCACTCCTTGCCAATATGCGCTTGATGAACTTTCCTCCTTTTCCTAATGATTTTCTTTTCTTCAGGCTTCGTTTCCTTCTTCCTCTTATTCTCTTCATAAGTGAAGTCGACCATGAAGTGACCGTACTCGCCATAGTTATAGCAGGTACATCGAGCCTTGGATTTTTTCCATTTTCTTTGCTCTTCCCTTCATTTGAGTTGCCGCTGTTTCTTCTTTTCATAATGCGCTTGAATTTCTTGATAAAGAGTACCATCTCTTCATCATCCAAGTCGGTGCTCACATCACTTGTATCTCCCTCATTTTGAGCTTCACAGGCTTCCTTTCGTTTAGGCTTGCAGGTTGCTTTGAAAGCAACTTCCTTCTTTTTGGAGGAGGTGAGCTCAGCTAGGTCTTTGACGTATTGGGCCTCCTTCTCCATCATCTCATGCTTTATAACTTTGCCCAATAGTTCATCCGGAGTCATTTTGTGAAACCCCGAGCTTTCTTGAATCATTGAGCATAAGGTGACATTTCTTGGCGTGAAGGCTCTAATCATCCTTTTGACCACCTCATGGTTAGTCCACTTCTTGTTTCCATAGGTGTAGATCTTGTTGATAAGCGCCTTCATCCGGTTGTACATGTCTTGAGGTGATTCGCCTTCTTCAATGGCCAATCCCGCCAATTCTTCGTCAAGCATCTCAATTTTAGCTTCTCGGACTGACCTATTTCCTTCATGTTTTCTTTTAAGTGTATCCCAGATTTCTTTTGCAATTTCTAGTCCATAAATCTTGGTGAACTCTTCCCTGCTCAGTGATGAAGTCATCACTGCAACGGCTTGTGCGTTGCAGTGAATTTCTTGCTCTTGTTCTGGAGTGAGTTCTTCGTCCGTATCTTGGATATCTACACCTGTACACACAATATGCCAAAGACTGGTATTTAAAGAGATTAGATGTATTTTCATACTATATTTTCACATGGTGTAACATTTCCATTGAATTGCGGATGTTTCCCATGGGAATGGAAAGGTAATGATTATTGGAACTGAGACGATTGTAATTGTAAGGATATCGGGAGTAGCCTTGATGACCACTTCCTGTCATAAGTTTCTTCCTTAGAAGTACCTTGAGCTGACGCACTTCTTCATCATCATGTGGATTTTCTCTCAGTACATCAAAGGCTTTTGTATCTTGCTCTTCTTCGGTGTTGAGCACCTTCGGGATCTCGTTGTTCTTCTCAGAGGCAATTGATCTCTCCAAGCATTGAGTCTTGTCGATGGAGAACCTGCACTGATACCAATTGAATGTGGCCTAGAGGGAGGATGAATAAGCTTTGAAAAATTACCGCACTCTTAATCAAATCGTCAAATACTTGATGGACCGGACTTCTCCGGTTGGAGGTGCGGACTAGTCCGGTGTGCTAATGTGTGTCGAGTAGATTAAGTGTTGATTCAGGAATTAAATGTTATGGCAGCAGAAATTTGAACAACTTTTAAGATCACATGAATTAACAATGAATATTGTAAATTTACAGATGGAAAGCAATCTTAATTCATGTTACAAGATTGATAAACTATGCCCTAATTAATGAAGATGCAAAAAAAAAAACAAAGAAGCACATGGGACATAGATTTTTACCGAGGTTCGATCTCACCAAAGAGATCTACTCCTCGTTGAGGAAGCCCACACAAAGCCGGATCTCTTCAAACCCTTTCCCTCATCAATTCACCACACAAGGCCGACATGATTCCACTATCACAGGTAATCATCCAGTTTATGGGGCAACCTCACACATTGAGGGCTCCCATAAGAATTACAATAAGAAGATGAACAAATACACTTGAAAAGATTACAAGTAATTGCACAAGTGTAAAGAGATCAAACCCCAAGAGCTCAATGACGTGTTGACACCAATCTCCAAATCCCAAATCTGAATACTCAAAGATTTTCACTTTTGAGGACCTTAGATGTTTGGGGAGATGTGTTTCATGCTCTTGGGACAAGTGGTGGCACTAGGGTTTGAGTTGTGAACAGTAGAATACGTAAATTGTGTTTGTTGGGTAGTGGATCTCCTATTTATAGTGTTTCCAAAATTGTTACCGTTAAGGATCCCGATGACCGGACTAGTCCGTACAGGGGACCGGACTTGTCCGGTGTGCTGCGTAAAAGTCGGCGTGAAATGTGCAGCACACTAGAAACCCTAGATTGTGTGAGGTGTACCGGACTAGTCCAGTGGGTGTCCGGACTTGTCCGGTGCCCTGTGTATTGAAACAATAGAAACTTCCCCGGACTAGTCCGGTCCATAAATGGACTTGTCCGGTGCATAGTGTTATGAAACTCTAGAAAGTTTCTCGAACTAGTCCAATCAATGAACGGACTTGTCCGGAGCATAGTGTTGTGAGTTTACAGAAATATTAACGGACTATTCTGGTGCACTGTGTTGTGAATCTCCAGAGAGTTTATCGGACTAGTCCGGCAAGGAATAGACTAGTATGATGCATTGTGAATTTGGACAAAAGAGAGTTGAACGGACTAGTCCAGTCCATGAACAGACTAGTCCGGTGCTCGGTGAATTTTTAGGTTGATTTTAAGCCCTTACCCCTACGCAAATACTTGAGCTCTTGTGATGTGTCTTTCACACACATCTTGTACATTTAAGTCTACTTTGCACTTCATTCATCAATTGGGCTTTTCTCTTTTCCTTCACCACTTCATTTTTCACTTTTTGAGTGCACCGAACTATCTCATTTAAATTGACATGTAGTCATCTCAACAAGTTCATTAGGATCTCATTTGTTTGTCATCAATCGTACAAAACCCACAAGGGATTACCTAGATGCACTTTCAAAAAACAGAATCTTAGTTGACATGGCTAGAACTATGCTTGATGAATATCAAACTCCTAGGAAATTTTAGGCTGATGCAATTGCAGCAGCTTGTTATGTATCAAATTGTGTTTTCACGCGTGCTAAGCTAGGTAAAAACCCATATTAACTTCGGTTTGGACATTGGCCTAGTGTCACACACTTCCGGGTCTTTGGTTGTAAATGCTTTGTTAAGAAACATGGTAATCTTGATAAATTTGAAACTAGATCTGTTGATGGCATGTTTCTTGGTTATCCATCTCATACTAGAGGCTACCGTGTGCTTCTACTTGACACTAACAAAATTGTGGTGACTTGTGAGGTTTCTTTTGATGAAGCTAGCCCAGGTACTAGCTTTAATATTGCAGGTCTATATCCAAATCTATAGGGGGGAGTATTTTCATCGAAGAAGAAGAAGTAGTGCCGCTGCACGAAAATTCAGAAGTAAATGACATTGATCATGCTGCTGATTTTGCACCACTACAAGCACTAACAACTACAGCAGCTGGTACAAATCGTCCTCAAGCCACAAGTTCCTCAATCTGTGATAAACATGAATAAGAAGGAGCTTGTGAAGTGTCTACTCCCCTCTGCATCCTCAAAAGTCATCCTCCACAACTAATCATTGGAAGCTTACACGAACGACTTACACGGTCCAGGTTTTGCGATCCAAACTCCCACGCTCATTCTGCTTTTGCTTCTTCTTTTCAACCCAAATATATATTACACGAAATCACTAATGAATCTTGGATTATCGCCATGCAAAAAGAGTTAGAAAATTTTGAAAGAAATAATGTTTGGAAACTTGTACCTCCACCTTAAGGTCACACATGATTTGGAAGTAAATGGGTGTTTATAAATAGACAAAGTGAGGATGGGCTTGTGGTTAGGAATAAGGCTTGTTTGGTTGCTTAAGGTTTCATACAAGTTGAAGGTCAAGATTTTGATGAAACATTTGCTCCTATTGTTAGATTAGGACCCATAAGGATTTTGTAAGCTTTTGCTGCATCAAATGGTTTCAAGCTATATCAAATGGATGTTAAAAGTACTTTTCTTAATGGCTACATAGATAACGAGGTTTATGTCAAGCAACCAAGGGGGTTTGAAAATCAGAATTTTCCTAATCATGTTTACAAACTGTCCAAAGCCATGTACTATCTCAAACAAGCCCCTAGAGCATGGTATGGTAGGTTCAAAACATTCTTACTTGAAAAGGGGTTTACCATGGGCAAGGTTGATAAAACTTTTTTTGTGCTTAGGCATGGCAATGACTCATTATTCGTTCAAGTGTATGTGGATAATATTATCTTTGGTTGTGCTTCTCATGATTTTGGGTCCAAGTTTTCAGCTATGATGAGTTCAGAATTTGAGATGAGTATGATGGGAGAACTCACATACTTTTTGGGGCTTCAAATCAAGCAAACCAAGGAGGGTACTTTTGTGCATCAAACGAAGTATACAATAGACCTTCTTAAGCGCTTCAACACGGACAAAAGCAAGCCTCTTCGGACACCTATGGAAACAACAACAACACTTGAACTTGATGAAGATGGTGAACCCATGGATCAAAATGAATATCGAAGCATGACTGGATCACTTTTATACCTCACAACATCATGACCGGACATACAATTCAGTGTATACCTTTGTGCACAATTTCAAGCTTCCCCACGTCCTTCACATCGTAAAGCCGTGAAAAGAATTCTCAGGTACTTACATGGAACTCAAGAATTTGTCATTTTTCTTCCTTCTTCCTCAACCATTACTTTGAAAGATTTTTCGGATGCTGATTTTGGGGGTTGTAGGATTGATAGGAAAGGTACTTCAGGTTCTTGTCATTTTCTTGCTAATTCACTTGTTGCTCAGTCCTCTAGAAAATAAAATTCAGTTGCACAATCCACGACCAAATCTGAATATGTAGCCACTGCTAGCGCTTGCTCACAAATTCTTTGGATTGTTCAAACACTTAAGCACTATAGGGTTGATCTAGATAGTGTTCCAATATTTTGTGATAACACTGGTGCCATTAGCATTGCTAAAAACCCCGTGCAACATTCTAGAACAAAGCACACTGACATTAGGTATCACTTTCTCCATGATAATTTTGAAAGAGGAAAATTGTGCTTCACCATGTAGATACCAAATAACAATTGACTGATATTTTCACAAAACCTTTGGATTTCACTCGTTTTTGTTACATTTGTAGTGAAATAGGGGCTATGCACCCACATGGCTTAAATCGAGGGGGGGGTATTTGAAACCTGGGAAGTCTTTGTGTGAATCTGAATTTAAAATAATATGAGCATAGAATTTATTACGTATATGACCTTGTTATTTCCTTTACATGATGAAAGTTCTTAGTACATTACTCGTGTTATACATTTTGTAGTTGTTGCCATGACTAGTAACTCGAATAATTACTTACACTAAATTTGGTCAAGATTGACCTTTCTTGCTGTTTTGAACTTGTTGCATGCTCACAGGTGTTATTAATAATGGAAAATTAATCAATCAACAATCCACATGTTGAACTTTTATGTTCAAATGAAAAATTGAGAAAAGAACAAGAGAATATGAATACATCACACTTCTTCCTTTGAGATGACTAATCATTGCACTTAGCTATAAACTTGGAAGAAGTTGTGCATGACTAAAATCATGTCCTCAAGCTTCTGATTGTCAAATCACATAGGCTTGGATTGGTTGTTTAGAATAAGGCAGATGCAGCATATAATCTCTTGCAATTGTTATATGGTCAGAATTTTTGCTTTGATAATAAAAAATGAAAAATACAGCAAGTGTCATGCTTTCAGGTCTTGAAATAGTTAAGTTTGTGAGATCATGACTTCCTTAAATTGAAAAGTTACACATGATCTCTAGCATGGCTTACACTACTTTATGTATCTCATTGATGTGATAGTGTAAGTCACTTGATAGTATGACTTGGACGAGCTTTGTTTTATATGTATATGTTACAATATGCTCATAACTTTTGAAATTTCTTTTTTGAACCTTGCTGAATACATTGTCAAAGCGGGAGAAATATGTATTGGGGGAAATATTTTATTGATTTGTTTTTGAAATTTATTTCTCATTTGATTTTCAAAAGGGGGAGAAAATTGTTTTCAAAACTTCTCATGTGTATAAGCCAATGTTCGAATTTTAAGTGGTGTTGTCAATGCATTCATCAATGGGGAGATTGTGAGACCTATATGTGCTGAATACATTTGCTATTTCGATAAAAGCTTGGAATATTGCCAAAACACCCTTTTCAACGAGGTCTGACTCTAGGTCCAAGCTCCGGCAAGGTCCGACAATAGGTTCAGCATGTTTTGGGTAGCTTTGGCAAGGTCTGACAATAGGTCTGGCATATTTTGGGTAGCTCTGGCAAGGTCCAATGATTGGTCTGGCATGCTTTGGCTAGGACCAGCGCAAGGTCCTGTTAGCTTTCGCAAGTTCCGGCGCAAGGTCTGGTTAGCTTTGACAAGGTTTGGTGCAAGATCACAATGATTCTGCTTTTAACTTGCAGTGTTTCAAATATGCTTTACACTTATGGGAAGTTTGCTTAGTATTCTTTTACTAAGCTTTTGAAGTGTTATGGCTGTTTACGGTGGTTCATGTTTTGATATGGTTTGCAACATTCTTATGTGAGGTGCTCACGTAAGGTGTTGTGTTTTTCGGACTAACGTGAGTCAAGTCGAGGACTTGTGCTCAGAATAATTGGTTGTTTGTTCATGTGCAGGTGTTGCTTGAGTTCAATACATGGTTGGTGATGGGATCCATTGAACTAGTCTTAGGGAGAATATGAGGTTCAACAACCAAGTTCGGGAGGAATTGTGGTTGAGTTGATCAAAAGGTCACACAACATGTTTGGATCAAGAACAATGTGTCTCATGGATGTTGTTGGAAGGTGTTTGCACGTATGCAATGAGTGCATGGACGTGGCAACAAGGTTCCAAGGCGTTATGAGGAGAAGTGGACGTAAAGAATTGGTCGGAAAAGTCCAAGCGGCTGAATTATGCCTCAAGCTGCGGCTGAGGTGGTTGTGGTTCATTTATGGAAAGTTTCGAGTTTATTTTGGTTAGATTTCATGAGGGTCACAAAGTTGAATTGTTTTAGAAATGTGGGATATGTTCCTAAGATGTTTGGAAGTCTTAAGATTGCTTCTATCTATGTATGGAAAAGTCTTGAGCAATTATGGAAAGTTTTGGTTTAAACTGAGTAGGAATAGAGTCCTAGTTTGGATTGGATTGGCCTTAGGGCTGGTTATATAAGCAAGGAATGCCATAGCTCATCAAAGACGATTTTGGGCTGTTCCTCTTTTGTATTTATCAATAAATTCAAAGATTAGAGGATCTTTTATGCCTTGTTCGTCCGACTTGTTTCAGACAAGTTTTTCTCGTCGAGTTTCTCCATAGCACTATGTTATTCGGTGTTTTAATCATAACTCGAGTTTTACAGATCCAATTGACGTGATTCTTTTTGGCTTGTCTTCACAACTTGATTATATATCATCTGAAAATATTTCACAGTCATTAGATTTATGGTTTCTGATCTACATGAGTTTCTTTGCAGCATTGCAGATCTGTTATTACTCGGGTAGAACAGATTGAACTTTATTCGATCTTTCGATCATAACTTGAGTTTTTCTTGACGATTTTTCGTGATTATTGTGGTCCTGTCTTCGTGACTTGATTATCTATAATATATATCACTTTTATAACGGTTGAACATATTTAGATTAGTCGCACACACGGTTTCTTAATACATTGATTTTCTGCTGAGGTGTTTTTGTTGCTTCCGCTCAAAAAGTTTTAATCTACCATTCACCGCCCTCTGGTAGCTTTTCATGTGGTATTCGATCCTACAAATATTATCTTTTATCATGTGAGCACCGAAAAACAATTAGCCCATATCTTCACCAAGCCACTAGATGAAAAACGCTTTTGCGAACTTAAGAACGAGCTAAATATCCTCGATTCTCGAAATGTGGCTTGAAATGTTGCACATCTGATTGTTAGTTGTTTATTTTCTCTTAAAATAATGCATGCTTTCGAAAACTTTCCTTCCTCATTTTCCTATCAAACTATTTTCAATTATTGTCTCCTTGAATCATGGTCATTGTATGTTTATTTGTGCTTTACTTGCCATATTCATTGAGAATATTTGAAAAAACATAGTCCATATGGTCACTCCTTGCAAATCTCTCAATATATATATATATATATATATATATATATATATATATATATATATATATATATATATATATATATATATATATATATATATATATGATGTTTTCTTGTCTAGGACCGGGCTAGTCTGCCCTCAGGGCCGAACAAGTCCGACCTCATAGACAAGTCCGAACAGGCTCAGACAAGTCCACACCGAACTAGTCCAGCCTGTCAACAGACTTGTCCGGACTGCCAGAAAAGTCTGGACCTAATCCGGTGCCCCACCAGACAAGTCTGGACCTTTGGGGACTTAAACCCCAGCCATCGGGCCCAACTCTTCACTTCCTCCAACTTTCAAACATGTGCCTCTCTCTCAAAAATGCCTCCATTGGCGATTTTTAACTCCATCCATCGAAATCTTCGAGGAATCCAAGAGTGGACGCCTTTGGAGTATCGGGAAGGCGAATCTTGGACAACTCTGCTCTTTGATCCACACATTTGTTCGTTTTTCTCATCTCAAGGTGATTTTTGGCTCTAACCCTAACTTCTTTGATTCCATCGATTCTAGGTTGCTTTTTTTGTAACTTATAGTTTCCAAAGAATACCTTTCACCTTGTGATTATTTCTTTGTGATATTATGACCTATTTTTGAGATATGTAGAAGAATCGCTTAATTAAGGTTTAACACTGGGAGGTCCGGACTAGTCCGGACGTAGGACGGACAAGTTCATTCCTGACTGGACTAGTCTTGCCTGGGACCGAACAAGTCCGTCATAACCTAGGTTTAACTCCTAACTTCACGGATTTGCTACACTTTTACCAAAATATCTTGCTTGTTCTCATCTCATATTCCCTTGTTATCATCCTTTTAGCATGTCTCGGCGCGACGACTATCCTCTTAATGATCCGGAAAAGGAGGCGGCTCGTCAAGAGTGTTATCATCAAAGGGATGCGCAGAACGCGGCCATTGCTCAAGAGCTAGCTCGCCAAAGTGAAGCGAGGACCAAGAAGAAGCATGCTCGCGATGTAGCACAAGCAGCTAAAGAGCAAGCGAGCCAAAGGAAAAGGCTTGTGACCATGGGTTAAAAGCAAAGGAATCAAAGTACCGACAAAGGCAAATGAATTGTGTATGAGACTGGAGGGAGTAGGGGAGCTAAGGCCAAATGCAAGGCAAAGGTCCCAACAAAGAAAGTGCCAGTCAAGAAGGCACCTCCAAGGAAGAAAGTCGTAGCTGGTAGGTCGTTTGCCATTCGAGACTGTCCTGTGGGGTCAAGTGGAACTCCACAAGGCCCCATTCGACCTTTGGTGATGACCCCACCTTTGCATGACTCCAACCGGCAACCTGAGCTTGCAAGCAACATCTTTCAAGGGAAAGGCTCGAAAAAGTAAAAGAAATTCATATTGAATGATCCCTATGAGTATGAAAAGGCCACTACGGATCATTGCTTTTGGTGTGACTTTTGCTGTGATTACTACTGCTCGGTTTACTTAACGAAGAGGAAACATGGTAGATGCTCATTTGTTTAGTTGGGTATACATGGAGAAGAAGAGCCATGAAGTCTTCAATACAGTAATTCAGGTAGTTGAGCACCATCGAATCAAGGATTTGCTTGGATTCAAGTACAATTGGAACATTGAGGTGGTGGCCTAATTTTACACCACATGCTATTTCTCCACCTATGGAGATAGGAGCATCACTTGGTTGACCGACGGAGGTTAATACTCCATCCTCTATGATGAGTATGCAAGGATAATTGGTCTTGAGGAGTTCCTAAGCTATTATTTGATCCTTCACAACCTCAAGGCTATGGATTTGGGTGACATGGAGTTCGTGTATGAGGTCGGTTTTTACAATCCCCCCACAACCAATATTCTCTGTCCTTTCTTTAGTGTGCTCAATCGTATTTTGAGAAACACTCTAGCACCTAAGGATGTGGACGCAGGCATGATCCAAGGAAACTTGAGGCACTTGATGAAATTGATAGTTGAAGATGAGAAATTCAATGTCTTTGACTAAATCTACAATGACATCTTCAACATATCCCACACTCCCAACCGCTCGTGTGGATATGCTCCCTTCATCATGTGCTTCAATGAGAAAGTCTCAGGGTTGGAGTTTGTAAACGACGTCAAGCATAGAGAACTCTGTCCTCAAATTCCTCCTCCTAGGGCGAAGATTGGCGGAGCCTCGAGGAGGGTTACCTCTTTTGTGCCTCCTCCTCCTCCTGCTCCCGCCTCCTCCCCCTCCGGCGACACTTCTTAATCAATCCTCAAATTCCTAAAGTCCATATTCGCTTCTTGCCGCAAAGTTGAAGTCAAAACTCAAAAGATGGCTAAGAAGCAAGGCAAGTACTTGAGAAGGCTTTGTGAGATGGCAGACATTACCTTGTCACCAAAGGCCTCCGATGATAAAGTCATAACACCTTTCCCAGATCTTACAAAGGTGGAGGTTGCTCTTCTTGGTGGTTGGGGTGGCCCTTCTAGTGTCGCTCCCGCTGTTGAGGAGGTTGGAAAGGAAGATGAAGACAAGGGTGGAAAGGAGGATGATGAGGAGACTCAAAGTGATGAGGAGACCCAAAGTGACCAAGACCATGGTGAGGAGAGTAAGAGCGACGACAAGTAGATATAGGCTCTCTCTTCTACCTTAATCTATTTCCTTTTTTGTGTCTTGATGCCAAAGGGGGGAGATTGAGGGGGAGTACCTCCCTAGATCCATGTACTATGTGTTATTTCTTAAAAATTTAGGTTGTAATGCTTACATTGCTATATTTTCAAATTTTGATTGTAATGACTTCTATACTATGCTATGTTACTCTATGTTGATCTTGTTGAATATCTTTCTACTTTGATCACGTTATTGTTCTATATCTGTGATGATGCTTAATTCCAATTGAGATGCATGCTTCATTCCATTTATCACATCTCAACACTTGCATTACACGTAGGCGCCCCACAATAACACAAAAATGTATAAATCTCCCATAGATCTCATGTTTGTGCATTACTTTTATTGCAAATCAATCATGCACACATTTTGGGGGAGCTCTTCATACACTTGTGCGTTATGAAAACCAAATCAATTATAATTTTATCAAAAACCTCAATGTGTTTTCATCAAATCACCCAAAGGGGGATATTGAAGTGCATCTAGGCTAATCCCCTTGGGTTTGGATGATTAGTGACAACACTTAAGGGACTAATGAACATTACAAGTGTATGTACAGGTGATTAAAAGATGGACGATGTTGGATACACTCAAAAAGGTAAAAGAGGAGAAAAGGGCAGAAAACTCGAAGAGTAGAATTCAGACTTGAAAATTCCTTTTGTCGAGTTTAGCAACATAGATTGAGTGTGCCACTGTGTCAAAGTGTTGAGAATCTTCTAAGAGCTCATAGTCCAAGTTACATTAGATCGAGAGATGAGTTGAGGAAGCCCAAAGGACAAGACTGGACTTGTTCGGGCAAGAAGGTCGGACTAGTCTGGCTACATCGAAGTGATCCGACTTTAAGCGGACTAACAATTGTTGTGCATGTTTGGACTTGTCCATTAGGGGACGGACTAGTCCGTTGTGAGTGTGTCTGAGTCCTTCTTGGACTAAGTCCTGAAGGACCGGACTAGTCTACCCTGGGGGGCATGACTAGTCTGCCCAATCAGACTAGTCCGTTTCTAACCGAAAAAGCAATTTATGTGTGAGTTCAGACTAGTCTGTTTTGAGTCAGACTAGTCCGTTTTGGACTTGGAGGTGCCTGCTAGGACTAAGACTTGGATGGTCTGACTTGTCCGCCCTTTGGGGTCGGACTAGTCTGATGGACCAGGCTTGTCCGTTCTCAACCAAAACAAAAGGATCTTTATGAGACCGGACTAGTCTGTTCTTGGATGGACTTGTCCGGGTGTTGTGACCATTTCAATTCAAAAGGTGGTGGGGGACTTTGTGTTGGTCAAGGATAACATCGCTGGTCCCCACAGGCCGGACTAGTCCGAGGTCCAAGATCGGACTAGTCCGCACTTTTTCTGGTGGCAACGACTATTGGTCGGGACCCTAATAAAATGGGATCCCCTGGGCCTCAAAGGCCAACTCTCAAAATCTAGCACCGTCAAAGCCTTCCAAGAGCCTTCCTAGCCTTCTCTTATCCAATCTTTGAGTTCTAAGATTGAATCATGAGGATTTGTGAGTCTTGAGAGAGGAGAGAGAAGGGTTTGCTTTGACTTGAGCTCATGGTTGATTCTCTCAATTTGATTTGTTGATTTGATTTTGTGTGGGTGTTCAGTCGTGGTATCTTTGAGCTGTAAACTTGTAGGAGCCTCAAATTGTGAGTTGCCCCACGAATCTTGTGATTTCCCCGTGATTTACTAGAAGAGCTAGCAGGCCTTCGTGGTGGCTAGGTGAGGAAAGGGTTGAGTGAAAGCCGTCCTTCTGTGGGCTCCTCAACATGGATGTAGGCTTTTCTGTGAATCCGAACCACGGGATAAATCTTATGCCTTGTGCTCTTGATTTGCCTTCCTCGTTCTTCGCTAGATCAAGTTTAGCATTCCACACGTTCTTCACCTTAATCTTGCGATTCACCTCGATTTAGTTGTTTTATCTTCGTGCATCTCTATTACTAGTTTGGTATGTTAATATAATTTATATTTCATCAATATGATCTCTAAGAATCGCATAAAAAAGTCACCTTTTGTTAGTTTCATTATCCTGACCGAACTAGTACGCCCCTGAGCCAGACTAGTCCGCACCCTGTGTACTGATTAGCTTTTATTAAGTTAAATTTCATGATTTCCGCCTATTCAACCCCCTCTAGGTAACTTTCATTTGGTATCGTAGCCTAACTCTCCCAAAAAGCTTAAACGCATGGAGAGGAGAATGTGGAAAACGATGAGAAAGAAA
The DNA here is from genome assembly GCA_036927565.1 of Tuctoria greenei. Lineage (NCBI taxonomy): Eukaryota > Viridiplantae > Streptophyta > Magnoliopsida > Poales > Poaceae > Tuctoria > Tuctoria greenei. The sequence goes on from JAYESD010000006.1 coordinate 61,989,023, forward strand.
TGTCGATCATCGACACCACCGACACTAGCAAGAATAGCGGCAGCGGCAAACAAGGATACAATTCTCTACCAAACAAGAACAGTGACAAGCCAAAGACCCCCCCTTTCAATGGAGAAACCGAAGATGAAGATGAAGATGAAGAAGTGAAGCGCATTGCACACCTTCTCCAAAGGGCAAGAGGTGAAGCCAAGAGGAGGAGAAGGCTTAAGAAGGAGAAGAAGATCAAGAACCTTAAAGAGGACTACACGAGATATTCTTTTGATTATGAGCGTTTGAATTCACATTCCAACTATCTATCTACTCCTATGGGCAAATATCCGCATTTTGATGGCACTAAATGTACAATGTGGAAACACAACATGACGTTGCATCTTATTTCTCTCAATCCTACACTTTGGCACATTGTTTGCATAGGTGTAGATATCTCCGTGGACGATGAAGAGCTAACCCCGGAGCAAGAACAACAAATCCACCGAAACGCTCAAGCGACGGCCGTGCTCAACTTATACTTGAGCCAAGATAGATTCAACAAAGTGGATGGGTTGGAGCAAGCCAAAGAAATTTGGGACACGCTCAAGATTGCACATGAAGGCAACCAATCCATGGGGGAAGCTAAGATTGAGATGATTGAGATAATATTATAATAAGGCATAAAGTAACAATTTAAAGAAAAGATACATGAGCACAAAGTAAAGAAAAGATACATGAGCCATAGCTTTCCCAATTTGGACTTGGGACTAGAGGCTCCTCTTTACAGCCTTAACTCCACTATGGAAGTAGGAGAACCAGGGTATACAAGAAAGAACTATTGAGTGGTGTGTGTAGTGATGTGAAACTTCTCGCCCCTATTTATACACGGAGTAGAGGCGGTTCCCACCACCAAAGGTGTGCAAATTAGTCACCATCGCTATCAGCTCACCGCTGGGAGTCAACACGTGAAAGTTGATCGTGTTTGGCGTCAGGAAGAGGCCGGCCAACTCCCCAAGTCGACTAATCCAGTCCTGGCACCAATCGCGGTGTGCCTCCTCCTAGTGGCTGGCAGGTGGGTCCTCTGACCATTTCAGTGTGCTATGTTGTTGGATGCCCTCGGATACTCCTGTAGGTGGGCAATTTGATCCATGTGCTACCACATGTCATCATCTGATTGGTTGTGAAGGTACTCGTAGGATTCCTCCCCTGAATTCACTTCCACTCTATATAAAATTCCCGCATGCACCATTTTCTCCAAGTACAAGTGCAGCTAGGTTATTTGTAAATATTATGTGTGTAAGAAATATTTATTCTCTCACATAATTGAGTTATATTAACGATCAAAATTGGTATATGATGACCATTAACAAACTCGTTGTTGATATTTCCTACGCACTTCTAACAAATCATTCCTAGCAATGGTGCCAGAAATGCTTGTTGATAGTTCTTAAATCACAGATATAAATCCGCAAGTTCAAGGAATCTATCGATGTAGCATTTTCCCTTTTAGAGTATTTCCAAAGGGTGTCATTTATATTCTCCCAAAGGAAGGCTAGGTGGAAGCAAAGCATTAATCAAATGGAGAGGATAGGTTGATCTAGGTAGGGATATAGTAAGGATGGATAAATGATAAATTGGAGGTAGTGTGATACACACAAGAGCATATTATCCTAAGGGGGTAAATGAGGTAAAGAAGGACTAGGTGAAGAGTTAGGTAGATACTCCTACTGTGCTTCTAATATACACATATAGCATAAGTTAGTTACTAATGATCATATCAATTATGAATTCTCATGCTAAGTGGATTAACACATCAAGCACGGGTTTACCCCTAGCAACATAGGATGACTCCCTCCAAGAGCTTGTGGCATAGCCGAACATGGAGGATTACAAAGGACAGATAGGACTGTCACCAACTACTGCCGAGCTCTTCAATCCTAGCACCATGCTAGCATATTAAGTAATGACCTTAAGAGCCTAGGCACAAGCCATCCTAAAGCAACGAACTAAATCATCGTTTATCCAATGTTAATACATAGCATAAGTGATTGATATTTACATAATAATGTCATAGCTAATTAGACTATAGTGGAGGTTTGTAGTGTTTATGATGATATAATGAAAATGGTATAGCATAATCATAAATACTACTCCTACCACGTATATTGAATCCACAATCAAACAAGAAATGCTTCATCCAAGTATATGGACAATAGAAGTCTAAAGATAACATCTTTATTAACAGCAAAGTCAGAAATACAAATAGAAATATGAGAGACATACCCTTCCAAATTAGGAATTGGGAAGAGACTCCATCTACTCCTCTCCTACTTGGACTATGGACTAGAGGTTTAATGTAAGTTGAACAAGATTAGGCAAACCCTAGATTACAATGAATAGTAAGAACAAAAGCAAGGACACAATGACTTTTATCCCGTGGTCCGATTCCACAGAGGAAATCTACATCCACGTTGAGGAGCCCACTGAGGATTGGGTCTTCACCAACCCTACCCTCGTCGGATCGCCACGGAGGCCGATTCTCTTCCACTAATCACAAAGGGGTAAAATAACCGTGTTCAAGGGGCCTTCTCACAAGTTGAGGGCTCCCCAAGATTTACAAATCGAAATACCACCAAACACACTTAAAAGTATGCAATGAAACAGAAAGTGTGTGAGAGAATCAAACCAAAGAGCTCAAGACGTGAAGAACATGTCTCTCCTTTGATCTATGGATAATCCTCAAGGATTTGATCTTTCATTCGTTGGATTGTGAGGAAAGACGTGTTTTATGGGCTCTTGGAAGGTGTGACGGTGCAGGGGGTCGAGAGTGATCATAGTTGGGCCATGCACCTCTATTTATACTAGGGTTTCCAAACGTTACCATTAGGGTTTACAAATTTTAGACTAGTCTATGGTGGACTCCAGTCTAGTCCAGTGTGCAGCGTGTGGGAAACCCCAAGTATCTTGAATTATCGAACTCGTCTCACAAATGTCTGACTAGTCCGTTTTTGTCTCTAGAGATGTTCGGACTAGTCCGTCACATATGGGACTAGTCCAGTCGTGGTGAATCACTTAGTGAATTGAGGACAAGTCCGCACTTGGGGGACTTGTCCTATTTTAGTCACAGAGGTTATCGGACTAGCCTGGACAATATCGGACAATTCTGTTGTCGTGAAATTTTGAGGGGCTAAGGACTTGTTCGAAGTAGGTCAGTGGGGATTTCGGACTAGTCTGTGGAATATCGAACTTGTCCGATATTGATAAAAGGGATTATCGGACTAGTTCAGACTTTATCGGACTAGTCCGGCGTAGACAAGTCCGCTCTGGGAGGACTTGTCCGATCCTGGACAGAGAGAATATTGGAATAGTCAGGGAATATTGGACTAGTCCGGACCTGTGTAAACTTGTGCAGTGAGAGTGTTTTTTTTTTTGCTTGAGCTCTTGGGGTGTGTTTCTCCAACACACTCCATACACAAAACATATTCTATTCATCTACTTGAGCTCTTTTCAACTTGATTCATCACCCTCCTTTCTTTTTGCACTTACTTCATAATTTCATCAAAACCTATGATCATCTCAACAATTTGGTTAGGATATCATTTGTTTGTCATAAATCAACCAAAACCCACAAGGGATGCCTATATGCACTTTCATTCTCCCTCTTTTTGGTAATTGATGACAACCAATTGAGATTTCATAAATATGATTAAAAATATTGATTTTCATAAAGTGTGCACATATGAGCTTGGAACAAATTGAGCAATAAAAACATAAGACATATGTGCACTCTTTATAGTGGGATGGAAGACTAAGTGTGTGTAAGCAATAATCGTGATGAGAATGAGATAAATGACATAATCATATCAAAATCAAGCATATATGTCCATTTCAGAGCAAAGACACAGATTATATCAAAGCACAATCACACACTTCATAACCATGAATGGAAACGTAATAAAAGCATAGTGAAAGTTTTACAACCCCAATAACAGTCTTACATTACCAAAATCATCAAAAGATGCAAAAGAGCTCCCATCTCTCTAACTACTGCTAGACCTAGTGACTCCCCCTCAATCTCTCCCCCTTTGGCATCAAGGCACCAAAAAGAAGGAGAGGAGGGTTCTAGCAATCGCCGTTGACTCACTCATCGCTGTCGATCCTCTCGTCATCTTCATTATCATCAGCTTGAGGAGGAGGAGGATGAGAACCACTTGCAGTGCCCCCAACACCAAAATAGGAGAGTTCGGAGGGAGAAAGAGGTGGAAGCTCCGAGAAGTCAGAAGGAGAGTCCTCAGAGATGACAGGAGATCCAATAGGCTCAATCTCCAACTTCTGGCATATGGCTTTGACATTTTGCTTTATGTATCTTATATCCTCTTTCCTTGCCTTGTTCAACTTGTGGACTTTCACCTCAGCCTTCTTGCAGGAGCCAATGATGGCGGCCAAGTGCTCAAGCATGCCACTTGGAGACCCCTTCTTGGAAGTAGTATCTCTTGAACTTGGTGGGGGTCTTGCTTCAGCTTCGGGCCTCCTGGGAGCCTCCTCACTAGATACAGGGGATGAAGCGGCTGGGAGAGTGGCTTGGGAAGGCTTCTGGGGCCTTAGAGGAGTGTGCTCAACATCCTTCACAAACTCGATTCCTGTGACCATTTCTATCATAAACATGATATAGGGCGCATATCCACAAGAATGGTTAGGGGTGCAAGAGATGTTCACCATGTCGTTCCAGATATAGTGGAAGACATCAAACTTCCAGATGAGTAGTTTAGGCCCGATCTTCCGAAAGGTATGTCGATTGGGGTGGAGAACTCGACGTTGATGATCCACAGCACTCGAGCAATTCGAGTACCCCTGCAATCACTACACCACTGCTCTATTGGTTATCAACCGTGCTGCACACGCTTGACCTCGCCAAAAAGGCTTATCCCTGCAAGTGCAACCGAGTACACAAGCAAGAACGTTGAAGACACAATCTGAAATCAAAGTTGGGGTCTCACAAACCGTAGAACGTCAATATTATTGATCTAAGCAAAACCCACCAAATATGACCGGCATCTGCAGTACTTAAAGGCTAGGGTTCGGCCAAAATACGCTTAGATGCATCCCTAATGGACTCATATGGGATACAAGGCCCAAAGGCCTGATTCGCTGGCGCAGCACCGGACAGAAATCTGGACTCGAATTGTTTCGACGATTCCAAATACCGGAAGAATTTTGAGGTTGGGACAGAACCATTGGAAATTTTATCTTCTCCTCCTTCCGTGCATAGGTGGAATGTCGAAAACGGAGTCCGTATGCATCCTGGGCGTCTGTTTTAAGGTGGACTACTCCTGGACTCCGAGTTGAACTCAAGTCCGAGTTGTAAACTGATTCCATCAACTTGTGGACGTCCCAGAAGGTTCTCCACATTCCCAAGGCCTCTTCCTTTCACTTGTTTATCTTCTCCATTGTTCCTAATAATAATTAAATCATCACATAGCAATGTATTCTCAAACTGACATGCAAAGGAAGTTAGGAACGAATTCACCTGCTGATTTATTAATCATGCTCATGCTCTTGTGATTGGTCCTTGCTGTTCAATGTGCGTCTCCACTGTTGTGATGTCCTCATCATCCTCCCCCTCTTGAATTGGAGTCGTCCTCGACTCAAGTTCATCTTCTTCTCCCAAGTATGGTCGCAAATCTGAAATGTTTAATGTGGGACTAACCCAAAAATCGGGAGGCAACTCAAGCTTATATGCATTATTATTAATCTTTTCAACAATCTCAAAAGGACCAGCATCTTGTGGCATAAGTTTAGATTTCTGAAGTCAGGGAATCACACTTTTCTCAAATGTAACCACACCAAATCATCCGGTTCAAGTTTTACTTCTTTTCTACCTTTACTACCTGCAATCCTATACTTCTCATTCAACTTTTCAATATTTTTCTATGTAGTTTCATGCATCTTAAGAATGAATGCCGATTGTTGTGTAGCATCCAAATTTATAGTTTCAGAAAGAGGCAAAGGTAGTAAATCAATCAGAGCACGGGGATTAAAACCATACACTACCTGAAATTGACTTACCTTCGTCGTGGAGTGAACGGATCTGTTGTAAGCAAATTCTATATGTGGTAAACAATACTCCCACAACTTCAAATTTGTTTTCAAGACAGCCCGCAGCACAGTGGATAAAGTACGATTAACTACCTCGATTTGTCCATCCGTTTGTGGGTGACATGTAGTTGAAAACAGCAACTTGGTTCCCAATTTATACCACAAAGTTCTCCTAAAATGACTTAAAAATTTTGCATCATGATCAAAAACAATGGTATTTGGCGCACTATGTAAACAAACAATTTCTGTTACAAATAAATCAGCAATGTGTGAGGCATTATCTTTCTTATGACAAGGTATAAAGTGTGCCATTTTGGAGAAACGATCAACAACTACAAAAATACTATCCATCCCCCTCTTAGTCCTAGGCAATCCCAAAACAAAGTCCATAGAAATTTCCTCCCAAGGTACACTAGGAACAGGAAGGGGCATATAAAGACCATGTGGGTTAAGGCGAGACTTAGCTTTATTGCAAGTAGTGCATCGTGACACGTAGCGCTCGACATCACGCCTCATCTTTGGCCAAAAGAAGTGTCTGGACAGCACGTCTTCACTTTTCTTCACTACAAAATGTCCCATCAAACCTCTTGGATGTGCTTCCTGCAAAAGTAGTAGACGAACGGAGCTAGTTGGAACGCATAGCTTGTTAGCACAATAGAGGAGACCCTCTCGCAGTACATATTTATTACAAGTTCTTCCTTCTCTATAATTCTCAAAAGCATCTTTGAAGTCCAAATCAGTAGGATATAATGCTTTTAGTGTTTCCAAACCAAAGATTTTATGATCAAGTTGGGACCGCATGGTATAACGTCTAGATAATGAATCGGCAATGACATTTTCCTTCCCTTTCTTATGCTTAATGATGTATGGAAATGACTCTATGAACTAAATCCATTTAGCATGTCGTTTATTCAGATTGGTTTGAAACTTACGATACTTCAATGATTCATGATCGGAATGTATGACAAACTCCTTAGACCAAAGATAACGTTGCCAAGTTTGTAATACTCGCACTAAGACATACAATTCCTTATCATAAGTAGAATAGTTCACAGAAGGACCATGAAGTTTTTCACTAAAGAAAGCAACGGGTTTACCTCCTTGTATGAGAACGCCTCCAATACCAATGCCACTTGCATCACATTCTAGATCAAAGGTCTTGTCGAAATTAGGAAGTTGTACCAATGGTGTTTGTCTAAGCTTCGATTTGAGAGCGTCAAAAGCTTGTTGGTGCTGTTCATCCCATCGAAACGGTACTCCCTTCTTCTTTAGCTCATGTAGAGGTGCTGCAATGGTGCTGAAATCCCGCACAAAACACCAATAAAAACCTGCAAGACCAAGAAAACTACGAACCTGCGTGACGGTTGTTGGGGCTGGCCAGCTAGTGATCGCGTCAATTTTTGCCTCATCCATCTCAATTCCCTGCGAGGAAATAACATAGCCAAGAAACGAGACTCGATTGGTGCAAAAGACGCACTTTTCGAGGTTACCAAACAAACGTGCATCTCTCAAAACAGTAAAAACAGCACATAAATGATCAAGATGTTCATCATATGACTTGCTATAAATGAGGATATTATCGATGTAAACCACCACAAATTGTCCAATGAAAGCATGTAAAACCTCGTTCATTAATCGCATAAAGGTGTTGGGTGCATTAGTTAAACCAAAAGGCATGACTGACCACTCATAAAGTTCAAACTTGGTTTTAAATGCAGTTTTCCATTCATCTCCTAGTGCCATTCTAATTTGGTGGTAACCACTACGCAAGTGATTTTTTGTGAAGATGATAGCACCACTCAATTCATCAAGCGTGTCATCTAAGTGAGGAATAGGATAACAATATTGAATGGTGATGTTATTAATCGCTCGACAATCAACACACATGTGCTAACTACCATCTTTCTTAGGAACCAAAAGAACAGGAACAGAACAAGGGCTAAGGCTTTCACGAATGTACCCGCGGTCCAAAAGATCTTGGACTTGTCGCTGAATTTCTTTAGTTTCCTCTGGATTCGCCTTGTATGCTGCACAATTTGGCAAGCTTGCTCCTGGAATCAAATCGATCTGGTGTTCAATGCCTCTCAAGGTGGTAAACTAGAGGGTATCTCGGAGGGAAACATATCTTCAAACTCCTGCAAAAGGTTAGCAACAGCAGGGGGCAACGCAATAGACAATTCATGAAGTGAAAACATGGCTTCTTTGCATACTAAATCATAGCACATCCCCTTAGTATCGAATAGATCATCAAGGTCAGATTTAGTTGCGAGCAACGATGGTGATTTTAACTTAATGACTTGTTGTTTTTCAGATTCTAGTTTTGTTGCTTTGCCATCATGAATTTTACTCTTCTCAAAATGCACAATTTCAGCACGAGTCATGGGGAGCAAAGTGATTTTCTTCCCTTTATGCATGAGAGTATATTTATTAGTTCTACCATGATGAATAGCATTTGTATCAAATTCCCAAGGATGACCCAATAAAAGAGAACAAGCATCCATAGGCACGACATCAAAATCAGCAAAATCATCGTAAGAACCAATTGAAAAATGCATTCTCGTTGTTTCTATTACCAGAACCTTACTGCCGTTGTTAAATCATTGAATGTGGTATGGATGAGGGTGTGCTCTTATTGTCAAACCAAGTTTCTTGACGACGTCCGTGTTCACCAAGTTATTGCAGCTACCTCCATCAATTATAGTGTGTACACGGCAGTCCTTGACGACGAGAAACATGTGGAAGCGGTTGTGCCGTTGTAGCTTGTGGTCGGCCAACACATTGGAGCTCGAGGCACGCTGCACGATGATGCTCCTATAGTTGTCTGTCACCGTTGTACCAAGTACATCTTCTTTATTGTGTTCATCATTTGGATCTGTAAAGTCAGAGCAAGAGAATATTCATCTTCAACATCCGAAGTACTATCATACCCGCCATCGTCCCGTGCTATATATGCTCATTTGCTCGGGCAATCTCTCATCATATGACCAAGTCCCTGGCAGCGGTGACACTTAATGTCGGAAGTATGACTCATAAAAGGAGTGGACGGCGAAGGCTAGAATGATGTCGCCTTGCTGCCCTCCAGCACGCGAGAAGGTGGAGCAGCAGGTGTAGTTCGTTGGCCGCCATTGGATGGTGTAGACGCTGCACGGGGGTGGGGGGTCAAAGATGGTGTTGTTTTGGATGGTGTAGACATTGAACACGGCGTGAAGTTGCTCCTTGTGCATTGTTGCTGTTGTTGTCAGCCCTGCAATTTTTTTTCTGCTAACATAGCAAGCTGAAACAATTTGTTAACAGTATCATATTCCTTGTAATCAACAATGTCCTGAATTTCACATCTCAATCCCCCATAAAAACGAGCTATTTTATCATCCATGTCCTCTACTACCCCACAACACAGCATACCCTTTTGTAACTATTGATAATACTCCTCTACGGACATGTTACCTTGGTCTAAGCGCTGCAATTTTTTGCGAAGGTCCCGCTAAAAAGATGGAAGAGCAAATTGAACACGCATAGCTTCATTTAATCTATGCCATGTTGGACGATCAGTTCTAGTTTTAACAAGTTCATTCCATCTTATGATAGCAATGTCCTTAAACTCGCTAGTGGCTTGATGAACTCTATGTTGTTCAGGAACAAGATGGGCATTAAATTTTTACTCTACTGTCATCTCCCAATCAAGATAATCCACAACATCATAAGCACCAGAAAAACAGGGTATAGTAAATTTCAATTTAGCAAAAGGATCATCAGGAAGACGATTATAACTGTTATGATGATTATTACCTCCCACACCTCGACAATAAAGTGGTAGTCTTGGCTGATTGTTGTGATCTTCCATATCATCATAAGCATTGTCTTCATGTCTTCCAGCGAGAGGCAACCGAGCCTCAAAAGTATTCATCCTAAGAGCAAGGTCATCAAGTTGGCGAGTCAAGTTCACCAACGACTCCTCCGTTGATGCATTGTATTTGGCGAACATATCTGTCATGGTCTTCATCATATCACGTAACTCAGCATGTTGAACACATTCATCATCATTGTCTTCTCCTGCCATTATTAGTAGGAAACAAAAGACAACAAAAGTATGTTATCCCTATCAACTACAGTGACAATGTGAAAGGTGGAAGAAAACAATCTCTCTCGCTCAAGCGTCTTACCACACTCTTACAAGTGTTCTTACCGACACAGTAGGTGGTGTGGATGGTGAGATGAACCAATGAAGCATGGGGTGATTGCAAAGGTACGTGTTATGCTCAAGAGAAAGGTGGAGCTTGGATGGCACAATATGGTGGCTAATAAGTAGAAAATCGTTAACAGGTAAACAAAGTTCAATAAGTATTCAATGTAGGAAACTGTTGCTGGTCAACCAAGTGCTCTAGGGCCTAGCACAACACAAGGAAGTAGCAAGGCAAAAGAAAGACATAATGATATAACCAAGAATCACAGCACAAGTAGTATAGGCCAATTGCTTTAATATGCGTGTTCTTCACTATTTTTTTTCCTTTGTTGTAATATTTTTTGAAATTTTTTCTTTACTGAGGAGCACAAAAATATGAAGCACACAAATTTGCAGCTCAATTGAATGTAATATGCGGCCTATAAAAATAAAGAAAATTCTTTAAAATTCGTGCTGATACTTCGGAGGCCGGATAGCCTATCTTCCGAAGGTAATTTGGGCAATCTAATTTTCGCCAAACGTGGCAAAGCGGCGGAAAACCAGATGCAAAATTTTGCATAGATCAATTTGAAAAAAAAATCACCCGATTTCGAGTTCGTATGCGAAAGTTATGGCCGTTTTAAGGTAGGTCGCCCGAGTTACAGTTTATGGATGTTGATTCCAACTCGGTTTGAGAACAGAACTCGCAATTGGATATAAAAATGATCGGAATTTTGCACAGCAACTAATGGGGTGGTGTGTGATGATTCAAGGATGAGTGGCACAAAGGTTTGTCACCTGATCAAGGGCTAGCGATGCGGGAGTTCACTTAAGGCGGCTAGCTAGGGCAACCGATGAATGTGGTGGATCGATTTGTTGTTTACGGATTGTGGAATATGTGTCGAACAGCAAGAAAACAAGAACGAAACACGATAACTAGGATCCAAAACACAAAACTAAACCAGCAACAAGACTCGACTACACGAATGCAAACTCGACAATACAAACTAAAAAACAAAACTTGTAGGTTTGAAGAGCACGTGAAAAGCTACCAGTGGAGAGATGAATGGTAGATTAAAGCTTTTTCAGCGGAAGCAATGAAAACCCCTCGGCAGAAAAACGATCCGTGAAAGAAATCGTGTGTTAGACTAATCTAAACGTGTTTCAACGTGACAAAAGTGATAGATATCAGAGAGAATCAAGTCATGAATACAACACAACTTGAATTACTCAAATCCGTAGAGAGAAACTCAAGTTACAATCGAAAGATCAAACAAAGGTCAATCTGTTCTGCAAAGAAACTCGTGTAGATAAATAACCACAAATCCAATGACCAAGAAATTTTGAAATATGATATATAATCAAGTTTTGAAGACGACCCAAAAATAATCACATCAATTGGATCTGTAAAATTCGAGTTATGATAAAACTACCGAAGAAAGGTAGTGCTGTGCAAAAAACTCGACGAGGAAGACTTGACAGAAACAAGTCCGACGAACAGGGCACAAAAGTTCCTTTCAACTACAATCTTTATTCAATAGAACAAAAGAGGAACAACCTCAAATTCGTCTACCATGAGCTCTGGCCTCCCTTGCTTATATAACCAGCCCTTAGGCCAACCCAATCTCAACTAGTACTCTAATCCTACTCAAATCACGAATCAAAACTTTCCATAACTGCTTAGGACTCTTCTATACGCAGATAGAAGCAATCTTAAGACTTACAAACACCTTAGGAATGTATACCACATTCCTAAAACAACTAAAATTTGTGAACCACGCGAAATCCTATCATAACCAACTCAAATCTTTCCATATTTGAGTCAAACACGACTCAGCCGCAACCTGAGTCCATAACCTAGTTGGTTGGACCTTTCCGCCCAATTCTTTACGTCCACATCTCTTCATCACGCCTCGGAACCATGTAGACACGTCCATGCACTCCTTGCATACGTGCAAACATCATCCAACGACGTCCACGATACCTTCATATGCATTGTTCTTAATTCAAACATGCTACGCAACCTCTCGATCAACTCAACCACAATTCCTCTCGAACTTGGTTGTTGATCCTCATCTTCTTCCTAAGACTAGTTTAATGGATCCCGTCACCAGCCATGTCTTGAACTCAAGCAACACCTGCATATGAATAAATAACCAATACTTTCGAGCACAAGTCCTCGACTTGACTCACATTAGTTTTGAAACTACAACATCTTACGTGAGCACCTCACATAAGCATGTTGCAAAACCACAGTAAAACGATATCAACCATATCAACCAAAACGCACAAAAAACATAGCAAATGAATACTGATCAATCTTTCCATCAATGTAAAGTAAGTTCGAAAAAAAATTCACAGTAAAAGCAGGAACATTGCGATCAAGCTCCGAATCTTGCCGAAACTAACTGGAGTCTGAGTCTGAGCTTATCAATGCTAGTACAACCTAGCGCCGGAGCATACCAAAGCTAGTACAACCTAGCGCCGAAGCTAGAAAAACATGTTGGAGCTAACCAAAATAAGTCAGACCTAGCAAAATATATCGGAGCTAAATAAAGACATGTCGGAGCTATCGTAGACATGCCAGAGCTAAAGACAAAGCTCACAGGAGGTACCCAAATACATGTTGGACCTTGACAAAGCAAGTGGGACCTATTGTCGGACCTTGCAGAAGCTCGGAGCTAGAGCCAGACCTTGCTAAAAAGGATGTTTTGGCAAAATTTTAGAACTTATATCATCAAAGCAAATGTATTCATTACAAGCCAATATATTCAGCACACATAGGTCTCACAATCTCCCCCTTGATGAATGCATTGGCAACTCAACTTAAGATCCGAACATTGGCTTATTTACATGAAAAGTTTTGAAAACAATTTCTCCCCCTTTGTAAAACAGAAATAAAATGAGAAAAAAATCTCCCCTTGAGAAGCATCGAGCCAAAAACAATTGTGAATATGTGCAATGTGTAACCAATTTCTCCCACTTGCATACTTATCTTTAAAAATTCACATATTATTTCTCCCCCTTTGACAATGTATTTAGCAAGGTTTATAAGACAAATTTTAATTGTTATGAGCATATGATAACATATACATATAAAACAAAGCTCATCCAAGTCATACTATCAAGTAACTTACACTATCACAACAATGAGATACATAAAGTAGTGTAAGCCATGCTAGAGATCAAATGTAATTTTCAATTTAAGCAAGTCATGATTTCACAAACTTAACTATTTCAATACCCAAAAGCATGACACTTGTTGCTGCATTTTATTATTTTTCAAAGCACAAAATTAGATCATTTGATATTTGCAAGAGATTATATGAACATCTGCCTTATTCTAACCAACCAAGCCAAGCCTATGTCATTTGACAATCAGAAGCTTAAGGACGTGGTTTTAGTAATACACAACTTCTTCCAAGATCATATGTAAGTGCAATGATAAGCCATCTCAAAATAAGAAGTGTGATGCATGCATATTCTCTTGATCTTTTCTCATTTTTATTTGATCATAAAAGCTTAACATGTGAATAGTTGATTGATTAATTTTTCATTATTAAAAGCACTTGTGAGCATGCAACAAGTTCAAAACAGCAAGAAAGTTTAATCATGGCCAGATTTAGCGTAAGTAATTATTCCAATTACTAGTCATGGCAAAAACTATAAAATGTATAACATGAGTAATGTAGTAAGAACTTTCAGCATGTAAAAGGGATCACAAAGTCATATATGTATGAAATACTATGCTCATATTATTTTAATCCAGATTCATATATAGACTTTCCAAGTTTCAAAACTCCCCCTCAATTTAAGCCAAGAGGATTCATAACCCCTATTTCACTACGAATGAAACTAAAATGAGTGAAGTCCAAAGGTTTTGTAAAAATGTCAGCCAATTGTTGTTCGGTATCTACATGGTGAAGTACAATGTTTCCTTTTTCAACATTATCACGGTGAAAGTGATACCTAATGTCAATGCGCTTAGTTCTAGAATGTTGAACGGGGTTTTTAGCAATGCAGATGGCGCTAGTGTTATCACAAAACAGTGGAACACTATGTAGATCGACCCCATAGTCGTTAAGTGTTTGAGAACAATCCAAAGAATTTGTGAGCAAGCACTAGCAGCAGCTACATATTCAGATTCAGCTATTGATTGTGCAACTGAGTTTTGTTTTCTAGAGGACCAAGCAACAAGTGAATTAACAAGAACATGACAAGCACCAGAAGTACTTTTCCTATCAATCCTACAACCCCCAAAATCAGCATCCGAAAATACTTTCAAAGTAACGGTTGAGGAATAAGGAAGAAAAATACCAAATTCTTGAGTTTCATGTAAGTACCAGAGAATCCTTGAAGCACGTGGGGAGGCTTGAAACCGTGCACAAATACATACGCTGAATTGTATGTCTGGTCTTGATGCCGTGAGGTAAAAAGTGATCCGATCATGCTTCTATATTCTTTATGATCCATGGGTTCACCATCTTCATCAAGTTCAAGTGTTGTTGTTGTTGTTGTTCCCATTGGTGTCTGAAGAGGATTGCTTTTGTCCATGTTGAAGCACCTTAGGAGGTCTTTTATATACTTCGTTTAATGCACAAAGGTACCCTCCTTGGTTTGCTTGATTTGCATCCCCCAAAGTATGTGAGTTCTCGCATCATACTCATCTCAAATTCTAAACTCATCATAGCTGAATACTTGGACACAAGATCATGAGAAGCACAACCAAAGATAATATCATCCACATACACTTGAACGAATAATGAGTCATTGCCATGCTTAAGCACAAAAAGAGTTTTATCAACCTTGCTCATGATAAACCCCTTTTCAAGTAAGAATGTTTTTAACCTATCAAACCATGCTCTAGGGGCTTGTTTGAGACCGTACAAGGCTTTGGATAGTTTGTAAACACTACAGGAATCCCGACGATTTGCGACGGCCAGGGCCGTCGCAAATAAGCCGAATGCCATCGCAAATAAGCTATTTGCGACGGCTTTCCTTATTTGCGACGGCTTCTAGCCGTCGCAAATATGGCGTCGCAAATAGCTTATTTGCGACGGCTAGGAGAGGCCGTCGCAAGTTATTGCTGCAGGCTGGCGGGCCCCGCAAAATTATTTGCGACGGCCTAGCCGTCGCAATTAATGCTTATTTGCGACGGCCAGGCTGTCGCAATTAAGGCCTCTATTTGCGACGGCCGGGCCGTTGCAAATAAGTTCAGAGGACAGGGCCCACGTCTCCTCCTCTGGGACCCACGACGCTATTTGCGACGGCCAGGCCGTCGCAATTAATGCCAGGCCGTCGCAAATAACTGTGGTTTAATTGCGATGGCTTGTGTCCTTTATTGCGACAGTACTGTATAAAAAGCCGTCGCAAATAAGCTTTTTTATTTTTTTTAAAAAACAGAAAATACTACCCGGCTCGATGGCCAGAATCACAACAAACACAATATAGACAATATACACAGTATATACACAGCATACACAAACATCATCACAATCACAAACTAAAATTCCGATACATCTCACATCGTCATCAACAAAGTAAATAAAAGGGCTCACTCGCCCATATAACCTCCGAAGCCACCTCCGAAGTCGAAGTCGTCGTCGTCGCGCCTCAATCCAGGCGGCGGTAGCGAAGGCGACGGCGTTTGTGCAGCCGTCGCGGATCCCTGCAATTAATAAAACTTAGAGTTAGAATATAAATGCATCAACATCTCTCTCCCTCCCTCTCCCTCTATCTTCATCTAGATCACCCTATCTTCCTCTCTCTTTTCATTTCTCTCTTTGTCTCTCACTCTATCTTTCTTGCTCACTCTATCTCTCTATTGCTATCCTTTTCCTTCTATCTTCCTCCCTCTATCTCCATCTACATTTCCCTCCCTCTATCTTCCCCTCTCTCTATCTCCATCTACATCTTACTCTCTCTTCATTCCCATCCTACTCTATCTATCTTTCACTCTTTCTTCTGTCTCCCTTTCTTCTATCTCTTTCTTTCTTCTATCTCAATCATTTTCTTCTATCTAACTATCTCTCTCTTTCATCTATCTCAATCTTATTACGCTGGAGAAGAAGGATTACATAGAAACTTACCTGACCCGCTGAAGAAGGATCGCCTGGGAGGACCGGTGGTAGTACCAGTAGCTGGATTCCCAGACCCTGCGCCCGAGCGATGGCCTGTCATTGCAAACATTAAATGCTACCTATTAGTAAGTCATTTAAGCTGAATTAATGAGAATTTTAATTTTTAGATTGTTACCTCCATTGCTTCCCGCATCTGCGCCAACGCTGCTGCCTGGGTTTGGATCGTGGCCTCCATCGCCCTCCTTTCCTCCTCATGTCGCCTTTCGTTTTCTTCTACAGTCTCTCGGAGGGACTGCATCTCAATGTCCCTCTGCGAGCGGCGACCTCCCGTGCCCGAAGCCTGCGTGGAGCTGCCTCTCGCAGGTCTACCCGCCCTCGAGTCGACAACTCCGTCGAATATGGCGAGCCTATAAAAAAGAGAGTCAGTAATATGAAATTAAAATATCTTGAATACTTTGAATTAAAAACGATAAAATGACTTGCAAACTCACCTTCCGTGTGCTTTTCCACCACCGGTTGCATACGCGGCTTGAGGATCGATCGGTTGACGTTCCCAATCGAAATCCTCGCCGTGTATCTTCCTAGCCTCCTCCCCGTACTTAGCCTGCAAAACAATAAAATCATGTAAGTTCAACAATCTATATAGTTATATGTAATATGAATGGTTTCTAAACTTACCAACCGCTCGACTGCAGCCTGACTGCACCCCGTCGGCTGAGAAGGGTCCCTGTGACCTCTCTTCCAAACCTCAGCAGGGGTGGGCGGCTCCCCCGTCTCGCGCTCCTATCAATACGTGTTAGTACGAACAATATATTATTAATATATAAACATAAGTTACACACACTTACCATGCGTTTAGCTAAACGCAAGTGGTTATCTTGCCCGTGCCTGCTCTTCCCCTCCACCCCTCTGCAGTCTCGAGCCTTCCCGGACTTAGCTTTAAACTCGTCGCTAGCCCAGTAGCGACAAAGGGCCCGAAATGCATCGTTCCGACCCTGCAACCAGTTCACGTGGCCCTGCACATAGTTCAAAGTCGTTAAAAGTACCATCGAGGACATTATCAGAAAAAAATACTTACTACACTTCACGTACCTGCGCGTACTCCTCCTCCGTCAGGTGCCTCTCGCTCTCTTGCCGGAAGTGTAACACGTGTTGCTGGTTCGCCTTCAAGTGCTCATTAATAATTTGAACACGGGCGTTCGACAAAGCTTGTCGAAGCGCCTTGGCAGCGTTGAAGTGAAACACTCGCCTCGCATCCTCAAACATGCGATGGTCGTCCGGGTCCTCTAAAACATATCTTGCCTGCGATAAAGAATATATTGAAGAGATGTGCACTAAAAGAGTTTAAGAGTTGTAACTTAAAAACTTTTTTAACATACTTACCATAAAATCGGCCCATACGGCCTCCTGAAGGTTGCCGTGCTCCTGGTGATGGACGCGTGTGTAGTCCTCCCACGAAAGAGCAGGCACTCCGTCGATGACCCCAGGATAGTGCAAACGCACTATGGACCCGAGGACACCGTTCACCGGTCTCTGGTGTTTCTCATCGGTGAAAGACAAGTCGTCCCAAGCCCTGTAAGATATTTATTCATTCATTCATTACTTAAGTAATCAAAAGAAACTAAAATTGAAAACTATAATTTTTATTACCTGTCTCCGACTGGACGAATCACGATCCTCTGTGAAGGGACCGCGGGAGGACTGACAAAGTGAGTCCTCCTCGTCCTCCGCGTCTGCTGGGGCGCCACGTCAGTTGACCCAGACGGCTCCTCACCAGCCGAGTCAAAGGCCTCAGGAACAAACTCATCGCCAGCCGGGGGCTGGCTGGCCGAGGGCTGGCTCGCCGAGGGCTGACTCGCCGAGGGCTGCCTCGCCGAGTGCTGGCTGGCCGAGGGCTGCCTCACCGAGGGCTGGCTCACCGAAGGCGCCGCAGCCTCTGAGTCAGCCGGTGAGGACTACAACATACAAATGATTCATAAGTAAGTTTAATGTGAATTTGAATTTAAAGAATTTGTCAAAAACGAGTGACATTTACCTGCGACGAAGCTCTAGAGCTGGTCTGAACGTGCCCCAGCAGCTGAGAGCGTCTGCTGCCAGTCGACGAGGCACCAACGAAAGCGTCCTCAGGTCTAGAGGGGTAGAACCCCCTCGTCGGCGGCACCTTCTTACCCTTTATTGACGCCATCCTATTGTAATTAGATAATTAGTAAATATGCAAATAAAATATATAAAATTCATGTTACTATCTTCAAGAAAACATTACTTGTAGTCACTTTCAAAATTCATCAACATCATTGTCATGTGCCTGTGCCCTACTCCTTAAACCAGCCCAACGATCTTCCATCGTGGCATGTTCTAATTTTCGTTTTCGCGTATCATCTGCCTCTACATCTTCAACGTCTTCAACATCTCCAACTAATTGATCGAGTCCTGCACCAAGCTCGACGATAAAAGTGTCTGGCAACTCTTCTTCTTGGTACACTTCTTCAATGTCTTCGCTATCATGGTAACCATCATCCCCAGGAGTATATAGCCGCTCACGAGGATTCACCTTATATACCACCCACCAAGCACTGAGCTTCGTGCATGGATAAGGTAGATAATACACTTGTTCAACTTGATGCGCAAGAACAAATGTATCGTAACCTCGTAGTCGGTCCTTATGTTTCACTTCCACCATTCCAAATTGGTTTTCTCGAGTTCCATGAGTACAATCAAACCAGTCACAGTCAAAGAAGACAACTCGAAGGGTCTTATTTCCGGTAAAAGTAAATTCAAGGATTTTGTTAATGATACCATAATAATCGGTTAAATTCCCTTGAGTGTCCATTGCTCTCGTCACAACACCGGAATTTGATGTTGCCGCGAGAGGACGATGAGCTTCAAAATGAGTTGTACGGAATCGGAAGCCATTTACGTCATATCGACCATAGCTTCTAACAGTCACCAATCCATACGATAGCTGCCGCAAATCTTCATGGACATTGTGAGTCCGACCTGTTATAAAAGACGAGAGAATATTACATAATACTTCTTTAATAATAGTAATTTATAATACATAGAAGACGAGAGAATATTACATATTCTCGAAACAAAGATAGAAAACTCTATCCCCCATTTATTCCTTCCTTTCGCATCGCTTCTACTTGTTTGGCCGTAGGTTGATGCCTATGTGGCCAATATTGTCTGTGGAACTCGCTGAACATGAAAAAACATCTTTTAGAGTACATATGTAGCAAAATATGTAGATTAGGATAAACATAGGAGAAACACTTACTCGAAGTATTCCTGCATGCCTTCTATATTTGCGTACATGTAGAGTAAAGCAACAATCCTTTCCTGTTCGGATAGCACGTAGGTCGTGTAGCTACCAACGGTGGTGCCTCTCGTTTGAAAAATGGAAAGGTCGCTTAGAGGGGGTGTTTCGTCCACATTGTACCGCATCGCTGAAGTATTGATATTGTTTTCTTCCGCAAAGTAGACACTTGAAAAGTATCCAACTTCTTTAAGAGCATATGCTTCAGCGATGCACCCTTCCACCCTTGCCCTGTTGCCAACCATTGGTTTCAGATATCGTAGCGCTCTTTCAATGTGATACATCCACCTATATTGCACAGGACCGCCAACTTTAGCTTCGAATGGAAGATGGATAAGCAGATGTTGCATTGGATTGAAGAAACCCAGTGGAAAAAAATTTTCCATCTTACATAAAAGTATGCGTATCTCCTTCTCTAACTTATCCATCATCCCGATCTTGATTTCTTTAGCACAAAGCTGTCTATAGAAATAGCTGAGCTCGGCTAAAACCTTCCACACCGCATCATCTAGATAGCCTCGGAACATAACAGGTAGGAGTCTTTCCATTATAATGTGATAATCATGACTCTTCAACCCAATGAGGTTTCCTGTGTTAACATTTACGGCTCGTTTCAAGCTAGCTGCGTAACCATCTGGGAATTTCAAAGTTTTCATCCATTTCATAACTTCTTTCTCTTCTTTCGATCGAAGACAGAAAGAAGCACGTGGCTTTCCACCACTTTCAGAGATTTCAAGAGTTGGACGGTGACAAAAGTCTGCCAAATCTAGTCTAGCTTTATAATTGTCTTTCGTTTTGCCAGGCATATCCATGCAAGTGCTTATGATACTTTCGCTCATATTATGCTACTGATGCATGACATCAATGTTGTGCATTAGAATCAACGACTTCACATATGGTAGCTCCCAAAGTCCACATATGTGAGTCCAATTGTGTTCCTCTCCATAACCTACGAAATATCCAGGACGACCTTCATCAGACACCAGTTTGTCCAACATATCAGAAATTTCTGACCCGTTGAGACGCTTCGGTGGTCCTTTAGTGACAACAGTGTTCTTTCGAAAGACATGCCGCTGCTGCCTAAATATATGATTCGAGGGTAGCCAACGTCTGTGACAATCGAAGTAAGATATTTTGCCTCCATGAGTTAGTCGAAAGCAATCCGTGTCTGAAGCACATATCGGACACGTCAGACGACCGTGAGTGCTCCATCCGGAAAACATGCCATATGCCGACAA
This sequence comes from Tuctoria greenei, assembly GCA_036927565.1. NCBI lineage: Eukaryota > Viridiplantae > Streptophyta > Magnoliopsida > Poales > Poaceae > Tuctoria > Tuctoria greenei. Next base: position 62,009,882 of record JAYESD010000006.1, read on the forward strand.
ATCATGGACGGACCACAAATAAGCAGCTCGAAGGTTGAATTTCTGTTTTTTGTAACTGTCGTACGCTTCGACTCCTGTCCACAAGACTTTCAATTCTTCGATCAGCGGTTTTAGCATCATGTTGAGACGTGACCCAGGATGATCAGGTCCAGGTACAATGAGGCTGAGAAACATGAACTCGTTATTCGTACATAAAGCAGGTGGCAGGTTGTACGGAATGACAAAGACAGGCCAACATGAGTATGGTGTGGCATTCGTACTGAACGGTGAGAATCCGTCTGTCGCTAATCTGATGCGAACATTCCTCGCATCACGAGAAAAGTCTGGATCAAAACGGTCTAGCGCCTTCCATGCATCACCGTCGGACGGATGCGTCAAAAATTCTTTGTTCTCACGTTTACCTTCTTTGTGCCATCTCATGTGTCTTGCGGTTCTTTTTGAAAGAAACATCCGCTTCAACCGAGATGTCACAGGCAAGTAACGAAGCTGCTTATGTGCGACATCTGTCATCACATTATTGCCATCGTCATTAACAACTTCGACATACCTCGATTTACCACATTTCAAGCACATCTTCTCATTGGCGTGCTCTTTCCAGAATAGCATGCAGTTGTCTGGGCACACATCGATTTTCTCATACTTCATACCGAGACCAGATATCTTGATCTTTGACTGATACATATCTGGTGGCGCTTTGTGAGGTTGTGGAAGGATATCGCAGATCAATTTCATGAGATCATTGTAGCAGTTGATGGAAAAAAAGTACTTGGATTTAATTGCCATAAATCTAGTCAAGAAAGCAAGTACGGTCACAGCCGTGTGTTCATGCAACGGCTCTTGTGATTTCTTCAGCTCCTCGAAGAACTTTTCTGCCTCATTTGTAAGAGGATCCTCCGCTTCAAGAGCTTCTAGCATCTCATCCATCCTATCAACCTCTGTTATATCATCATCCTCATCCACTTCGGCTATGACTCGAGAATTAGTCTCGCCGTGAAAGGTCCACACTTCATAATGTGGAGTGAAACCGTTTCGACATAAGTGAAACGAAAGCTCCAATCTTCTCAAAAACTTGGTGTTCCGGCACTTTGTACATGGGCACCGCACCATATCTTCCGTTGACAATGAAAATGCTCGATCCAAAAATTGATCTAACTTGATAAACCACTCATCGGAATGACCACAAGTTCTCCTCTTCCAGCCAGTATACATCCAACTGCGGTCTTCACCCATGTTTGACTCTGCATTTTAACGTGAAAGAAATTGTCGTTAATGTATTGTTGTGTTATGTCACGGCCCTACAACCTAGGCAGATAGATCCTAAACCCACCCAAGAGTGACCGAGCGGAGCGTGCCCATGACGAGACGCGTGATGCGGATTCGAACGAAATTTCGGCAGCATAACCCCGTTGTTCTCCACTACACGCCCAAAAATGGTGCAGCAGAGAACAACAGGGTTACGCCACCGAAATCTCGTCCAAATCCGGACCCGCGTCTCGTCACAAGCCACGCTCCCTCGGTCACTCCGAGGCTGTCCAAAAAGGGACAATTCCGAACCTGCACGTCTCACATGCCAATGGCATGTGAGACGTGCCGATCCGAAACGGGTAATACATTGTTACAGGTTACGTTGCTCATTTTCATTTTCAGGTCATTTAAGAGAGAGGAAAGAACTAGAGAAAGAGTGAGAGGAAAGTTGGTCTTAGATGACAATTCCACATCCATTTCCACCGTCCACACAATCGCGGGTCATTGACGTCCTTAGCAACCCGTTCGCTTCCGTGTCGACTTGACGCATACGGTACCACTACAATGGTCTACACGGCACGATCACACTTATTACGTGTCGTGTCCTTCCGGGTTGGTCCGAGCCGACCTAAAACCCCTTTATTTATATATATTAAGTAGTCACTCAAGAACATTATATGAATGCACTAAAGTCCAAACATACACTAAACAGAATAGAAATCCAGAATGACAGACCAAGCTATAGACAAAAATATATAAAGCATATAAAGCATTTACAAAATCTAATTATGCATTTACTACAAAATCTGAATAAAAAACATATTAGCCACAATGGACAAGTGTAATACAAGAGAGCATATAAAGCATATTAGTCAATTATGCAAGACAAAAAACATATTAGCAAAAAAGATAGCCTAAAATCCAATCCATTTTTTGGATAGTGGACTAATTCAACCCGGCCATGACCTGGACTAAACCCAAACCCAATCCATTTTTTCTGTATCAATCAACCCGGCCCAACCAGGCCCGCGACGGCGACACCATCCAGGCGCGGCGGCAACGTTGGCCAGGCCCGACGGCTAGGCGCGGCGGCGACTGTTGTCAGGCGCTGCAGCGCCGGCCAAAGTTTGTAGTCGCTAGACCCCATAATCGGACGACTTTGTTAGTCGAGACACATCTACACCGAAGATTTAGTCTTGTATACTTAAGGTATCCAGTGTAAATAAGGGCACATGAATCATATTTCCTATCCTATCATACAAGGATTAAAATCACAGCTTTAGCTTAATCTCCTAAAAAGTTTGAGGAAATCACAGCTTTAACTTGGTTAGGCCCACATGAAACTACAACCCTGAGAGAAACTCCACTATGATTTCTTCCATGAGTAAACCTGTTAATGGGTTAACAACTGGCCCAAAACTGAAACCAAACCACTATATTTTTCAAAAAATCTCAGCCCAAACCAGCCCACTAACAATCTCATGTAAACCAAACAAAACCAAACCAAATAAGAAATCAACATAAACCCAACCTAACCCAGCCCAATCCAAACCGGTTCCAACCCGTTTTGTAACCGTTTGAGCCCAAACTACCACACCGGCCCACCGGCCTTAGCGTACCGGCCAACCCTAAAACAACGAAGCCTCCGGTCCGCCCTAATGGAAACACAGTTCACCCGCCCCCCCTCCCCCGGGCGGCTCCTCCTTCCCGCCCGGCGACGTCAACCTCCCCCGGCGGCGCTGCTCGGCGGCTCCTTCTCCTCGCCACGCCCGGCGAGGCCAGAAATCTCCGCGGTGCCCCCTCCCCCTCCACACTGGCGGCTCCTCCTCCCCGCCCGGCGAGCCAAGCTTCGCGGCGGCAGGGCTCGACTCGGCCTCTCCCAGTGGCTTCCACGACGGCGCTACCCCACTAGGCGGCTCCTCCTCCTCGTCCCGCCCGGCGAGGCCAAGCTTCGCGGCGGCGCGGCTCGGCCTTCCCCGTTGGCTTCCGCGACGGTGCTGCTCGGCGCTCCCCCGTCGGCGGCTCCTCCTCCCCTCCCTGCCCGGTTAGGGCAGGCTTCGCGGCGGCGCTGGTCGACCCCCCCCCCCCCCCCTCCCTCCGCCGAGGTCCGGTTTCACAGCGGCCTCCCCTCACGTTGGTACCGCTGTTCCCACACAAAGAACCATTTGACTTTCAACCATAATTTCAAACTAAAATCTAACCATTAGAACCCAAACCATACAAAACCACACCAAACCGACCCAAAAAAAGCAAATACGCAGGGGTATACCTCGGAGGCGTCGGGGGCCGAGGGCGGCGGGGGTGCAACGGCGACGCGGAGCTCCGGGGCCGGCGAGGCCGGCGGCGGCGACGCCGGGGGCGCGGCGGGACGGGGCAGCGGGGGGCGCGGCGGGCCGGGGCGTCGGGGGCGCGGCAGGCCGGGGCGGCGGGGGCGCGGCGGGCCGCGCGGCGGGGGCGCGGCGAGCCGAGGACGGGGTGGCGGTGGGGCGGCGGGCCGGCGGCGGCGGGGCGGCGACGACGGGGCGGGGGCCGGCGGCGGCAGCGCGGCGACGGCGCGCGGTGGTGTTGAGCGGTGAGAATGAAACGAGATTGAAGTGCCGGTTCGGGATAAAGGCCCCTATTTGCGACGGCCATTTTAATTGCGACGGCCAGACCACGTAGCCGTCGCAATTAATTTTACTTGCGACGGCCCTTTTTGAAGCCGTCGCAAATAAGGACTTATTTGCGACGGCTTACTTATTTGCGACGGTACTAGGGTTAGCCGTCACAAATAAGTGGCTATTTGCGACGGCTTCGGTGTTGGCCGTCGCAAATAAATACTTATTTGCGACAGCCACGTTATTTGCGACGGCCAGTGGCGGGCCGTCGCAAATTAATGTATTTGCGACGGCTGGCCGTCGCAAATAAATATGGCCGTCGCAAATGATCGCTTTTCCTGTAGTGAAACATGATTAGGAAAATTGGGATTTTCAAAACCCAGTGGTTGTTTGACATAAACCTCCTCATCTATGTTGCCATTAAGAAAAGCACTTTTAACATCCATTTGATATAGCTTAACACATTTAGATGCAGCAAAAGCTAACAAATTCTTATGGCTTCTAATCTAGCAACAGGAGCAAAAGTTTCATCAAAATCTAGACCTTCAACTTGAGTGAAACCTTGAGCAACCAACGTAGCCTTATTCCTAACCACAACCACATCCTCACTTTGTTCATTTTTAAACACCCACTTAGTTGCAATTAAAGTGTGACCTTGAGGTGGAGGTACATGTTTTCAAACATTATTTCTTTCAAAATTTTATAACTCTTCTTGCATGGAAATAATCCACGATTCATTAATGAGTGCTTGTGATATATCTTTGGGTTCAAAAGAAGTAACAAAAGCAGAATGAGCATGATAGTTTGGACCGCAAAACCTGGGCCGTGTGAATCGTTCATGCAAGCTTCCAATAATTTGTTGTGGAGGATGACTTTTGATAACCCGGAGGGGAGTGGACACTTCACAAGATTCTTCTTCCTCATGTTCATCACAAATCGATGAGCTTGTGACTTGAGGAGGATCTGGACCAGCAATGGTGGTCGTCGTTGCTGGCTGTGAATCAAAATTTGGAGCTGGAGCAATGTCATTGGCTGCTGAATTTTCGGGCAGCATCTCCACCTCTTCCTCATCTTCAACGAAAAGGTTGTCCCCCTGCGGATATGGATCTGGACCTGCAATGTTTGAGTTAGTATCTGGGCTAGATTGACCAAAAGACACCTCACAAGTCTCCATAATTTTGTTAGTGTCAAATAAAAGCACACGATAGCCTCTAGTATGAGATGGATAACCAAGAAACATGCCATCAATAGATCTAGGTTCAAATGTATCAAGATTACCATGTTTCTAAACAAAGCATTTGCAACCAAAGACCCGAAAGTAGATAACACTAGGCCTATGTCCAAATTGGAGCTCATATGGTGTTTTACCTAACTTAGCGCGCAAGAAAACACGATTTGAGACATAACAAGTAGTTGCAATCGCATCAGCCCAAATTTCCTAGGAGTTTGATATTCATCAAGCATAGTCCTAGCCATCTCAACTAAGGTTCTATTCTTTCTTTCTACAACACCATTTTGTTGAGGTACATATAGTGAAGAAAATTGATGATCTATTTCATTTTCAGCACAGAAGTGATCAAAAGATTGATTTTTAAATTTGTTTCCGTTGTCACTTCTAATTGCTTTTAAAGATCATGGGTGATCAATTAATAATCTAATAAATAAGGTTCTAAAGTGACTAAAAGCTTCATTCTTAGATTCCATGAAGTAAACCCAAGAGTATCTAGAATAATCATCAATAATCATAAGAACACACCATTTACCTCTGAAGGATTGAACGCGTGAAGGTCCTATGGGTGTCAAGGTGCAAAAGTTGACCCGGTTCAAATGTCATGATCATTGTGAGAGGAGTATGTGAACCTGCAACCATATTACCATGTCTACAAGAAGAGCACACAATTTATTTGTCCCCTTTATACTTAGGCAACCCACGTATTCAATCAAGAGCACTAACACGCGTTAGATGATCAAAGCCTATGTGACCAAGTCTACGATGCCAAAAATATAAGTCCTTTGAATCATTAGCAACTAGACACCTATGCTTAGAGGAAGACATATCAAAATCAGCTTTAAAAACTCTTCCAAACCGAGACATGTTAAAAATAAGCTCACTATTTGAATTTACAACTTTGCAGCAATTTTTAGTGAAAATAATTTCCTGATTTTCATCTAGCTGTTGTGAAATAGAAAGCAAGTTGTATTTCAATTTTTTAACAAGTGCCACATCTTTCAAAGTGTAGTGATTATTTACTCTAACCAAACCCTTAGCAATTATAGGATCTGAAGAATTATCGGCAAAAGTAACATTCTCTACACGTGACAAAAGAGAGGGAGGAAAACCATTCTTTGTTACCGGTCATGTGGCCTGAGAAACCTGAATCCACAATCCAAATGTGCTCCTTCCTCAAGCATGTAACCTATATAGAAGAACAATACATCGATGACTCAATACTGGGGTTAGTCAAAAGGCATTTAGGAATCCAGTACTGAGTCACACGACGTCCAGCAGGAATAATACACGAAAGTTGAGATAAAACAGCAGGTTTATGAGCCAAAGCTTGAAGATTTTTGTGCCCAACTACTGTCCTACGAGATGTTATGTAGCACAAAAAAAGTAGGTTTGGGAGCAACCTCTGCATGTTTTTGACTCATTACAGCAGATTGCATATTCCTATCAATCGGTTTAGCAAGTGCAGCAAATTTTGCATGAAAGTTATGAGATCTAGCAATCATTCTTTCCTTTTTCCGTTGTTTAGATAGTCTATAACAAAAACCTATGACATGACCATCTCTACCACGGTAGGTACAATGAAATTTAAATTTTTATTCATGTCTAGATGAGCAAGCAACATTTTTATTTGAAAACGAATGATACAACAATCCTGCAAATTTGAAAACCACTTCTTTTTGTTTAGGAACTGTTTGAATCAGACCACTACCTAATGACTTTACAATTTTAGGTGGATGTGCCTTAGCATGAGCATGAGAATCAAAACCTAAACCAGTTTTATCATTGCAAGACTTGGAAGAATTCAGCAGCAAGTTTAGGTTCTTATTCCCATTACAAAACCGATCTAATGTCCTATGCATGTCATCATGTTTATTGGACAGATCAAGCCAATTTTCACATGAAGTTTTTTCTTTTAATTTGCAATTGGAACAATATTTAAATTCATGAGAACGTAAAGCATTGTTCAACATAGAAATTTCATTCATAGCATCTTGTAGTTTCTTATCAAGATCATCACAAGTAGGACAATGCAAATCAATTGTAGAACAGCTAACATCTTTCAAGTTTTTATCATTAAGTGCAGCAAGCTCTCTGTTTTTTTCAATTTCAAACTCAAGTTTATCAAGTGTGGAGGTGTGCGCACTTCTTAATGAGGACAATTGTTCATATATTAAATCACATGAGGGACATGCATCATCACTAGGAATCAATGTTTTTAAACGATTGATTTCAGATTCTAGTGATTCAATTTTAGCAGCATTATCCCAAAGCTTTTTGTTCTTTTTCTTAACTATAATAGTGGCACGAGAAATATCATCACACATTTCTTCGCAAGTAGAACATACCTCTTCATTGTCGCTGTTGTGTTCTGCATCCTCCATACTTGATCTTGATTTGCCCACCATGAAGCACAAGTTTGCCAAATCATCTTTATCTTCATCACATCTAATGTCCACATCGCTTGAGCCAAGTTCTTGAAGCGCGGAGATAAAACTGCTCACCAATTGACGTCCTATAAAACCCTTCTTTTTCTTCTTATCATTTGCAGAGGAGTGCTTCATCCTTGTTTGCTTTCATCTCAGGAAGTAGGACCTGAAAGGTTAGAGCAATCTGAACAAAAATGTCCTATATTAACACACTCGAAACATCATTGAGGTCCGGAGCTTCCTCTCCTTCTAGTTCTAACATTTTGCAATGCTTTTGAGAACCTAGTAGAGAGAAGTACTAGCTCCTCCTATGGAAATTCCTCAATCTGTTCAAGGGTTAGAGAGGACAACAAAAAAAGTGTACCACAAGATGAAGATCGACCGGGGCTAGGCATGTCACGTTGAGAAACAAAAACAATAGACATGGTGGGGTTCTTACGTGATATTACGTCAATTTCATGAGTTTTTAACTTGGAATATAGCACATCTAAAGTAAGTGTACTCATGACAGTAGATTCACAAATAGATGTGACTTTCATCTCCCAAATTGACATATCTAATGCAATTAACAATTGCCTAGCATTTTCTGCATCTGAAAAATTAACATTGACACTACACAAGTTGCTGAGAATTTTATTAAAGCGAGCAAAAAGGTCATCAATAGACTCACCGGGTTGCATCTTAAGGCGCATGTATTCTTTCTTGAACATGTATTGCCTTACCTCCCCGTGTTGGATCCTTCGTGGTAGTCACAATGTGCTTTCCACACATCGTATGGAGATCGGAGGTGTGCAACACGGTCGAAGTCTCTTTGAGATAATCCTTGTATGATCAAGTTCTGAGCCTTGTTGTTGTTATCGACATCTCTCAGATTTGTAGCTATAACTTCATCATTTGACGGCACTTTGTAAGGCTTGTATACCTTCTCCCATATTGCGAAGCCTTGAGCCTGAATGATGGCTTCCGTACGTGCCTTCCAAACCTGAAAATCAATACCCCTAAAGACACAAGGTTTTGCAGAGTATTTCTCCATAATGATTAGTCAAAATATGTGGAAATCACAAAAATTAGAGCAACTTGGCTCTGATACCAATTGTAGGATCGAAGAGCACGTGAAGAGCTACCAGAGGGGGTGAATGATAGATTAAATCTTTTTCAGCGGAAGCAATGAAAACTCCCCGGCAGAAAAATAATCTGTTAAAGAAATCGTGTGTGAGACTAATCTAAACGTGTTTCACCGTGACAAAAGTGATAGATATCATAGAGAATAAAGTCATGAAGACAACACAATAAAAATTACTCAAATCCGTCGAGAGAAACTCAAGTTACAATCGAAAGATGGAACAAAGGTCAATCTGTTATACTGAGTAAAAAACAGATATGTAATACTGCAAAGAAACTCGTGTAGATCAAAAAAAACAAATCCAATGACCGTGAAATTTTGACATATGATAGGTAATCAAGTTTTGAAGACAACCCAAAAAGAATCACGTCAATTGGATATGTAAAACTCAAGTTATGATAAAACTACCAAAGAAATTAAGGTAGTGCTGTGTAGAAAACTCGACGAGAAAGACTTGACAGAAACAAGTCGGACGAACAAGGCACAAAAGTTACATTAAACTACGATCTTTATTCAATAGAACAAAAGAGGAACAGCCCCAAAGTCGTCTACCACGAGCTCTGGCCTCCCTTGCTTATATAACCAGCCCTTAGGCCAACCCAATCTCAACAAGGACTCTAATCCTACTCAAATCACAAATCAAAACTTTCTATAACTGCTTAGGACTCTTCTATACACATGTAGAAGCAATCTTAAGACTTCCCAACACCTTAGGAATGTATCCCACATTCCTAAAACAACTCAAATTCGTGACCCACGCGAAATCCTATCATAACCAACTCAAATCTTTCCATACTTGAGTCAAACACGACTCAGCCGCAGCCTGAGTCCATAACCTAGTCGGTTGGACCTTTTTGACCAATTCTTTACGTCCATATATCTTCATCACGCCTCAGAACCATGTAGCCACGTCCATGCACTCCTTGCATACACGCAAACATCTTCCAATGACATCCACGATACCTTCATATGCATTGTTCTTGATTCAAACATGTTGCGCAACCTCCCGATCAACTCAACCACAATTCCTCCCGAATTTGGTTGTTGAACCTCATCTTCTCCCTAAGACTAGTTCAATGGATCCCGTCACCAGCCATGTCTTAAACTCAAGCAACACCTGCACATAAATAAACAACCAATACTTTCGAGCACAAGTCGCCAACTCGACTCATGTTAGTTCTGAAACTACAACATCTTACGTGAGCACCTCACATAAGCATGTTGCAAAACCACAGTAAAATGATATCAGACATATCAACCAAAACGCACCAAAAACATAGCAAATGAATAATAAGCAATATTTCCAACAATGTAAAGCAAGTTCGAAACAATTCACAGTAAAAGCTGGAACATTTTGATCACGCTCTGAATCTTGCCGAAACTAACTGGAGCTTGAGCCAGAGCTTACCAAAGCTAGTACAACCTAGCGCGGGAGCTTACCGAAGCTAGTAAAACCTAGCGCCAAAGCTAGAAAAAACATGTTGTAGCTAACCAACATAAGTCGGACCTAGCAAAACATATCGGAGCTAAACAAAGACATGCAAGATCTATCAAAGACATGCTGGAGCTAAAGACAAAGCTCACCTGAGCTACCCAAAAACATGTTGGACCTTGACAAAGCAAGTCAGACTTATTGTCGCACCTTGCAGAAGCTCGGAGCTAGAGCCGGACCTTGCTAAAAATGATGTCTTGGCAGAATTTTAGAACTTATATCATCAAAGCCAATGTATTCATTACAATATAATGTATTCAGCACACATAGATTTTACAATACTGCAGGTACTATAGTCTAGGAAGCGGTAAAAATGATTTAATTTTTTGTGGCTTTTCTTTGGACTCTAGGTATGAAACAAAACCAATCTAATGGAAGGTGTAGGATCGAAGAGCACGTGAAAATCTACCAGAGGGGGGGTGAATGGTAGATTTAAAAACTACTACACAGCGGAAACAATTAAATCCTAACCCCTTCGATAGAAAAACAATCTGTTAGAGAAATCATGTGTGAAAATAATCTAAACGTGTTTCATCGTGACAAAATTGATATATATCATAGATAATCAAGTCACGAATACGACGCAACAAGAATCACTCAAATCCGTCGAGAGAAACTCAAGTTATAATCGAAAGATCAAACAAAAGTCAATCTGTCCTACGCGAGAAAAACAGTTCTGGAACGCTGCAAAGAAACTCGTGTAGAGCAAAAACCACAAATCCAATGACCATGAAATTTTGACAAATTATATATAATCAAGTTTTGAAGACAACCCAAAAAGAATTACGTCAATTGGATCTGTAAAACTCGAGTTATGATAAAACCACCGACGAAAGGTAGTGCTGTCCAGAAACTCGACGAGTAAAACTTTTCTGGAACAAGTCGGACGAACAAGGCACAAAAGTTCCTTCAAACTACGAATTTTATTCAATAGAACACAAGAGGAACAGCCCCAATGTCATCTACCATGAACCCTGACCCCCCTTGCTTATATAACCAGCCCTTAGGCCAACCCAATCTCAACTAGGACTCTAATCCTACTCAGATCACAAATTGAAACTTTCCATAACTGCTTAGGACTCTTCTATACGTAGATAGAAGCAATCTTAAGACTTTCCAACACCTTAGGAACGTATCTCACGTTCCTAAAACAACTCAAATTCGTGACCTACACGAAATCCTATCATAACCAACTCAAATCTTTCCATATTTGAGTCAAACCCGACTCAGCCGCAGCCTGAGTCCATAACCTAGTCGGTTGGACCTTTTCGACCAATTGTTTACGTCCACATCTCTTCATTACGCCTCGGAACCATGTAGCCACGTCTATGCACTCTTTGCACACATGCAAACATCTTCCAATGACGTCCACGAAAACTTCATATGCATTGTTCTTGATTCAAACATGCTGCACAACCTCCCGATCAACTCAACCACAATTCCTCCCGAACTTGGTTGTTGAACCTCATCTTCTTCCTAAGACTAGTTCAATGGATCCCGTCACCAGCCATGTATTGAACTCAAGCAACACCTGCACATGAATAAAAAACCAGTCCGTACGAGCCCAAGTCCGCAACTTGACTCAAGTCAGTTCCGAACACAACACCTTACGTGAGCACCTCACATAAGCATGTTGCAAAGCATATCAAAACGATATCAGCCATATCAACCCAAACGCACCAAAAACATAGTAAAAGAATACTAAGCGAACTTTCCATAAGTGTAAGGAAAGTTTGAAACATTTCACATGAAAATTTGGAACATTACGATCAAGCTCCGAACCTTGCCAAAGCTAACCGGAGCTTGAGCCGGAGCTTACCAAAGCTAGTACATCCTAGCGCTGGAGCTTACCAAAGCTAGTACAAGCTAGCGCCGGAGCTTATCAAAACTAGCAGGACCTAGCACTGGAGCTAACCAAAGCTAGTCGGACCTAGCACCGGAGCTGACCAAAACTAGTCAGAACTAGTCAACCCAAAAGCCGGAGCTAGAAAACATGTCGGAGCTAACCAACATAAGTCGGACCTAGCAAAACATATTGAAGCTTAACAAAGACATGCCGGAGCTATCAAAGACATGCTGGAGCTAAAGACAAAGCTCAGCGGAGCTACCCAAAAATATGTTGGATCTAGACAAAGAAAGTCGAACCTATTGTCGGACCTTGCAGAAGCTCGGACCTAGAGTTGGACCTTGCTAAAAAAATGTTACCGCAGTATTCAAAACTTTTATTGTCAAAACCAATATATTCAGCACACATAGATCTCACAATCCCCCCCTTGATGAATGCATTGGAAACACCATTTAAATCCGAACATTGGCATGAAAAGTTTTGAGAACAATTTCCCCCCTTTTTGAAAATCAAATGAGATAGAAATAAATTTCTCCCCCTATGCATGTGATAGAAATAAATTTCTCCCCCTATACATATTTCTCCACCTTGCATAATTCACCATATTATCTCTCCCCCTTTGACAATGTATTCAGCAAGGTTCAAAAGTGAAATTTTAATTGTTATGAGCATATTATAACATATACATATAAAACAAAGCTCATTCAAGTCATACTATCAAGTAACTTACACTATCACAACAATGAGATACATAAAGTAGTGTAAGCCATGCTAGAGATCAAATGTAATTTTCAAATTAAGCAAGTCATGATCTCACAAACTTAACTATTTCAACACCTCAAAGCATGACACTTGTTGCTGCATTTTATTATTTTTCAAGGCAAAAATTTAGATCATATGCTATTTGCAAGAGATTATATGTGCATCTGCCTTATTCTATTCAACCAAGCCAAGCCTATGTCATTTGACAATCAGAAGCTTAAGGACATTATTTTAGTCATACACGACTTCTTCCAAGTTCATATCTAAGTGCAATGTTAGGCCATCTCAAAAGAAGAAGTGTGATGCATGCATATTCTCTTGATCTTTTGTCAACTTATATTTGTTCATAAAAAAACTCAACAAGTGAGTTGATTACTTGATTAATTCTTTATGGTTAAAAGCACTTGTGAGCATGCAACAAGTTCAAAATAGCAAGAAAGTTCGACCATGACCAGATTTAGTGTAAGTAATTATTCCAATTACTAGACATGGCAAAAACTACAAAATGTATAACACGAGTAATATAGTAAGAACTTTCAACATGTAAAAGGAATCACAAAGTCATATATGTATGAGATACTATGCTCATATTATTTTAATTTTAGATTCACACATAGACTTCCCAAGTTTCAAAACTCCCCCTCAATATTATCCATGAGGATGCATAACCCCTATTTCACTATGAATGTAACAAAAACGAGTGAAATCCAAAGGTTTTGTAAAAATGTCAGCCAATTGTTGTTCCGTATCTACATGGTGAAGCACAATGTTTCCTTTTTCAGCATTATCACGGAGAAAGTGACACCTAATGTCAATGTGCTTAGTTCTAGAATGTTGCACAGGGTTTTTAGCAATGCAAATGGCACTAGTGTTATCACAAAACAGTGGAACACTATCTAGATCAACCCCATAGTCCTTAAGTGTTTGAACAATCCAAATAATTTGTCAACAAGCGCTAGCAGCAGCTGCATATTCAGGTTTGGCAGTGGATTGTGCAACTGAACTTTGTTTTGTAGATGACCATGCAACAAGTGAATTACCAAGAAAATGACAAGCACCGAAAGTACTTTTCCTATCAATACTACAACCTCCAAAATCAGCATCGGAAAAAGCTTTCAATGTAATGGTTGAGGAAGAAGGAAGAAAAATGCCAAATTCTTGAGTTCCATGTAATTACCTGAGAATACTTTTGACGGCTTGACGATGTGAAGCACGTGGGGAGGCTTGAAACCGTGCACAAAGACATACGCTGAATTGTATGTTCGGTCTTGATGCTGTGAGGTACAAAAGTGATCCGATCATGCTTCTATATTCTTTTTGATCCATGGGTTCACCATCTTCATCAAGTTTGTAAGGATCGAATGCCCAATAGGCTTCTTTTTTAAAAATCTAAACAATAAAACTTAACTCCTAAAAGCCCAATTCCCTACGCAAACTATCTATGCATTGAAGTAAATAGCAACTCCGCGGAATATAAAATGCATAAATGTAAGGGAGAGGAAGAGGATGCAAACTCCCGAGGAGACACGAGGATTTATCCCGTGGTTCGGCAAGATCGTCAAGATCTTCCTACATCCATGTTGTGGCACCCACCAAAGGGTTTAGCCACACCCAAGTCACCGAGACGAGGGATCTCCACTATTCTTCTCCGTTTGCCAACCTTGGCAAGGTGGAGCTCAAGCCTTTTACAACTTTGACCCTCCGGGCTTCCACAAACGCCTTGGCAAGCTCCAGAAGTCTCTCACAGTTACAAACACCAAGGGGCACTCCCTTAAGGCTCTCACTATCCTAGAGATTCCACTCACCCAGAATGGAGGCACACAAGCTCTCTCTCTAGCTAGCTCTAGCCTATCTCTTGGTGTGTAGGTGGTCAAAAATGATTTAGAAGTGATGGCTCTTGGTCTTGAACGCTTGTGGATGTGTTGAGAATCTCTGGTGATCAAGACTTATCAAAATGACCGGTTTAGGGGGTATTTAAAGCCAGCCTCCACAAAATAGCCTTTGGAAAAGTAGGCTGACAAAACTTTTCTGCGAACATCGGATGATCCGATGTCTCCCCTTTAGTTTTCATCGGTCAAGTTTACTTTAGCTGACGTCATTGTGTCAGATATGACTGTTGTTAGACCGATGTTGCACTTGTCTTCTCATCGGATGATCCGGTGGCTCTTCCTCCAGAATTGACTCAAACTTGATGCTTACTGGAGTGATTGACTGATGTGTGTATTTCTATACATCGGATGATCCGGTGCTACACTTGGTCCAAGAATATTGCAAACTGTACTGATGGACCGATGTAGCTGAGCCCTTAACATCGGATGATCCGGTGAGTGCTTTGTTCTGAGGTCTTCTTATTCTGCTGAACCAACTCGACCGATGTGTTGTTCTCTGAAATCATCGGTTGATCCGGTGAGTTGATTTTGTTTGCTTCGAGTTGTTTCTAAGTGATTCTTTTGTGTCTTGCTCGATTGACCTCTTAGACTTTTGTTGGAAATGTACTTCTGATGGTTGTCAAGCATTAAGTGTCATCAATTGTGGTTGAATGACTTTGACATAAGAGCTTTCACTTCTTGTCTTCATATCATTGATTTGATCTCATAAAGTGATTGTATATGGGTCTCCAATGACATATAGATTTCATTTGATGGAGTGATTATGGGGACCTTGCATTCACAAATTCATTAGTAAAATCCAATGGTTGTCATTAATCACTGAAACCGTACCTCATGGGGGCCTAGATGCTTTCAATCTCCCCCTTTTTGGTGATTGATGACAACACAACAATTTAAAGCACAATAGTAATGAATTTGATAGTACGAAGCTTAAGAGGATATGCAATGAATACAAGATTATTACACTTAAAATTTGAAAGCTCAATCAAAGAATAACTCAAGTGAATAAGTGATCATAAGATAGGCACCAAATAAGCTCAATCGATTAACAACTTAAGAGTACTCAATAAACACCAAATGAGTAGCAAAAGTATCGAATTACAAAAGATGATATAGGTAAACTTGCCCAAAGGATAGGACACTCCCCCTGAGACTAAGCTATACTCCCCCTGACTCCTCTAACTCTTCTCCCCCTTTGGCATCAAGACACCAAAAAGGGATCCGAGTGCCTAAGGACCCTGAGTACTAGGCACGATGACAAACTGGTCACCGTCGCTATCGTCAGAGCTGCTGCCTGGAGTAGAGGTGGAAGGAGCTGTCGGAGCCGTAGGAGCCGTCGTCGGTGCCTGCTGGGTAGGAGCTGCTGGAACAGGGGCACTGATGACAGACGCCGGCGTCTGCTGGAACAGTGTTGTGGCCGGCAGTGCAGAGTGAATCGGTGTGCCAGGAGCCAGCAGTGGAGACATGCTGATCGAAGGGATCGGCGTAGTCGGCACCGGAGCGGCAGCTGGAGCAAGGACAGGTGGGGGTGGAGCAACTCCTGGCAGCTGCGACGGGAGGGCAATCCCGGTCTGGGTGTAGAGGTTGGTGATCAACCCCAGGATGCCCATCATCGCCTGCTGCGTCTGCTGCTGCTGATCGAGGGAGCGCTGGTGCATCTGGCCGATCAGCCCAGTCAGCCAGTTAGTGTCCTCTCGCCTCTCACGGGTGATGTGGCGCTGCATTTCCTGCTGCTGTTGCTGGAGCTCCAGAAGGCCTGCTGCCTGCTCCGCTCGGGCCTGCTCAGCTGCAAGCCGGTGCAAGCGCTGCTGCTCAACCATCTGCTGTAGGAGGGATGTGAGCTCGGACGGTTGAGAAACCTGTGCCTCTGAGATGGGAGGTGGAGTAGGGTGTGGCACTGTAGAGCCTCCAGCCTCCGCGTCGTGCTGTCTGGGTGAGGGAGGAGGTGGGAAGTACTCCTCAACACTGTCATCTGTGTCTCTCTTGGACCATATATGCTGCAGGTCCTCACCCTGTGCCTCTGCCTCAGCTAGCCTCTCATCCTCCTTCTCCAGATCAGACCAGTCCTCCTCAGACAGACGAGCACGAACCTGACGCTCGACTGGACAGCCAAGGCGGCAGTCTCCAGGAGCTGGGGCACGGTAGTGACTGAATCGTGTCACACTCTCGTCAGTGAGATGGTCATGCACGGCGGACTCCTCAGGGACCATCATGGAGAGCAGGTAGCTGATCCAGTGTCCATACACGAGCTGCCTCATCATGCCCACTCCGTCAATGATCACATCCTCCATCTTGCATATGAGGACGTCCACTATATCAAACTCCATCCCATTCATGATGTAGAACAGGAGGGTCTGCTGCAGGCTGGTGAACCCCTCTAAGTAACCGGACCTCGGCAAGAGAGTGCAGCGCAAGGCAAGGTGCACTGTGCGCGCAGCTGGAGTCAACAGTGCCGGTACCCTCGGCTGGTCTGGAGAGAAGGTCGGGCCAAACAAAAAGCAAATCTCCTCCAGTGGTGGTGCCACTCCTCCATTGAGCGGCCTCCTCAGCGGGTCTGCCTGTCCGTATACCCTCTCATGCACACAAGTGTCGTGCAGGTCCACTCCTAGCAGCTGTGCCAGTGTCTGCCTCGTCAAGTGATAGTGCTGGCCCATGAACATGAAGTCAATCGACCTGCGGCCCTCAGAGACGTATAGGGTAGCGTAGAACACGCATACCCAATCCTCCACGTATGCGCTCCTCTCATAGGACATCAGCTGGACCAGCCCTCTGTACCTCTCAAAGTAGGGGCGTATCTCTATCTCTGCAGCCAGGGCGAGCTGATCCCAGTCCAGAAAGTTGTGCTGGAATAACTTGTGGCCTCGGCGTCTGTAGGTCTCGTAGAGTGACGCCTGTGTCACGGTCCAGAAACGACTGTCCACAAGAGCCTCTCTGGGCTGCAGGTACCACTCCTCAAGCAAGAGACTCCATTTGAGTCTTCGGAGCTGCTTGGCCTTCATCTTCCGGTAATCAGTCAATCGGACACCTTCACCGACACGGACGATGGTGTCCACCTCGTAGATGGCTCTCTGGTCCTCCCTATCCTCACGACGATCGGCAGCCGTCGGTCTCGGACGTGGTGCTGCCGCGGCATGCCCCCCACGGGTCCGGGCTGAGCGCCAGCGGACAAGTGGCTCTTCCGGCTCTTCTTCGGCCTCGGACTCATCGATCACGGGAGGCTGCCTCGGACGAGCCTCGCAGATCCTCAGTGATCCTCCTCGGCCTCGCTCTCGCTCCTTGGCGGCGCAAGCGGCCATTAACGCATTCTTCTCCTCCTTCGAGAGCTTCTGTTTCTTTGCGGCCGGCTCCGCAATGGCTTTGCCCTTGTTCTTCTTGTCACGAGCCATTGCGATGAGGTGCGACGATGTCAAACACGTGGAACATGATGATCAACGCGGCTGGAAACCCTAACGGCAAAGAGACACGACCGTTTGGGGGGAGGCACCACGGCGACGGTGGAGAGGGTGGTGATGTGGCTGCTGGCGGCGTCGGCGGTGGTGCACGAGCGGCTGCGGTGGAGAGCGGCGGCGGCGCTAGAGGATGCGGCGGCGGTGGTGCTGCGGATGGCGGCGGCAATGCGGCTGCTGTGGTGCGGCGGCGGCGGTGGGAGGCAGCGGCGGCGGCCGGAGGGCGGCAGCGGCGGCCGGAGACGGCGGCGGCGACCGGAGGGTGGCGGCGGCGCAGGGCGAGCGAGACGGCGGCGGTGGAAAGGTGAGGCGCGGGCGACGGGATCGGGAGAGAGAAGAGAGGAGGCGAATGGCCGTTTAAATAGTGGGTCCCAAACCCTAGTTGAAATTTTAACATCGGATGGACCGACGTTAAACGTTAGAAGCATCGGTCGAATGGCACAGTAAGGGTATTCGAAAAGGTGTCGTTGACATCGGATGGATCAACGTGCGAAGAGATTGCATCGGTCGAATGTCACAGTAAGGGTATTCAAAAAGGTACCGTTGACACTGGATGGTCCGACGTGGAAGGGAATATCATCTGTGGAATTCATCACAGTTCCAGAATTGTGAACACCGGATTGACCGATGTTTTTCCAAATGAACGCGTCGGTTGATTTGTGTTGCTGACTGGTCTGACTCTTGGCTTTTGAACACCAACTGATCTGATGATGGTCTGACCTAAGCATCGGATAATCCGATGACTATAAAACAGCAACATCTCATATATGTCCTTTGACCAAACAAACAAGCAATAAGAAACACATGTCTTAGGACTTTTTGGGCAACCCCTTACCCCTCAAAAATACTAATTATGCCAATAACTTGGCTAGGCCTTGAAGCAAATGGAACACCAAGAAAAATAGGAGGAAATCATCCAAATAAAATGTAAGGCCCATGCTTTGTGAGGTAGAGTACGAAGACTTCTATCTCTTTAGAGCTTGTTCCTGTAGGCATTAACGCACCTAACATTTTGTTCTTTCCACCTTATATGAGTTGAGATATTGCATTTCAAACAAGTATCTTTCTCATGAGGTGGGTTCCCCTTTGTGACAATCTACCGTATGCAATGCCAAACATTTTATAATGCATGAAATTACAGGTCTATATGGCAGGCATCATGCAAGGCATAAAATAAATCTATCTTGCCAAATTTGAACCTTTCAAAGGCTTCTTCAGGGAGAGCCACTCTCGAATCCTTGGGGAAACCCAAAAGAACCTCCATCCCAAGCTAACCCTTGCTCACCCCTATCCTTTGAGAGTTAGGCAAGACCTATATGAGATGCATTCTTACATGACATTCGTTGCATCTAGCACATTTATCTCACTTCTTAGCCTAGAAAATTTTTTCTCATCTAGTGGTTTAGTGAAGATATCCGCCAATTGTTCTTCGGACCTAACACCTCGCAATGAGATGTCTCCCTTAGCTTCATGGTCCCTCAAGAAATGATGGCGAATATCAATGTGCTTAGTGCGGGAGTGTTGAACGGGGTTTTTAGCTATCTTAACCGCACTTTCACTGTAACAAAGGAGAGGCACACAACCAAGTTTAATACCAAAGTCCAAAAGGGTTTGCTTCATATAAAGAATTTGGGCACAACATGCACCGACCGCTATATATTCTGCTTCTGTCGTGGACAAGGCGGCGATATTTTGCTTCTTGCTAGACCAAGATACTAGGGAACGCCCAAGCAAGTGGCACCCACTGGAGGTACTCTTGCGATCCACGCGGCATTAGGCAAAGTCCGAATCCGAGTATCCCAAGAGGTGGAATTTTACACCTTTAGGGTACCACAAGCCCATACTAGGGGTATGCTTAAGATACCTAAGTATCCTAAAGACCACCTTCCTATGCGATTCTTTAGGTGCCGCTTGAAAGCGAGCACACAAGCATACACTAAACATGATATCGGGCCTAGATGCGGTAAGATAAAGCAATGAGCCAATCATAGAATGGTAGTTGGATTGATCAATAGGTTTACCGTCCTTATCCGCGTCGAGATGACAATTAGTTGCCATTGGAGTGCTTCTTGAGCTACAATCTCCCATCTCAAATTTCTTCAAGAGGTCCTTGGTATACTTCTCTTGATAGATGAAGTTCCCCTCTTGAAGTTGCTTGATTTGAAATCCAACGAAGAAGTTGAGCTCTCCAATCATTGACATCTCGAATTCCCTAGACATCATTTTGCCAAATTCATGGCTAAGAGCTTCGTTAGTTGAACCAAAAATAATATCATCACCATAAATTTGACAAATAAACAAATCTCCGTTGATGTCTTTGGTGAAGAGTGTAGTGTCCACCCTCCCGATCTTGAATCCTTGCATGATAAGGAAATCCCGTAGTCGTTCATACCACGCCCTAGGTGCTTGCTTGAGCCCGTAGAGCACCTTGTACAACCTATACACATGATTAGGATTCCTCGGATCTTCAAACCCGGGAGGTTGTTCAACATAAACAAGCTCATTAATGTAACCATTAAGAAAGGCACTTTTCACATCCATTTGATAAAGTCTAATATTATGATGTGAAGCAAAAGCAAGGAGTATACGGATGGCTTCTAGCCGGGCGACCGGGGCAAATGTCTCCCCAAAGTCTAGTCCTTCAACTTGCGAGAACCCTTTGGCCACAAGTCTTGCCTTGTTGCGGTACACCCACTTTGTTCCGATGACGTTCTTGTCCTTGGGTCGCTCCTCCAACACCCAAACTTCATTGCGGATGAAGTTGTTGAGTTCTTCTTGCATGGCCATCACCCAATTTGGGTCATGGAGTGTTTCCTCAATATGAGTGGGTTCTACACATGAAACAAACGAGTAGTGCTCACAAAATGAAGTGAAATGGCGAGAACGTGTACTTACACCCCTTGACGGACTTCCAATGATTTGGTCCATCGGATGCGCCTTGGAGATGCGTCCATGCCTCATAAGTGGTTGTGAAGCACTTGGCAAAGGTGATGCGTGTTGCTCCTCTTGTGGTTGGACTTGATCATGGACTTCTTCTTCTTCTTGATGTTGTTGTGCTTGTGAGTCTTGAGTCGGCAATAGATCATCCTTCTCTTCTTCGTCAACTTGAGGCGCCATAGAGGTGTTGTTGTTAGAACTTGAGGCTCCCCCTTGTTCATGGCTCTCCTCAACTTCAGGCTTGATGTCTCCAATGGTCATGTTCTTCATGGCTTCTCGTAGAGGCTCATCATCTATTTCATCATGACAAAAACTCTCCTATTGGGAGCCATTATATTCATCAAAATCAACATCACATCTTTCCTTAACTAAATCGGAGGTTTGGTTGAATACTCGATATGCTTTTGAGTTTGATGAATAACCAAGAAATATACCAACATCACATCTTCTTTCAAACTTACCGAGCCTTTTCTTGCAGTAGATGTAGCACTTACATCCAAAGACTCGAAAGTAGGAGATGTTGGGCTTTCTCCCAATGAGAAGCTCGTACGGGGTCTTTTGAAGTAGTCGATGGAGATAGACCCTATTTGCGGCATGGCACGCCGTGTTGATTGCTTCGGCCAAAAACTTCTCCGACGTGCCGTAGTCATCAAGCATTGCTCTCGCAAGAGTGATGAGTGTCTTGTTCTTCCTCTCAACGACACCGTTTTGTTGAGGAGTGCATGTGGCCGAAAACTCATGTTTTACGCCTTCACGGTCACACCACTCCCCAATGTTGTAGTTTTTGAATTCGGTGCCGTTGTCACTCCGGACCTTGATGATGGGAAGTTGAAATTCCCTTTGAGCACGGTTGGCGAAGGTCTTGAACACTTCCGGAGTTTCACTCTTGTCACCTAGAAATAGAGTCCAAGCATAGGGAGAGTAGTCATCAACTATAACAAGACAATAGAGGTTACCGCCAAGGCTTTGATATGTGGACGGTCCGAAGAGGTCCATGTGGAGTAGCTCAAGTGGCTTAAAGGTTGACAGCATTGTCTTTATTGGATGGTGTGAAGCAACTTGCTTCTCGGCTTGACAAGCGCTATAAAGCTTATTCTTCTCAAAAGTGACATCCTTCACGCCGGTCACCATCCCAAGCTTGAATGACTTCTTGAGTTTGCTCATCCCAATGTGCGCTATGCGTTGGTGCCATAGCCATCCCAAACTTGTCTTAGTGAAAAGGCAAGTGGTCAAGCTAGCATTCTTGTTGGAGAAGTCTACTAGGTAGAGATGTCCATGCCGAAATCCTTTGAAGACTATGTCTTGGCTTGTTTCACTACTCACAACAACATCATTTTTTCTAAATGTGCATGTTAGTCCAAGATCACATAGTTGTGCAATGGAAAGTAAATTAAAACTAAGTGACTTGACATACAAAACATTGGAAATGGATAAATCATTTGGAATAGCAATTTTACCTAACCCAAATACCTTTCCCTTAGAGTTATCACCAAAGGTGACTTGTTCATGATTGTCGGGGTTTTCTATGGTAGTGAACATACCATCATTGCCGGTCATATGTTGGGTGCACCCACTATCGAGTACCCATGCTTTGCTCTGGCTTTGTAGTTCACCTACACACATGAATTCAATTTATAACTTTAGGCACCCAAGCCAACTTAGGTCCTTGTAGTTGTGATACAAGTGTTTTTGGGACCCAAAGTTGCTTGGGGAGCTTCCCCTTCATGCCCTTCATGTCTTTGTCGATGAACCTAGCCTTCACCTTGCCATCTACTTTACTTAAGAGATAATAACGATCATTGAAAGTAGATTTGTAATTAATAGAGAACTTTGGAGAAGGTCGGTTAGGAAGAGGACACTCCCTTGTGTGGTGACCGGTGACCTCACAATGTTGGCAATAAGAACCAACTTCCTTGATGAAGCTTGTTCTAAGCTCCGGTGAGGGCACCTTTCCTTTGTTAGGCACCGAGAAGGATCCAAGTCCTCTCTTGTTGAACGCTTTTGCTTGTTGGAAGAGTATTTGCTTGTGTTTAACTTCCCCTTTTGAAAGTCTAGCCACACTAGTGCCGAGACTCTCAATTTCTTCCAACAAGTCCTTCTCCCTAGCATTTGCTTTCACAGGCATAGACTTGTTCAAGGCATTAGTGACATGAGAAGTAATGGATATCCTATCATTAAGAGTTTGCTTCTTTATTTTTTTCAACTCTTGATCAAGCACGTCATGAGCAAGGTTAAGTGTTTGATGTTCTTGTACTAACTTGTTGTGCTCTTCCAAGAGTGTTTGGTGTGCTAAGTTAAGCTCATGATTATCTAACTTGATTTTAGCCTTTTCTTCCTCAATTTGCTTGACATGAGATTTGAGCGTGTCATGCTCTTTGAGTATGCTTTCATACTTGTCAAGCAAATCGAGGTTAGCACTCTCAAGTCTAGCACGAGTTTCTTCAAGAGCTTTAACCTTACACTTTTCCCTCTTAATGATAGCATGATATTCATTTATCAAGGAAGTTAAATCATCGGGGGAAAGCTCATCATCACTAGAGTCGTCACATACCTTGGTGTTACCTTTTGCCATGAGGCACATGGGCGGTGGATGAAGAGGTGAATCATCATTGTTGGCAATGGCGAGGCCAGCCAAGCTTTCTTCTTCCGCTTCACTCTCTTCATCACTTGTTTCTTCGTCGGTGACCCATTCATTTGCCTCACACATGAACACCTTTTGTGGGCCATTTCTCTTCTTGCCTTCCTGCCCTTGTCATGTTTCCTCTTCCCAGAGGATCTTTGTTTGGGTTTGGCCTCTTCTTCATCATCTTCACTTTCATCAAGCTTGCGATGCTTGCTCTTGTGGTTCTCTCTTCTTTTGTCCGGTTTTGGACAATCATAGGAGATGTGGCCTTGATCACCACAATTGTAGCAAGTCTTCTGATCATCTCTCCTTGGTAGAAACGCTTTCTTCTTGGGATCAAAGGTGTATCCCTTCTTGGTAATCTTGGAGTTCAAGCGTGAGAACTTCCTCATCATCAATGCAAGCTCATCATCTTCATCTTCACTTGATGCTTGCTCTTCTTCACTTGAGCTAGGCTCAACCACCTTCTTCTTCTTAAGGCTTGTTTTCTTGGTGGAGTCCTTTAGAGCAATTGTTTTTTAAGATGATTGCTCCATCATCACAAGCACACTTATATCATGAGCATGAATTTCTCCAATGAGCTCTGAAACTTCAATGTGATCAAGAGACTCTTTTTGGAGCATGGAGTTGATGATGTTGTACTTTGGCTTGGGAAGGAGCATGAGGATCTTGCGGTTGATGAGTCCCTTGCCAAGAGAAGCAATGTCAAGAGCATTAATTTCTTCAATAAGTACATTCAAGCGAGAGAACATCTCATTAACATTTTCATGAGGTAGCATCTTAAATTCATCATATTTTGCTTTAAGCATGTGATATTTAAGTTCCTTCACACGAGAAGAACCCTCATGAATTTCTATCAAGCAAGCCCAAATTTCACATGCCTTTTCTTTGCTAGCAATCCTAGAAAAAACATCTTGACTAATGCACTCATAGATTGCATTCCTAGCTTTAGCATCCCATTTAATTTGATCACCAACATAGTTGTGTTCTCCAAACCCCGCGTGGGTCGCTTCCCATACTTCGGTAGCAATAGCCTCTAGATAAGCGCGCATGTGTGCTTTCCAATAGGAAAATTTCTTGCCCTCGGAGATAGGAACCGAACCCCAACCTTGGCCATTTTAGCTCTCTAGCAGTGAAGCTAGAATGATCCTATGAGCAACCTTGCTCTGATACCAATTGTAAGGATCGAATGCCCAAGAGGGGGGTGAATTGGGCTTCTTTTTTAAAAATCTAAACAATAAAACTTAACTCGTAAAAGCCCAATTTCCTGCGCAAACTATCTATGCATTGAAGTAAATAGCAACTCCGTGGAATATAAAATGCATAAATGTAAGGGGGAGGAAGAGGATTCAAACTCCCGAGGAGACACGAGGATTTATCCCGTGGTTCGGCAAGATCGTCAAGATCTTCCTACATCCACATTGTGGCACCCACCAAAGGGTTTAGCCACACCCAAGTCACCGAGACGAGGGATCTCCACTATTCTTCTCCGTTTGCCAACCTTGGCAAGGTGGAGCTCAAGCCTTGTACAACTTTGACCCTCCGGGCTTCCACAAACACCTTGGCAAGCTCCGAAAGTCTCTCAGAGTTACAAACACCAAGGGGCACTCCCTTAAGGCTCTCACTATCCTAGAGATTCCACTCACCCAGAATGGAGGCACACAAGCTCTCTCTCTAGCTAGCTCTAGCCTATCTCTTGGTGTGTAGGTGGTCAAAAATGATGTAGAAGTGATAGCTCTTGGTCTTGAACGCTTGTGGATGTGTTGAAAATGTCTGGTGATCAAGACTTATTGAAATGACCGGTTTAGGGGGTATTTAAAGCCAGCCTCCATGAAATAGCCGTTGGAAAAGTAGGCTGACAAAACTTTTCTGCGAACATCGGATGATCCGATGTCTCCCCTTTAGTTGTCATCGGTCAAGTTTACTTTAGCTGATGTCATTGTGTCAGATATGACCGTTGTTAGACTGATGTTGCACTTGTCTTCTCATTGGATGATCCGGTGGCTCTTCCTCTAGAATTGACTCAAACTTGATGCTTACTGGAGTGATTGACCGATGTGTGTATTTCTGTACATCGGATGATCCGGTGCTACACTTGGTCCAAGGATATTGTAAACTTTACTGATGGACCGATGTAGCTGAGCCCTTAACATCGGATGATCCGGTGAGTGCTTTGTTCTGAGGTCTTCTTCTTCTGCTGAACCAACTCGACTGATGTGTTGTTCTAAGAAATCATCGGTTGATCCGGTGAGTTGATTTTGTTTGCTTCGAGTTGTTTCTAAGTGATTCTTATTTGTCTTGCTCGATTGACCTCTTAGACTTTTGTTGGAAATGTACTTCTGATGGTTGTCAAGCATTAAGTGTCATCAATTGTGGTTGAATGACTTTGACATAAGAGCTTTCACTTCTTGTCTTCATATCATTGATTTGATCTCATAAAGTGATTGTATATGGGTCTCCAATGACATATAGATTTCATTTGATTGAGTGATTATGGGGACCTTGCATTCACAAATTCATTAGTAAAATCCAATGGTTGTCATTAATCACCGAAACCGTACCTCATGGGGGCCTAGATGCTTTCAAAGTTCAAGTGTTGTTGTTGTTCCCATTGGTGTCTGAAGAGGCTTGCTTTTGTCCATGTTGAAGCGCCTTTGGAGGTCTTTTGGATACTTCGTTTGATGCACAAAGGTACCCTCCCTGGTTTGCTTGATTTGCAGCCCCAAAAAGTACCTGAGTTCTCCCATCATACTCATCTCAAATTTTGAACTCATCATAGCTGAAAACTTGGACACAAGATCATGAGAAGCACAACAAAAGATAATATCATCCACATACACTTGAACGAATAATGAGTCATTGTCATTCTTAAGCACAAAGAGAGTTTTATCAACCTTGCCGATGGTAAACCCCTTTTCAAGTAAGAATGTTTCTAACCTATCATACCATGCTCTAGGGGCTTGTTTGAGACTGTACAAGGCTTTGGATAGTTTGTAAACATGATTAGGAAAATCTGGATTTTCAAAACCCAGTGGTTGTTTGACATAAACCTCATCATCTATGTAGCCATTAAGAAAAGCACTTTTAACATCCATTTGATATAGATTAAATCCTTTAGATGTAGCAAAAGCTAAAAAAATTCTTATGGATTCTAATCTAGCAACACGAGCAAAAGTTTCATCAAAATCTAGACCTTCAACTTGAGTGAAACCTTGAGCAACCAACCTAGCCTTACTCCTGACCACAACCCCATCCTCACTTTGTTTATTTTTAAGCACCCATTTATTTCCAATTAATGTGTGACCATGAGGTGGAGGTACAAGTTTCCAAACATTATTTCTTTCAAAATTTTCTAACTCTTCTTGCATGGCAATAATCCAAGATTTATTAGTGAGTGTGTGTGATATATCTTTGGGTTCAAAAGAAGGAACAAAAGCAGAATGAGCATGAGAGTTTGGATCGCAAAACCTGGACCGTGTAACTCGTTCGTGCAAGCTTCCAATAATCTGTTGTGGAGGATGAATTTTGAGAACCCGGAGGGGAGTGGACAGTTCACAAGCTTCTTCTTCTTCATGTTCATCACAAATCGATGAGCTTGTGACTTGAGGAGGATCTGGACCAGCAATGGTGGTCGTTGGTGCTGGTTGTGAATCAAAATCAGGAGCTCGAACAATGTCATTAGCTGCTGAATTTTCGCGCAGCAGCTCCATCTCTCCCTCATCTTCAACAAAAATGCTCTCCCCCTGCAGATATGGATCTGGACCTGCAATGTTTGAGCTAGTACCTGGGCTAGCTTCATCAAGAGACACTTCACAAGTCTCCACAATTTTGTTAGTGTCAAGTAAAAGCACACGGTAGCCTCTAGTATGAGATGGATATGCAAGAAACATGACATCAATGGATCTAGGTTCAAATTTATCAAGATTACCATGTTTCCTAACAAAGCATTTGCAACCAAAGACCCGAAAGTGTGTGACACTAGGCCTATGTCCAAACCGAAGCTCATATGGTGTTTTACCTAGCTTAGCGCGCAAGAAAATGCGATTTGAGATATAACAAGCGGTTGCAATCGCATCAGACCAAAATTTTCTAGGAGTTTGATATTCATCAAGCATAGTCCTAGCCATCTCAACTAAGGTTCTGTTCTTTCATTCTACAACAACGTTTTGTCGAGGTACATATGGTGAAGAAAATTGATGATCTGTTCCATTTTCAGCACAGAAGTTATCAAAAGATTGATTTTTAAATTCAGTTCCGTTATCACTTCTAATTGCTTTTAAAGTTCCTGGGTGATCAATTGATAATCTACGAAATAAAGTTCTAAAGTGACTAAAAGCTTCATTCTTATACGCCATAAAGTAAACCCAAGAGTATCTAGAATAATCATCAACAATAACAAGAACATACCATTTACCTCCGAAGGATTGAACACGTGAGGGTCCTATGGTGTCAAGGTGCAAAAGTTTACCCGGTTCAGTTGTCATGATCATTGTTAGAGGAGTATGTGAATCTGAAACCATCTTAGCAGTTCTACAAGAAGAGCACACAATTTCTTTGTCCCCTTTAAGCTTAGGCAACCCACGTATGCGATCAAGAGCACTAACACGCGTGAGATGATCCAAGCCTACGTGACCAAGTCTACAATGCCAAAAATATAAGTCCTTTGAATCATTATCAACTAGACACCTATGCTTAGAGGAAGACATATCAAAATCAGCATTAAAAACTATTCCAAACCGAGACATGCTAAAAATAAGCTCACTATTTGAACCTACAACTTTGCAGCAGTTTTTATTGAAAATAATTTTCAGATTTTCATCTAGCAATTGTGAAACAGAAAGCAAGATGTATTTCAAATTTTTGGCAAGCGCCACATCCTTCAAAGTGTAGTGATCATTTACTCTAACCGAACCCTTAGCAATTATAGGAGTTGAAGAATTATCGGCAAAAGTAACATTCTCTACACGTGACACAAAAGAGAGGGAGGAGAACCATTCTTTGTTACCGGTCATATGGCGTGAGCAACCTGAATCCACAATCCAAATGTTCTCCTTCCTCAAGCATGTAACCTACATAGAAGCACAATACATTGATGACTCAATACTGGGGTTAGTCAAAAGGCATTTAGGTATCCAGTACTGAGTCACACGACGTGTAGCAGGAAAATACGCGAAAACTAAGATAAAACAGCAGGTTTATGAGTCAAAGTTTGAGGTTTTTTATTCTTAACTACTGACCTATATGGTGTTACTTGTGTAGCACAAAAATCAGTAGCTCTGGAGGCAAAAACAAAAGGTCCGAAGGTAAACTTTGAATGTTTTTGACTCATAACAGCAGGTTGCATGTTTCTGGCATTTGGTTTAATATGTGCAGCAAATGTTGCATGAAAGTTATGAGATCTAGCAATCTTTCTTTCCCTTTTTGTTTTTTAGCTAGTCTATAACAAAAATCTATGACATGACCATCTCTACCATAGTAGGTACAATGAAATTTAACTTTGTGTTCATGTCTAGATGAGCAAGCAATATTTTTATTTGAAACCGAATGAGACAACACTCCAACATATTTGAAAACCACTTCTTTTTGTTTAGGAACTGTTTGAATCAAACCACTTCCTAATGACTTTACAATTTTAGGTGGATGTGCCTTAGCATGAGCATGAGAATCAAAACCTAAACCAGTTTTATCATTGCAAGACTTGGAAGAATTCAGCAACAAGTATAGGTTTTTATTCCCATTACAAAACTGATCTAATGTCCTATGCATGTTAGCAGGTTTATTGGACAGATCAAGGCAATTTTCACATGAAGTTTTTCTTTTTAATTTGCAATTGGAACAATATTTAACTTCATGAGAACGTAAAGCATTATTCAATATTGAAATTTCATTCATAGCATCTTTTAGTTTCTTTTCAAGATCATCACAACTAGAACAATGCAAATCAATTGTAGAACAAGAAGCATCTTTTAAGTTTCCAATGTCAAGGGCAGCAAGCTTTTTGTTCTTTCCAATTTCAAGTTCAAGTCTATCTAGAGTGGAGGAATGTGGAGTTCTTAATGTGGACAATTGTTCATAGATTAAATCACACGAGGGACAAGAATCGTCACTAGGAATCAAGGTTTTCAAATGGTCGATTTCAGATTCTAGTGATTCAATTTTAGTAGCATTATCCCTAAGCCTTTTGTCCTTTTTCTTAACAATAATAGTTGCACGAGAAATTGCATCACACATTTCATTACAGGTAGAACATACCTCATCGTCGTCACTGTTGTGTTCTACATCCTCCTGACTTGATCTTGATCTTTTTTTGCCCGCCATGAAGCATAAGTTGGCCAGATTGTCATCATCTTCATCACTTTCAAAGTCTACATCGCTTAAACCGAGCTCTTGAAGTGCAGTGATAAGGCTATTAATCATCTTGCGTCCTATGGTACCCTTCTTTTTCTTGTTGGGGTTTTCAGAAGTGGTCTTGACCTTGTTCTGTTTTTCTTCACGGGTAGTAGGACCTGAAAGGTTAGGGCATTCTGTATGAAACTGTCCTGTCTTATCACATTCGAAGCATCGTTGAGGTCCAGAGCTTCCTCTCCTTCTAGTTCTCACATTTTGCAATGCTTTTGAGAACCTAGTAGGGAGAAGTGCTAGCTCCTCCTCTGGAAATTCCTCGATCTGCTCCAGGGTTAGTGAGGAAAAAAAAGCAAGAATATTGCAAGATGATGATTGGTCGGAGCTAGGCATATCACGTTCTGAGACAAATGCAATAGACTTATTTGGGTTCTTACGTGATAAGATGTCAATTTCATGAGTTTTGAGTTTAGAGTAAAGCACATCTAAAGTAAGTGTACTCATGACAGTATATTCACGAATAGATGTAACTTTCATCTCTCAGATTGACATGTCTAATGCACTAAGAAGTTGCCTAGCATTTTCAGCATCAGAAAAATTAACGTTGACACTACGCAAGTTACAGAGAATTTTGTTAAAGCGAGCAAAGAGATCATTGATGGACTCACCGGGTTGCATCTCAAAGCGCATGTATTCTTTCTTGAACATATCTTGCCTTACCTCCTTGATCGTGTTGGATCCTTCATGATAGTCACAAAGTGCTCTCCATACATCGTATGCCGATCGGAGATGTGCAACGCGGTCGAAGTCGCTCTGAGTGAGTCCTTGGATGATCAAGTTTCGGGCTTTGTTGTTGTTGTCGATGTCCCGTAGGTTGTAGCCGTAACTTGATCATTAGGTGGCACTTCGTAAGGCTTGTACACCTTCTCCCATATTGCGAAGCCTTGCGCCTGGATGAAAGCCTCCATGCGTGCCTTCCAAACCTGAAAATCAATACCAGAAAACACAAAAGGTTTGGCGGAGTATTTCTCCATGATGGTTAGGCAAAAACACGTGCAAATCACTATGATTAGAGCACCGTGGCTCTGATACCAATTGTAGGATCGAAGAGCACGTGAAAAGCTACCAGAGGGGGGTGAAAAGTAGATTTAAAAAATCTTACGCAGCGGAAACAATTAAATCTCAACCCCTTCGGCAAAAAAAACGATCTGTTAGAGAAATCATGTGTGAAACTAATATAAACGTGTTTCATCATAAAAAAGGTATATATATTAGATATAATCAATTCACGAAGACAACACAACAAGAATCACTCAAATCTGTCGAGAGAAACTCAAGTTATGATCGAAAGATCGAACAAAGGTCAATCTGTCCTACACGAGAAAAACAGTTTTGGAATGCTGCAAAGAAACTCGTGTAGATCATAAACCACAAATCCAATGACCATGAAAGTTTGACAGATGATAGATAATCAACTTGTGAAGACAACCCAAAAAAGAATCACGTCAATTGGATCTGTGAAACTCGAGTTACGATAAAACCACCGACGAAAGGTAGTGCTGTCCAGAAACTCGATGAGTAAAACTTGTCTGGAACAAGTCGGACAAACAAGGCACAAAAGTTCCTTCAAACTACGAATTTTATTCAATAGAACACAAGAGGAACAGCCCCAGGGTCGTCTACCACGAACTCTGGCCTCCCTTGCTCAGATAACCAGCCCTTAGGCCAACCTAATCTCAACTAGGACTATAATCCTACTCAGATCACGAATCGAAACTTTTCATAACTGCTTAGGACTCTTCTATACGCAGATAGAAGCAATCTTAAGACTTCCAAACACCTTAGGAACGTATCCCACATTCCTAAAACAACTCAAATTCGTGACCCACACGAAATCCAATCATAACCAACTCAAATCTTTCCATATTTGAGTCAAACCCGACTCAGCCGCAGCCTGAGTCCATAACCTAGTCAATTGGACCTTTCCGACCAATTCTTTACATCCACATCTCTTCATTACGCCTCGGAACAATGTAGCCATGTCCATGCACTCCTTGCACACGTGCAAACATATTCCAATGACGTCCATGATACCTTCATATGCATTGTTCTTGATTCAAACATGTTGCGCAACCTCCCGACTAACTCAACCACAATTCCTCCCAAACTTGGTTGTTGAATTTCATCTTCTCCCTAAGACTAGTTCAATGGATCCCATCACTAGCCATGTCTTGAACTCAAGCAACACCTGCACATGAATAAACACCCAATCCGTACGAGCCCAAGTCAGCGACTTGACTCAGGTCAGTTCTGAACACAACACCTTATGTGAGCACCTCACATAAGCATGTTGCAAAGCATATCAAAACGATATCAGCCATATCAACCAAAACACACCAAAAAATTAGTAAAAGAATACTAAGCAACCTTTCCATAAGTGTAAAGTAAGTTCAAAACATTTCACATGAAAATTCGGAACATTACGATCAAGCTCTGAACCTTGCCAAAGCTAACCGGAGCTTGAGCCGGAGCTTACCAATGTTAGTACATCCTAGCGCCGGAGCTTACCAAAGCTAGTACAACCTAGCGCCGGAGCTTATCAAAACTAGCAGGACCTAGCACCGGAGCTAACCAAAGCAAGTCAGACCTAGCAATGGAGCTGACCAAAACTAGTCAGAACTAGCCAGCCCAAAAGCCGGAGCTAGAAAAACATGTCGGAGCTAACCAACATAAGTCGGACCTAGCAAAACATATTGGAGCTTAACAAAGAAATGCCGGAGCTATCAAAGACATGCCAGAGCTAAAGACAAAGCTCACCGGAGCTACCCAAAAACATGTCTGATCTAGACAAAGAAAGTCGGACCTGTTGTCGAACCGTGCAGAAGCTCGGACCTAGAGTCGGACCTTGCTAAAAAGATGTTACCGCAGTATCCAAAACTTTTATTGTCAAATCCAATGTATTCATCACACATAGATCTCACATAAGGAAAAAACAAAGATACCTCATGGGCATCCTGGAAATCTGATACAAATTGATGAGTAGTTTAGGCCTGATCTTCCGAAAGGTAAGTCGATTGGGGTGGAGAACTCGACGTTGATGATCCACAACACTTGAGCAATTCGGGTACCCCTGCAATAACTACACCACTGCTCCATTGGTTATCAACCGTGCTGCACACGCTTGACCTCGCCTAGAAGGTTAATCCATGCAAGTGCAACCAAGAACACAAGTAAGAATTTCGAAGACACGATCTGAAATCGAAGATGGGGTCTCACAAACCATAGAACAGCGATATTATTGATCTAAGCAAAACCCACCGAATATGACCGGTGGCTGCAGTATTTAAAGGCTAAGGTTCAGCCAAAACACACTTAGACGCGTCCCTAATGGTCTCATACAAGATACAAGGCCCAAAGGCCCGATTTTGTGGCGCAGCACCAGACAGAAATCTAGACTCGAATTGTTTCGACGATTACCAATGACTCCCGAAGAATTTTGAAGTGGGACTCAATCCATCGGAAAGTTTATCTTCTTCTCTTTCCGTGCATAGGTGGAACGTCAAAAACGGAGTCCGTACGCATCCTGGGCGTCCGTTTTAAGGTGGACTGCTCCTGGACTCCGAGTTGAACTCAAGTCCGAGTTGTAAACTGATTCCATCAACTCGTCGACGTCCCAGCAGGTTCTCCACATTTCCAAGGCCTCTTCCCTTCACTTGTTGGTCTTATACATTGTTCCTAATAACAATTAAATCATCACATAGCAATCTATTCTCAAACTCACATACAAATGAAGTTAGGAACGAATTCACCTACTAATTTATTAATCGTGCTCGTGCTCTTGTGATTGGTCCTTGCTGTTCAATGTGCGTCTCCACTGTTGTGATGTCCTCATCACTTCCTATTCTTTCTTATCACCTTCATTAGTGTCCTTAGGTAACCTTGAACACTTCCTGCATCTCCATCTTTTGGAGCTATTGTCTTCCTCAGCACCCTGTTTAGAACCATGAAGAAGGGGTTCATGTTCTTGGTTGATGGAGGGTTGTACTTTAGGCGGGTGTCATATAGGAACTCCAGCCTGTCCTTCTCCAGGACGCCAATGTTGTGGATGATGAGATCATTGTTGCCAGGGTCTTCCAGGTGAAGCAATCTTGCAAACTCATCATAAGTCACGGTGTACTTGGATCCCTAAGTCATCCAAGTCACCCGTTCCTCTTCATCACTGGCAAAGTAACAGGTAGCATAGAACTGAGTAATAATTTCATCATTCAAGTTGTATCTGAAGGGAATCAGATCTTTGAGGCCATGTCTCTCCACAGCCTGTATCACTTCATCAAAGGCTGGGTAGCTCTTCGTCTCAAAGTGGGTCCAGTCGATCCATTGGCTTCGGACCACCAGAGTTTTCATTGTAATATACACGAAACTATAGTAGTCCGTGTGGAAGTTGCTCCAGAACCTTGCATCAGCTACCTTTCTAGATCTGCTGTAGCAGTCAATTGTCCTGAGCTTTGAAGCGACATCGCTTCCTTTGCCACTGAACCTTTCTTTAGTGGGGTCTCTAGTCCCCTGCCTTGGAGCACTCATTTGGAGAGGGCCAACGGACTGGTGGCCATCCCTTTGCCCTTAGCTTGGCGAGGAGCTGCCAGGCTGGGGCCAGCTGCATCCTTTCCTTTAGATGTGGGCTTCTTGGCCACGACCATTCATCGCACTTGAGGTGGAGTGGGCGACGGGTCAGTGGCACGGTGTTGCCGCTTTTTGCTTTGGCCCATAGAGGACTGAAGCAATGACTCTTGGTCCAACTCGGCCTCAAAGTCAGAGATCTCATCATTGGATCTCGGTATTGTCCTGACAAGAGGATTATACAATGCATGGATGAGGATTGATGGCAAGGAAATGCATTGAGTAGTTGGAATTTGGGGTTGAGTTTAGTTAAAAATCGGACATGTCCAGTGCTCAAGTGCGGACTAGTCCGGAGTACCGGACTTGTCCATACTAAGACCGGACTAGCCCGGTGTTCAACTATTCAAACCCTAACTAGCAAATCAATGGTTGTTCTCAATGCAAGAATATCTCATGGTAGATGTAATACAACAAGGAATCATGTACTAACAAGTGATGCTAAGCTATTTGATCCACAACACATAAAATCGAAGGTTCTAGGTTTTTGGAGAAAGTTTACCAAAATTCTTCGATTCTTGAGGTTGGAGGCGTTTTTGGTACAGACAAGTCCATGGTCCTCGATCCCCTTGCAATAAAGATCGTTATCCACGTAGAGTTGAAGAGATTTGGTGGAGAAATCACCAAATGACCTTGGGGGCGCTCAAGTGAAGAGAGAGAGAGAGAGTATGAGGGAAGTTGTGAGGAAGAAGGAGACTAGGGTTTGGCAGCCGTAGGGTTATGGAGTCGAAAAATCGGACTAGTTCGTGGTCAACCGGACTAGTCCGGACTACCAGATCTTTGCAGACTAATCTACAGTCTGCAGACTAGTTCGGGCAACCACGAACTAGTCCGTGGTCACCAGAACAAAAGCATCTAGTCCATTCGTATATATTCGAAGGTGCTTACAAAGGAAATAGGGGGCAAAACACACAAATAATCTTGATGGATATGATCAGTAAACATCCAACAATCAAGCTATGACAATAATTCACCAAGATCAAGTAATTGAAATAGTTTTTTGGAGAAATAGAGAGAGATGTTTTTCAAAACACAATCAATAGATTTTGAAGATGGCATCCATGTATGCAAGTTTTCAAGCCACGTTCCGAGCATCAAGGATATTTAGTTCATTTTGGAGCTCGCAAAAACATTTTTCATCAAGTGGCTTGGTAAAGATATCAGCTAGTTGTTTTTTAGTGTTGACATGGGAAATGGCTATGTCTCCTTTTATTGAGTGGTCTTTCAAAAAGTGATGTCGGATGTCTATGTGTTTTGTCCTAAAGTTCTCAACGGGGTTATGGGCAATTTTAATAGCACTCTCATTACCACAAAAGAGTGGAGTATGGCTCATATAGTAACTGTAATCCCATAGAGTTTGTCGCATCCAAAGGAGTTGTGCACAACAACTCCCGGCTGCAACATACTCCGCTTCAGCCGTAGATAAGGAAATAGAGTTTTTGTTTCTTGGAGGACCAAGAAACTAGGGATCTACATAGGAATTGGCATGTACCAGAGGTAGTTTTTCTATCTACTTTGCATCCGACATAATCCGCATCGGAGTATCCAATGAGATTGAACTTGGAACCTCTAGGATACCAAAGGCCTAGGTTGGGTGTATGAACTAAATATCGCAGGATTCTTTTTACGGCTGTCAAATGACACTCCTTAGGATTGGTTTGACATCTTGCACACAAACATACATTGAACATAATATCAGGCCTAGATGCACATAAGTAAAGTAAGGATCCAATCATGGAGCGATATACCTTTTGATCCACGTTTTGTCCGTCTTCATTGAGATCCAAGTGTCCATTTCTTGCCATGGGAGTCTTTATAGGCTTTGCCTGGTCCATTCCAAACTTCTTGAGTATACTTGGTTTGCCTTATGAACGTTTCTTCCTTTTGTTTCTTCACATGGAATCCCAAGAAATATCTCAGTTCTCCCATCATAGAAATCTCGAATCTATCTGTCATAATCTTACTAAGTTCTTCACAAAAGGATTTGTTAGTTGAACCAAAAATGATGTCATCAACATAAATTTGACAGATAAATAAATCATTGTCAAAGTGCTTGGTAAACAATGTGTAATCAGCTTTCCCAATTTTAAATCCATTTTCAGTCAAAAAATCTCTAAGACACTCATACCAAGCTCTAGGATCTTGTTTGAGGCCGTAGAGAGCCTTACGCAGTTTTAACACATGGTCGGCGAACTCTTGATCTTTGAATCCGGGGGGTTGCTCCACGTACACCTCCTCCTTGATTGG
This sequence comes from Tuctoria greenei, assembly GCA_036927565.1. Taxonomy (NCBI): domain Eukaryota; kingdom Viridiplantae; phylum Streptophyta; class Magnoliopsida; order Poales; family Poaceae; genus Tuctoria; species Tuctoria greenei. The sequence continues at coordinate 62,046,762 of JAYESD010000006.1, forward strand.
TCGGTTAAGGAAGGCGCTTTTCACATCCATTTGATAGAGCTTGAAATCATGGTGAGTAGCATATGCAAGTAATATTCTTATTGATTCAAGCCTAGCTATGGGAGCAAAAGTTTCGTCGAAATCCAAACCTTCGACTTGTGAATATCCTTTGGCCACAAATCATGCCTTTTATCTTGTCACCAGCCCGTGTTCGTCTTGCTTGTTGCAGAAGACCCATTTAGTGCCGACGACGTTGAACTTGGGCCTTTCGACAAGTTCCCACACCTCATTCCATTTCAAGTTGTTCAATTCTTCTTGCATTGCCACCATCCAATCTGAATCTTTCAATGCATCTTCAACCTTGTCAGGTTCCAAAGAGGATACAAACGAGTAATGTTCACAAAAATTAGCAATTCGGGATCTAGTTGTTACTCCCTTTTGGATGTTATCGATTATGTTGTCGACGGGATGGTCTCTTTGGATGCATTGGTCGTTTCTTGGATGTGGCACTTGTGGTCTTGATTCTTCATGGTCATCTTCTTCTCCCCCTAGATGGTTGCCCTCATTGATTTGTTAGTCACCTTGATCTTCATGAGGTTGATCTTGTGTAGAAGTTGCCCCTTGATCCATTACCTCCACTTGTGGTTCATCTTCTTCATTTGCATTTGGAGGTGGCGCTTGTCGTCAAACATCGCCCAACGCCATTCTTCTCAACACTTGACATGGAGCTTCTTCTCTATCTAGCACACATTGATCAACTCGCACTTCTTGAGAGCCGTTAGTTTCATCAAGCACTACATCACGAGCTACTTCATTAAGTTCGGAGACTTTGTTGAAGACACGATAGGCATAAGAGTTCAAATCAAAGCCATGCAATAAACCTTCATCGGACTTCGAAGCGAACTTTGAAGTCCTAGGCTTCTTGTTCAAGATATAACATTTAGAACTAAAAACTCGAAAATAGGAAATATTAGGCTTGTTACCGGTGAGTTCATATGACGTTTTCTTGAGTAGGCGATGAAGATAGAGTCGATTGATGGCGTGACAAGCGGTGTTGACCGCTTAAGCCCAAAACCGATCCGAAGTCTTGTACTCATCAAGCATTGTCCTCGCCATCTCTATGAGGGTTCGATTCTTCCTTTCGGCTACTCTGTTTTGTTGAGGGGAGTACGGTGCTGAAAATTCAAGTTTTATGCCTTCTTCATCTAGGTACTTCTCAAATTGGGTGTTCTTGAATTCCGTGCCATTGTCGCTTCGTATGTTCCTAATCTTCAATGAAGATCCATTTTGGACATGCTTGAGAAACTTCTTGAGGGTTCCTTGAGTTTCTATCTTATCATGCAAAAAGAAAACCCATGTGAAGCGCGAAAAATCATCAACAATCACTAAACCGTATTTGTTACCGCCAATGCTTATGTAAGCAATTGGACAAAATATATCCATGTGAAGTAGCTCGAGCGGTCTTGTCGCTGTCATGACGTTTTTCGCGGGATGGGGTGCTCCTACTTGCTTCCTGGCTTGGCACGCGCTACAAGGCCTATCTTTCTCAAAAACAACATCCTTCAAACCTCGGATGTGATTGCCCTTTAGTAGTTCTTGAAGATTCCTCATACCAACATGTTCTAGCCATCTATGCCGCAGCCAACCCATGTTGGTCTTTGCAATCAAGCTTGCGTCAAGTTCGACTTTATCTTTTTTGAAGTCAACAAGATAAAGCTTTCCCTTTAACACACCCTTGAATGCAATCGAGTCATCACTCCTTCTAGAGACAGTCACACCATCATTAGTGAACAAGCAATTATAACCCTTGTCACATAATTGATATATGGGCAATAGGTTATAATCTAAGGAATCGACATGTAAAACATGAGAAAGAGTGGGTTGAAATGACATTGCAATTTTACCGGTACCGAGCACCCTTCCTTGACTATTGTCTCCAAAATAGATGCCTTTGTTTGGATCTTTATTTTCTTCATATTCAATGAACATCCTTCTTTCTCAGGTCATGTGGTTGGTGCATCCACTATCTAGCACCCATTTAGTCCACCGAAGGAATAGGACTGTAAAAACAAATTAGGCCTTGGTTTTAGGTACCTAAGCTTGCTTGGGTCCTTTGAGGTTAGTTACAAGTGATTTGTGCACCCACACATGAGACTTGGTATTCCCATGGCGTGGCCCAACATATTTAGCATAAACTCTACCAAAATTACTTTTCATGAGAACATATGATGCGTCAAAAGTTCTAAACAATAGTTGTTGTTCATATGTGTTGACATGTTTGGGCTTATCAACATTATTAGGCTTTCTAGTTTGAGAGGAGCTTCCATTGACAAAAGCAATGTGTTCCTTGTTATTCTTGTGGCTTCTAGCATTTTTCTTTTCACCATAAGAATAGCTAATGCCATATTTGACATTTGGAGGTCTTGTGGCCAAGTATGCACTGCGTGCATACTTGACCTTCTCCTTGTCAAATATGCCACTACGGGAAGGATGCTTGTCCTTTGTCAAGTTCGACTTATACTTCAAGTTAGTGTCAATTTTGGCACATGAACAAGCAACAGTAGTTTTAGGTTTTAGAAGTTGACAGGGTGAGCTTGAAGAGGATGAAGGGTAACTTTGCTTGAGTGACTCAACTTGTACCTAAAGGATCTTGTTAACTTTGGTTAAGTTAGCAAGTTCATCCTTGATGATTACATTTGAGTCGCTTAACTTCAAGCAAGCTTCCTTGCTTGAAGCTAACTCAAGCTCTAGTGACTTGCTTTGCTCCTTTTCAAGTTCAAGGAGCTTTTTGATGTTAATATAATCATCCTTATGGAGGATGATCATATCTTCTTGGCGATCAACAAGCTCCTCCTTATCAATAAGTTTATCCATAAAGAATTTCATTTTTGCAGCAATTTTCTTATTTAAGCCAACAAGCATATCTTCATCATCACTATAAGCATCACTATCGCTAGAGTAAGAATGTGAGGAGGAAGATTTAGTTGTTACCTTTCTTTTACCTTCCTTCGCCATTAGACATGTGTCGTTGTCTTTCCTTCCGCCAATAGTTGGGAAGAGGGTGGATTTCTTGGTTGTCTTCTTGATGGCTATGCTAGCCATCTCCTCTTCCTCTTCGGATGAGGAATCATCATTGGAGTCCCACTCCTTTCCTAGGTTTGCATGTCCAATTTGCCTTTTTCTTCTTGAACACCTTCTTGGGTTGAGTCTTTGTATCCATGGTCTTCTTCTAGTTTTCTTCATAAGGACAATCAACTATAAAGTGGTCGTATTCACCATAGTTATAGCAGGCGTACCTCAACTTACGTCCTGATTTGTCTTTGTGTATTCCTACATTTGATTTTCAACCTTGTCTTCTTTTCATCATCTTTTTGAATTTATTAATAAAGAGGATCATAGCCTCTTCATCTATATCGTTGCTTTCGTCGTCGCTGTCCTCTTCTTGTTGAGCTTCTCAAGCTTATTTTGACATGGGCTTGCAAGTGGACTTCAACGCGACTCACTTTCTACATTGTCGAGGTGAGGTCAACAATCTCTTTGACATGTTTTGCTTGCTTTTCCATCATCTCAAAATTGATAATCTTTCCAAGCAATTCATCCGGGGTCATTTTCTTGTACCCGGGGCTTTCTCTAATCATCGAACATAGAGTCACGTTACAAGGCATGAAGGTTCTAAGTATTAGCTTCACCACCTCGTGATCGTTCCACTTTTTGCTTCCATAGGCTCGAACATTATTAATGAGAGTATTCAATTGATTGTACATGTCTTGCGGTGACTCATCTTCTTCTATGGCGAATCTTCCCAATTCGCCTTTGACCATTTAAATATTGGCCTCTCGCACATGACGATCGCCTTTCATGTGCAGTTTGTAAGGTGTCCCATATCTCTTTTGCAATTTCGAGTCCATCCACTTTGGTGAACTCATCTCGGCTCAATGATGAAGTTATGACAGCTGCAGCTTGGGCGTTCCGATGGATAGCTTATTCTTGGCTTGGTGTGAGTTCTTCATCGTCATTCGGGATATCTATCCCTATACACACTATATGCCACAAGATCGGGTTAAGTGATATTAAACACATCTTCATATTTTGCCTCCACATTGAATAATCGTGCCATCAAAGAATGGGGCTTTTCCTAAATGAATTGATAAATAATGGTTATTATTGGAATTCAAACGATCATAATTAAAAGGATATCGGGAGTTGTCAATGTGACTACTCCCCTTCTTCCTCTTCTCATCATCGATCTTTATCTTCCCTTTGTAGAGCGCCTTCTTCCATCGGAGCGCTTTGAGTTCAAGCGTCTCTTCATCATCATCTTCGAAGTCTTGGATGCCGTCGAGGCTTCTCCATCTTTTGAATCATTTCATCTCCAACTTTCTCTTGGTTGAAGTTCTTGTGCACATCCTTCATGTTCGACATCTTGTCTTTGAGCGATTAGTCCCTTTTTGAAGAGTCCTGCTCTGATACTATCGGTACCCTGCGTACCGAATACCCCTTGGGACTGCAAAAAGAGCAAAAGGAACTTCACCTGTCTAAGTTGAAGACCTCTAAAGGCCCCACGTGTCATACGGAACCAGACCTGCCTCCCTTCTATGGTTAGTCCCAGTGCTGCCACGTGTATCCTGCAACTGGAGCCACATCCCACACATGGGAAAGCTCCGGGCTAAATACTTGTGCAGCACCCCCGGACCTAACCCCTGACAGAGGGAAGCTCCAGTACTAACATGTGTACAAGAGCATCAAACCTACCCATCCCAGATGGTAAGCTCCGGAGCTGCTACATGTCCAACCGCCGCACCATTAACTTCAACAAGCATATTGGTGGACCCCCAACGGCTCGGACCTTCAAGGGGCAATTAAAGACTTCAAGACCCGATTAAGTGTCATTAATACCATCTTAATGACACACGATCAGAAGGCCCTTAATACCAGTAACGTCACTGTCAAGGCGCGTTACCACGCTATTAGGGGTAATTAAGATCATTAATTGTGTATTAAGCATCAGTAACCGCCAGGGCCACATGTCGGGCCAGGCTAATGATGTAACGAACAGTCCTTGTACTATAAAAGGACTGGTCCATCGATACACAGAGAGCTCTTTGAGACTCTTCCAGACTCTGCTCCGACACAAGCCTACAAGCGCTCAGACACTCAATACAACAACTACACACCTCGTGGAGTAGGGTATTACTCTTAGGAGGCCCGAACCACATAAATCCTCGTGTCAACATGCCATTGTGTTCTGAATCTCTGCGCGCCCACAACCGAACTACAACTCTGTGGGACTGCCAACGGTAGTATCGGGAGAACTGCCAGAACCAAACTCCAACAGTTGGCGCGCCAGGTAGGGGGCCCGAGATTCAAGGATGGTGAACTCCGATGCTGGATCGTCCAACGGCAACCCTGCTGGAGGCAATCCGTCCAATATGCAGCAGCCAATAGGTGCTCCAGCAGGAGTCATACCACCATCGCCACCATCCGCACCGGCGAATGAAGCTGGACAGCGAGATGGGGCATCTGTGTTGGTCAATGCATCGACGAACAACAACCCCGAACACGCGCTCCATGCTGCACGTGCTCTTCTACAACGTCCACCGCCTTCAGGAGCATCCCAGGGTGCAATGGAGCAGTGGAGAGCTGATGTGGAACATTTGGTTGCAGCAACAGCCAATCGCATCAGCAACCAAGGACCTCCCCCCTTGGGGCGGGCCCCATCGTAGCATCGGACCGTGTCGAGTACACTTGGTCCGCACGGTTCACAACACAGGAGTCGTGCTGCGTCTCAACAGACGACGTCGCTGCCTTCCGGGGCGCGACGTACCCATACGGTAACCAGGCTTTTGACTCACGACCTCCGGGCTGAGCTTGATCGCCGTTACCATCAACAGGACGACCGCGTCCATATCGAGCGTGCTCGCGAGAGGTGAGAGACTCGGTACAGTCCTCCTCCCGAGGGAGTAGGAGGAGGCTCTTCTACCCTGGTCATGCACCTACGCATGGTCAGAGGGCCGCAGAAATTCCGACCCCACCTGCCGGAGAAATTTGATGGGACTGTCAATCCCGCCAAATTTCTCCAAATCTACTCCACCTCTATCCTTGCGGCTGGAGGCAATGAGGCCATAATGGCCAATTATTTTCCTGTGGCTTTAACTGGGACTGCCAGGTCCTGGTTCATGAGCCTCCCGCCCGACTCCATCAACAGTTGGGCAGAACTATGCCAACAGTTCACTGCCAACTTCGGGAGTTCATACACCTGACCTGGCACCGAACTAGACCTTTTTGTTGTCAAGGAGAAGGGGGGATAGTCCCTGCGATCCTTCATCCAGAGGTTCTCCCAGGTACGAAACACTATACCTTCTATCTCAAGTGCTTCTGTTATTGTGGTATTTAGACAGGGTGTACATGACAAGAAGATGCTGGAGAAGCTGGCGACCAAGAAGTCACCAGCGTCACGGAACTCTTCAGCTCGGCAGACAAGTGCGCCAAAGCTGTGGAGGGCCGTGAAATGCACTCCCAACGACCTCCGGAGGACAACGAAAAGCCCTCCAAGGGTGAATCCACTACCTCCAGGAGTGGCAAGAAGAAGAAAAAGTCCAACGGCAAGAAAAAGCCGTCGGTCGGCACACCTATTGCTGCAGCTGCTGCAGCTCCGAGTGGCCGTGGGCCACGCCCCGAGAAATGACCTCGGCCGTCGTCTGAAGACGGGGAGTAGCTCAAGATGTGGTGTCCTATACACAAGATGAACAGGCACAACCTGGAAGGCTGCCGAGAGGTCCAGAACCTTGCCGAGCGCTACAACAAGTGCCGGGAAGAAGTTCCTTTCCGTCAAAGGGAAGGAAAACAAAAAGTCGATGAAGCTCTGGCTGGAGAGGAGTTAGGCTTTCAGGACCCCAAAATGGTCCTAATGGATATTTACACCTCCGTTGACGATGACTCTGACGTATCTGACAACGAGCGTTGGAAGACCATGAACACCATCTTTGGTGGTTCGTGGGACATCACCTCCCGCCGTGTCCTCAAGACAATGCAGTGGGACATGGCCTCCGTAGCTCCCACGGCTAGGGCGAGCCACACCGGAAGTGGATGGACAATGCCATCACCTTCGATGCTTCGGACTGCCCTCGGAACATGATCGGAGCTGGCCAACTCCCATTAATGGCATCTCTGACCATAAACAACATCCAACTCCACCATGTGATGGTGGACGGAGGTTCGGGGTTGAACGTCATAAGCTTCGAAGCTTTTGTCAAGCTTTAGCTCCGACCTTCATATCTTCGCCCCTCCCTACCTTTCTCCGGAGTAGGTCCGGGGGCCATACCCCCACTCGGTGCCATTACTCTCCCGGTAACCTTTAGGACCTGGGAGAATTACCGCACTGAGAAGTTGGTCTTCGATATGGCGCAGATCAACTTGCCATTCAACGCCATCCTGGGCAGGCCAGCCTTGTACAAATTCATGGTTGCTACTCAATATGGCTATTTGGTGTTGAAGGTGCCAACACCAGCAGGTGCTCTCTGGATCTGCGGAGATCGCACCGTCGGATTGACTGCTCTGGAAGAACTCCATGCGCTTGCTACAGCGCAGGAGGAAGAATTTGGAAAGGAGAAGGCTCCAAAACCCCTGAGCATTCGTCATCGAGGCTCAACCTCCGCACCTCGCATGCAACCAAGCGGCAACACCGACATTCCTGTCAAACTCGTCCAAATCGGTTCCAACGCTGCTCAGACCACCCGTATATCGGGAGGTCTGAATGACAAATAGGAACTCGCGCTCATCACTTTCCTCTGGGCTAATGTCGACATGTTTTCCTGGCAATCGTCACAAATGCCTGGGATCCCTAGGGAAGTGATTGAGCATAATCTCAAGATTTATCCCGATGCTCGGCCTGTACATCAGAAGCCTCACAAGCAATCAGTAGAGTGACAAAACATCATATGTCAAGAAGTGAAGAAGTTTCTCGAAGCTGGATTCATCTGAGAAGTCTTCCACCCAAAATTGCCGGCAAACCCAGTCATTGTACCCAAGGTCGGTGGGAAGCTTCGGATGTGTATCGACTACACTACACTAAATAAGGCATGTTCGAAGGATCCATTCCCACTACTTAGAATAGATCAGATAGTGGATTCCACCTCCGGGTGCGAATTACTGTGTTTCCTAGACGCATATTCTGGGTATCATCAAATCAGAATGTCTAGGGAAGATGAAGATCATACTTCCTTCATCACAGTAGATGGATTATATTATTACACTGCCATGCCATTCGGTCTCAAAAACGCTGCTTCAACGTTTGTACGAGCTATGTACAAAACTTTTGGAGAGCTTATCAGAGATGTAGTGGAAGTGTATGTCGATGACATCGTTGTCAAGATCAAGAACAAGGAGTCATTACTTGACACCTTACAAGCTGTCTTCGACAAGTTGCGAGTCACACGCACGAAGCTGAACCCAGACACGTGTGTCTTCGGGGTTAGCTCCAGAAAGCTTCTTGGATTCTTGATGAACCACTAGGGAATAGAAGCGAATCCGGCGAAGATTAAAGCTATTGAAGTCATGCGGCCACTAGCCCGCATCAAGGACGTCCAGAAGTTGACTGGATGTCTAGCTGCCCTCAGCCGGTTCATCTCAAGACTAGCGGAACGAGCGCTACCCTTCTTCAAATTGTTGAGGAAGTCCGGACCATTCCAATGGTGTGAAGAAGCAGAAAAGGCATTCCAGAAGCCGAAACAGCTCCTCACCACTCTACCAACCTTGGTAGCTCTGAATCCTGGTGAGCCAGTTATGCTTTACATTTTGGCAACTGACGAAGTTGTCAATGTGGTCCTAGTTGCAGAAAGACCAGAACCATCTCCAGCTCAGGAGTCCAGACCCCTCCGGTATGGTTCGGAGCTACCTGAAGACGAGTCTGGGTCCCAGCTCCCAGACCCGGATCCTCAAGGCGAGATGCCAGAGGATCGACTTCCTTCAAATATAGAAGTTGCTGTTGCTGAGCAACAAGATCCAGACCCCTCCGGGAAGGTCTGGGTCACTGCAGAAGAAGCTTCGCGTTCTTCAAGAAAGAACCTGGAGGTCCCCGACGAAGGTCCGGACCCCTCCGGCAGGGTCCAGATTGATGAGGAGGAATCTCCGGGCCCCTTCAGGAGGGTCCGAACTGTCCAACGCCCAGTGTACTTCATCAGTGAGGTACTCCATGACGCCAAGACTCAGTACCTACAGGTGCATAAGCTGCTCTACACAATTCGTATTGCTTCTAGGAAGCTCCGACACTACTTCCAAGCTCACAAGATTTCAGTGGTAACTTCTTATCCACTGCGTGCAATCTTGCATAACCCCAACATTACTGGGAATATTGCAAAGTGGGTAGCAGAACTGGCTGAATTCGATCTTGAATTTGTCCCAAGACAAGCAATCAAGAGTCAAGCATTGGCGGACTTCGTGGCAGAATGGACCCCTTCTCCATGAAACCCTGGGGGGCCCAGTGAGCAGAAGCCGGAACCCAATGTTCCGGTCTTCACCGAGCCTCACTAGACTCTACTTTGACGGCTCCGTGCAAAAGCAGGGGGCTGGAGCTAGAGTCCTTCTCCTCGCACCAACCGGGGAGAAGGTCAAATACATGGTTCACCTTGACTTCAAGGCGACCAACAACATGGTGGAGTATGAAGCACTAATCTATGGGCTCAAGGTGGCACTATCGTACGGCGTCAAGCAGCTGTTGGTAAAGGGTGATTCGCAGCTCGTCATAAAACAATTCAAAGCATCTCAACAACGCTGAAGCCGATGAACTATCGATGAAAGATTCAACCGGAGCTCTGGCTCTCGACGAAACCTTCGCCCGGAGATTGTCAAGACCAACAGCTCAGCCTGCCGAACTGAGCGAAGGGGGCGAGACTAGCACCTTGAAGCTGGCGGTCCCGATGGCCCTGTTACCATGGCGTCCATCAAGGGTCGTAGGTGCTGCAGGAAGCTCCGAGCAACCCAGCACGCAAGACTCAAATGCTCAAGTTAGCTCGGTGCATGGATATTGGAGATTTGGAGCTACTTGAAAGACAACTTCCTTCCTGAAGATAATGTATCTACTGACCGTATAGTCAGATTGGCTAAAAGATACACACTGGTAGAAGGGGATCTCTACAGTCGTGGTGCCAACGACGTCCTAATGCGGTGCATCACAGGGGAAGAAGGCCGTGAGCTCCTCACAGAAATCCATGGAGGCGAGTGTGGGAACCACGCGTCTTCCCGCACGTTGGTCGGTAAAGCCTTCCGGCATGGTTTTTACAATCCTATAGCACTCCAGGATGCAACCGAGCTAGTGAAGAAATGCGAAGCATGCCAGTTCCATGCAAAGCAAATTCACACACCAGCTCAACCTCTACAAATGATACCTCCTACATGGCCATTTGCTGTGTGGGGGATGGATATCTTGGGACCTTTCCCAAGAGCCGTCGGAGGTTACAAGTTCCTGTACGTTGCCATTAACAAGTTCACCTAGTGGCCGGAAGCAACTCCAGTTGTGATAATAAACAAGCAATCGGCTATCAATTTCTTGTAGTCCATCGTATGTAGATTTGAGGTCCCAAACAAGATCATAACTAATAATGGGACCTAATTCTCAAGCTCTGCATTCCAAGGATATTGCGAAGACCTCGGAATTCAAGTCTGCTACGCTTATGTAGCTCACCCGGCAAGCAATGGCCAAGCTGAGAGAGTAAATGCAAAAATCCTAAAAGGACTCAAGACGCGCACATATGAGCGCCTTAAAAAACATGGAGCCAACTTGATTGAAGAGCTTCCGCCCACACTTTGGGCCAACAGGACAACTCCAAACCGATCAACTGGAGAAACACCCTTCTTCCTGGTGTACGGAGCTGAAGCAGTCCTTCCTCCGGAAATCACCTCGGGGTCACTCCAGGTCCAGACCTTCGATGATGCCACGCAGGACCAACTCTGGTGTGAAGACCTTGACCTCATTGAAGAGGGAAGGTGCCGAGCAGCTGTTCAAAATGCCCGGTACCGCCAGGCTCTTTGGTGCTATCACCAAAGGCATGTCCATAGCCGACAGCTCAAGGAAGGCAATCTGGTGCTACGGAGAATACAAACTCGAGAAGGGTTAACAAACTCTTCCCCAGTTGGGAAGGACCCTTCCGAGTGATCAAAGTATCCCGTCCCGGATGTGTTCGCTTGGCAACCGAGGATGGGACACCTCTCCCTAATCCTTGGAACATTGAGCACCTCCATAAGTTCTACGCTTAATATCACGGAGGTGAGTCTGTAGTTACATGTGATGTATGTTATAGAGTCATTGTACATAGTTGGGTAGCTCCTTCGGGAGAACAGCCGGACCTTCCCCGGAAGGTCCGCAAAGTTCAGGCAACACTTGTCACAGTCTAAGAACTAAAAGTGTAGATAGCTACCTTGGGTCAAACGATAAACGCAACACACTTAGCCTGGTTCCGTACCCTAAGAGTGTACTTGTTTCACCTGTACTCCGGACCTATAATGAAAGACATCATTGTGTGAAAACGGACTCCAAGTGCATTTATTTTGTACAGGCAAAATATTTTTTATTTTTCTCTTTCTTGTCTATAACAAAGTTGTGCAATTTTTATATCATTCAAGTTGCATTGTCAATTCTTCTGGGTCTAAACATTGTTAATGGTCTACTCGTCTGAATGCCGCCAAGCCAATATAGGTCCGGAGTATGCTATCGACTTAGCCTGGTCCTGCACCCTAAGTACGCCACTCTAGCTACACCCCGAAAGGCCGAAGTAAGGTGAGTCCAAAAATGATCGGACCTGGAGAAAACAAGCCAATGCACTTGATTTTATGTAGAATTGCGTTTGACCTAAAAATTTCTTTCGGGAATAGTAAGCCGCAAACGAGTTATAGATAAGAAATGGATTTTACTATTTTTCTTGACTTCAGTGTGCAGGAAAAATAAAGATCTCCTGATGATGGTGGATGAAGCTGGAGCTATCAAAGCTCTGACACCCCCTAAGGTGGTCTGCTGTCTATGTTTCAAACATTGATAGTAGACATCACCAGAGCTACAAAGTTCTGGCAAATCCAGGGGGCCAGCCGTCAACGTGAAGAAAAGATGGTGGGAAGACTCCCTAGTGGGGTCTGCTGTCGATACACCGCGTGTTGACCGTGGTCGCTGTCGGAGCTACAAAGCTCCAACAACCTCAGAGGACTAACTGTCGATGTTTTATGTGTTGACAAGGGTCACTGCCAAAGCTACTATGCTTCGACAACCTCAGGGGGCCCCTACTATCGACGACTTAGGACCTACAAACTACAAGTTTGAAGCGCGCAAGTCCTCAACAAAAAGCTACATCCTCTTGGTACATGTTCACAATCAAATTTTGTACATCTACCAGGGGTCCAAGTGGGACAATGGTGTTGAAGACAAAAAATGAAATTCATAAAATTCTTGGATTTCATTAATTTGGAGACGAGAGATTACAAAATTGGAGAAAAAGAAGAGAAGATACAAGCGGGAGCTACAAAGAGAAAGTCCTAAACCCTATGGAAAAATGAGGCGACCTTGTGGGCAACCTCCGACATGCTGGCCTTGGCGGCATCTCCCTCTATGTCGATGGTACCTTTAAGCACCGGGTCCAGTGAGAAGTGAGGATCCCGGATTGTGTAGCACGTTAGCATGTACTTTGCGATGTTCTTCGCCAGGGATTGTCCTTCGGTTTCCAATTGGTTCGCGATGACATCGCCCATCTTGTTGAGTTTTCTGCCCGCCGAGCTCAACGCCTTCAACGCCAGGTCTAGCTCTGGCTTCGGATCATCCGGGCGCACCGGACTGAAGCCCAACAGCGTCAGCTCATCATTGGATTTGCCCAAGAAGTCCCAAACTTGCTGGGACTCCGCAGCCCTTGAGCCTCGCACCTCTTCCAAGGATCTCTTGGTCGTCGCAAGCTCCGAATCGTCCCGGGCAAGGCGCTCGACCTCTTTGGCATTCTGTTGAATCTTTTCACTAACCTTCCTTTCGAGTTTACCGAGCTCCTCCTCCCAGAGGTGGATTTTTCCGGTGGTCAACCAGGTCCTTCTCTTAGCCCCGCACATTCTTCTCCTTGGTAGCAATTTCATTCTCCCTCTTGTTGAGGTCCTGTCCTCGCTGCCAGGCCTTCTTCTATTCTTTCTCGCAGCGCTCCTCCAGCTTCTTGGTGCGCTCTGCGAGACTCTTGTCACCTAGAGTCAGCCTCTGAGTAATCTCCTCATACCTCTTCACGAGGTCATCCTGCAGCTCCAAGAGTTTTTGCTCTTCATCTTTGAGTTTTTTCTCCCACTCCTCAAGAGCCCCCCGGCGCTTGACGAGGCTGTCGTGGATGGCACTGAGCTTCTCTTGGCGGTCATTCGCTGCTTCATTTGCAGCCATGGCATGTTCGTGGATGGCCTGGGATAGGTCGTCGAGGGATCGCGTCATGCTTTCCATCTCATCGAGCAGCTGACCCCAGTACTCCATCCAGACCTTCTCCCTTTTCACCCATTCCCTATCGTCGGCCAGCCTCGTCTGCGCCAGCTTGGTCTCGAATGGAGTCGGTACCACCACCTTCTAAGGGTTTGGCGCTCCTCCTCGATGGCCTTGCTGTCATGGTAAAAGGCCAACTGAACTTCATGAAGGCTGGAGCAGGCATTATTGATGGATAACGATAAAGGGATTGCCTCTAGACCTGTCGGGGTCCTCTCCGCTTGCTCAAGCGGGTTCTCCGTGACAAAAATTGGGTCCCACTCTACAAGAGAGGTCCCCTGAGCTTCCACGGAACTAGGTCCGCCCTCCGGGATAGCCTCGGCCATCGACGAGGAAGGTCCTGGAGCAGAAACTTCTACCTCTAGAGTCGGCTCCAAAGGTCCCACCATCAAGTCATCAGCAACTGGTCCCTTAGGCAGGGGACCGGCAGCTTCATCTTGGCACCCTGGCTCCGGCGCGGGTACCTCCGGAACCACCACCTCCGGGGCAGGCGTTGAAGGTTCGCTCGGAGCTGATGCCACTTCCAGCTCCGACGCTGGCGCCTCCTCCACTGCCGATTCACGCGCTGGTGCTTTGACCGCCATTGGCTCGAGCGCTGGCACTTCTGCGACAAGCGGCTCAGGCACCAGAACTTCATCAACACCCGGCTCCGCCGCTGGGGCTTCAAAAACATCCGGCTCTAGGGCCCGAACTGCAACTACCTCCGGCTCTGAGGACGGATCGTCCATCATCTCAGCATCCAAACCCGGAGCTTCAACCTCCGGGGCTGGTGCCGCTGGTACATCTTCATTCCCATGGTCTGGCGCTACCACAGGAGCTTCAGGGGATGACTCGAGGTCAAGGACCACGACAGCTGGTGCCGGAGCTGCTGCGGCCTCAACCACCTCTTGTGGCGGCACTGGAACTGGAGTCGGAGCCTCCATCTGCACAACATCAGTTGCTGCTGCAGGCACCGGAGCTTCAGCCCTTTTCTTGGGTAACCTCGTGGATTAAGGACGAAGAAACTCAAAATATGATTACAACAACAAACAATCAACTGAGGTAAAAAATCAAATTTACCTTGGAAGGCTTCCGCTCCACCTAGCGCAGAACCTCTTCACCGGACGTTCAGGGCTGGACCCTGTCACCATTGGCGTAGTATCTCCGGAAGGCTACCTGGAGCTTGCTGCCGCCATCGGCGTCGCCTTGGGTAAGGCCCCCCTCGATTGAGAAGGACCCATGGACCTAGAGCCCTCAACTGGCCCTAGTACCAGGAGCCACATGGCCAGAGCTAGGGTGCCGGGGAGATGCCGATGCTGGGGTGGTTGCCGCTGTAGAAGACCTCCTCCGCTGGGGAGGAGCTGTCATGGAAGGAGCAGGTCTAACGAGTATCCCGTCAGAATGCTTCAACTTCCTCTTGTGGCTCGAGGGCTCGGCCAACTCCTTGCCCTTGCCTATGACTTTAGCTCATGGCTTTGGGGCGGGAGCGGAGCCACCTTCATAAGCTCCGGGGATTGCCACCCCGGAGGTTGATCACCTCTCCATCAGGCCCAAGTAGTCCAACAGCGACATCTTACTCCGGAGCTCTCTGCACTCCTCTAGTATCAGGTTCAGAGGAAGGAAGGCCGCCAGTGGAGACACGTCGCCAGGGCCAATGTTCCCAGGCTGCAACTTCTTGAGATGGGTCTTCAAGGCTTCACCAGTCAAGTTGGTGTCCGAACCAACCTCAATGCGGTTGGTATCCATCTCACTATTGAAGGCCCCCTAGACCTCAGCGGGGCCCACCTGTTCGTCAAGAAGTTGCCGAAGACCATCTGAGGGGTCACCCCACCTTCGACACACTCCTGGATTCTATCCAGAATGGGCTTGTACTCCCTCGATAGCTCCGGCACGTCACTCCAAATGTTGGTGTTGACGCGGGGGAGGCCTTCAGGCAGTTCCAGCCTCTTGTGTCCCTCGACGGTGATGACCACCCAGTCTTTCTTCCAGTCGTCTCACTTGCCGGAAGGAAAGGACCTCAAGTACTTGAGGGGGGGAGTTTTGTTGCTTCACGATGTAGTAGAAGCCGATGAACTCATCACTCTTCCCGGTGGGGTGGACAGTGAAGAAAGTCCATAACAACTCCACGCAAGGGGGCACTCCCACCCACATATCGAAAAAGTGGATGAAGTCGCCACCAACAAGATTGAGTGGGGGCCGAGATGGTGGAGTTGCAGACCATAGAAATCAAGCAGCATTAGAAAAAAAGTGGAGAAAGGCGGGATCAAACCCGCCATGGCGTACCCAAGGAAGTACACCATATCTCCAGCTCCCTCCTTCTCGAAGGGAAGCTTGCCACAACGAATGTCGTTGTTGAAGGAGTCACTGGACCAACCCATGTAGGTCTGGACCCTATACAACTCCTTCTTGCTCCCAATGCGGCTCTTGGGGAGTCCCAACTTCATCGCATCACAGTGGGGCGAGAGATGAAAAGCAAGCAAAAGTTTGAAGGATTCGAGCGCAAGATCAAATGAAGGCGTAAAGAGTCCCAAAACGGTGCGCGTTTTCCTTCTTAAGTAAGCCCCTGCAACGCTTGGATGGAAACCGCAGAGGAGCCGACAATACAGTTGAAAAACTTCACCCGGCCAATAACAAGGGGGCCCGAGGCCACCCCGACGATCAAGTCGAGGTCCTTACCCCAGGCAAACAGTTGTCATCATGAGAAGCAGGAAGCCCAAGGGTGGCGGCCTGATAGGGCGCGTGGAACCGATATGGTTTTCGTATCGAGAACCGACGACCTTCAATTGCTTGAGATTCGCACACTCAGATCTCACCTGCTGCATCCTGGATATGCCACGTGGCGATGGTTTAACTGCGAACTACCGCCAGCGGCACATCCAAACACCCCTGAAGACACCGCTCAAAAACCGAAGGATGGACCCACCTCCAGCACAACGACTTCATCCAAAAGGTCTCTCCTAGAGGTGGGTCCAGGGGGCCACTGTCGGTACCCTGCGTACCAAATACCCCTTGGGACTGCAAAAAGAGTAAAGAAACTTCACCTGTCTGAGTTGAAGACCTCCGAAGGCCCCATGTGTCATACGGAACCAGACCTGCCTCCCTTATATGTTTAGTCTCAGTGATGCCACGTGTATCCTGCAACCGGAGCTACATCCCACACATGGGAAAGCTCCTGGCTAAATACCTGTGCAGCACCCCCAGACCTAACCCTCGACAGAGGGATGCTCCAGTACCAACATGTGTACAACAGCACCGGACCTACCTGTCCCAGACGGTAATGTTAGGAAATCAACGGTAAGCTACTCTAGCAACTCTACCGCATCACCCAGGAAACATGCGAGTACAGAGGTCATGGATCGTTACCACTAGACGCGCAGCGCAGCGGAACGTTGATGCGCGTCGGTGTAAGGGAAGTAGACGATCTCGTTCATCTTCTCCTCGTCCTCGTCACAGCAGCGGGTAGACGATCACGATCGTCGTAGCCGATCAGCGCAGCAGTAGCAGCAACGCCTCCACGGAGTCCACACGTACGGAGAGGAACGCCGTGCACCGGTGTGCTAGCACCGCGTGCGCGGTAAGGGTCTCGGCGTGAGGCCTGCGAGGGGTGGCGGCTAGGGCTGTCACGTGGTGGGATGATTAGCCACTAACCCTACCTCTCATATTTATAGGCGTACTAATGGGCTTTTAGGTCGCAGGCCCATTAGTACCCTAATTGCTTATGGATCAAATATCCAATAGGCCTGAACCCGAATTGTTATGATTGCCTCTTGGGCACATCACCAACAATCTCCCACTTGCACTAGAGATAATCATCTAGCCAAGATTTTCGATATTCCAACTCCTTAAGTGTGTGACCCGTTAGGTTCATGAGCAGTCGGTTGTGAATGGAAACCATTTCCAACCACAAGTCAGTAGAGGTACCTAGCAGGACATACTGTCTCCCGACTGCACATAAATATCATATCGGTCGAACCTAGATACATTCAACATGCTAATCCCTTTGCCTCACGATACCAGTCAAGCTCAAGGCGAGATGCGTGCCATCCTTGTGATAGCTCGACCATTCACTTGATCAAATAGTGGATTCATTCCGTGACTAACTTTTAGTCACTGTGATTAACCTTTAATCACCTTGGCATGTCCATGCACTTTCAAATCCAACTATCTTGAGGGGCCCAGAGATATCTCTCCCGTTATTTAGGAGGGGCAAATCCCATCTTGATCCGCGCACATCACATTCTATGTTTCATTATATACCCGAAGACTACTTTTATGACTACCCAGTTACAGAGTAGCGTTTGGTAGTCTCAAAGTACACAACTACGCATAGTGAGAAACAATGGCGATCTCAGGTCTAAGGATCTAGCAGGTGTATCACTCAAGACCAACTAATGGCACATATGGAAATAACAATCCCAGCAGTGTCTTGGAGTGGGTCAATCCAACACCATGTTCACTAACATGTGTTCACATTATTAATTTGATATCTCTATATCTATGATCCGTGAAACGTGATCATCAATTAATACATGTGCTAGTCTGTATGCAATCATTATCTCATATAATGATATAGACTAGGGATCATCTAGAGTAACATTACTTTTAACAAAGAGTTTCACGAACAAGTCACATACTTGATGATCAATGTAGATAATGATTACTCATATAACCATTTATTTAATAGTACATAAACATAGCTGTGACACAAGTCTCCCACTACACATTATGATCACTGATGTAAGTATCTAATACCCATAGATCTCGTGTGTGCCTCATGCTTTGATTGTGGAAGAGGCTTTGTCAACGGATCTGCAATATTCAAATCCGTGTGCACCTTGCATATCTTCACATCACCTCGGTCGATGATCTCTCGAATGAGGTGATAGCGTCGTAGTATGTGTTTGGATCGTTTGTGTGATCTAGGCTCCTTTGCCTGTGCGATGGCTCCACTATTGTCACAGTAGAGATCCACAGGACTGGACGCGCTAGGAACAACACCCAACTCAGAAACAAATTTTCTGATGCAAACAGCCTCCTTTGCAGCTTCAGAAGCTGCAATATACTCCGCCTCTGTGGTTGAATCTGCTACTGTATCTTGCTTGGAACTTTTCCAGCTCACTGCCCCTCCATTGAGGCAAAATACAAAACCGTATTGCGATCTAGAATCATCCTTATCAGTTTGGAAGCTCGCATCGGTGTAGCCTTTTACAACGATCTCTTCTTCACCTCCAGACACTAAGAATGCATCCTTAGTTCTTCTTAAGTACTTAAGGATGTTTTTGACAACGGTCCAATGAGCCTCACCAAAATCTGATTGATATCTACTCGTGATACTTAGAGCATAAGATACATCTAGGCGTGTACATAGCATGGCATACATGATGGATCCAATAGCCGAAGCATAAGGAATCGCTCTCATCCTCTTTTGCTCATCAGGTGTCGAAGGACACTGACTCTTGCTTAGAGTAATGCCATGTGACATTGGCAAGAAACCTTTCTTGGAATCTTTCATATTGAACCGATTCAATATCTTGTCAATATATGTATCTTGACTTAATCCAATTAGCCTTTTAGACCTATCTCTATAGATCTTTATGCCCAAAATATACGTTGCCTCTCCTAAATCCTTCATTGAGAAACTTTTTCTTAATGAGTATTTAACATCATCAAGCATTGGAATGTCATTTCCGATCAAAAATATATCATCTACATATAGGACTAGAAATACATGTGTGCTCCCACTAAACTTCTTGTAAATACAAGGTTCTTCTACTTTCTTGATAAAACCAAACCCTTTGATTACTTCATCAAAACGTAGATTCCAACTCCGAGATGCTTGCTTCAGTCCATAGATGGACTTTTGAAGCTTGCATATTTTACTAGCATTTTTAGGATCGACAAAACCCTCAGGTTGTGTCATGTACACATCCTCAGTCAGACTTCCATTAAGAAAAGCTGTATTGACATCCATTTGCCATATTTCATAATCAAAATATGCAGCAATTGCTAGAAGAATCCGAACAGACTTAAGCATTGCAACGGGTGAGAAAGTTTCATCATAATCAACACCTTGAATTTGTTTGAAACCTTTCGCTACCAATCGCGCTTTATAGATGTGAACATTTCCATCCATATCAGTCTTTTTCTTGAAAATCCATCTACAATCGATAGGTCTCACACCTTCGATTGGATCAACCAAGTTCCAAACTTGATTTTCATGCATGGATTCAATTTCAGATTTCATGGCTCCAGGCCACTTCTCAAAGTCGGGTCCCATCATTGCTTCAGTATAGGTCGTGGGCTCATTATTGTCTAACAATACCATGTCATGCTGCTCCGTGGTTAGAAGCGTTAACTTTTCAGTCGCACGATGTACCCTCGTAGACCTTCGTGGGGCTGGTGTTTCATCAACTGGTTGCACAACATCTTGTACATCCTGTATAGGATCGGTGGGTGTTGAAACATTTTCAGGTATTTCTTGAATTTCTTCAAGATGCACCTTGCTCCCACTAACTCCTTTTGAGAGAAACTCTTTCTCCAAGAAGACACCATTGCGAGCGGTAAACACTTTACGCTCTGCTTTATTATAAAAATAATACCCTTTGGTTTCCCTAGGATATCCCACAAAGAAGCATTTGTCTGATTTTGGAGTGAGTTTGTCTGACGTCAAACGTTTGACATAAACATCACATCCCCAAACTTTGAGAAAAGACAATCCGGGACGTTTCCCGGTCCACATCTCATATGGTGTCTTCTCAACAGACTTAGTTGGGACTCTGTTTAGTGTAAACGCAGCAGTTTCAAGAGCATAACCCCAAAAGGATAGTGGAAGATCTGCTTGGCTCATCATCGACCTAACCATGTCCAACAAGGTTCGGTTCCTCCGCTCGGACACCCCATTCCATTGAGGCGTTCCAGGTGGAGTCAATTGTGGAACAATTCCACATTGTTTCAAATGATCATAAAATTCGTGGCTCAAATATTCACCCCCACGATCAGATCATAGAAATTTGATTGTCTTGCCCAATTGATTTTGTACTTCATTCTGAAATTCTTTGAACTTTTCAAAGGATTCAGACTTGTGCCTCATTAGGTAGACATAACCATATCTACTAAAGTCATCGGTAAATGTGATGAAGTACTGAAAACCACCTCTGGCAATTGAACTCATTGGTCCACATACATCTGTGTGTATAAGTCCCAACAAGTCAGTCGCCCTCTCACTTTGACCAGTGAAGGGTGCTTTGGTCATCTTCCCAAACAAACAAGATTCGCATGTGTCAAGTGATTCAAATTAAAATGAGCTTAGTAAACCATCTTTATGGAGTTTTTCAATGCGTTTCTCATTTATATGACCTAAGCGACAATGCCAAATAAAAGTGGGACTTAGATCATTATGACGAGACCTTTTGGTATTAATGTTACAAACAGTTTTATCCTCAAGATCAAGAACATATAATCCATTCACCAATGGACATTGAGCATAGAAAATATTATTGTAATAAATAGAACAACATTTGTTCTTTATTACAATCTCATAACCATCAACTTCTTCTAAACACGATGAAGAGATAATGTTCTTGCTCAAAGTAGGAATGCAATAACAATTATTCAATTCCAAAACTAATCCTGAGGGTAATGACAAGTGGTAAGTTCCGACAGCTATGACCGCAACCTTTGCTCCATTGCCAACACGAACATCCAACTCGCCTTTTGCAAATCTTCTAGTCTCACTTAGACCCTGCAATGATTTGCATGTGTGAATCATCGATCCGGTATCAAATACCCATGATTCACTAGAAGATAATGCAATGTTAATTTCTATAACATTTATACCTGAAGCGGAAGTCTCACTTCCCTTCTTCTTCTTCATATCCTCCAAGTACTTCTTGCAGTTCCTAGACCAGTGTCCCTTACCATGACAGTGAAAGCATTCATCATCAGGAGAAGGGCCAGATTTGCCCTTTGGCTTAGACTTTGAGCTTGAGGGCTCATCGGGAACCTTTCCCTTGCCTTTGCCTTTAGGATGCGTCACACGCTTCCTCTTTTTATTCTCCTTTTGTACCATCATCACATGAGTGACATTTTTCTTAATGCTTTCTTCGGCTGTTTTAAGCATCCCATGCAATTCAGCCAAAGTTTTCTCCATGCCATTCATTTGAAAATTCAATATGAATGGCTCGTAGCTCGGTGGGAGCAACTGGAGAACAACGTCAATAGCCAGATCATCCTTGAGTTCAGAACCAAGTTTGCCCAAAGTTTCAATGTAACCAATCATCTTGATTACATGAGGGCTGACCGGGCTACCCTCCGCCAGCTTGCATGAGAACAAGGACTTTGAGATATTGTATCTTTCAGCTCTTGCTTGATTCTCAAACATTCCATGCAGTCCCTCAATCATAGAATAAGCATCTGTATGCTCATACTGTTTTTGCAGATCAGGGGACATAGTGGCAAGCATGAGGCATCTTACATTAAGCGCATCATCGCAGTGCTTCGTATAAGCTCTACGTGCTGCATTAGTTGCATCAGCTGGGAGGTCATCAGGGTAAGGCTGCAGAAGAACGTACTCGGTTTTCTCTTGCCTGAGAACGATTCTCAGGTTGCGGTACCAATCGATAAAGTTAGCTCCATTGAGCTTTTCCCTTTCAAGCACAGATCGCAAATTGAAACCGGAATTGTTACTAGCAGACATGATCTACAATACAAAATAAATATGCAAGGTTTAGCACTATGTTATGTACCAATCTTCTATTAACAGTTTAATAAAAGATATTACCACTATATTATCATCGTCTTCCCTCTAACGATATATAGTGGTTCAAGATCCATATTCACTAATTCCTAGTGAGCTTTGGCTTCACGGCTAGGAAAATAGTGACATAGGTAAACAACAATTGTTAATCATATCCCTATATGACTCTTGTTTGTTGGGTGACATCCAATGCCCCGGCTCCCAACTCTATGCCATAAAGCCCAAAACCGTTTTGATAGCTTTGTTGAGTAAACCAACACTATGCATGTGAATGTCCAACATTCACCCTATGAATTATGATAGATGATGGTACTTTGCTTTGGCAAACCTACCACACAACGATAAAATAACATAGGTGCAGCTATTGGTAAATGGCATCAAATGCTCAACTTTTTTTGAGGGAAGCTATTCTATCATGACAAAACATCCACCATATGAAGAGCATGAAAAGAAAGTAATAAGCATCACATGCATATGATAATATCACATTGTGAATAGTATGGCCTTTAGAATCATAATGGTCTCCATCGCCATGGTTCCATTAAGATCTGAGCTGCCATGCCTCCCTTCTTGTGGTGATCTCCATCTCCACCATGCTTGAGGACATCTCCATGATAATAAAAGAAGCTAATACAACTAATAGCTACCAAATAAATTACAAGAGAGATCAAGCATCACAGGTCGACACGCAGGTCGTTATACAATTATGTGACAACCTCAACCCGGTTGTGTTAATTTTGCAGCACGCAGGCCGCACGAATATTACACACAGATTATCACATCACATTAGGCCATACCATTCACATCATTCCCTGCAAAAACGAGTTAAGCGTAGAACGGTTTCTAGCGCAAAACGATATTATGTAATCGCTATAGCAGACAGCAAAACGGTGGTCCCGCACACTCAGATCTCACCTGCTGCATCCTGGATATGCCACGTGGCGATGGTTTAACTGCGAACTACCGCCAGCGGCACATCCAAACACCCCTGAAGACACCGCTCAAAAACCGAAGGATGGACCCACCTCCAGCACAACGACTTCATCCAAAAGGTCTCTCCTAGAGGTGGGCCCAGGGGGCCACTGTCGGTACCCTGCGTACCAAATACCCCTTGGGACTGCAAAAAGAGTAAAGAAACTTCACCTGTCTGAGTTGAAGACCTCCGAAGGCCCCATGTGTCATACGGAACCAGACCTGCCTCCCTTCTATGGTTAGTCCCAGTGATGCCACGTGTATCCTGCAACCGGAGCTACATCCCACACATGGGAAAGCTCCTGGCTATATACCTGTGCAGCACCCCCAGACCTAACCCTCGACAGAGGGATGCTCCAGTACCAACATGTGTACAACAGCACCGGACCTACCCGTCCCAGACGGTAATGTTAGGAAATCAGCGGTAAGCTACTCTAGCAACTCTACCGCATCACCCAGAAAACATGCGAGTACAGAGGTCATGGATCGTTACCACTAGACGCGCAGTGCAGCAGAACGTTGATGCGCGTCGGTGTAAGGGAAGTAGACGATCTCGTTCGTCTTCTCCTCGTCCTCGTCACAGCAGCGGGTAGACGATCACGATCGTCGTAGCCAATCAGCGCAGCAGTAGCAGCAACGCCTCCACGGAGTTCACACGTACGGAGAGGAACACCGTGCACCGCTGTGCTAGCACCGCGTGCGCGGTAAGGGTCTCGGCGTGAGGCCTGCGAGGGGTGGCGGCTAGGGCTGTCACGTGGTGGGATGATTAGCCCCTAACCCTACCTCTCATATTTATAGGCGTACTAATGGGCTTTTAGGTCGCAGGCCCATTAGTACCCTAATTGCTTATGGATCAAATATCCAATAGGCCTGAACCCGAATTGTTATGATTGCCTCTTGGGCACATCACCAACAGGTAAGCTGCGGAGCTGCCACGCGTCCAACCGCCGGACCTTTAACTTCAACAAGCATACTGGTGGACCCCCAACGGCTCGGACCTTCAAGGGGCAATTAAAGACTTCAAAACTCGATTAAGTCTCATTAATACCATCTTAATGACACACGATCGGAAGACCCTTAATACCAATAACGTGACTGACAAGGTGCGTTACCACGCTATTAAGGGTAATTAAGCTCATTAATTGCGTATTAAGCATCAGTAACTGCCATGGCCACATGTTAGGCCAGGCTAACGATGTAACGACCAGTCCTTGTACTAAAAAAGGATTGGTCGAGCGATGCACAGAGAGCCCTCCGGGACTCTTCCAGACTCTGCTCCGACACAAGCCTACAATCGAACTACAAACTCCGTGGGACTGCCAATGGTAGTAACGGGAGAATTGCCGGAACCAAACTATAACAGATACCAATTGAATGTAGCCTAGACGGGGGGGGGGGGGGGGGGGGGTGAATAGGCTTTTTGAATTTTTCGTCAGAACCTGAAACACTTAGCAACCTGATCAAACACAGAGAAATCGGACTAGCACGGTAGGGTGCGGACTAGTCTGGTGTGTGCGGACTATATTGATCAAGTTTGATCAATGATTTCGAACCAGTTACTCTATGTAGCGAAAATTGAGTTGTAAATTGAATGTATTGCTTCAATGAAACTAGATGTGGCACAAGTTAACTTTAGATTCCAAGTTTTAACGTAAGTTGAACAAGATTAGGCAAACCCTGGATTACAATGAATAGTAAGAACAAAAGCAAGGACATAATGATTTTTATCCCTTGGTTTGATTCCACAGAGGAAATCTACATCCACGTTGAGGAGCCCACGGAGGGCCGGGTCTTCACCAACCCTCCCCTCGTCCAATCGCCGAGGAGGACGATTCTCTTCCACTAATCACAAAGGGGTAAAATAACCATGTTCAAGGAACCTTCTCACAAGTTGAAGGCTCCCCAACATTTACAAATCGAAACACCACCAAACACACTAAAAAAGTATGCAATGAAATAGCAAGAGTGTGTGAGAGAATCAAACCCAAGAGCTCAAGACGTGAAGAACATGTCTCTCCTTTGATTTATGGTTAATCCTCATGGAATTGATCTTTCTTGCGTTGGATTGTGTGGAGAGATGTGTTTTCTGAGCTCGTGGAGGGTGTGACGGCGCAGGGGGTCGAGAGTGATCATAGTTGGGTCATGCAACTATATTTATACTAGGGTTTCCAAAGGTTACCATTAGGATTTACAACGTTCAGACTAGTCCATGGTAGACTCCAGACTCGTCCGGTGTGCGGTATGTGGAAAACCCTAAGTGTCCTGAATTATCAAACTTGTGTCGCAAATGTCAGACTAGTCTATTTTTGTCTCTAGAGATATTTGGACTAGTCCGTCACATATCAGACTAGTCCGGTTGTGGTGAATCCCTTAGTGACATGTGGACAAGTCCGCACTTGGGGGACTTGTCCGATTTTAGTCAGAGAGGTTATCGGACTAGCCCGTACGATATCGGAGTAGTCCATTGTCATGAAATTTTGAGGGGCTAAGGACTTGTCCGAAGTAGGTTAGTGGGGATTATGGACTAGCCTATGGAATATCGGACTTGTCCCATATTCATATGAGGGATTATAGGACTAGTCCAGACATTATTGCACTAGTCCAGTGCGGACAAGTCCGCTCTGGGTGGACTTGTCCGATCCTTGACAGAGAGATTATCGGACTAGTCCGGGGAATATCTTACTAGTCCAGACCTGTGTACACTTGTATTCTCCAACACACTCCATACACAAAAAGTATTCTTTTCATCTTCTTGAGCTCTTTTCAACTTGATTCATCACTCGCATTTCTTTTTGTGCTTACTTAATAATTTCATCAAAACATGTGCTCATCTCAACAATTTAGTTAGGATCTCATTTGTTTGTCATAAATCAACCAAAACCCACAAGGGATGCCTAGATGCACTTTCATGTTAGCAAAAGCAAAACCCCCGACGAATTTTTCCCTTTAAGAGCTTGAGAGCAAATTGCAAATGCAAACAAGAACAAATCTTTTGAGTCCGATTTTGAGCAAGAGTACTTCAATGAAGAGCAAGAAAAACAATGTGAGCAAGGAGTAACATTGGGGAGGTATGAAATGAGGTGAAGTGTGAAGACAAGTGCTCCTCACGACCACAATTTATAGTGTTAACTACCCAACGGTCACTAGGGAACCAAATGTAGCCATTGGAGGAGAGAGAGAGAGAGAGCCAAAATGGCCTTTTCCCCATGTCAGCCGAGTAGGGGGGTTCGGTCGCACAGACAAGTGGCCCCCTTGTTCTCTATTTTGGCAGGTGGCTCCTCAACGGCTATGAAATTAGCACGTTGGTGAATTACCACTTTTACAACTATATTTTTTTCGAATAGAAACTATTTTTTTGAAACCCAATAATTTTCTTTTGTGAAAAAATAAAGAAATAAAAATGTTAGTTGAGAATATAAGATTCTCAACTTGCTATGAAAACACAAATATGCAGTAGGGAAAACAAAACGAAATAGGGAAAAACCAAATGAAGAGAAAAGAGAAAACAAAGGAAAAGGATAACTACCAATTTAACCTTTTGGCTAGGCCTCACAACTGTCGGATGAGATGGACATTTCTCCTTCTTCATTTCTTGACATCCGGGCCTGGAGGGATGAGCTCAGACGGCTTGTCTTGCTTCTTCCACCATTCCTTCTCTAGCGGCTTGGTGGACTTGGGCCTTTGGGGAGGCCTGGACTTCTCCGTCTTCTTGGGGTGTCGGCGTGGATGATAAGATGGGTTCTCCGCATAGATTAATTTCCTCATGAATGCAATGAGCTGATCCACATTTTGAGGTGTGATTCTGACCTCTTGAATGTGCTTAACATTTGGCCCATACTTGATACGGATCATGGAGCATTGCTCCAACTTAGGGCGAAAGTTAAACTTCTCCTCCTTGCCATTGATATGGAAGTAGATTTCTCCAGCTCCCACATCTATGCGAGCCTTCACGGTGCTTAGGAATGGTCGCCCAAGAATGAGCAGCGTATCCTTCTCGACCTCCATGTCAAGCACCACAAAATCCACGGGTATAAAGCAATTCCAGATTTTCACCAGAACATCTTCAATGATTCCCGCCAAATAATGGACTGAAGAGTTAGCAAGTTGAAGTTGCATTGGTGTTGGAGTAAGCTCTGTGAAGTTCAGCTAATCAAAAACCACCTTGGGCATCACACTCACAATTGGTCCAAGGTCACAAAGGGCCTTTTCAAAGTGGTGAGCCCCAATCGAACATGAATTCATAGGACATCCAAGATCCTTCTTCTTTTTCAGAAGCCTATTAAGGATGGATGCACTGCAGTCTTCTCTAAGCTTGACAACCTCAGTGGTGGGCAATGGTCGCTTGTTATTCAATATGTCCTTGAGATAACGAGCATAAGTGGGTACTTGCATCGCATCAATCAAGGGCACATTGATGTGGATTTTCTGAATAACCTCAACAAAGTGGTTGAACTGCTCATCCACTGTTGACTTTCTTTGCCCGTAATGGAATGGCAGTAAGTTGGTGTCTTCAAATTGCTTGGCCATTCTCTCACTAAGTGGTTCACTTATGCCAACTGGGACATCCTCCTTATCTTTTGTAGTTGTCCTCTACTCTTGTGTGGGAATGGTGGGTCATGAGTGGTCTTGCCACCTCTCGTAGCCACCACACTCACTTTTTCCATTGGAGGAACAACTGTAGCAAGTTGTGCTAACTGAGTCTCCATCATCTTGTTGAAAATCAATTGATTCTTGAAGGCCGAGGATAATCCTTCAATATTGGCACTAATGCTCTCTAGGGTCTTTTCATTAGCCCACAGTTTCTTGGATAGAGCATCATTGATATTCAACTAGCTAATGGAAAGCTCTCTCAAGTTGTACTGATTTCCATTGTTGCCATTGTTGTGGTACCCTCCTTAAAAGAATGGGCGTGGTTGGCCCCATCCTTGACCTCCTGGACAATAGCCATTGTTGTTTCCATTGTTGGGTATGTATAGGGCAGCCTCACAGGTTTCTGGGCAGTCATTGCCCAAATGGCCCGTTGTTGCCACAGACTTCACATGTGATGTGGGAGGCTAGGGCATAGGCATTGCCACACACCTCGGCTTGTCCATCTATGTTCTTAATAAGGAGGTCCAATTTGGCAGCAATCATGTCCACCTCCTTCAAGGTGTCCATGCCTCGCCGGCGGGTATGGAGACGCTCTTCGCTCCAATCCGTGTTTGACACAATCTTCTCAATCAAATATTTTGCTTCGGGCACCGTCAATGAGAAGAAGGCACCTCCAGCAGCAGCATCAACATGGTCACAAGCGGAAGGGATCAACCCATTGTAGAAGCTATGGATAATGAGCCAATCATCCATCCCATGGTGGGGACAGGCCAGGATGTACTCCTGAAGTTTTTCCCAAGCCTCGGGAATAGACTCCTTGGCGTCTTGCTAGAAGCTGAAAATCCTTCCACGTAGGGCATTGGTTTTGCCCAACAGAAAGAATTTGGCAAGGAATGTTGTAAAACACTTCTCCCAAGTGTCTACAGCACTTCGGTTCGCATAGAACCACTATTTTGCTCTCCCAAGTAGAGAGAACGGAAATAGCCTAAGACAGACAGCATGAGGAGATACGTCCTTGATCTTAAAAGTGTTGCAGATCTCAAGAAACTGTTGCAGGTGAGCACTTGCATCCTCGTTAGCCTTCCCCCAAAATTGGTTTGCTTGCACCATAGTGATCATGGAAGTCTTGATTTTGAGGTTCGCGTCTACCGTGTTAACAGTGGGCCCAATAGGCACATTGTTAGCAGAGGGAGCCGAAAACTCACGAGTGTCTTCTAGGCCATTGGCATCTCGATTGTTGGTGCAGTTGCGCTGGCTTGGTTTGCCGCACGAAGCATCTGAGTAATGACATGAGGTCGATCTCTCAGAAGGGATTCGGGATCTTCAACAAAGTTTTCCAACAAGCGGAAACCAGACAAACACTACACTGTTTTCCCATAAAATTCAAAAACAACGAAGAGTTATCCTACTAAAACCTACCCAGGGTCCTATCCTATTCACTCAGTCATGCAATACTTCGGCCGCCTTCTTCAAAAACGACGCCAGAAATGCTTGTTGATATTTCCTATGCACTAGTAACAAATCATTCCTATCAGTGGTGCCAAAAATGCTTGTTGATATTTCTTGAATCACTGATATAAATCCACAAGCGCATGTAACCTATCAATGTAGAATTTCCCCTTTTAGAGTATTCCCAAAGGGTGTCATTTATATTCTCCCGGAGGAAGGCTAGGTGGAAGCAAAGTAATCATCAAATGGAGAGGATAGGTTGGTCAAGGTAGGGTTATAGTAAGGAGGAATAAATGATAAATTGGAGGTAGTGTGACACACACAAGAGCATTCTATCATAAGGGGGATAAACGAGGTAAAGAGGGACTAGGCAAAGAGTTAGGTAGATACTCCTACTGTGCTTCCAATATACGTATACATAGCCTAAGTTAGTTACTAATGATCATATCAATTATGAATTCTCATGCTAAGTGGATTAACACATAGGGCACGGGTTTACCCCTAGCAACACTAGGACGACTCCCGCCAAGAGCCCGTGGCATAACCGAATGTGGAGGATTACAAAGAACAGATAGGACTATCTCCACCTACTGCCTAGCTCTTCAATTCATGGGTCTACGAGACATTCAATGCTATTTATCTATCCTAGCACCATGCTAGCATATTTAGTAATTACCTTAAGAGCCTAGGCACAAGCCATCCTATGGCAATGAACTAAATCATCGTTGAACCAATGTTAATACATAGCATAAGTGATTTATATTAACATAATCATGTCATAGCTAATTAGACTATAGTGGAGGTTTGTAGTGTTTATGATGATATAATGAGAATGGTATAGCATAATCATAAATACTACTCCTACCACGTATATGGAATCAACAATCAAACAAGAAACGCTTCATCCATGTATATGAACAATAGAAGGCTAAAGATAACATCTTTATTAAGAGCAAATTCACTAATACAAATAGGATTATGAGAGCCATACCTTTCCCAATTAGGAATTGGGAAGAGACTCCTTCTATTCCTCTTCTACTTGGACTATGGACTAGAGGCTCTCCTCTCTACAGCCTACACTCCTCTGAACCTATGGAGAATAGTGTATACAATGGATGAATACTCAAGTGGTGTGTGTGTAATGTGAGGGTAGGGGGTCCTATTTATAGGTGGAGAAGGGTCAGTTCCCGCCACCAAAAGCGCGTGAATTTGTCACCACTGACTTCTTTAAGCCAGGGGGAGTCAACATGTGGTGATTGACCGAGTTTGGCGCCAGGACCAAGTCGGTCGACTAGGGAGGTCGGCCGACCTGGTCTCTACACCATTTCTCGTGTGCTTTCTCTAGGTCACTACCAAGTGTGTCCCATCCCTTGATATGTGTGCTACACCATTGGATGGCCACAAAAACTTCTGTTTGTGGGCCATTTGATCCATGTGGTGCCTCATGTCGTCACTTGATTGGTTGGGATAGTACTTTATAGGATTGCTCCCCCTCTTTTACCTCATTTCCCACAATAATTACCCACATGCACTATTTCTCCAAGGACAAGTGGAAATAGGTTAAATGGAAAGGAGATGTGTGCAAAAATGGCAACCCTTCACATAATTGACTTATAATGACGGGTGAAATTGGTATATAACAGTCGTTAACAAACTCCCCCAAGCTTATCTTTTGCTCGTCCCGAGCAACGTCAAGACTTCAGCTTGATGATCAAGAGTTGCCACAATATTCTATTTTTCAAAAGTACCATGGGAACGACAAAATACTCTACCTAGTATTGCAAAAATTGGAATGGTACTTCACCCATCTTAAGTCATTATGGGGCTTACGCCATCTCCTATTCATGGGTGGTTGAAAGATAGAACAGTAAATGGAGCACACATACCCTAGAAATCAAGTTCCACTCAAGTAGAAATAGGTTAAATAGAAAGGTGACATGTGCAAAAAATGACAATTCCTTCACACAATTATATCGACAGGTGAAATCGGTATATAACAGCCGTCAACACTCGCCCAAGCTTACCATTTGCTCGACCCAAAGCAAAGATAGGGACTTAGGTTGGTGATCAGGAGTTGTTACAATGGACTATTTTGCAAAAGTAACAAGTGCACAACAAAATATTCTACCTTGCATTGAATAAATTGGCTATGGTACATCACCCTTTTTCCTAGTCATTATGGGGCTTATGCCTCATCCTTTACTTGGGTGGTTGAAGGACAGAACATCAAAACGAGCATGCATCACCTAATGTATGAGTTCCACTCAAATTTCCGTAGAATTTTCAAATGGTGTTTGAATTTTAGTTCCTCAAATGACGCACTCAATAACTCCTATATGGAAGTGGTATTTGTATCCTCACAAAGGCAATGCATTTCTTGTCCTACATCTAAATAAGGCTTGTATGTGGAGCCTGGTAGTGATAAAGAGTAGGCATATTTGCAACACATGTATTGCTAAGCAAAAAGAGCAAGCCCTAGGAGAAAATAAATCACACCTTTTATCAAAATTTGTGCAAGTGTGATGGAATATCTGTGGAGTGGTAACATAAAGACGATTCCTTTGTATGAACTCTCTTTTTCTTTTGTGAGGATCAAACATGGCTACTTATTTTTTTTCTCATACCGTACATAAGCATGCATTTTTCTTTTTATCTGATAGCCATGTCTTCTACTCCTCTTTTCTTTTCAAATATTTTGAAGAGAGTATTATGCAAAGAAAAGATGCAATATATTTTTTATGGTGGAATGGTATGATGGAATTTTGCTAACTTCTAGTGTATAAGTTTAGCATGTGCACATGCAATTTTGACCTTAAGCATGAAAAGATTCTCACATAGGTCTATACTAGTTTGACTAGGCACAATGTGTAGTAAAATAGCATATGCATAGGGTTTGTCAAATTCAAATCATCTTATGACTTTGGTAGGTCTTTCTCTCAAATGAGGAACTCCCATTTTAGATTTTCTCCAATTAAGTTTCACTTTCAACTAGGGTATAGCAGCTCTTATCACTATATCATACCCCACAACAACAATATTATATTTTTTAATATGCAAATATGGTGGAAGGAAAAAATAAAATAAAGGAATGCAAATGAGGTGTGATACAAGTTACCTCAACTGGGGGTCCTCCCCCAAGCTTGGTTCTTGGTCAAGGTCCGCGATAGGGGTTGAAACCCTGACGTTGGATGTAGGCCGTGAGGTTGGCCTAACCTTGTTGTAGCACGGCTTTGGCATTGGAGGGTTGATTGTCAATGTTCTGTTGCCTTCCATGGGTTCCATGAGTGTGGTCGAGGAGAGTGTTGTCGATGGCGTACATCCAAACCTCACGGTCTCCCATGCATCGGGTGTCATCATTTATTCCTTGGCAAAGGTCATAATATCTTGTAACCACAAAATAATAAGGCGTACCCATCATGTGTTGGGTGTGATCTGCCATACCTTGGCTATGGTCAAAATAACCTTCAGCCACAAAGGAACAACAAGCACCCAACATGTGTTGAGTGTGATCTATAGTTCCTTGGCTAAGGTGAAAATAGCCTTTAGCCACAGAGGAGCAATGTGCACCCAACGATGGTGACAACTCCCTTGATATTGAATTGGTGCTTAGAATAGTGGGAGCATAGAGATCCCACTTATTCATGACAGCCCATTGGATGCTCATGGAAGGTTTCCATGTCAAAGCTCTGACCTCATAAAGATATGATTGACCCTCGGGATTATATCCCAATAGGTTTTAACCATGCTTGGTTACTAATTGGCCAAGAGATGTTGTAATGTTACCTGCAGATTGAATTATTGCATGGTTACATTGAAATACTACTCTTGCAAGCTTCTCCTTTTGATAGTGAGGGATGGTTAGCTCCCAACACTTGTACAACTGAAGCTTCGAGTCACATGAACAACACAATGTTTATGGATGCACTCGAATTTGAACCCGATATATCTTTGTTGTTTTCCTTCCTCAAATGTACAAATGAAATTCGAGTCAGATGACCGAATTTCATTTTTACATTTGAGGAATAAAAACAGCAAAGATATATCGGGTTCAAATTTGAGTGCATCCATAAACATTGTGTTGCTCATTGATATAGGTGTGGAGCTTTATAAATTAATCAATTTGCACATTTTCTAAAGCCCCTACTTATAGAAATGCAAGTGATAGATGTACACTCTATGGGTTCCTTCGTCTTGAATTTTCTAAGCATCTTTACTTTTTACAAGAGCAATTGTTTATAATTTGGAGCGTGGAAAACATGATTCTCAATTTTTTTATCCTCCTAAAAAGATTTAGTTTCTTGCCTAGGAATTTGAAATTTAGTGATCTATGCATGAATGTGTGTCAAATCAAAATTATGGACATTACTGTTCCTAGGTTGCTACATACCAATTCAAGCATTGAGTCATTTCATAAGCATTATTTATTAAACCTAGGCGAAGAATGTCTTAGTCGATTTAAACAATGCTTGTGAAATTCTAGGTACTTGTTCTCAAGTAAGGTGACATTCCTTTTTGAAGAATAAAAAATAGCAATGCCATCTCTTACTCTCGTGAGGATGCAAAAGAATTCAATGATGAGGAGGTGTAAACCTTCCTTGCCAATGTAAGAAAAAAATCATTTAATCCTAATGCAACTCAAATGACGGAAAATTTGAAACTCATATCTTAATTGAAGAGCAGTTCGGGTTGAAGGTCGTTGTGTGAGAAACTCATGACCATGGATTTTGGTGTAGCCTTCATCTTCGATGCCTTTTGCTAAGTTGAGGTTGGATTTCATCTTGCTCCTCCATCGGTCCATCATCTTGAGCATTCCTCCACTACGAACTCAAAATGAGATCGGTGGAGGGATATATGCTTGAATACTCCCGATGGTGCGTTGGGTTTGATGAGGCTTTACAACCTCTTTACACATTTTGTCCTGGCTGCACTAAATTCAAGAACAAACAAAACAACTAAAAACGGATTACGTTAGCTCAAAAGAAGATGAACCCTTTGTCAAATTGTTTTGCCTGACTTGAAACAACTTGCAAATGCGATGATTATTAAGGGAAATAATTCTTGTTTGAATTAGGAAGATAAATGCAAGTGGTTATGCCCAAAGTTCATATCCAAATGAATTTTATTTCCTAATTCAAAATTTTAATTTCATGTTATTTGGAGATTTTACATTCCAACATGCAAGTGAAAATTCAAACATACTAAATGTGATTGCAAGGTTTCATGAGAAATTCAAATATGCAATTAGAAAATCAAATATGAGATAACTACCAATTAACCTATTGGCAAGGATTCACCAAAATTCTGAAGTCAGATGAGCGGGACTTACCTCCGTCCTATTTAGCGTCATGACGTGCCATCCTTATCTGGAGATGAAGGTGTGGATGACTCTTCTTATTGGCAAGCCAAACCTCCTTCGGCTACAATCTGGACAAGTGGGGCACATGGTGGCCCCGACCATATCGTCACCTTGATGAAGACCTGTTGATGTTGCGACAACTTTTCCTTCAAGATATCCTTTCATGAACCTGGTGACGCTTATCCTTCTTCCGCCATTCTCTTGTTAGCAGCTTAGTGGACTTGGCCAATTGGATGTCCCCAGCTTCTCCGTCTTCTTAGAATGTCATTGTGGATGACATGATGGAGTCTCCTCATTCCGCATAAAGGCAAATGTGGATGTCCACTTATTGGGAGTGTCGCTTTGACCTTCAAGATATTATTTTAATTTCACCCATGCTTGATCCAGGATCAAGAGGCTTCCTTAGGCATAATTACATGTGACTCCACGATCAAACAAGAATTGCTTCATCCACAATGTCGTTTTGCCCAAAGTTGCACGGGCTTGCCCACAGTGTCATGATTGTGGAACCCTTGGATCTTGAATGCTCTTCAAAGTGGCTTGTCCTTGGCCAAATGCTTTATATTGTCATTGATTTCTCCTTGGCCATGGACAAGATACTTCAAGGTAGGATAGTTGAAGTTGAATTTTTCAGAATTCAAATCCACAAAGCCTCCTTGATTGTATTGATTCAACTTTTGACTTTCTCGTTGGTGGTGGCCTCTGGAGTTGTTTGGAAATGAAGGATCCTCGTGGGTCTTAGGGAATTAAACTCCCAAGGGTCCCATGTTGACATGGATTTTCAAAAAACATGTGAATATCCATGGCTTGGATCATCCAAACACCTCTCAATTTGCTTGACCTTCTTGATCTTTCAAGAGGAGGTCCAATTCTATGACTAGCATGTCCACCTTGTCAATGATGTGCATGCCATGCCATCAAAACAAAAGCATTCATGGATCCACCCCTTTGAATGGTGACCTTCTTATCAACAAATTTTTTATACTTCTCATGATTATTGAGAAGACGTCACCTCCAACTTCGACAGGAATGTGATCACGGGCTGATGAAGTCAACCCGTTGTAGGAGTGTTGGACGATGAATCAAATATCCACCCCCATGGTGAAGGAAAACCATGATATAAACTTGTAGCCTCCCCCCAAGCTTTGGGGATAGATATCTTTGCCTCTTACTAGAAGCTAGAGAATCCTCCCGTTGTGGGCAATGATGTTGCCCAATGAAATGAATTTGTTGAGGAACGCCTTGAAGTACTAATAAAGTTAAGCTCTTGCGTCCTCTTTTGGCTTTCCCAGAGAATGGTCTAGCCAAACACTACCCTATTTTCACACAATGGAGAAAACAAATCAAGGTAATCCTGTCTAATAACTAGTAGTACCTACAACTTAATCATATGATAGCTATTGTTCACTTCCTTTGCCTTGCCCGACAAGAGTGCTAGCAATTCTTGTTGGTATTTCTGAACACCAAATATCATCTTCGGTGAGAAATGATGCATCATTTCACCCAAGATAATCCCAAGTGTATTGTATTTATCCCAAAGGAAGGCGGTGAAGTAAAGGGAACACTATTCTCATGATTAAGGTATAGGGTACTAAGTAATTATCGGAACAGGGGTAAGATGACAATAGGTGTAATTTGACACACACCTTAGCAATATACTCTAAGGGTAATGTTGTCCTAGTGAGGGTTAAGCTACGAGAAGGGGCTCCTCCTACTGTGATCTAATCACTCATATACATAGCCTAACAATGTACATATGAATATGCTAATGGTGAATATTAGGGTTTAATGGTCCAACATATCGGGCACGGGTTTACCCTTGAAAACATCAATACGATTCCCGCCACGAGCCTGAGGTAGAGCCGAATGCGGGGGATTGCAAAGGGTGGACAACGCTTTCACCACCTGCCGCCTACCCTACAAATTATGGGTCTACGAGGCATCCAACGCTACTTAACTATCTAAGCACCACACTTACATGTTAAATAAATACCTTGGGAGTTGCAATACAAGATCCATCCTAAGGCAATGACTAACCTAAACATCATTGAACTAATGTTGGAACCAAGCACTAACATATTCATATTAACACAATCATATTACTACCTAATTATATTATAGTGGTGGTGTATGATGTTTATGATAACAAAATATGAACATATGACTAGATCATAATAACATCTACACCTAGCACATGCATGGACTCTACAACCAAACAAGGAACACTTTGTCCAAGTATATGAATATATAAAGAATAATAATAATATTATAAGTAGGCAAAAAGTCACAAAGTAAGGAAAATGTACATCTGCCATACCTTTCCCAATTTGGACTTGGGACTAGGGGTTCCTCTCTATAGCCTAACCTCCACTAAGGAACTAGGACAACTAGTGTATACAAGAGAGAATGATTGAGTGGCGTGTGTAGTGAAGTGAAGCCTCTCACCCTATTTATACACGAAGTAGAGGCGGTTCCCCCACCAAAGGCACACGAATCAGTCTCCATTGCTATTATCGCACCACAGGGAGTCAACACGTGGAGGTTGATCGCGTTTGGTGCCAGGAAAAGGTCGGCCGACCCCCCCTAGTCGACCGACCTAGCCCTAGCACCAATCGCGGTGTGCATCTTCCAGATGCCTGGTAGGTGGGTCCTCTGACCATTTCGGGGTGCTACGCTGTTTGATGCCCTCGGATACTCCTAAAGGCCATGGTCCATTTGATCCATGTGCAGCGACACGTTGATGTCTGATTGGCTGGGATGGTATTCTTTAGGATTCCTCCCTTAAATTCACTTCAATTTTGTATAAAATTCCTGCATGCACCATTTTCTCCAAGTACAAGTGGAACTATGTTATTTATAACTATGATGTGTGTAAGAAATATTTATTCCCTCACATAATTAAGTTATATTAATGGTACAAATTGGTATATATTGACCGTCAACACTGCCCTTGCGTTGTGAGCACCGTTCACGAGAGGAAGCTCCAGCCGCAAGGAAAGGAGAAGGAAGAGAAGGAGAAGGAAGAGAGAAAGAGGGGGAGAAGAAGAAGGAACTAGCAAGATCTTCATCACTGCTGAATTCTTCTTATCAACTCTTCGTCATCAATGTCCTTCGTTTACGTCTCGCCGCCGATTCGTTGTCAACGGATCTAGACGCCGGATTCACGTGTCACGCACCATCATGACTGTTGAACGGTTACACCCACGTTAAGTATCCTATATCCAACTTTCCATGTCAATTTTGACCCCCTACTCGAATGAAGCCATGCCCTAGCAGAAAAGTTCTCAAAACCCTGGACCACTTCGGATTAGTTCGGTCTAGCAGCGGACTTGTCCGGCTAGTGCAGACTACTCCGGTGTCTAAATTCAAGAAATCCCTGGAACTTTCACCGATTCTCTGGAAATAACTCGAAACCCATGTAAACACGTAAAACCAAGTTGCACCCAGTTAGTAAGTAATAGTAGTAACTTGATAACATGTATTACACCATAATTGCCTCATTCATGCATATCACGGCATATCATTTAATATATGAGCATTTATTGATTGCAATGTTTGTTTTGCATGGTTGTCTTATAATAGAAGGAAACACTCAAGAGGGTCCTTATGAGGACCATCAACACCAGAACATTGAAGCACTCAATCCAAACCAGCCAACGGAGCAAAGCAAGTGCCCTTGAGCGTTTTGATATTTTCTTGAAATGTTTCATTTCGAACTTGCATGCTTGTGTAAAATAGATGGGAAACCTAGTTTACTAGAATTGTATGCCCTGCCTTGTCGCTCGGGATGTAGGAAAGAGAGTCGGGTAAGTAATTTTCCATTTTTGTCTAGTATTGCTTAAATGGGATCGACAAGAACTAAATGACTTCATTATGAACTTTTGATCATGTGAATTAAGTAATGACCCTTAGCAACATGGAACCTAGGGATCTAAGCAAGCAGTTTTGTGTATTGGGTTGGATGGTATGGTGGTCTTGCTTGCTTTAGATCTAAAGATCGGTTCATGTTGCGACCATCCAGGATTCAACAGTGCCACCACAGGCCCAAGTATCAGTGTGACTTAGCCAATTAATTGGGTGTATTGCTAGCATTGTTTGGATCATTTTGAGGGTCGGGGAATGGGAGTCGGTTGGGTTTGCAATAGTGGTGGGACTTCCCTTGGACCAGAACGGCACAAGAAGGGGCCCTTGGATGGATATACTCAGGTGTGAGACATCACCTCCAGTGAAACCTTAGTGGGTTTGTACATGCTGGTAGTCCCTTTGTAAAGGTTATTTTATGATCTCTTGGCCATACACCAACTGTAGTGGATTTTGGCATAATGGAGGCTTTCTAGTCGTCGACAGGTGACGAAATCACAAACTTGTGGCTAAAGTAGTGCAACCTCTGCAGAGTGTAAAACTATCATGATAGTTGTGCTCTCGGTCATGAGCAACCTAGACCCTTACATGATTAGAGTTAGGGACTTGGGTATGTTGGTAAATGACTGAATTGGATTTGGGTTATGGATTTGGTTGGTTAATTGAATATGGACGAATATGGACAGTAGTGGATGGTTATGATTATTAATGGATGAAGATGGTATATGATGAGTTGATATGGTATATGTTGGCTATTTGGGTTATGATTGGGAATTGACCACATATAGTGAGTTAAGTCGCATTTAAACTTTATGAATGAAACATGCTTTTCTGCAATGAACCATTTGTATCATCCTTGTTTAAGCTACATATCACACTTTCCCACACTTGTTGAGTACGACGTGTGCTCATCCCTGCTATTCCCATATTAATTCAGCAGCAGGTGACAATCGGGAGTACCCTGAGGATCACGAGGAGTACTAGGAGTGCGTGTTGCCGTCAAATTTCCTGTGGAGTTGAGTGTACTAGTTGCTTAGTTTTCTGCTCCATTATTGTTAGAGTCTACCATTTGAGACTATTTGAACTATTGTAATAAGGTACTATTTACTATTCGTGACATGGTTATAATCTGAATATCGTTTGTAATTC
Organism: Tuctoria greenei; assembly: GCA_036927565.1. Lineage (NCBI taxonomy): Eukaryota > Viridiplantae > Streptophyta > Magnoliopsida > Poales > Poaceae > Tuctoria > Tuctoria greenei. The sequence continues at coordinate 62,086,332 of JAYESD010000006.1, forward strand.
ACCCGTGTATGTGTAATGAACATCATGGACACACATATGTGTTTCACTTGGTTCATTCTCCTAACCAGGTGTCACAAACTGGTACCAGAGCTTGTTTGACCGTAGGACACAAACCTAGGTAGAATGGACACCACAGACCACTTAGGACTTCTCTCCATTTCAAATTTACCTGTTCCTGCATTATTTTGCTTTCTACTAATCATATTTTTTTGTAATATGTGTCGTTTTTCTGCTGCTGCATTTTTACCCCTTTCGTCTTCTCATTGAGTTGTTGCATATCCTCTTACCTTGTTTCATCATTGCTGCAATTTCTGATTTACATCACGTCCTTTTCTAATGTTCTCATGTTTTTGTCTATAGATGCCAACAGCAAGGATGATCACACGTAAGAAGGCTCATTTGCCGCCTCTTGGAAGCAAGCTTAGGCCCCAAGAGAATCCAAAAGACCTAGCCCAAGAGGAGGAAGTGAACTCCCATGCGAAGGAAGTTGAACATGAACACTCCAACACAATGGAGGAAGACCTCGAAGAGGTGGAGCCTTATTGAGAAAGATGAACCACATGACGATGATTAACAGGAGGAGCCCAATGAGATCGAGCGGCAGGGAGACAACCAGGAAAATGAACTCGCGGTTCAAGAGGATGAACCCACAACTCAAGTGAATGAACATGCAGTTCATGAAAATGAACCCGTACCTGTTGAAGCTACAAGAGAGGATATGGGTCTAGTTTTTCGTTTTGCTCAAGAATTCTGTTCTGGTGGAACCGATGGAGGATCTGCAGCTAGGAAATTAAAGGAGGTCCTTAACCTTTGCAATTACATCTGGAGTACTACGTTGAAAGGATTCCCCGCTTTGGATGTGAAGAATGGAAGGCTCAAGTCACTATTCTCGCTAAGGACATTGTGGTCACCAATAACTTTGCACCCACATGGAGGGCCACCAGGGAGCAAGCTATTGATGACGTTTCTTGGGATGCACTCACCAGACTGTGTTACTCCTACCGTGAGAAACTTGGAGGCACTAGATTTGCACTACACCCATGTCGCGAGAGTGGTACGTGGGAGGTTGTTTGGACCACAAGAAGGAGTTCAGTCCAACCCCAACGCCATTAATAGATCTCAGAGGATGCTTGTGAAGCTCAGAAATCATTATGCTGACGCCTTGAAGGAAACACGCTACCTTCGCAAGAGATTGTACGTCATGGAGAAGCAAGAGGAGATCCAAGCCAACGTTGAAACCAATGGTGTGGCAAGTTCACCAACACCCACATGGACAGCCTATTCCCCCTGGAGTGCGCCTGTGTATGACTTGAAACCTCCTTCACCTTCACCGCCTCACGGCCAAAACAGCCATGGCTCCCACAATTAATTTTAGGTATCCTATTGAGAAGTTAAGAAGACGTTTAGATGGTAATATATATAAATAGTTTGGTGTGCTGAATTTTCTATGTTGTGCGCTTGTGCTTATGCGTTTGGTGTGAGTTGTGAGATGCTTCAGCAATTGTCCACATTTGCACATAGAAAAGATATTTGGGATGCTTTGGCACTTGTCCACATCCTAATATAGGGTTATATATTAATAAAAGAGTTACTTAGTTTCATATACCTTGATGAATATAGTTGGGGATTTCGTCTATCTCTCTCTTTTCTATCACGTTTGACCTCTACATTAATGGAAGATGGACACGGTTAGAAGATTCACTATTTCGGACGAAACTACATTGAAGATGAGTATGAATATAGTATGTCCAAAAGAAAGTCTTAAAATAAGGAGGGTAGATTTCCTCGCCAATCTTATTGTTCTAGATTAGCATGGACTGAACATAATACTTGGAATGGACTAGCTACGAAAGCATAATGGAGTGATTCAGTGAGCCACAAGGACGGTACAGTTAACAAATGGTGAGGGAGTCAATATAGATTTCAAGGAAATTCAATCGACATATAGAAAGGTAATGTTGAACCACACGGAGGGAGTGACATTGGAAGGCATTCTGGTTGTTCGCGAGTATCCAGAGGTGTTTACGGAAGAGTTACCAGGTATGCCACCAGATCGTGACATCATGTTTTGTCATTGATTTCTTACCTAGAAGTGCACCTATAGCTAAAAGGTCTTATAGAATGCCTACTAATGAAAGTGAAGCTCAAGAAGTCGATTCAATATCAGTTAGAGAAGGGTTTTATACGCTCAAGTTCATCACCTTGGGCAGCACCTGTGCTCTTCATTGACAAGAAGGATGGACCCCAAGAGAATTTGTGTGTATGACAGGTCTCTCAATGAGGTGACCATCAAGAATAAGTACTCGTTACCCCGCATAGATTATTTGTTTGATCAGATGAAGGGCGCTCAAATTTTTTCTAAGATCGACCTCTGATCAGGCTACTTCAAGCTGAAGATTAGACCTTCGGACATACCCAAAACAACTTTTTGGATGCGGTATGGGTCATATGAGTACACCGTTATGTCATTTGGGTTAACAAACATGCCTACATACTTTATCTACCTCATGAAAAGGTCTTCATGGAGTACTTGGATATGTTCGTTGTAGTGTTCATTGACGATATCATGGTATACTCAAGAAGTGAAGAAGAGAGCACGAGGAGCATTTAAGTTTGACGTTGAAGAAACTACGAGAACACAGTTGTATGCGAAGTTCAACAAGTGTCAATTCGGGTTAAGGGAGATATCATTTTTAGGCCATATCATCTCTGAAGGTGGAGTATCAGTTGATCCAGGAAAAGTAAGAGATGTATTGAAGTGGGAACCCCCCCCCCCCCCCCCCATGAAATGTGAAGGAGATTCCGAGTTTCCTAGGAATTGCTGGGTATTATCGCCGATTAATCAAGGACTTCTCCAAGATAGTGAAGCCCATGATTGAACTACTAACAAAGGGAAAACAATTCAAATAGACTAAGTATTTAAAATAGTTTTGAGGAGCTAAAGAGGAGGTTGACCACTGCATCAGTACTGGTACTTAAAGATGTGAGCAAAAGCTTCGATGTATGTTGTGATGCCTCAAGACAAGGACTTGATGTGTGTTAATGCAAGAAGGCCAAGTAGTAGATTATGCATCAAGACAACTGAAGAAGCATAAATCAAACTACCCAATGCACGATCTTGAGCTAGCAGCTGTGGTACATGCCTTGAAGATTTGAAGGTACTATATTCTTGATCACTGATGTGAGATATATATAGATCACAAGAGTCTCAAGTACATATTCACGCAAATGGATATGAATTTGAGGCAACGAAGATGGTTGGAACTCATCAGGGTCTATGATGTGGGAATCAACTATCACACAGGAAAGGCCAATGTAGTGGCGGATGACTTGAGCTGAAAAGGAGCAAGTATCCAACTCACTATTCGGTAGTTACCACTGGATTTATGTATGGAGTTCAAATGATTGCGTCTAGGGTTCATGAACGAGATGGGAGCAATGGAGTTAATTTCGACACTAGAACAAGAGATATGAGAAGGTCAAACAATGGATAAGGAAATCTAGAAGATCAAAGAAAGAATCCAAGAGGGAAGAGAATGGAGGTTCGACGAAGACGACAATAGCACGCTATGGTTTGGAAAACAGATTTATGTGCTTAACATGAAGTGCATCCATGACACAATACCAAAGGAGGCACATGGGACGCCCTATTCCATTCATCCTGGTTGTATGAACATGTACAAGGACTTGAAAACTCGTGATTGGTGGGATGGCATGAAGAACAACATAGCTGAATATGTTGCCCTATGTGATATATGCCAACAGTTGAAGGTCGAGCATTAGAAGTCAGCTGTACTATTGCAGCCGCTGAAGATACTGGAATGGAAGTTGGAAGAAGTTGGTATAAACTTCATAGTCGGACTAGTGCACACTCAGTCAGGGCATGATTCAATATGGGTTATTGTGGATCCTTTGGCCAAATCTTCAAATTACATGTTCTATTCCATTCATCCCAGTTGTACGAAGATGTACAAGGACGTGAAAACCAGCTATTTGTGGGATGGCATGAAGAACGACATAGTTGAATATGTTGTCCTATGCGATATATGCCAACGGGTGAAGGTCGAGCATGAGAGGCCAGCTAGACTATTGCAGCCGCTGAAGATACCAGAATGGAAGTTTGAAGAAGTTGGTATGAACTTCATCTCGGACTACCATGCACTCAGTCAGGGTATGATTCATGTGGGTTATTGTGGATTGTTTGGCAAAATCATCACATTTTATCCCTGTCAAGACTACGTGCAGTGGAGCAAGATTAGCAGACCTGTATATGGGAAGAACAGTGTGTTTACACGGAGTGCCTAAGAAAATAGTATCCAATAAAGGTTTTCAATTTACCTCAAGATTTTGGCATAAACTGCATAAGTACATGGGAACCCAGCTGAATTTTAGTTCTGCATATCATCCCCAAACCGATAGACAGACTGAAAGGACAACCCAAATATTGGAACACATGTCTAGAGCATGTGCATTGAAGTAATGAATAAGTTGGGACAAAAGTCTGCCATATGATAAGTTCTCATACAATAACAGTTACCAAGCTAGTTTGAACATGTCTCCCTCCGAAGACTGTATGGAAGAAGGTGTAGGACGCCCCTATTCTGGAATGAGGAAGGAGAAACCCAAATATTTGGACCTGATATGATACAGGATGCCAAAAAGCAAGTTTAGATAATATGTGAAAACATGAAGGCTGCTCAGTCACGTCAAAAGAGCTATGATGATAATAAGTGAAGGGACTTAGCTTTTGAAGTGGGAGACTTCATGTATCTCAAGGTGTCGTTAATTCGAGGTCACAAGCGTTTTAACATTAAAGGCAAGTTGGCACCTCGCTATATCAGACCATTCAAGATTTTGGACAAGCGTGGAGAAGCAGTATATCAATTAGAGATGCCGACACACCTCTCTGATATGCATGACGTGTATTGATATTTCTTACGCACCACTAACAATTCATCTCCTGCTAGTGTGCTAGAAATGCTTGTTGACAGCTGCTATATACCAATTTCACCCGTTTATATAACTCTATTATTTGAATGATCACCTTTCTACTTAACCTATTTCCACTTGTCCTTGAAAAAATAGTGCATGCAGGATTTTTATGCAGAAATTGGGGTCAAAGGGGGTGAGCAATCCTAAAAAGTATCATCCCAGCCAATCAAGCACCAACATATGGAATCACATGGATCAAATGGCCCACAAACACACGTATCCGAGGAGATCCAACGGTGTATCACCCATATCCATCAATAGGGCCCACAGATTGTTGAGATAGGTAGTAGGTGGTGATAGCCCTATCTAATCTTTTTAATCTACCACATTCGGCTGTGCCACAAGCTCTTGGCATGTGAGACCCGGTTCCAAAAATGAATCAAGCGTGATGCATATATGTGCGTAGGATGTTTAACACACATACACAAGTGATTCACAAATGACAAACAGATATAACCATGTCTCAAATAATAACACTAATAATAGTACCTTATTACAAAGCAAATAGTCTCGAATACAAGCTCTAAAAGACTGTAGTGGAAAAAACTAAACACTAAATATTCCGCACTCCACAGGCAAGCTTGACGGTAACACGCACGCCTAGAACTCCTCAAACACCTCCTGGTACTCAACATCGACGCCCACATTTGAATTTGTTGGGGGAATAGCAAGGGTGAGCACATGTCATACTCAGCAAGTGTGGGAAAGAATGACATGTATCTTAAACAAGGAATGATAATTAAAATGGCTAATTGCATAAAAGTACATTCAAAATAGTTGAAAATGCAATTATATGATCATTAGGTGTGGTCCTTCCCAATATAACACAAATAAAATTAATTTCAACTAAAGTAACCAATACCAGTATTAATAATCCATAATCAACTCATAACTACTCATTTGTCTCAATTTCATAAATTCCATATTCCAAAACCAATTACTGAACCATTACCAATTTCCGATTCAATTCTAGCCATTAAACCATGTTCGAGGTCCATAACACTAATCATGTGAGTGTCCAGATTGCGCATAAGTGGGAGCACGACTATTAGGATAGTTTTTAACACACTCTGCAGAGTCTGTACCACTTTACCCACAAGTTTCTGATTTCATCACCTTTCAATGACTACATAACCTCAATTATACCATCTCACACTTCCTTAGGTGTGTGGCCAAGAGATCACAAAATAGCCTTTACAGAGTGATTACTAGCATATTTAGACTCCACTGAGGTTTCACCGGTGGTGATGTCTCCAACTGAGCACATCCAGCCAAGGACTGCCTCTTGAGCCATTTGGATCCCAGGGTAGTCCCACAATCACTGCAAACCCATCCGACTACCCCTTCCCCAAGCATTCCTAATGGTCCAAATAGTACTGGCAATACACTAGTTAGTCAACTAAGCCGCACCCATACTTGGCCCTCTGGTGGTACTGTAAATCCTAGATGGTCGCTCCACGAACCGGTCCTTAGACGAAAATCAAGCAAAATCACCAAAACAGTCCAACCCATTCCACGTAATCAGCTTGCTTCGATCCTAGGCACCATGTTGCTAAAGGGTCATTATTACCAAATTCCATCATTAAAGTGTTCAATAGTTCATAATTAAGCAATATGATTATTTCCCAAACCCAATTGGGTAATGAGAAGCAAAAGTGTAAAATACACTTGCCGACTCTCTACATTATGTTCAAGTGACAAGGATGGTCATACAAAACTAGTAAACTCCTACAATTGGGTTTTCCCATCTATTTGACACAAGCGTGCAGTTTTGCAAACAAAGCATATAAAACCTGAATCAAAAGATCAAGGACACTTGCCTTGCTCCTGAGCTTTGTTTGGATCGACGGCTTCGAAGTTCTAGTTCTGCAAGTCCTCGAAAGCACCGTCTACAGTTTTTCTTTCTATTTCGTGCGACAACATGCAAGATGACCATTACAATCAAATAATGCTCATATATTACTCAATATGCCATGATATGCATGATTAATGCAATTGTGAGGTAAAACTTATTAATGAGTTGCTATCAATGTTTACTAACTAGTTACAATTGTTTTTAACAAGTTTAAACAAGAGTTGAATTGATTTGATTCAAATTGGAATTAATTCAGCGCAAAAAAGATTCGAAAACTGGATTAGTCTGCTATCAGGGCCGGACTAGTCCGCCGTGTCCAGGAACTATGAAAATAGGGTTTTTTGGACAACGCGATCAAGGGTTGAATTGATGTGGAAAAATGAATATAGAGGGTTTACCAGGTGTTTAGGGATCCGAAGATCAAGAATTGGGTGTGAAACTTGAATCCTGACGATTAGGGCTTGATGAGAGGTGTTGATGACGATTTGGTGATGAAGAACATTGATGTCGAGAAGTTGATGAAGATGGTGCTTGATTGATCCTCCTCCTTCTTCTCTTCCTTCTCCTTGCTATTGTGGCTCCTCTTGATGGTGGCACACGATCAATGACAGCGGCAAGGGGGTTTTCCAACATGATTGAGAGGTGTGGGGTATTGGGTTGCTTATATAGGGGTGGAGAGGTAGGGTTTTTTTGGTGAATTCCAAGTGGAATTTTGTGGGGGCCGAGTAGGGGGCGAGGTGAGGTCCACTTGGGCTCCTCTGAGGTTGGGCACAAAGTTATTGGGCCCAATTAAGGCAATTACCCAATAATCAATCGTGGGAGAAAAACAGAATCCGAGTTGAATTCTGTAGGCTGGACTAGTCCGCAGTAGGACCGGAAATGTCCATTTTGGAACAGAGAGGGTTTCAGACAAGTCCGATGTAGTGGCCGGACATGTCTGGGTTTGGCTAGAAAAGGCCGATCCAGACTGAAAATTGGACAAGATCCGAATAGTCCGCTCGAAATTGGACAAGTCCGGACAAACATCAGAACCATCAATCGAACAAGTTTGTGCAATGTACTGGACAAGTCTGGGCCCTGAAGAAACTGAATTTTCTGAAATGGAAGGGGATTACCGGACTAGTCCGGGGTTGAGGTCGGACAAGTTCGCACCCTGACAGGATTTAATTGTTAATTAGACCTGAATTCATTTTAATCAGGTTCCTTTTGAGGTTTCTTCATGTTATACATGTATGAGAATTCCTTATTGAGATCATCTTCTCGCTCCCAAGTTGCTTTTGGCTCCATGTGATGCGTCCATTGCACTTTGCACCACCGAATCACATTGTTCCTTGAGACACTTTCCTTGTTGTCCAAAATTTTGGCAGGTTTCTCAGCATAGGTCAAATCTTCCACAACCTCCAATTCCTCAATTGGCAGTTGGTCTTCCGAAAACTTCAAGGAGTTCTTGAGTTTCAAAACATGAAACACATCATGAACGTCGGAAAGATGTGCTGGCATCTCCAACTTATATGCTACTTCTCCATGTTTGTCCAAAATCTTGAACAACCCAATGTAGTGAGGTGCCAACTTGCCCTTGACCTTAAGTAGCATATGTCCTTGCATGGGTGACACTTTGAGATATACGAAGTCTCCCACCTCAAAAGACAAGATTCTTCATCTATTATGTGCATAACCCTTTTGTCTTGATTGAGCAACTCTTAAATTTTCGCAGATTGTCCGAACATCCTTTTCAGCATCTTGTATTACATCAAGTCCAAATACTTGAGTCTCCCCTTTCTCATTCCAAAACAAGGATGTCCTACACCTTCTCCCATACAATGCTTCAAATTGTGACATTTTCAAACTTGCTTGGTAAATGTTGTTGTAGGAGAATTAAGCATACGACAAACTCTTGTCTCAACTCCCTCCATACTTTAGCGCACAAGCTCTTAGCGTGTCCTCCAATATCTGATTTATTCTCTCGGTTTGTCCATTCGTCTGAGTGTGATAGGCAGAAATGAAATTAAATTGAGTTTGAATAGATTCGTGCAGCTTCTACCAGAATCTCAAGGTAAATTGAGAACCTCTATCCGACACTATTTTCATTGGCACTCCGTGTAAGCACACTATTCTACCCATATACAATTTTGCCAACTTTTGAGACCTATGTGTGCTGAATACATTGGCTTGTACTGAATACATTGGCTTTGATGATATAAGTTTTAAAATTATGCGAAAACACCCTTTTAGCAAGGTCCGACTCTAGCTCCGAGCTTCTCCAAGGTCCGGCAATAGGTCCGACTTGTTTTGTCAAGGTTCTACATTTTTTTGGGAAGCTCTGGTGAGCTTTGTCTTTAGCTCTGGCATATCTTTGATATCTCCAACATACCTTTGTTAAGCTCCGATATGTTTTGCTAGGTACGACTTATGTTGGTTAGCTCCGACAAGTTTTTCTAGCTTCGGCTTTTGAGTTGACTAGTTCCGACTAGCTTTGGTAAGCTCCAGCGCTAGGTTGTACTAGCTTTGGTAAGCTCCGGCGCTAGGTTGTACTAGCTTAGGAAAGCTCCGACTCAAGCTCCGGTTAGCTTTGGCAAGGTTCGGAGCTTGTTCGCAGTGGTTCTGCTTTTAACATGCAATGTTTAAAACTTGCTTTATATTCTTGGGAAGATTGCTTAGTATTCATTTGCTTAGTTTTTGGCGTGGTTTTGGTTGATATGGCTGATATTGTTTTACTGTGGTTTTGCAACATGCTTATGTGAGGTGCTCACGTGAGGTGTTGTGTTTGGAACTAATTTCAGTCAAGTCAAGGACTTGGGCTCGTACGGATTGGTTGTTTATTCATGTGCAGGTGTTGCTTGAGTTCAAGACATGGCTGGTAACGGGATTCATTGAACTAGTCTTAGGGAGAAGATGAGGTTCAACAACACAGTTTGGGAGGAATTGTGGTTGAGTTGATCGGGAGGTTGTGCAACATGTTTGAATCAAGAACAATGCATATGAGGGTATCGTGGACGTTGTTGGAATATGTTTGCATGTGTACAAGGAGTGCATGGATGTGGCTACATAGTTCCGAGGCGTGATGAAGATATGTGGATGTAAAGAATTGGTCGGAAAGGTCCAACCAACTAGGTTATGGACTCAAGCTGCGGCTGAGTCGTGTTTGACTCAAATATGGAAAGATTTGAGTTGGTTATGATAGTATTTCGTGTGGGTCACGAATTTGAGTTGTTTTAGGAATGTGAGATACATTCCTATGGTGTTTGTAGGTCTTAAGATTGCTTCTATATGCGTATAGAAGAGTCCTAAGCAGTTATAGAAAGTTTTGATTCGTTGAGTAGGATTAGAGTCCAAGTTGAGATTGGGTTGGCCTAAGGGCTGGTTATATAAGCAAGGCAGGCCAGATCTCGTGGTGGACGACTTTTGGGCTGTTCCTCTTGTGTTCTATTGAATAAAATTCGCGGTTGAAAGGAACTTTTGTGTCTTGTTCGTCCGACTTGTTCCAGACATGTTTTTCTCATTGAGTTTTCTGCACAGCACTACCTTTCTTTGGTAGTTTTATCATAACTCGAGTTTAACAAGTCCCATTGATGTGATTCTTTTTGGTTTGTCTTCAAAACTTGATTCTATATAATCTATAAAAATTTAACGGTCATTGGATTTGTGGTTTTTGATTTACATGAGTTTCTTGCAGCATTCCAGAACTGTTTTTCTCGGGTAGGACATATTTACCTTTGTTCGATATTTCAATCGTAACTTGAGTTTCTCTCGACAGATTTGAGTAATTCTTGTTGTGTCGTCTTCGTTCCTTGATTCTATATGATATCTATCACTTTACTCATGGTGAAACACATTTAGATTAGTCTCACGCACGATTTCTTTAACAGATCGTTTTTCAGCCGAAGGTGTTGGGATTTAATTGTTTTCGCTGCGTAAGATTTTTTAATCTACCATTCACCCCCATCTGATAGCTTTTCACGTGCTCTTCAATCCTACAGTTTGTATTAGAGCCACGGTGCTCTAATCATTGTGATTTGTACATGTTTTTGATTAATCATCATAGAGAAATACTCCACCAAACCTTGTGTGTTTAGTGGTATTGATTTTCAGGTTTGGAAGGCACGTATGGAAGCCTTCATCCAAACTCAAGGCTTCGCAATATGGAAGAAGGTATACAAGCCTTACTAAGTGCCATCAAATGATTAAGTTACAGCTACATAGCTGAGAGATGTCGACAATAACAACAAGGCTCGAAACTTGATCATACAAGGATTAACTCAAAGCGACTTCGACCATGTTGCACACCTCCGATCTACATACGATGTGTGGAAAATACTTTGTGACTACCACGAAGGATCCAACACAATCAAGGAGGTAAGGCAACACATGTTCAAGAAAGAATACATGCGCTTCGAGATACAACCCGGTGAGTCTATTGATGACCATTTTGCTCGCTTTAATAAAATTATCAGCAACTTGCGTAGTGTCAATGTTAATTTTTCAGATACTGAAAATGCTAGGAAATTGTTAAGTGCATTACATATGTCAATTTGGGAGATGAAAGTCACATCTATTCGTGAATCTACTGTCATGAGTACACTTACTTTATATATGCTATATTCCAAGTTAAAAACTCATGAAATTGACATAATATCACGTAAGAACCCCAACGAGCCTATTGCTTTCGTTTCTCAACGTGACATACCTAGCTCCGGTCAATCTTCATCTTGTGGTACACTTGCTTTGTTGTCCTCTCTAACCCTTGAACAGATTGAGGAATTTCTAGAGGAGGAGCTAGTACTTCTCTCTACTAGGTTCTCAAAAGCATTGCAAAATGTTAGAACTAGAAGGAGAGGAAGCTCCGGACCTCAACAATGTTTTGAATGTGGTAGGACAGGACATTTTTGTTCACATTGCCCTAATCTTTCAGGTCCTACTTCCCGGGATGAAAAGTAAACAAGGACGAAGCACTCCTCTGCAAACGATAAGAAGAAAAAGAAGGGTTTTACAGGACGTCAATTGGTGAGCAGTTTTATCTTCGCACTTCAAGAACATGGCTCAAGCGATGTGGACATTGGAAGTGACAAATATGAAGATGATTTGGCAAACTTGTGCTTCATGCCGGGCAAATCAAGATCAAGTATGGAGGATGCAGAACATAACAGCGACAATGAAGAGGTATGTCTTACTTGTGAAGAAATGTGTTATGCTATTTCTCGTGCCACTATTATAGTTAAGAAAAAGGACAAAAAGCTTAGGGATAGTGCTGCTAAAATTGAGTCACTAGAATCTAAAATCAACCATTTAAAAACTTTTATTCCTAGTGATGATGCATGTCCCTCATGTGATTTAATATATGTACAATTGTCCTCATTAAGAAGTGCGCACACCTCCACACTTGATAAAGTTGAGTTAGAAATTGAAAAGAATACAGAGCTTGGTTCACTTAATTATAAAAACTTGAAAGATGCTAGCTGTACTACATTTGATTTGCATTGTTCTAGTTGTGATGATCTTGATAAGAAACTACAAGATGATATGAATGAAATTTCTATAGTGAACAATGCTTTACATTCCCATGAATTTAAATTTTGTTTCAACTGCAAATTAAAAGAAAAAACTTTATGTGAAAATTGCCTTGATGTGTCCAATAAACTTGATAACATGCATAGGACATTAGATCGGTTTTGTAATGGGAATAAGAACCTAAACTTGCTGCTGAGTTCTTTGTAACATCCTAAACTTTTCACAAGTTATTAGATCACACTTGTATAATTAGTTATCGGTGGTATTTGTGCGCAATAATATAATTACACCGTCAAAAAGGAGAAGTATTAATACAATGAAATAAACTGAAAGAAAAAAATATACACACATATATCACCAACATGTGTACAACCATTAATTTAGTCATGGGTGAATAATAACTCTGGTTATACAGCAAATAACATGAATAAATGAAACAGAGTGATAAATATGTAATTTAATTAACCAAAGAACAGCCATAATGTTGAAATAAAATAATAAATAAAGTCTGAACACACGCCCAACCATCATGAGCCAACACGTTATTTCTCCTTGCACCAGACCTGCTCATGCTATTTTCCACCCACCCTCTCCACCTTTCTCGTAATTACAAAAGTGATCTTGTACCTTTCTTCTTCCTCTATCCATGGGGCAGGACGACCTGCTCTGTACCAAATATCAGCAACACGCAACCATGGCAGAGGCAAGCTAGTGCTACCCTTCACCCTCCTCTCTCCTCCATTTAACTCGAAGGCTCCCGAACGTGTACAGCACATTTATCTCGCCACCATTCCTTTCCTCTGCTGCTCAAACAAACAACAATAGCTTGAACCTGTTGCCTGCGTCCATGGCGGGCAGGAGCTCGTCTCTCTCATTCCTGTTTCTTATAGCTCGACCCAGAAGCCTCTCGAGTCATCGTACGACGCATTCACTTCAACCACCACCGAACACCCAATTTATTCGCGTCGTGACGGCGAGGTTGCTGCCGACCATCTTTCCGCGCTAGCCGACGCCGCGGCCGGACGGCGTGACTGGTCGGGCAGGCACGACGCAGTAGGGGCCGCCTGACCACGCCCTTTCACGCGCGTGCTCGTACAGCCGCGGAGACGACGCGACATGACGCATCGAGCAGCACAACTTTACTCCGTGTCCGCGAAGCCGGCCGCCTACCACCACTGCTCCACCTATAAAATCGAATGCCCGGACTGCGCCTCGCTCACTGCCGCGCCGAGCAACCAAGCGACCCTGCAGGTGAGCGCCGCCTATCCCTTCCCTCTTCCGTTCCTCTTTCGCGAGCTTCAATAGACATAGTCGTCTCTCTCAGAAGCTCTCCCTGATCCCATGACCCTCGCCGAAATACGGTCGGCAGCAGGCACACGACGGCTTGGGCCTTCAATTCCCCTCCTCCCGTCCATTCTCTCCTCTGTTTCCTCCTCTAATTTTAGCTCTCGGGCCAGTCGGCGGTGGCTGCAGAGAGGGAGGAGAACGAAGAGGTCAGGGGAAGAAGAAGACCTGTATGGCCGTATAAGGTCTGTTAGGCTAGCAGCTAATAAGGCATTAGAATTGGGTCCTTAGCCCACGTGAGTGAGCACCAGCCCAACGAACGGCCTCAGCTGAGTCTGATCTATCCACGTAGGCCATTTTCTGGATTAAGTAATAATTTTCAAAATTTATTAAACAGCCACCTTATAAAATCAATATCTCCCTCTTACGAATCCGATTTGCCTGATTCTTCTTCTAAAATTCACATAAAATCACAACCTATTTAACACAATAAAATTTGCATTATTTATTGATGTATGCTTGTTTTGATTGTATGAATTATTGTGTACGCGCTTCGAGCAGACCCCGTGCCGGAAGAAAATCCAGAGGAATCAGTTGACCCGGAGCACGACGCCGTAGACGGTAGCGAAGGCAAGTTCCACTGACCCCTTTTGACCATATTTTTCCTATGTGAGGTTCATCCTTTGTTGGCTAGTAGATTAGGTCCTTGCATTTGTCGTACGAGAGATTGATGAGGGACAGAGAGAAGCCATACTACCTTTTATTATTGCATATGGTTATGATGAGATATCGCATGATGATATGCTCCTTGTGTTGTTGTATGGGTGGTGAGGGTATGAGTTGTGACTGGGGCAGACGGGTTAGTGCTAGTGTAAGTGCTACCGTGGTGGTAGACTTACGACGAGTTCTATCATGCGGGTAGACTCGTGTGCTTGAGTATGGAGGCTGTCCTGGTGAGCCTTAAGGACCGAGTTGTTTTGACATCTCACCTAGCTTCTTCCAGTACGACCACATACCCTTGTATGGGCGGGGCTTAGCCTAATCCCGGTGGTTAGCCCGACAGTCGTCCATGGTGGAGAGAGAGTTATGTTGAGAGATTATTGAGCTCACTGATGATACTGATACTGGGTTGGGGACGACTGGTCTGGGTGATGTTTCGACTGGGTGTCGGTTATGTCGGGCTGTCTTTGATGGTCCGTGCATGTGGGTAAAGCGTACAACCTCTACAGAGTGTAGAATCCGTTCGAACGGCCGTGTCCTCAGCGTAGGACAGGTTATGGTGTGGTCCTAACAACTAGAAAGCCACCTAAAGTGAGATCTAGTTGAGATGAGTTTTGGGTTGAGATATTCAGTTGCATTAGTTTGCATTAGCTTGTATTGTTCTTTATTTCATGCATTTCATTTATATCTGCTTTAATCCCCTCCCGTAGGGCGAGGTGGAGCTTGCTGAGTACTTATGTGCTCCAATGTTGTTAATATGTTTTTTTTTCAGAGGATCCCGACTTCGTGCCAGAGGATTTCGAGTAGGGTCGTGTTTGCACCCATGTTTGTGTGTAGTGGAACCATGGATGACGAGGTTGTACTGGTCGTGTTGGCTACTATTATAGCTATGTTGTTAGCCGTTATCGTGTTTATCCATACGGCTATGAAATAAAGCTGTGTATGGTTGTGGTTCCGCTTGTAATATAATATTATGTACCGAACTCTGTTCTTGGTAATAATATTACATGTTTAGTTCCGATCTTATGGGTCGGGACGCTTCATTCTTCCAAGTCTTGCAATGATAAAACTGGTTTAGGTTTCGATTCTCGTGCTCATGCTAAGGCACATCCGCCTAAAATTGTAAATTCATTAGGAAGTGGTTTGATTCAAACAGTTCCTAAGCAAAAAGAAGTGGTTTTCAAATCTGTAGGAGTGTTGTCTCATTTGGTTTCAAATAAAAATGTTGCTTGCTCATATAGACATGAACACAAAGTTAAATTTCATTGTACCTACTGTGGTAGAGATGATCATGTCATAGATTTTTGTTATATACTAGCTAAACAACAGAAAAAAGAAAAGAATGATTGCTAGATCTCATAAGTTTCATGCAAATTTTGCTGCACTTGCTAAACCGAATGATAGGAACACGCAATCTGCTGTAATGAGTCAAAAACATGCAAAGATTGCTCCCAAACCTACTTTTTTTTCTGCTACACATGGAACATCTCGTAGGACAGTAGTTGGGTACAAAAATCCTCAAGCTTTGGCTCATAAACCTACTGTTTTATCTCAGCTTTCGCGTATTATTCCTGCTAGACGTCGTGTGACTCAGTACTGGATTCCTAAATACCTTTTGACTAACTCCAGTATTGAGTCATCAACGTATTGTGCTTCTATGTAGGTTACATGCTCGAGGAAGGAGAAAATTTGGATTGTGGATTCAGGTTGCTCACACCACATGACCGGTATCAAAAAATGGTTCTCCTCCCTCTCTTTTTTGTCATGTGTAGAGAATGTTACTTTTGCCGATAATTCTTCAATTCCTATAATTGCTAAGGGTTCGGTTAGGGTAAATAATCACTACACTTTAAAGGATGTGGCACTTGTTAAAAATTGTAAATACAACTTGCTTTCTGTTTCACAACTGCTAGATGGAAATCTGGAAATTATTTTCACTAAAAATTGCTACAAAGTTTTAAATTCAGAGAGTGAGCTTATTTTTAACATGTCTCAATTTGGAAGAGTTTTTAAAGCTGATTTTTATATGTCTTCCTCTAAGCATAGGTGTCTAGTTGCTAATGATTCAGTGGACATGTATTTTTGGCATCGTAGACTTGGTCACGTAGGCTTTGATCATCTAACGCGTGTTAGTGCTCTTGATCGCATACGTGGGCTGCCTAAGCTTAAATGAGACAAAGAAATTGTGTTCTCTTCTTGTAGACATGCTAAGATGGTTGCAGGTTCACATTCTCCTCTCACAGTGATCATGACAACTGAACATGGTCAACTTTTGCACCTTGACACCATAGGACCTTCACGCGTTCAATCCTTCGGAGGTAAATGGTATATTCTTGTGATTTTTGATGATTATTCTAGATACTCTTGTGTTTACTTTATGGCATCTAAGAATGAAGCTTTTAGTCACTTTAGAACTTTATTTCTTAGATTATCAATTGATCACCCAGGATCTTTAAAAGCAATTAGAAGTGATAACGGAACCAAATTTAAAAATCAATATTTTGATCACTTTTGTGCTGAAAATGGAATAGATCATCAATTTTATTCACCATATGTACCTCAACAAAATGGTGTTGTAGAAAGAAAGAACAGAAGCTTAGTTGAGATGGCTAGGACTATGCTTGATGAATAGCAAACTCCTAGGAAATTTTGGGCTGATGCGATTGCAATTGTCTGTTATGTCTCAAATTGTGTTTTCTTGCGTGTTAAGCTAGGTAAAACACCATATGAGCTCAGGTTTGGACATAGGCCTAGTGTCACACACTTTAGGGTCTTTGGTTGCAAATGCTTTGCTAAGAAACATGGTAATCTTGGTAAATTTGAAGCTAGAACTGTTGATGGCATGTTTCTTGGTTATCAATCTCATGCTAGAGGCTACCGTGTGCTTTTACTCGATACTAACAAAATTGTGGAGACTTGTGAGGTGTCTTATGATGAAGCTATCCCAGGTACTAGCTCAAATATCGCAGGTACAGATCCATATCCGCAGGGGGATGGTATTTTTTTTGAAGATGAGGAAGAAGAGGTGTTGCTGCCCGAAAACTCAGCAGCTAATGACATTATTCCAGCTCCTGATTTTGATTCACAACCAGCACCGACGACCACCATTGCTGGTCCAGATCCTCCTCAAGTCACAAGCTCATCGATTTGTGATGAACTTGAAGAAGAAGAAGCTTGTGAAGTGTCCACTCCCCTCCGGGTTCTCAAAAGTCATCCCCCACAACAAATTATTCGAAGCTTGCACGAATGAGTCACACAGTCCAGGTTTTGCAATCCAAACTCTCATGCTCATTCTGCTTTTGTTGCTTCTTTTGAACCCAAAGATATATCACACGCACTCACTAATGAATCTTGGATTATTGCCATGCAAAAAGAGTTAGAAAATTTTGAAAGAAATAATGTTTGGAAACTTGTACCTCCACCTCAAGGTCACACTTTAATTGGAACTAAATGGGTGTTTAAAAATAAACAAAGTGAGGATGGGGTTGTGGTTAGGAATAAGGCTAGGTTGGTTGCTCCAGGTTTCACTCAAGTTGAAGGTCTAGATTTTGATGAAAATTTTGCTCCTGTTGCTAGATTAGAAGTCATAATAATTTTTTTAGCTTGTGCTGCATCTAAAGGTTTTAAGCTATATCAAATGTATGTTAAAAGTGTTTTTCTTAATGGCTACATAGATGAGGAGGTTTATGTCAAACAACCACTGGGTTTTGAGAATCCAGATTTTCCTAATCATGTTTAGAAACTGTCCAAAGCCTTGTATGGTCTCAAACAAGCCCCTAGAGCATGGTATGATAGGTCAAAAACATTCTTACTTGAAAAGGGGTTTACCATGGGCAAGGTTAATAAAACTCTTTTTATGCTTAAGCATGGCAATGACTCATTATTCGTTCAAGTGTATGTGGATGATATTATCTTTGGTTGTGCTTTTCATGATCTTGTGTCCAAGTTTTCAGCTATGATGAGTTCAGAATTTGAGATGAGTATGATGGGAGAACGCACATACTTTTTGGGGCTGCAAATCAAGCAAACCAAGGAGGGTACCTTTGTGCATCAAACGAAGTATATAAAAGACCTCCTAAGGCGCTTCAACATGGAAAAAAGCAAGCCTCTTCGGACACCAATGGGAACAGCAACAACACTTGAACTTGATGAAGATGGTGAACCCGTGGATCAAAAAGAACATAGAAGCATGATCGGATCACTTTTGTACCTTACGACATCAAGACCGGACATACAATTCAGCATATGTCTTTGTGCACGGTTTCAAGCCTCCCCACGTGCTTCACATCGTCAAGCCGTCAAAAGGATTCTCAGGTACTTAAATGGAACTCAAGAATTTGGCATTTTTCTTCCTTCTTCCTCAACCATTTCTTTGAAAGCTTTTTCCGATGCTGATTTTGGGGGTTGTAGGATTGATAGGAAAACTACTTCGGGTGCTTGTCATTTTCTTGGTAATTCACTTGTTGCTTGGTCCTCTAGAAAACAAAACTCAGTTGCACAATCCACGTCTGAATCTGAATATGTAGCCGCTGCTAGTGCTTGCTCACAAATCCTTTGGATTGTTCAAACACTTAAGGACTTTGGGGTTGATCTAGATAGTGTTCCACTGTTTTGTGAGAATACTAGTGCCATTTGCATTGCTAAAAACACCGTGCAACATTTTAGAACTAAGCACATTGATATTAGGTATCACTTTCTCCATGAGAATGTTGAAAAAGGAAACATTGTGTTTCACCATGTAGATACCGAACTACAATTGGCTGACATTTTTACAAAACCTTTGGATTTCACTCGTTTTTGTTTCATTGAAATAGGGGTTATGCATCCTCATGGCTTACATTGAGGGGAGGTTTTGAAATTTGAGAAGTCTATGTGTGAATCTGAAATTAAAATAATATGAGCATAGCATTTCATACATATATGACTTTGTGATTCCTTTCACATGCTAAAAGTTCTTACTACATTACTCATATTATACATTTTGTAGTTTTTGCTATGTCTAGTAATTGGAATAATTACTTACACTAAATCTGATCATGGTCGAACTTTCTTGTTGTTTTGAACTTGTTGCATGCTCACGAGTGCTTTTAATCATAAAGAATTAATCAAGTAATCAACTCACATGTTGAGTTTTTATGAACAAATATAAGTTGAAAAAAAAAGATTAAGAGAATATGCATGCATCGCACTTCTTCTTTTGAGATGGCTTATCATTGCACTTAGATATGAACTTGGAAGAAGTTGTGTATGACTAAAACCATGTACTTAAGCTTCTGATTGTCAAATGACATAGGCTTGGCTTGGTTGGTTAGAAAAGGGAAGATGCGCGTATAATCTCTTTCAAATATCATATGATCAAAATTTGTGCTTTGAAAAATAATAAAATGCAGCAACAAGTGTCATGCTTTCAGGTTTTGAAATAGTTAAGTTTATGAGATCATGACTTGCTAAATTGGAAATTACATTTGATCTCTATCATGGCTTACACTACTTTATGTATTTCATTGATGTGATATTGTAAGTTACTTGATAGTATGACTTGGATGAGCTTTGTTTTATATGTATATGTTATAATATGCTCATAACAATTAAAATTTGTCTTACAAACCTTGCTGAATACATTGTCAAAGGGGGAGAGATAATTCGTGAATTTTTAAACATAAGTTGATTACACATTGCACATGTTCAAAATTGTTTTTGGCACAATTCTTCTTAGGGGGAGAATTTCTTTTTTTTTCATTTTATTTCGGTTTTAAAAGGGGGAGAACTTGTTTTCAAAACTTTTCATGTAAATAAGCCAATGTTTAGATTTTAAGTGGTGTTGCCAATGCATTCATCAAGGGGGAGATTGTGGGACCTATGTGTGCTGAATACATTGGCTTGTACTGAATACATTGGCTTTGATGATATAAGTTTTAAAATTATGCCAAAACACCCTTTTAGCAAGGTCTGACTCTAGCTCCAAGATTCTGCAAGGTCCGACAATTGGTCTGACTTGTTTTGTCAAGGTTCAACATATTTTTGGGAAGCTCCGGTGAGCTTTGTCTTTAGCTCCGACATGTCTTTGGTAGCTCCGCCATGTCTTTGTTAAGCCCCGATATGTTTTGCTAGGTCCGACTTATGTTGGTTAGCTCCGATATGTTTTTCTAGCTCCGGCTTTTGAGTTGACTAGTTCTGACTAGCTTTGATAAGCTCCAATGCTAGGTTGTACTAGCTTTAGTAAGCTCTGGCGCTAGGTTGTACTAGCTTTGGTAAGCTCCGGCTCAAGCTCTGGTTAGCTTTGGCAAGGTTTGGAGTTGATCGCAGTGGTTTTGCTTTTAACATGCAATGTTTAAAACTTGTTTATATTCTTGGGAAGATTGCTTAGTATTCATTTGCTAAGTTTTTGGCGCGGTTTTGGTTGGTATGGCTTATATTGTTTTACTGTGGTTTTGCAACATGCTTATGTGAGGTGCTCACGTGAGGTGTTGTGTTCGAAACTAATTTTAGTCAAGTCACAGACTTGGGCTCGTACGGATTGATTGTTTATTCATGTACAGGTGTTGCTTGAGTTCAAGACATGGCTGGTGACAGGATCCATTGAACTAGTCTTAGGGAGAAGATGAGGTTCAACAACCAAGTTCGGAAGGAATTGTGGTTGAGTTGATCGGGAGGCTGCGTAGCATGTTTGAATCAAGAACAATGCATATGAAGGTATCGTGGACATCGTTGGAAGATGTTTGCATGTGTCCAAGTAGTGCATGGACGTGGCTAAATGGTTCTGAGGCGTGATGAAGAGATGTGAATGTAAAGAATTGGTCGGAAAGGTCCAACCGACTAGGTTATGGACTCAAGCTGCGGTTGAGTCGTGTTTGACTCAAATATGGAAAGATTTGAGTTGTTTATGATAGGATTTTGTGTGGGTCACGAATTTGTGTTGTTTTAGGAATGTGGGATACATTCCTAAGGTATTTGGAAGTCTTAAGATTGCTTCTATATGCGTATAGAAGAGTCCTAAGCAGTTATGGAAAGTTTCGATTTGTGATTTGAGTAGGATTAGAGTCCTAGTCTAGATTGGATTGGTCTAAGGGCTAGTTATATAAGCAAGGGAGGCCAGAGGTCGTGGTGGACGACTTTGGGGCTGTTCCTCTCATTTTCTATTGAATAAAATTCATAGTTGAAAGGAACTTTTTTGCCTTGTTCGTCCGACTTGTTCTAGACAAGTTTTTCTCGTCGAGTTTTCTGCACAGCACTACCTTTTTTCAGTGGTTTTATCACAACTCAAGTTTTACAGATCCAATTGACGTGATTCTTTTTGGGTTGTCTTGAAAACTTGATTATCTATGATATATTAAAAT
Organism: Tuctoria greenei; assembly: GCA_036927565.1. NCBI lineage: Eukaryota > Viridiplantae > Streptophyta > Magnoliopsida > Poales > Poaceae > Tuctoria > Tuctoria greenei. The sequence goes on from JAYESD010000006.1 coordinate 62,108,025, forward strand.
TTCACTTGATTATCTATCATCTATCAAAATTTCACGGTCATTGGATTTGTGGTTTCTGATCTACACGAGTTTCTTTGCAGCGTTCCAGAACTGTTTTTCTCGGGCAGGACAGATTTACCTTTGTTTGATCTTTCAATCGTAACTTGAGTTTCTCTCAACAGATTTGAGTAATTCTTGTTATGTCGTCTTTGTACCTTGATTCTCTCTGAGATCTATCACTTTTGTCACGGTGAAACACGTTTAGATTAGTCTCACACATGATTTTTTTTTAACAGATCATTTTCTACCGAAGGTGTTGGGATTTAATTGTTTCCGCTGAGTAAGATTTTTTAATCTACCATTCACCCCCCCCCCCCTCTCTGGTAGCTTTTCACGTGCTCTTCGATCCTACATAACTTTGCTCCACTGTAGGTAGTATTGAAAGTAATTAAATGCGCTAATTTCATCAATCGATCCACAATAACCCATATTGAATCATAACCCGCTGAAGTGTGAGGTAAACCAACTATGAAATCCATACCAACCTCTTCCCACTTCTATTCCGGAATCTTCGATTGGTGCAATAATCCAGCGGGTCTTTGATGTTCAGCCTTGACTCGTTTGCATACATCACACAATGCAACATATTCAGCTATGTCCCTTTTCATACCATCCCACTAATAGCATGTCTTCAGATCCTTGTACATCTTCGAACAGCCGGAATGGATGGAGTAAAGTGAGTCATGAGCCTCCTTTAATATCATCTTTCGGGGGCGCTTCTCATTAGGCACAACAATCCATTTTTCAAAACATAGAGTACCACGGTCATCCTCATTGAATCTGAATTCTCTCCCTTCTTGGGTCCTTTCCTTGATTTCCTGGATTTCCTTATCCTTGGTATGACCTTCTCCTATCTCTTGCTCAAGGGTTGGATTCACTTCCATTGCTCCCTTCTCATTCAAAATCCAAGATTCAACCATTCAAACTCCTTGCATAGCTCGGATGGCAACTCCCTAACCGTGAGCTGGTGGCTTGTTACCTTTCGACTCAAAGCATTAGCCACTACGTTGGCTTTTCCAGGATGATAATTGATTCCCACATCATTATCCTTAATGAGTTCCAACCATCTTCGCTGCCTCAAATTCATATCCGTTTGCGTGAATATGTACTAGAGACTCTTATGGTTCGTATAAATCTCGCATCTATGGCCAACAACGTAATGTCTCCAAATCTTTAATGCATGCACTATGGCTGCAAGTTCGAGATCATGCGTAGGGTAATTCTGCTCATGTTTCTTCAATTGCCTGGATGCATAAGCTACTACTCGGCCTTCATGCATCAATACACAACAAAGTTCTTGTCTTGAAGCATCGCAATAAGTATCGAAGCTCTTGCTCACATCTGGCAATACCAACACAAGTGTCATTGTTAACCTCTTATTTAGCTCCTCAAAACTGTCCTGAAAAGCATGAGTCCACTTGAAAGGCTTCTCCTTCATTAATGGGGCAGTCATGGGCTTTGCTATCATGGAAAAGTCCTTGATGAACCGACGGTAATATCCACCCATTCCAAGAAAACTCCATATTTCTTTCACATTTTGCGGCGGTTCCCACTTTAGCACATCTCTAACCTTCCCTGGGTCAACTGACACTCATCCTCCCGAGTTGACATGACCTAAGAATGATATCTCTTTCAACCAGAATTGGCACTTGTTAAACTTGGCACACAACTCATGCTCTCGCAATTTTTGCAACGTCAACCTTAGATGCTCTTCGTACTCCTGTTCACTTTTCGAGTAGATCATGATGTCATCAATGAACACTACCATGAACTTATGCAATACTCCATGAAAACCTTGTTCATAATATACATGAAGTATGCGGGTGCATTAGTCAATCCAAATGACATGACCGTATACTCATAGTATTCATACCGTGTCCTGAAAGCCATTTTGGGTATGTATGACGGTCTAATCTTCATCTAGAAATATCCCGACCGAACATCAATCTTACAGAATATTCTGGCTCCCTTCATCTGGTCGAACAGATCCTATATGCGGGGCAGCGTGTACTTGTTCTTTATTGTCACCTCGTTGAGAGATCGGTAATCCACACACATTCTCTGGGATCCATCCTTCTTATCTACGAAAAGCACTATGGCTCCCCATGACAACGAACTTGGGCGTATAAACCCCTTCTCTAACTGCTCTTTAATCTACTTCCTCAGCTCTGCTAATTCCTTAGGAGGCATACTATATGGCCTCTTTGCCATAGGTGCAGTTCTAAGTATTAAATCAATGATGAACTCGATGTCACGATCAGGTGGCATACCTGGCAATTCCTCAGGAAACAATTCTAGGTACTTATGAATGACCGGAATTTCCTCCAAAGTTACTCCTTCTGCTTTCTCGGTTGTCGGCTAAACTACCTTGAGTTCTATACTAACTCCTTCTTCATTCATCAATTGCACCATCCGAGTGGCACACTGAATCACTCCATTATGCTTCCTTAGCCAATCCATTCCATGTATGATGTCCAAGCCTTGAGAATTCAAGACAATAAGGTTGGCAAAGAAATCTACCCCCTTATGTAAATACTTACTTTTGGACATACTATATTCGTCCTCATCGGGAGATTTAACCAACAAAGTATACTTCAGGTATGATATAGGCATGCTATGCTTTGCAACATACTTTGATAAGATGAATGAATGGGATGCTCCAGAATCAAATAATATAGTAGCGGAGTTGGAGTTTGCGAGAAACATACCAATCACAACAACTTTAGCTTGCTGAGCCTATTCTGCAGATACATGGTTCACCTTGCCACGAGCAAACTTTTGTGGTCCTCGGTTGCCCTGGGTTGATCCTCAATTTGTCCTAGGATTCTGCCTTGGAGCATTGTTAATCTGTCCTTGACCAGATCTTGGACATTGATGAGCAAAATGTTCCGCTTGACCACAAGTATAGCAAGTCTTTGAACTAGTGGTGCCGGAGAAGTTAGGGTGAGGCTAATTCTGAACATAGGCAGGCATATTTGGGCTGGGCGCATGCTGCATTGGTAAGCGATGTGCTTGCATGGAAGGGCGTTGCTGCATTGGCTATTGCAGTCATAGTGGATAAGCAAGGTGGTATGCAGCAGTAGACGGGTTCTAATATGGGGCAGTAGGCGTTGCATAGCGAGGACGAATGTTGCTTCCTTGCGGCTGTCCATGACATGGCATCTTCCTGTTGTGATCTAGATCCATCTCATGAATCTTGTTCTCAACCACAATGGCCTTGTCAACCAGCTTCTAAAAATTTGCATAGTCAGTGTTGAGCAACTGAACATGAATTTCATTGTTGAGAACTCTCATGAACAGATATTGCTTCCTGCTATCAGTATTGACGTCCTCTAGAGCATATCTAGACAATTGAGTGAATTTATTGAGATACTCACTCACACTCATCCTTCCTTACCTGAGGTTTTGAAATTCTTGTCTTCCCAGTATCATGACTCCCTCAGGTACATAGTGAGAACGAAACTTCTCTTTAAATTCATCCCAGGTGATTCTCTCTTGATTTTTATGGGCATTGCAAAGAGATTCCCTCCAATCTGCAGTAGCTCCAACCATCTGGTGTCATGCAAAGAGAACCTCCTCCCTATCACTGCACTGGACTATGGCAAGTTTCTTCTCAACAGATTTTAGCCAATCATCAGCTTCCATAGGATCTGTGGCCTGAGCAAAGGTAGGCGGCCTGGTCCTCATGAACTCTACCAAACGGTTGTGGGGTGGAGGGGGTGGTGGTGGCGGCGGCATGTGGGGCTGATTGTTGTTCTCAGCTTGCAGCTGTCCCATGGTTTGTATCATAGTATGCATGAGCTGGTTCCGCATAACCAACAGCTGCTCAAGGTTGATAGCTCCCTATCCAAGTTCATTGTTGTTCAGAGGTGCTCCGTTGTTCTCCTCCTCACCATTGGCATTCCTTTGGTTGCGAGTCCTCAACATTTGGTAGTGAAAGAATAGCAGAGATGGAAGAATTTAGAATTTGGAAAGAAACACCCATCCTATATGCATCAAGGTATATGTAACTAAACAACTCTCTTATTAAACTAAAAGCCCTATTAGAGGATGTGGAGAAGGATCCTAAAACTCTCTACTACGTGTGGATTTGGACAAAACGCTAAGCGTCCCACAACTTGCACCAAGCACACAAGAACAAGCACACACCAAGAAAATTCAGCACACCATAGCAAACACAACCGAAACGATCTAAACGCTTTTCTAACTTCTAGGCAGGAGACCTAGACTTAATTATGTGAACCGTGGTTGTCCTGGTCGTGAGGCAGCGAAGACGATGGTAGCGGCGAGGCATACATAGGCGCATGCCAAGGTGAGTTGGTCGTCTATGTAGGCGCCAGAGAGATTGCCTCACCAATGATCTCCACGGTGGCACGGACTTGCTCTTGCTTTTCCTTGATGAACAGCTTCTTACGGAGGTAGCAGACCTCTTCCATGGCATCAGCATAGCGATTTCCCAAATTCACTAATACTTCCTGAGATCTATCAATGGCACGAGAACTTATTTGAGCTCCATCTTGCGGTCTTAATACTTTCCTTGTTCCCTTCTTGCGTTGTGGATGTAGCACAAAACTAGTACCTCCAACCTGCTCTCAATAGATGTGACACAATCTAGTAAGTGCATCCAAAGCCACATCATCAATAGCTTGCTCCCTGGTGCATCTCCATGTGGATGCAAAGTGTCGGGTGACCACCTCATCTTTGGCAAGAATAGTAACTTGAGCCCTCCATTCTTCACGTCTATGGCGAGGAATCCTCTTAACAGATTATTCCTGGTGCATTTTGTATAAATCAAGGAACTCCTTCAGTTGCTTAGATGCAAATCCTCCATCGGTGCCGTCGGAACGGAATTCTTGGGCATCACGGTAAACTAGACATTTTGTCCTCCTTTCTGGTTTCACTAGGCTGTGATGCCCTCCTCTGGGCTTCAGGTACTTCTTTTTGTGCAGCGGTTTCCTCCTATTCTAGCGGTTCCTCCTCATCATGGGCTTCATCTCCATTCTCCCCTTGTGCTTCACCTTCCTCTTCCTCACTATCATAGAATTCCACCGTCTCAGTGTCTTCCTCCTCTTCATCATCATAGAGTTCCAACTCCTCAGGTCTTCCTTTGTCGTGTTGGAATGTCTATGCTCAATTTCCTTAGCGGGTTTACTCACTTCTTCCTCCTCTTGGGCTGATTCCATTTGCGGCTCCTTGGGAGGCCTAAGCTTGCTTCCAAGGGGCGGCAAATGAGCTATCTTGCGAGCATCATTTTGGTGTGAGCCATCTATATGAAAACATAGGAATATTAGAAGAAAACATAAATATCAGTTCTGAAATTGCAGTAGCCATAAATTAAGATAATAAGATGTGCATTTGGTCAAAATGATGGAAAAGTGGCAAAAATTGCTGCAGCAGCAAAAAGAACAAATTTTCCCACTTTATATAGCTAGTGGAAGGCAAAACAGTGCAAAATAGGCTAGTTTTGAATAGGAAAGACATCCTAAGTGATTTGTGGTGTCCATTCTACCTAGGCTTGCGTCCTATGGTCAAACATGGCTCTGATACTAATTTGTGACACCCGGTTCCAAAAATGAACCAAGTGTGATGCATATGTGTGCCCAGGATGTTTAACACACATACACAAGTGACTAACAAATGATAAACAGATATAACCAAGTCTCAAGTAATAACACTAATAATAGTACCTTTTACAAACCAAATAGTCTTGAATAGAAGCTCTAAAAGATTGCAGCGGAAAACACTAAACACTAAAGACTCCAAACTCCACAGGCAAGCTTGACGGTAACATGCATGCCTAGAACTCCTCAAAGACGTCCTGGTACTCTACATCAACGTCTGCATTTGAATTTGTTAGGGGAATAGCAAGGGTGAGCACATGTCGTACCCAGCAAGTGTGGGAAAGTATGACATGTAGTTTAAACAAGGAATGGTAATTAAAATGGCTAATTGCATAAAAGTACATTGAAAATAGTTGAAAATGCAATTATATGATCATTAAGTGTGGTCCTTCCCAAAATAATCCAAATAACATTAATTTCAACATAAGTAACCAATACCAGCATTAATAATCTATAATCAAATCATAACTACCCATTTGTCTCAATTTCGTCAATTCCATATTCCAAAACCAATTATTGAACCATTACCAATTCCAAATTTAGTTGTGATGCTTGTTTTGTATGTTTATTGCACCGAATAGAAGGTTTTGCTCTAGAGGGTGCTGTCGATGACCTCTGGCACCAGAATTTTAAAGCTTTTGATCCTAACCAATCTCAAGAGCAAGGCAAGTGCCGTTGATCATTTTGATCCTGTTTTTCAATGTTTTGTTTGCAAAACTGCATGCTTGTGTAAAATTGATGGAAAACCTGTTTATAGGTGTTTACTAGCCTTGTTTGACAATGCTTGTCACATGGAATATATTGTAGAGAGTCAGGAAGGGTATTTTACTTTTTGCTTTGCCCTAATTAATTGGGATGGAAAAACAACCAAATGGCTTAACTGTGAATTGATGCACTCGTGGATGATGTGAAGTGATGAATATGGTTAATTGGTAAAATGGGACTTGGGAGATATAAGCCAGCATGGTTTGTTGATTGGGTTGGAAGATATGGTGGTTTTGCTTGCCTTGGATCTAAGGACCGGTTTATGCGAGAATAAGCCAGGACAACAGTGCCACCACAAGGCCAGGAATGGGTGTGGCTTAGCTAATTAATTAGGTGTATTGCCAGCACTGTTCGGATTGTTATGGGGAGCGGGAAATGGGAGTCTGTTGGGTTTGCAATAGTGGCAGGACTGCCATGTGATCTGAACGACACAAGAGGGGGCCCTTGGTTGCATGTGCTCAGTTGGAGGCATCACCACCGGTGAAACCGCAGTGGGTCTGAATATCCTGGTAGTCCCTTTGTAAAGGCTAGTTTGTGATCTCTTGGCCATACATCTAAGGTAGTGTATTTGGCATAAGAGAGGTTTACTTTAGTCACCGACAGGTGATGAAATCATGAACTTGTGGGTAAAATCGTACAACTTTTGCAGAGTGTTAAAAACTATAACGATAGTTGTGCTATCAGTTAAGAGCACCTGGACAACTTCCATTGTTAGAATGGAACTTGTGATTTTGAATGGTTTGGTTAAGGTCATGGTTTGGGTTGTGATAAATGGACATGGTTGATGATGATTGTAGGAATCTGGTATATGGATGGATAATAGATGATGGATTCATATTATGTTAAATATTTGGGATATGATAGGATTAATTCACATAGACATTGTAGGATGCTTTTTACTTGTTTTAAATGTACTTTTCAGCAAATAGCCATTATTTATTATCATTCCTTGTTTAAGATACATGGCATTATTTTCCCACACTTGCTGAGTACAACATCTGCTCACCCTTGCAATTCACCCCACCAATAGTTTCAGGTGATGTTTGGGAGTACCATGAGGATAATGCGAATTTCTAGGTTGTGCGCTGCCGTCGACTTGCATGTGGATGTAGTGGAGCTGCGCTATCCCATGTGCTTAATTTGCTTAGTTAGATTATTTCCGCTGCAGATAATAATAATGGTCATTAGAGTTTGTACTTTGAGGATTATTTGAAAGTTGTAATAAAGGTACTTATTTACTAGTTGTGCTATGGTAATTTTCTGTATATCGTTTGTGGTTTTGTCATGTATGTGTGTTGAACATCCAGGGCACACTATGCGTCGCACTTAGATTATTTTAGGAATCGTGTGTCACAGAATAAGTCTTCATCGTCATCCGGGCACCATAGAGAGTCGACACATGGAAGCTAACCGAGTTTGGCGCCAGGAAGGCATAAGCCGAACCACCTAGTTGGCCGAACAGAAAGTTGGACCACTTCTAGTGTGCTTCCTCGGGGTGACTTCCAAATTGGTCCCATTGACTGATATGGGTGATACACTGTTGGATGGTCTTAGATACTTATGTTTGTAAGCTATTTGATCCATGTGATACCACATATCGGCGCTTGATTGGCTAGGATGATATTTTGTAGGATTGCTCCCCTCTTATACCTCGTTTCTATAAAAAATACCTGCATGCACTATTTTCAACAAGTACAAATGGAACTAGGTTAGTTCTAACTATAATGCGTGTAAGAAATATACATTCCCTCACATAATTGAGTTATATTGACGGTTGAAATTGGTATATAATGACCGTCAGCACCAACCCATATTGTGGGAAGGCTAACGAGGATGCAAGAGCTCACCTGCAACAGTTCCTTGAGATCTGCAGCACTTCCAAGATCAAGGATGTGTCTCCCCATGCCGTCCATCTTCGATTGTTTCCATTCTCCTTTCTTGGGAGAGCGAAGCAGTGGTTCTATACGAGCCGAAGTGCTATAGACACTTGGGAGAAGTGTTCAACGGTATTTCTCGCCAAGTTCTTTATGTTGGGCAAAACTAATGCCCTACATGGAAGAATGTCCATATTCTAGCAAGATCCTAAGGAGTCTACTCCCGAGGCATGGGAAAGGCTGCAAGAGTACATCCTAGTCTGTCCCCACCATGGGGTGCACAACTGGCTCATTATCCAAGGGATGATCCCTTCCGCTCGTGACCATGTGGATGTTGCTGCTGGAGGTGCATTGTTCTCATTAACGATACCCAAAGAAAAATATTTGATTGAGAAGATGGTGTCCAATCGGGTTGGAGCTCTGAGTGTCTCCAAACCCATCAAAGAGGCATGCACACTTTGAAAGAGGTGGACATTATTGCTGTCAAATTGGGCCTCCTTATGAAGAAGATTGATGGAAAAGCCAGTGGTGAAGTATGTGACACTGCCTGAGCCTTAGACTCTCACATCACATGTGAAGTCCATGGCAACATGGGTCATATGGGTAATGACTGCCCAAAGACTCATGAGGATGCCTTATACGTAGCCAACAATGGGAAGATCAACAACAATGTCTATAATCCAGGAGGTCAAGGGTGGGGCCAACCATGCCCTTTCTTTCAAGGAGGGTACAACAACAATGGAAAGAATGGCAATAAACCCAACTTGAGAGAACTTGCCATTAGCCAGCTGAAGATTAATGATGCCTTATCAAAGAAGCTATCAGCTAAACACAAGACCCTAGAAAAAATTAATGCCAAGACTAAAAGACTATCCCCAGCTTTCAAGAATCAACTGAGCTTCAACAAGATGATGGAAACTAAGTTGGCTCAACTTGTTGCAGTTGTTCCTCCATTGGAAAGTAACAAGATTACGAGACAGTCAGAAGCCCTAGTGGAAAATGTGAATACGATAGCTACGAGAGGTGGAAAGACCACTCCTGACCCACTGTATCCCGTGCAAGAAAGGAGGACAACTGAGAAGGAGAAGGAGAAAGAGGATGTCCCAACTGACATAAGTTTTTTCTGAGCTGCAAAACATGGTAATTCACCAACGAGCTAATTTATAGTCGTTGGGAAGCCACCTGCTAAAAGATGGACAAGGGGGGGCCCCCTTACAGGTCGGCCAAAACCCCTTGTCGATTGAAGTGGGGAAAGAGGCAATAAGGTTTTCTCTCCTCTAACGGCTACATTTGTGCCTCTTATGACCATTGGGGGTGTACACTATAAATGGTGGCCGTGAGGAGGACCTCTCTTCACACTTCACCTCATTTTTCATCTCCCCAAGTCACTCTCTTGCTCACATTGTTTTCTTGCTCTTCATTGAAGCACTCTTGCTCAAATCCAACCCAAAAAGATTTGCTTTCATTTGCATTTGCAAATTGCTCTCAAGTTCTTCAAGGAGAAAATTCATTGAGGGTTTTGTTTCCACTAACATCACTTCTTTTTGAGTTTTTGCCTTGTTGTGTTCTTGCTCGTTGTGGCCATGAAAGGAATTAAGAGGTTGTCCGGGAAGAGGAAGGGGGTTGCAAGCTCAAGCCATGGTGGAGATTCAAGTGCACACGTCTCCTCCTTTGCTACACCCAGTCCATGATGGAGGAGTGTTTATGAAGACACCCCCATGGGTGAGAGAAGCAATCCGCATCAACTTCTCCACGAAAATGACCTGAACATACAAAGTGAAGTTGAAGATTAAGCACGCAAGCTCCTCCAAGATCGTGTGTTTTATCACATTAAAACTTATGATCCGGATTTGATCTCCAAAATTAGTAAGGATTTCGAATTGTTTTCCATTTGGCATGCATTAGGATGGAAGAATTTTGCTAACATAGAGGAGAAAGGTTAACGCCTTCTCACTATACAATTCCTTTGCACCCTCAAAATAGGATTTCATGGTATTACTTTTAGATTATTTCAAAAAGAATACAACATCCTATGGAAAGAATTAAGTGAAATCTCAGGCTTCCATAAATGTTGCTTGCTTGATTTAGACACTTTGCCTAGATTTAACAAACAATGTTTTTGGCATGAATTGGTTAGTGAGATCACATACAGTGCTCCTAGAAATAGCGACTTGCAAAATCCTACCGTACGCTTCATGGATAGATGGGTGGCATTGACTATGTTCCCTAGAGGAGATGTTAGAGTAGTCTGTGATGATGAACTGAGGATTTTATTTGCAATGGTTAAGAAGATAAGAGTTACTCCAGTTATAGCTGTGATGACACAATGGTTAGATTATATTTCAAGGACAGGGCTAATTGAGTGCACTTCATTGATTACCCACAGTGCTACTATAGTAGGAGCATTAGAATATACTTCATTTGAGTACATTGAAACTGAATGAGAATTAAATAATGAAGATTATCTAGTGCGAGGACATACCCTTAGGCATGATCATACTGGCTCTTTGATATTTTTCTATCCCGACTTTATCAATGAAATTCGGTTACCTAACCCGGATTTTCATTTGTAAAAATGTTGGAGACTAACCATTGATCTTCTTTCCATCAAGGAAGCTAGAAGAAGTAATGTCTCTGGCATGGTAACTAGAAGCTGTGCAAGGAGTGAGGTCATGGGCATGCCTCCGACAAACTCCCTGGTCCATGAGTACAGAGGAAAAGGACCCAACGGATAATGCAACCGTATGGACTCAACCTCAATCATATGAGGCTGGAGGGCCGTCTTGGATTGTATGGCTGAGTACCACATGGGAGCCCTCCCTATCCACTTCAAGCTCTAGCAGCTTGCCTCCAATGTCAATGAGAGGACGTCGTTCCTTTTTGGCTAGAAGTCATCATGACTATAGCCAAGGACCTCACTAGACGTATGGGAGACCTTGAAGTGAGGATGGGAGATATCTACAACACACTCCAAGAACATGCCCAAGACACCACAGATTGGCAATAATACATGGACACTCAGTGCACAAACTACAACTACATGCTAAAACAGCAGCAAGCCTATCTCGCGGCATACTTCCATCATCAAGGGTTTAACCCTTATCGCGGAGGTGATTGAATAACAAGATTGGGGGGGACCCCCACTAGAGGTAACTTGTATCAAACCCATTGCATATTTATTTTCCACTGATCCACTATTCACTTTCCATATAATTTTTTTCCTTTCAATCAAATAAAGATGTGCGGTAAGAATTATTTAGAGATCACATAGATGAAATGATGAATAGTTGCTCTGTTTTATTCTTCCTAAGTACCTAGTTTACAACTTGCTACTCTCCAAATATTGCTTTCATTGGCCTAAATTAACTTTGCCTTGACTTACAAATTTTGGGTAGCAAAAACTTAATCTAATTCTAAGTTATTGTGGGATTTGAGATAGTGATAGGGCTACTATTCCTAGTTTGAAAGTGAAACTTAGATTTCCAGAGAAATTCTAAAAATTTTTAAGTTACACTCATTTTATTGGAAATACCTACCAAATCCATAAGATGTTTTACACTGATAGACATTATGCATATGGAATTTGCTTTCACACTGTGCCTAGTCAAACTAGTATAGTCCAATGTGAGAATTCATTCATTCCTTTTGAATTCAAGACTTTCACTTGCACGTGCTATACTTCTAAACTAAAAGTTAGCAAAATTCAATCATATCATCATTCCACAATAAAAAGGGAAACTCCATGCCTTTCATGCTTAATAATCTCTTCAAATTTATTGCATAAAAAGGGAGTAGAAGACATGGATACAAGAAAAAGAAAAAGAAAAAGAAAAGAAAATGCATGCTTACATCAAAAGCATGAGAAAAAAAAAAGAGAAAAGAAAGTAGTTGTGTTTCATACCTGCAATAAAGTGAGTCCACATAAAAGGAGTCATCTCAACATCCACTTCCACTTCAATTCTATCACACATGCACAAGTCTTGAATCAAAAGGTTTTGAATTGAGTTCTCCTAAGGCTTACTCTTTTGACTTAGCAATATTATGTGTTGCAAGTATGCCTAGCTCCACACATATGCCTTATTTAAGTGGTAGGATTAGTATAGGCAAAGGCCTTGGTGAGGATATATTTCCACTACACAGAAAGGAGTAACTGAGAGAAATAAAATTGAGATACTTAGATTCTAAATTGAAACTCTCCGGAATTTAAGTGGAATGTGACATCTAGGCTATGCGTGCTCCATTTACTGTTCTATCTTTCAACTACCCATGAATACAAAAAGCATAAGCCCCATAATAACTTAAGAAGGGTAAAGTACCATAGCCAATTTCTGCAATACTAGGTAGAGTATTTTGTTGTGCACTTTGTACCTTTTAAGGAGAGAACATTGTAGCAACTCCTGATCATCAACCTAAAGCCTTGACTTTGCTCGGGACGAGCAAATGATAAGCTTGGGGAAGTTTGCTGACGGCTGTTATATCAAAATTTCACCCGTCATTAGAACTCAATTCCATGAAGGATAAGTCATTTCTTGCACACATCACCTTTCTACTTAACCTATTTCCACTTGTTCTTGGAAAAATAGTGATGTAGGCTTTTTATGCTGGAATTGAGGTAAAAAAGGGAGCAATCCTAAAAAGTATCATCTTAGCCAATCAAGCACCGACACATGGAATCACATAGATCAAATGGCCCACAAACAAACGTATCCGAAGAGATCCAATGATTTATCACCCATTTCAGTCAATAGGGCCCACCTAGAAGTGGCCCGGAGAAAGCACACGCAAAACGGAGCCAAGACCAGGTCGGCCGAACACCCTGTTTGGCCGACTAGTTCCTTGCACCTAATGTGGTCAACTTCCACGTGTCGACTCCCTGTGGTGCCTTGATAACGATGAAGACTGATTCACGCGTTTTTGGTGGCGGGAACCGATCCTTCTCCAACTATAAATAGGATGCTCTACCCCTCACTTCAACACACACCACTTGAGCTTCATTCTATTATATCCACTATTTTCCATAGTCTTAGAGGAGTTTAGGCTGTAGAAAGGAGAGTCTCTAGTCCCTAGTCCAAATAATAAAAGGAGTAGAGGGAGTCTCTCTTCCCAATTCCACATTGGGAATGGTATGGCTCATGTATTCATTCTTGTATTTGTGACATAATGTATAATAAAGATATTATCTTTAGTCTTCCTTTATACATATACTTGGATGAAGCATTTCTTGTTTGATTGTGGAGTCCATGTATGTGGTAGGAATAGTCTTTATGATTATGACACAGTTATCATAATCATCATAAACACTACAAACCCCCACTAGTCTAATTAGCTATGATATGATCATGTTAATATGAATAATTGTGCTATGTATCAAGATTGGTTTCAACAATGATTTAGTTCATTGCCTTAGGATGTCTTGCGCCTCGGCTCTTAAGGTATTTACATAATATACTATCATGGTGCTAGTATAGCTAAGTAGCATTGAATGTTTTGTAGACTCACAGATTGAAGAGGTAGGCAGTAGGTGGTGATAGCCCTATTTGTCCTTTGTAGCCCTCCACGTTCACCACATGCTCTTGGCGGGAGTTGTCCTAGTTTTGCTAGGGGTAAACCCATGCCCGATGTGTTGAACAATTAGCATAAGGATTCACCATTGACAAGCTCATTAGTATCTAACCTAGGATATGTATATGTATAATAGAGGCATTGTAGGAGAAACTCACTAACTCTTAGTCTAATCTCCATAGGACCTATTTATCCCCCTTAGAATAGAATGCTTTTGTTTGTGTCACACTACCTTCAGTTATCAATTATCCATCCTCACTAGAACCCTGCCTAGACCATTCTACCATTTCCATTTGATGATTGCTACACTTCCACCTAGCCTCCCCTTGGGATAAAATAAATGACACCCTTGTAATACTCTTTTAAGGGGAAATGCTACATCGATAGTTTCTGTGCGCTTGCAGAATTTATTCTGTACATAAGAAACGTCAACTACGGTTCCTTAGGATCACATAATGAACTTCGCAAGCGCACGGAAACTATCGGTGTAGCATTTCCCCTTAAAAGAGTATTCCAAGGGTGTCATTTATTTTATCCCAAGGGAAGGCTAGGTTGAAGTGTAGTAATCATCAAACGGAAGTGGTGGAATGGTCTAGGTAGGGTTCTAGTGAGGATGGATAATAGGTAATTGGAGGTAGAATGACACACACAAGAGCATTCTATTCTAAGGGGGATAAATGAATCCTAGAGGGAGATTAGACTAAGAGATAGTGAGTTACTCGTACAATGCTTCTATTGTACATATACATAGCTTGAGTCAATTACTAATGAATCATGTTAGTGTTGAATTCCTATGCTATGTTGTTCAACACATCCAGCATGACATTACCCCTAGCAATACTATGATTATTCCCGCCAAGAGCCTGTGGCATAGCCGAACGTGGAGGATTACAAAGGACAGATAAGGCTGTCACCACCTACTGCCTACCTCTTCAATCTGTGTGTCTACAAGACATTCAATGCTACTTAACTATCCTAGCACCATGCTAGCATATTATGTAAATACCTTAGGAGCCTAGGCACAAGCCATCCTAAGGCAATGAACTAAATCATCATTGAAACATATGTTGATACAATGCATAGTTTTTCATATTAATATAATCATATCATAATTAGTTAGAATACAGTGGGGGTTTATAGTGTTTATGATGATAAAATGGGATCATTATAGTGCAATCATACAGACTACGCCTACCACATAAATGGACTCTACAATAAAACAAGAAACACTTCATCCAAACATACGTATAATGGAAGACTAAAGATAACATCTTTATTATGAATAAAGTCACAAATACAAGAAGGAATACATGAGCCATACCTTTCCCAATTTTGAATTGGGAAGAGAGACTCCCTATACTCCTTTCCCAATTTGAAATTGAGACTAGAGACTCTCCTCTCTACCACCTAAACTCTTCTAAGACTATAGAAAGTAGTGGATACAATAAAATGAAGCTCAAGTGGTGTGTTGAAGTGAGGGGTAGGGGTCCTATTTATAGCTGGAGAAGGGTCGGTTCCCGCCAAAATTAGTGTGCGAATCAGTCTTCATCGTTATCAGGACGCCACAAGGAGTCGACACGTGGAAGAAGACCGGGTTTGGTGCAAAGAAGAGGTCGGCCAAACAGGGGGTTCACCAACCTAGTTAGTGCCTATTTCTCATGGGCTTTCTCTAGGTCACTAATTGGTGGGTCCGCTTGACTGATGTGGGTGATACACTGTTGGATCTGCTCAGATACGTCTGTTTGTCGGCCATTTGATCCTTGTGATGCCATGTGTCATTTCTTGATTGACTTGGATGGTAATTTTTAGGACTGCACCCCCTCTTTCACCTCAATTCCTGCATAAAAAGTCTGCATGCACTATTTTTCCAAAGACAAGTGGAAGTAGGTTAAGTAGAAAGGCGATGTGTGAATGAAATTGGGATATAACAACCGTCAACAAACTCGCCCAAGTTTATCCTTTGCTCGTCCCAATGCAAAGTTAAAACTTCAGGTTCATGATCAGGAGTTGCTGCTATGTTTTACCTTTCAAAAGTACCTAGTGCAAAACAAAATACTCTATCTGGTTTTGCAAAAATTGGCTATGGTACTTTACCCTTCTTAAGTCATTATGGGGCTTATGCTTTTTTCATATTCATGGGTAGCTGAAAGATAGAACAGTAGACGGAGCAGGCATAGCCTAGTTATCAAGTTCCACTTATGTTCCAGAGAGTTTCAATTCAGATTTTATGTACCTCAATTTGATTCCCTCAATCACTCTTTTTTGTGCAGTGGAAATATATCCTCACCAAGGCATCTGCCTATACTAATCCTACCACTAAATAAGGCTTATATGTGGGGCTTGGTAGGGAATGAAAGTAGGCATATTTGCAACACATAATATTGCTAAGTCCAATGAGTAAGCCTTAGGAGAAATCAATTCAAAACATTTTGATTCAAGACTCGTGCATGTGTGATGGAATGAAAGTGGAAGTGGATGTTGAAATGTTGAGATGACTCCTTTTGATGTGGACTCTCTTTATTGCAGGGATGAAACATGGCTACTTTCTTTCTCTTTAATTTTTCTCATGCTTATGATGTAAACATGTTTTTTCTTTTTCTTTTTCTTGTAGCAATGTCTTCTACTCCCTTTTTATGCAATAAACTTGAAGAGAGTACTAAGCATGAAAGGCATGGAGTTTCTCTTTTTATTGTGAAATGATGATATCATGGTATTTTGCTTTCTTCTAGTGTAGAAGTATAGCATGTGCAAGTAAAGTTTTAAATTAAAAAAGAAATGAATAAATTCTCACATATGACTATACTAGTTTGACTAGGCTCAATGTGGAAGCAAATAGCATAAGCATAAGGTTTATCAATGTAAACCATCACATGGCTCTGGTTGGTATTTTCAATCAAATGAGGGTAACTTAAATCTTTTTAGAATTTCTTCAGGAATCTAAGTTTCACTTTCACACTAGGAATAGCAGCCCTATCACTATTTCAAATCTCACAACAACCTAGAATTAGATTAAGCTTTTGCTACCCACAATTTCTAAATCAAGGCAAAGTAAATTGTAGCCAATGAAAGCAATATTTCGAGGGTAGCAAGTTGTAAACTAGGGACTTAGGACAAATAAAACAGAGCAACTATTCATCATTTCATCTATGTGAATTCTATATGAATCTTACTGCACGTCTTCATTTGATGGAAAGAAAATCTACATTACTTATTTTTGAGTTTTTTCTATGCAAGGTGAATGGTGGATGAATGGAAAATAAGTATGCAATGGGTGTGATAAAAGTTACCTCAAGTGCGCCCCCCGCTTGTTCTTCGACCACCTCTGTGATAAGGGTTGAAGCCTTGATGATGGAACTATGCCGCGAGATCGGCTTTCTGTTGTTGTAGCGTGTATTTGAAGTTTGTGAACTGAGTGTCCATTTGTTGTTGCAAGTCTTTGGTACCCTGGACATGTTCTTGGATTGTGTTGTAGATGTCTCCTGTCCTCACTTCAAGGTCTCCATTACGTCTAGTGAGACCCGTCATTCCTTGGCTATAGTCATGATGACTTCTGGCCGAAAAGGAACAATGTCCTCTCATTGACGTTGGAGGCAAGCTACTAGAGCTTGAAGTGTATAGGGATGGCTCCCATCCGGTACTCGGCCATTCATGTCAAGACGACTCTTCGGCCTCATACGGTTGAGGTTGAGTTCATCTGAGTGCATCACGTGTTGGATTCTCTTCCTCTTGGTACTCATAGACCGAGGAGGTTGTCGGAGGCATGCTCATGGTCGCACTCCTTGCACGGCTCCTAGTTACCCTGCCAGAGACATTACTTATTCTATCTTCCTCGATCGGAAGAAGATCAATGGTTAGTCTCCGACATTTGCACAAATGAAAATCTAGGTTAGGTAACCGAATTTCATTGACAAAGCCAGGGTAGAAAAATACCAAAGAGCTAGTATGATCATGCTTAAGGGTATGTCCTCGCACTAGATAGTCTTCATTAATCAATTCTCGTTCAGTTTCAATGTACTCAAATGAAGTATATTCTAATGCTCCTACCTTAGTAACAATGCGGGTCATCAATGAAGTGCATTCAATTTGCCCTGCTTTTGAAATATAATATAACCATTGTGTCATCATGGTTTTAACTGTAGCAACATTTAATTTATTAATCATGGCAAACAAATTCTCAGTTCCTTATCACGAATTACTCTAACATCTCCTCTAGGGAACATAGTCATAGCCACCCATCTATGCATGAAGCGTAAAGTAGGATTTTGCAAGTGGCTATTTCTAGGAACCCTACATGTGACCACACTAGTCAATTCTTGCCAAAAACTTTATTTATTAAAAGTAGGCAAAGTGTCTAAATCTAGCAAACAACGTTTATGGAAGCCTAGGATTTCACTTAATTCTTTTGGTAGGATGTTGTTTTTTTAAATAATCTAAAATTAATACTATCAAATCCTATTTTGAGGGTGCAAAGGAATTGTATAGTAGGAAGGTGTGAACCTTCCTCCTCTATGTGAGCAAAATTTTCCCATCCTAATGCATGCCAAATGGAAGAGAATTCGGAATCCATACATATTTTGGAGATGAAATCTGAATCATAAGCTTTAGTGTCATAAAACCCACGATCTTGGAGGACCTTGCATGCTTGATCTTCAACATCACTTTGTATGTCGAGGTCGTTGTCATGGAAAAGGTTATGCGGGTTGCTTCTCTCACCCATGGGGGTGTCTTCATACACACTCCTCCGTGGACTTGGTGTAGCAATGGAGGAGAGGTGTGCACTTGAGACTCCACCATGTCTTGAGCTTGCAGCCCCCTTCTTCTTCCCAAACAACCTCTTCATTCCTTTCATGGCCACAATGTGAGACCTATGTGAGACCTGCGTTGACACACAAAGTTTTGAATATTGCTGAAAAGCTCACTTAAATTATCCGAACATGCGGGAATCCATTTTGCACTGTCTGAACTTCATCGCACGTGAGTTGCACGTGTTTTCTCGGTTCGGATTGTCCGAACTTTTCTCACGTGACTTGCACATGTTCGGCACTTAGGATTGTCCGAACTTTCACACATTTGAGATGCACGTGACTCAGCACAGGTTGATCTTTACAAATGTGTTTTTAAGCGTAATGTTACCCTTAATGATTTAGGACTGTCCGAACTTTCTCAATGCATATTGAGAGTAATAGTTATTATGTAGAGTTTTCTTATAGAGTTCCGTTGCTCTGCTCTGCTCTGTTTAAGTCAGAATGTTTCGAACTTGCTTTTGGCTTATGAGAAGGTTTGCTTAGTATTATTTACTAAGTTTTTGATGTGTTATGGCTGATTATGGTGGTTAAACATTTCTATGGTTTGCAACATGCTTGTGTGACGTGCTCATGTAAGGTGTTGTGTTTTTCGGACTAATGAGAGTCAAGTCGAGGACTTGGGCTCACAAAGATTGGTTGTTTGTTCATGTGTAGGTGTGTCTTAAGGTCAAGACATGGCTGGTGATGGGATCCATTGAACTAGTCTTAGGGAGAAGATTAGTTTCAACAACCAAGTTTGGGAGGAATTGTGGTTGAGTTGATCATGAGGTCACACAACATGTTTGGGTCAAGAACAATGCATATGAATGTATCGTGAACATTGTTGAAAAGTGTTTGCACGTATGAAAGGGGTGCATGGACATGGCTAATTCCAAGACATGGTGAAGAGATATGGACGTGAAGATGTGGCCGAAAAGGTCCAACCGGCTGGTTTATGCCTCAGGTTGTGGCTAAGGTGGTTATGGTTTGTTTATGGAAGGTTTCGTGTTAGTTCTGGTTAGATTTCGTGTGGGTCTCAAAGTTAAGTTGTTTTAGGAATGTTTAGGACGTTCCTAAGGTGTTTCAAAGTCTTAAGATTGCTTCCATCTATGTATTGAAGAGTCTTAAGCAATTATGCTAAGTTTGAGTTAGAGTCCAAGTAGGATAAGAGTCCTAGTTTGGATTGGGTTCACTATGTAAGAAAGGCTGATACTAGACGTGCCCGAACGAAGAAGGGAGATGAACAAACTGTGTGTCTCTGTCATCGTGTCTCGCATTACGTTGTCATCAAAGACGGGCGGCAAGGCGGGTCGCAGATCAGACTAGGTGCGAGACACGCTCAAAGGTAGTGTGTCTCCTTTTGCTAAGTCATAACATACGGGCTTTACGAGGTCATTCGAGACTAGCAAGGCACGTGTCGCCCATCATTGTGAATGAGAGACACGCTCTAATGCAGCGCGTTCCTGATATTTTCAATGATCCGAGACATTCTTTATGACAGCCTGTCACACATTTGTTGACTTATCTGAGATGTGTTATAAGGAAGTGTGTCTCCTTTATTTAGATAATCCAATACATCTTCTTTTACAGTGCGTCGCGAATTGTTTACAGGCAAGATCAGTGTGGCGCTAACAAGAGACGCTCCCTGCTAGACGCATGTCTCCTATTAGGTGCCCCCACCCCTTATTATCCTGGTTCCTGGCTGCATCTTCGAGCTAGCCAGGATTTTGCAGCCGCATTACCTGTCTCAGCAACATACACTTATAGAAACATATGTAGCCAAATGTCTCCTATTCATCCAGCTTAACATGTAACTAATCAAATATTAAAGTGTACACACATTGACCAATCAAATATTAACAAGTGTAAATCGTGGTTACCAAGTAACTATTTACATAGAATTCCCCTGTTCATCCAGCTTAACATGTAACTAATTTACACAAAGTGTCACCTAATCCTCTATTGGGTAATGAAATTCTCCATTTGAACTAATGATTTCAGAAAAGATAAACCTGCATAGGACGTCTCTAACTTGCTCAAGGCTACGATCTTCAGCGTTCCTTAAGACAGGTCCGTAGTCCTCCCACACGATAAAATGAGATTTAGCAAAATATTAGTAATGAAGTAAAATAAATGCACTTACACATACATTGCAATTAGGTTGCTCTCCAAATAAAGTCATGTGTATGCAGACATGGAAGCCACATGTGTTGCCCGGAGCTTGTTGTGGAACGTCGAATGCAGTATGGTGTGTAAGCTGTTGGTGTTTTTCTTTTACTTGTCCAAAAGCACTAAACAAAAATATTCACAGTTCATGTAAAATTATTGTGCAAGGAAACTAAAGTGAAAAAGGAACTTAGTCATCAATAACGGAAGGGATATCATTCCATGACCGAGTCTTTCGCTCGCCAGTTTTTTCATCTATCAGCCTTGAGGAGTCACGGTACCAGACCTGCTCGTACCGCATAGATATTGCTATGATTACCCAATGTTTACCCGTGTTGAACGGTATGACTAGGAGGTCATTATCACTGCACTGTTTCATTGCCTTCAGAAAATATAGAATAACTTCTTTTTTGCCCTTCGCTGTTTGCAGAAGAGGTTTTGCTGGTACTTGCGGGACAAGATATGCAGCAGACGCGTTTTGCGTGTTATGAAGAGCATGTTGTTGCTGGTACCTACATGTAAAATGCCAAATTTGTCACATATAACACTTGTATTGAGTATGTTGAAGAACCTAGTTTTTGAGGAGACTTACAATGCGAAGCAGCGTATTAGGGAGACATCAACGTGTCGAGGTTGAAAAGATCATAGAGATCGGACCATGAGATTACAAAAGTGCCATCACCCGAGAGAAAGTGTTTATCCTTCAATGACACTAGTATGGTATCACACTTTTTTGCAATTTTCCATGTAGTATTGATGAAGCTGAACACAAGGTTTAGGAACTTGTTTGAGTGTGGTCGCAGTTAACATCGGCTCTCCTAGTTCATACTTCGGGTTTGCATGTGTCATAGCTTTCGACGCCCTTGGGTTAGGTTCTGACTCTTTCATTGGTTTCTTCCAACCTTCCTTCTTAATAATCGCTGCTGCGGCAGACCTTTTTTCTTGGCATGCTTTGCCGACGGCTAATCAGATGTAGGGTGCAGGGCACTTCGAGTGCGAGGTGGAGACTGACGTGGCTGCTCTTCAAGTGGAGAGTTTTGCGGCAGCTAAACAGTTGGAGACAGATGCGGCTTCTATCTAACTAGATGCAACTACTCTCCAATTGGAGACTTCTGCTACTTCTCTATAACTAGAGGCAACAATAGCTCTGGAATTCGAGACAGATCCATCTGTTCTGGATTTGGATGCAGAAACAGACGTGCCTCAGGAGACATTGAAGCAGTCGATGTGGAAGCTGTTGTTGTTGCTGCTGCTGGGTCAACAACAATAAGACTCCGTCTCCACTGAACCCTTCTAGTAACCACATAGTCGGTTTTGTATCTCCGCAGAAACAGACCTGCCGTGAAGAAATGTTGTGATAACAACAGATCAGGGAGTAACAAACCTGGGCCGAAATTTCACAAAAGCGAAATCTATCCCAATCAGCACCTATTGATTCCTTATCCATCTATTGGTAGCCTAGTACTTCCATTCGTAAGGAAACAATTCGAGATATTTGAAAAAAGAAAGATAAAATTTGTCTCATAATTCCTTTCAATCACCGTTTGTTTTCCCTCGTAATGCGTGTACCATTGCTTTGATTTTTCCTTGAGGGAAAAATGAAACAACTTCCATTTGAGAGTTTCTTGTGTCATGCCTTTAATTAAAAGGCAAGAACACAATTGTTCAAACTCTCGCAGATGGTGGTAAATGTGAGGACCGGGGTAGTGAGATTCCAGAAATCACATTGGGTTGTGTCATGCGATGTGGCACCCAATAGCACACAAGAAAAGACATAATAAAGATATAAAGTTTTTATTTTTCAATAAGATATTATTTACAACATAGTGTACAACAGCAGTAGACACGCAGCGGAAAGTACATACGCACATTCTCGACCTATCTAAGCTCAAGAGAAGTCGTCCATGCCCACAGATGCTTCTCACTAGCAACACGAAGATTATAAGGCAGCGGCGTGGTGTCACATGAGAGATACCTCTCGGCAGCTCGAGGTCTCACGGATAACCCACAATAGCAACAATACAATAAAACCTGGAAAACCACATATAAAGCAACCATGAGCATGAAGGCTCAGCATGACTTAACCGTCTAACCTAAACATGGAACTCTACATGCTTGAGACTTATAATATAGGAAAGTTGTATTTGCATAAAGGACTCGCCTATTAGTAAATCCTTATCTCTGTTTTAAGGTAGCAAATGACATCCCCTCAGCATGGCACATCACAGAATCCACAATAAGACAAGAAATGCTTCATCCCCGCTGTTACATGGTCAATGATGCATAAGCTTTATTCAAGTTAAATGTTTAATTGTAAACTTATATGTGCCATTTATAATCCATACAAGTTCATACAATAATAATCATAGCAGCATATACATAATATTTCAACTACTCTTTATTACTACGTCATGACTCAGTGAACAAGTATGCTCCATCCATAACCGTGAGCGATGGTGATTTGAATCAATAACACCCGGATAGCATGACACATACACCCACACTCGGAGCTGCTAAGACACACTCCACTGATGTTGTATGACCTTTCACTCAACACCTACACGCCGAACCGGTCCCATCGCTATGAGCAGGAGGCCCCCACACGGAGCGTGACTGTGCCCACTGGCAGGTTTACAACTTGCTGCTCTCGATCCACACCTATAAGGCCGTGGCTTATGCCTCGACGCTATGGTGGATGAGTTACATTGGTTTCCTTGGTCCCATATATCCAGTATGCCTCCAGTATAGTTCAAACTCGCCCAATAGGGCTGCACACGACATGGTCCTCAATCAACACAAGCAAGGCTATGCACCCGAGACCATGTTCCACTGCATCCTATCTTGCTGTCCAATCTCATAGTCAGTTCATAAACCGTTCTCTATAATAATCAATCCTGGTGACAATGTCGCTATCTCGCGAGTGGATTCCAACCACTCAACTTCTACCTGCTTCCCTACAACATTAGCATGTCAATTCTACGTGTTGAGCTATAAACTTGCCCATATACTCCATTGGATTGCGGGTCATGCATTTGGAGTATTCAAATACAATAGACCTAATGCACAATTCATATACTAGTCAACATAGTGATAAAACTTAACTTTATAAACGACTTAAATGCAAACCGGGGCTTGCCTTAGGATGAGACTCGATAAATGTCAACTGTTAGTTGCTGGATCTTCCCCCGGAGAATCTGTCATGGCAGCTCCAAGATGGCAATCCTTGCCTCTGAATTGGACTCCTCGTCAATCGCCTTTGTCGCATGCACTATCGACATGATTAAACATAAATGAGGAATGCAATTAATAATGTAATAAGTGGAGATGCCTTATAACTCGAGAAGGTCCAACTTGGAAGGAAGTGAAAGGTATGCCTCTGATGTGCCCAGAAACAGAGGAAAATCAAGTAGACAAAAATAGATTATAGAATCAAGAGAAGTATGCCTTGTACAAAATAATAAGTTTAGAAATGAGTAAACATATGAATGAAGAGGAATCCTCATGCTGTACCAACACTACAGTAAAGGATATGTGTTGACCCTACTGTAGGGGAAAAATATTTGAACTTAGCAAAGTGGACTTTGAAAGAATTGAATTATGAACTTCACTAACACAATTATGTGATGAAGTCAAAAATTAAGTAGATGGTATTGTGAGATGAACACTAATGGAGCTGGGAATTTTGTAGTAGTCAACAGATGTCATATAGAAGGTGGTAGCAAAATTTCAGACTTTGCAAAAAAGTTATGTGGTCTCTAAAATTCCAACAAGGTTTTGGCTTCTCTTAATTTTGGTATTAAAACTGAAGCTTTTACGTGGCTAAAAATGGATGATCTTGGTCGAGGAGGTCTCACTGGTTCTATGAAAATTTATTTCATAAATTTATGAGCTTCCTATAGTGATAAATTGATTTTTCAATTTTGAAGGGAATTCTAAAAATGTTTCTGTACATTTTTTCAATTTTCAATGAAATTTGAAGATTGGAACACTGTCTGGTACGGTAAATGAACTCCAATGAACTTGAATTTTTTACTGGAGCTCAATGATATTTGAAATTGTGTTCTGACCAAATTGGGAATTTTGCAATTAAAAGAACGGTGGTAATTAATTTCCCAAGTAATTAGCTCAAAGGAATTAATTATGAAAATTTCGGAACTTTCATGTCCAACAAATTGCTCCACTGCAAAATTAGAATCAAGATGAGTCTACCAAAATTTATCGGGAATTAGTTGAGCAATTCTACTAGGAGTAATTGACTTTAGAATTTTGCTTCAATTATATAATTATTTTCTAATTGAGAAATGTTTAAACCTCTGCCGGGTTACAGAAATAAAGCCTGCCAGCACACAAGATCCCGTGGCCGCAGAAGATCCCCACTCGGGGTCTTCCCCAACCTCGCGCCAGCGGTCCGAGTGGCGGCGTGCAGCGGTGCAACCCGGCTGAACACACCTCCCCTGCCTTCGCCCTACATCCTATTCTCTGCAGAGGGTACTTTGATACGAGGAAGATCATGGAGGGGTCGCCATGGCTCGGTATTGGCCGAAACCTCGTTGCCGACGGCCGGCGGTGGAAGGAGTTTGCCGGTGAACTTGCTAAAGCTCGGGAATTGGTAAAACACCTCGGAAATTAGTCTCACAGCACCAGTACAATTCGTAGAACATGTTACAGGATCCTTTTGGCACAAAAGAAGGCCGGAGCTTCATGCTCGACGGCAAACAGCAGCGATTTTCATGGCGGTGGGGAAAACTCGCTTATCTCCGTGCCTAGTCAATAATTCTTCAATTTTCTTCCTCTAACTGGTGCGCTAGGAGGTTGGGAATGTATTTTCTAATTGGATTAAAGAAAGTTTGCACCTAGAAAACGAATTGATACGCAGACCTAGGAGGATGGTTATGAAAAAGCTGTCGTGAAAACCTAAAATACCGTAGTTGTGGTCCATGACTCAATGGAAAATTTTTTGAGCACGAGCAGCTCGGGTAGGCACACCTTTTTGCAGTTTTAAGTGAAGCTCGAAACAGCCTAGAACTTGGGCTCCACGGTGGAACAGAGGATGTTCATGGCGGCACTCCCCGACGGCCGGAAAAGACCTTGACCCTCCACCGATTTAAGTCAGGGAAATGAACAAGGATTAGAAGGAGAAGGTGTAGAGTGTTTCCGTGCTTCACTTTGCTGCAGAGGGCGCAAGCAAACCTGGCTTGAAGTGCAGGACGAGCAGGAACAGAGGAGGGCGCAGGTTTCTGTTCTTGTGGTGGAGGAAAAACAGAGAGAGAGCAGTAATTTATCTTAAACTCAGCAGGGAAGTAGATGAAGACTCAGTTGGATGAGGTTTTTATCAAATTTCAGGTGTTTGCTTGCCTGCTTGATGGGTTGGAGCGCAGCTCAGCTGCCGTGAAGCACAGAACAGAGCAAGGCAAGTCCGTTCTGCTCAATCGAGTCACTGACCAGTGGGTCCCACCTTGATTCACCCTCACCCCTTCTCTGGTCATAAATTCTCCCAACTGCATTTGTTCAAAAATGCCAGATATTTGTGGGGAGGCCAAATCAAAGGTGTAGAATCATATTCTGGAATTCAATTCCATACTTGGACAAGTTTCATCCCAATTCAAATTTTGATTTTGAATTAAAGTTGATTTCAATGCATACAATGAAATCAATATCAAATGGCCTTCAAAAATTCTAAAAACATGCAGGGCCACTATTTGGAATATTTGAAATCCACTGGTGAGCTCAGATTTTTATTTTGTCAAGGGTTGAACAGGAGCATGTTTTGAATATTTGCATACCTCCCATGAAGTTTGAATTCACTTGATTTTTCATTAGACCTTTAGATTTGTTTTCTCATCCCTGTTTTTGTTCCTCCTAGCAGAAGTTTGTACTTTAGAAATTAGGGCTTTTACAGTAACGATTTTCACATTACGTTCCTGAGAAGGATTGTTCCCGAACATGGCTAAAAAGCCAGGGCGGATTTCATAGCAGGTTGAGCAAAAAGGTTCCGCCGACCGCGATGGCTCGTAGAACTCGTCCTTGGGGGCAGAATATGAAAGAATGGTGGGCTTCTCCATTTTGGTGTTGAAAAGGTAATAAGTAAAGAAAAGAAAATAGATATGAGGGTGAACATGGTTCAAAAATCAACACCAACTGTTCCCTAGCAACAGCGCTTGAAATGCTTGTCTGTATTTCTTACAAAAACAGAATAATCCGCAAACGCACAGAAATACCATAGTAGCACTTCCCCCTTCAAGAGTATTCCCAAGGGTATCCAACTCAAGGAACATGTGCGAGATCTTCTAGCTTGTTCTCCAAAGGACACACTGTTTGGTGGGTAGGCAAGGATTGGAGAAAAATTCAACGGTTTGAATTCTAGGCCATAGTAGTCTACGATAGCTACTTGCTTTGGGCATGGGTTTACCCCTGGCAACAGGACAATTCCTGCCAGGAGCCTATGGCATAGCCGAACATGGAGGATTACTAAGGATAAATACAGCTGTCACCACCTACTATCTACCTCTTCAATTTGTGGATCTACAAGATATCCACCTATCAACTCTAACCTAAGCACCACGCTTAATTTCAAATTCACAACTCTAATCATTTCAAATGAGAGCTACGACTAGATCCTATAATAAATTAAAGCACTAAACCCACAAGAAGTTATGTCAGCAAACTACCATGGAATAGAAATCAAACTAGTATTGATTTCACAGAAAGTTCCTTACTCGATTCCAGCAGAACTTCCGTAGAGATACAAGTGTGGAAGAGGGACTTGACAAGCCCAAGCCTCCTCCTCCGAGCTCATCCTCACTCTCTTTCTACTTGGCTGGCCACTTGGGAAGCTCTAAACCTTATGAGTGGAGTGCTATTCTCAAACTTGTGGAGTGTGTGGAGTGAGGGAAGGACAGGGTATTTATACACGAGTTCAGTCGGTTTCGCCACAATTAGCGCACGCATCAGTCGTTACCGCCATCAGGGTGCCACAGGAGGGTGACGTGTGTCATTTGACCGCTTTGGCGCTAGGGCCAAGTCGGCCAGCCAGGGGGTCGGTCGACCTGGTCCAGGCCCCCCTTGGTTGTGCTTTCTCGAGGGTGCCTGCCAGGTGGGACCTGACCCCCTTCCTATGTTAGTCGCCATTATATCTCCTCGTATACGCCTAGGAATGAGTTATGGATCCATGTGATGCCACATGTCATTGCTTGATTGGTTGAATGGCAACTTTTAGGATTGCTCCCTGCATTCTTGGTTATTTTGTGGCTTAATTCACCTGCATGCAAATAGACACTAACACTTGTGGAATTTGTTAGTTTTAAGTCCTACCACTACGTTGTGTTGTCCAATTTATAATCTTTATGTTGTGAATTGACACAAATTTAGTATGTAAGGACCATCAACAGTGACTCCCACCAAAAGCCTGCATTGTAGTTGAACATGGAGGATTACAACGGATGGATAGGATTATCATCACCTATCGCCTACCTCTACAACTCGTGGACTGCGATGCATCCGATGCTACTTAACTATCCAAGCACCACGCTTGCATGCAGAGTAAATACCTTAAGAGTTGTAATACAATATTCATCCTAAGGCAATGACTAACCTAAACTTGTTGAACCAAAGTTGGAACCAAACACTATGTTACTCATAATAACATAACTATGTGATTACCCAATTAGGCTATAGTGGTGGTGTATGATGTTTATGATAACATGATATGGACACTATGATCATATCATAATAACTTCTACACAAAGCACATACATGGACTTCACAATCAAACAAGAAACATTTTGCCCAAGTATATGAAAAAAGAGAGACTAATAACAATATTATTAATATGCACAAAGTCACAAAAGGATAGAAAGATACATGAGCAATACCTTTCCCAAATTGTACTTGGTACTAGAGGCTCCTCTCTACAGCCTAACATCGACTAAGGAACTAGGAGAACTAGTGTATACCAGAGAGCGAATGATCAAGTTGTGTGTGAAGTGAAGTGAGGCTTAACCCCCTATTTATAAATAGAGTAGAGGTGTTTACCGCCACCAAAAGCACGCAAATCAGTCACCGTTGTTATCAGCTCACCGCAGGAGGTCGACATGTGGAAGTTGACCATATTTTTTGCTCTTTCAAGGTCGGCCGAGCCAGAGGGTCGGCCGACCAGGTCAGTGCACCATCCGCGATGTGCTTCCTCCAGGTGGCTGATAGGTGGGTCCTCTGACAATTTCGATGCGCTACGTCATTGGATGCCTTCAGATACTCCTGTAGGTGGGCCATTTGATCCATGTGCTACCACATGTTGGTGTTTGATTGACTAAGAAGGTATTCTTTATGATTCCTCCCTTGGTTTCACTTCATTTCTGTATAAAATACCTGCATGCACCATTTTCTCCAAGTACAAGTGGAACTAGGTTATTGCTAAAAGCAATGCATGTAAGAAACGCCTAGTCCTCCACGATTATGAGTTATATTGATGGTCTAAAGTGGTACTCAACGACTGTCAAAAGGTGGCTTGACGGCGGGAGTATGGGTTCGAGGCGCGAAAAGGAGGTCGGCTCGATCTGGATGCAGGGCATCGTCTAGTTTGTACCAATCCTTCCCTCGTGGCGTGGAGGGGAATCAGGAAGTAGGTCGGGTGCCTTGGCATCCCATCCCACCTCATCATGCCCTGTCGGGTCGATTTTTGTTGGGGGGGGGTAGCTTGATCCAAATGCAGGGCGCAATCAAGCCTGTACCAATCCTTCCCTCGCGATGCGAAGGGGAATCAGGATCTAAGTTGGGCACCGTGGCATCCTGACCCACCTCGTTGGGCCCCTGCGGCCTGACCCCCTCCAAAGGGCAATGGAAGAGGGCCAAAGTCTTCGTTTGGGAAATTAGTGGCCTTTCTTTTTCAGAGGAGTCGAGCCCCTGATGGAGAAGGAGACGTTGGCCACCTGAGCTTTCCTGCATTCCTTAAATTTGGAAGAAACAACAGCCAGGAAGCCAAGCTTGATCATTGACAAAGAAGTTTCGCGTCGGGGATGAACGTGAAGTCAACGGATCAACCGATCTTGGGGGCTGACGAGGCTTGGAGGTGTCGAAGTCGTCGACCTCCACAAGTATCACTTGTATAGGAATATGATTTTCTCGATTGTGATGTGTATTCTATCATGTAAACAAACTACTCATCATGTAATATGGGACCCTTTTAATGAAAAAAATGTTTTCTCCCTTTATCCAATCTTTCATCCGATCAATCTCTTTCTGAAATGGAGCCTTTGAGTTTTTGTTACTCGCTAGCCGTAGGTGGAAGGGCTCGGACTACTTTGAATGGGGAAAAACAATTCTAGATCGAAGTATCCTAAGATTCTGGTCGAGCCTTGCTGGGCGACAGCCCCCAATCGCAACTTTCATGGTCATGATCAAGGTTGCTGTCCGAGCCCGGGCTTAAGGTCAGAGCCACAACATACAATGGGAGTTCGTCTTTATGTGACCACCGTACTCTTTGATGTCAATGCCCATCACCCCACGGGCATCTCATCTTCTGTCATGGTGAGCATTCACACACCGTGCGAGACCTATTGATGGCTCGAAGGGGTAGGACTAGGGAATTTTCCTCGAAGGCCGAATTCTTGAGCCCGATGAGCTACTTTGCAGGTGAAACCCGATCCACTCGTATTGTTCGGGGGACGGAACCATATGTCTGATTTTGACAGACCGTATGATCGGGGTGTGGTGCTCGCATTTCATTAGTCTCTGCTTAGTCTGTCCGCACGGATCCCAAACCTTCCGATGACCCGAGCAGCTCGTTCCCGACCCTTCGCTAGGCTACCATGGGATAGCTGACTTGGGACCCAGGTATGGACCGTCGAGGACATCAAGGGTATCTCCTACCTAGGATAAATATCCTATGAAAGGCTATCACACGGTCGTCCATCCCTTGCTGTGGTTTGTCCTGGGTGGTCTCAAAACTCTGCGGGGCCGACCTTCAAACCCAAGACCCGTGTGTACCCAGCAAAAGGTCGGCCTCTTATCTACCCTTCCTCTATTCGTGGCTCGGGGTCATAGGAGGCGCTCCCTTAGTCCATATGGTAGGAATCCTAGTCGAGTCCAACAGACAAAGGAGGTGGTTTGCCGAGATACCTTGGCTCATAGGGTTTGTTCCACTATGGTTGTGTGTGGCTATCGTCGACCACGGCAGTTGCCTGTTGTCGTGTGCGGCCTTTGTTGGCCTCGAGGCCACCTGGCAAAGGGTCCCCTTTGCTAGGCCTCGTGGGTCGGTAGGGCATGCCCTCACGCTTGGCCTGATGAGGACTCATCATGACTTGGTGTCAACATTGTGATGAGTTTATGGATGTCGAGGACGCGGACTTTTGCACAGTGTGTTATGAAATGGGTGGTAGGAAAGTGAGTGACTTTTCATGTATAATCAGAATGTGTCATTTTATATCAAGAGTTGATAATGATCGACCAGGACGGTTCATTTCAGTTTACATGTATGTACATAGACATCATCGGCACGTGGCCCTCGGGTGATGCGGGACGAGCACTTTGATCCACTCATCACGCCGCGATCGGGGTGCTGCCTAGTCATGTAGTTCTTGATTCCCCAGGCTCCCAGTCCAAGCAACCAAGCTTTTTCATCAGCTGGTGGCCCTTGACTATTGTAGTGTAGGCAGATCGGTCTACTTGAGCGCCGTGCTTCGAAGGGTGACTTGCTCGGCGTCAGTTTCTCAGTTCTTCATGTTAAGCTCTGTTGTTGGTCGGCAGCCCCCGAGTGCCATGGGGTAAACGGTTTGGCCTGCTTGCCATGCCATGGCTGGGGGGGATGCTCAACTATGGTCCTTCGAGTCTTCGTGCCAAGCTCCGCAGCTGGCTACACGTATGCACATTCGAGCTTTTTGATGTTTGTGTAGAGTTTGGCAACGCTCGAGGAACTCGGCTTGCGATTGTTGCAACAAGCCCGCCAGACTCGAAGAGAGCGGCGGTCGTCAGCGCGGTGGTTGTTGGTTATGGAGGGTGGGCAATCATCATGTGGTTTCCAGTCCTTCACCTGCCTTCCCCTTGTTGGAGATGGCAGAGCGGACCGTCTCGTGGTTGTTTGCCGTCGACCGGTGCCTCATGTACCAAATTGTGTGAGCTGTGGATCTGATTAGATATGGGAACGGAAGGCAGCCGGATAGCCACAGTTCTGTGCCAGCAGCAGGTGCCTCATCTTCCAGGCTGCACCGTCAGTCGGTGCGTTCGAGCCTGAAAGAGAGGGACTGACAGTTGTTGGTATCTTGGCGCTTGGGGCTTTGTCTACCAAATATTGTGAGCAGTTTGCTGCAAACGAAATGGTGTTGGGGTGCTAACGCTTGCGTCCGGCCCGTCGATTCTTGGAGTGGATCCTTTCGATGGGGACAGAGGCTAGGCCTGGCGGTACCGTTGCACTGGGATGCCCGTGACAACATCTGGTCCATCAGTGCCCGAAGAGAGAGACTTCGGGGCAAGTATGGCGACTGGGCTTGTCGGCATGTTCGAGTCGAGATGCCCACGCCGGTTTTTGGCCTATCGGCGCTTGGAGATGAGGTTCGAGACGGGGGTGGAGGCTGGGACATGGATGCCAGCATCCGACCCACTGGCATTCCGTCAAGCCGTCGAGGCGGTGATGAATGGGAACGTGTGGTAGTCCCCCTACATAGCTTGCCAACTGTTGGCGTTCAGTTTATCTATGAGTACAGTTGATACTTCCTAAGATATATTAAAAAATCATACTCGGCAATGGTGCCAGAAATGCTTGTTGGTATTTCTTAACGTCTACAGGTCATCCTAGCTGCAAGGCTAGTTCTGTAGAGGCACTAGGCTAACCTAAGCCAAAGCAAGATGAGTTCCGCAAGCACGCGGTCAGTACCGCTGTAGCATTTCACCCGAGAGTATTCCCGAGGGTATCATATTCTTTTATCTCAAAGGAAGGCAAGGTAGAAGAGAGACAAGGTCAAGGATAGAAGAGGGTGTTATAGTGAGGGATTCAGTAGGATGGATAAATGAAGTGATGAGATACTGTGACACACACCTAAGCAAACTACTCTAAGGGGTAGGAATGTCCTAGTGGAGGATAAGTTAAGTACATAGAGGGGGAGAGCTACTCCTACTGTGCTTTAGGTATTCATATACATAGTCAACTATTGTACATATGGCTATGCTAACTACGAGTACTAGGGCTTAGCCCTCCAACATATCAGACACGGGTTTACCCTTGAGAATATCAGGACGGTTCCCACCACGAGCCTGCGGTGTAGCCAAATGTGGGGGATTACGAAGGACGGATAGGGTTGTCACCACGTGTCGCCTACCCTACAAACCATATGTGTACGAGAAATCCAACACTACTTAATTATCTAAGCACCATGCTTACATAACAAGTAAATACCTTAAAAGCCTAAGTACAAGCACCATCCCTAAGGCAATGGTTGACCTAAACATCGTTGAAACCAATGTTGGAATCAAGCACTATTACTCATATAAACGTAATCACATTAATAGCTAATTAAACTAGAGTGGAGGTACATGATGTTTACGATAATATAATATGAGCATTATAATTTGATCATAATGAAATCTATACCTAACACATGAATGGAATCCACAACCAAACAAGAAACATTTCATACAAGTATATGAATAAATAAAAACTAATAATAACATTATAAAGCATAATGTCACAAATACAAGAGAAGATACATGAGCCATACCTTTCCCAATTTGGACTTGGGACTAGAGGTTCCTCTCTATAGCCTAACCTCCACAAAGGTACTAAGAGCACTAGTGTAATAAAATACAAAATGCTTGAGTTGTAACTATGAGAAGTGAGGCACCCCCCTATTTATACACGGAGTAGAGGCGGTTTATGCCTCAATAAGTGCGCGAATCAGTCTTCACCGCCTTCAGGAAGCCATGATGAGCCAACACATGGAGGAAGACTGAGTTTGGTGCCAGGGCCAAGTCGGGCCACTAGTGGGGTCAGCCGACCTGGTCCTGGCCCCCCTTTGGGTGTGCTTCATCGGGGTGACTTCCAGGTGGGCCCTTATCCCGTCCCGGGTGATATACTGTTGGATCTCCTCGGATACGCTTGGGTATGAGTCATGGATCCATGTGGTGCCACATGTCGTCGCGTAATTGGTTGGGGTGGCACTTTTTAGGATTGCTCCCCCTTATTCTACATCATTTCTGCATAAAAACTTCTACATGCACAATTTCTCCAAGTACAACTGGAATTATGTTAAATCTAACTATGATGTGTGTAAGAAATATTTATTCCTTCACATAATTGAGTTATATTGATAGTCGAAATTGGTATATAACGACCATCAACAAACTCCCCCAAGCATACACTTTGCTCGCCCCGAAGCAAAGATAAGGTCTTAGGTTGTTGATCAAGAGTTGCTATAATGTCTTATTTTGCAAAAGTACCAAGGGCACAATAAAATATTCTACCTTGCATTGAATAAATTGGCTATGGTACCTCACCCCATTTTCTTAGACATGATGGGCTTATGCCTCATCCATTTCTTGTGTGGGTTGAAAGATAGAATAGCAAAATGAGCATGCATCACCTAATGTTTATGTTCCACTCATATCTCTGGACAATTTCAAATGGTGTTTGGATTTAAGTTCTTCAATTGATGCACTCAGTCACTCCTATGTCGAAGTGGTATTTGTATCATCACGAAGGCAACACCTTTCTTGTCGTACATCTAAATAATGCTTGTATGTGGAGCTTGATAGGGATCAAGAGTAGGCATATTTGCAACGCATTTATTGCTAAGTCAAAAGAGTAAGCCTTAGGAGAAAACAAGTCATACTTTTGATTGACATTTGTGCAAGTATGATGGAATATTTGTGGAGTGGAAAACATGAAGATGACTCCTTTGTATGCACTCTCTTTATTTGTGAGGATGAAACATGACTACTTCTTCTCTTTTCTTTTTTCTCTTGCTCTTGTATATAAGCATGGATTGTTTTTCTTTTTCTTGTAGCAATGTCTTCTACTCCTCTTTTATTTTCGAATATTTTGAAAACATTCAGTATTATGCAAGGAAAACATCTAGTGTAGAAGCTTAACATGTGCCTGTGCAATCTTGATCTTTAAAGTATGAAAAAATTCTTACATAGGTCTATACTAGTTTGACTAGGCTCAATAAGAAGGCAAATAGAATATGCATAGGGTTTATCTAATTTAAATTATAATATGACTTTGGTAGGAATTTATATCAAATAAGGAACTCCCATTTTAAATATTCACCGAGAAATTAAGTTTCACTCTTAACTAGAGTATTAGCAGCTCTTATCACTATATCATATCTGACGACAACCTAGAATTGGACTTAGCTTGTGCTACCCACAAATTCCAAGGTTAAGGTAAGAATATTCTAAGCCAATAAACTACATATTTAGAGAATACTAAGTTGTAAGCAAGGGACTAAAGAAAATAAAACAGAGCAATTATTTATCATTTCAACTTATGCAAAGTAAAAATATTCTTACCACACATATTTTATTTTATTAATATAACCTATAATACATTATTTTTTAGATGCAATGGTGGTGGAAAGAAAGAAATAAAATGAAGAAATGCAAATGGGGTGTGATACAAGCTACCTCAAGTGGGGTTCTTCCCCCAAGCTTGCTCTTCTCAATCTCCATGACAAGGGTTGAACCCTTGATGTCGAAAACAGGCCATGAGGTCGGCCTGTTGTTGCTGTCGCGTGGTGTTGACGTTGTTGAATTGTGTATCGATTTGTTGCTTCCAATTGTGGGTACCTTGTATGTGGTCTTAAAGTGTGATGAAGATGTCGACGGTCCTGACTTCAAGATCTCCCATCCGTTGGGTGAGTTCCACCATTCCTTGGCCAAGGTAACGATAACCTCAGGCCAAAAAGGAACATCGTGCACCCATCGGTGGAGGAGGCAAGCTACTAGAGCTTGAGCTCCCTTCGGGAGTAGTCCTCTCTTGCCATGACAATCCTCCTGCCTCATACGTTTGAGGTTGCGTCCAACTGGGTGCATCACCTGTTTGATCCACTTCCTCTTTGTATTCATAGGCGGGAGGGTATCACAGTGGCATCTCCATGGCCGCTCTACTTGAATGGCTCCTTGGGTTCCTGCCAGAGACATTACTCCTACGAGCCTCTTTGATAGGCTGGGGAGAAATGGTTAGTTCCCGACACTTATATAAATGAAAATCCGGGTTAGGTAACTGAATTTCATTTACATGGCTGGTATAGAAACACTAAGGATCCATCTAGACCATGTTTAACAGTGTGTCCTTGCACTAGATAATCCTCATATATTAAGTAGCGGGCTACTGGAATATATTCGATTAAAGCATTTTCTAGAGCCCCTACCTTCATAGCAATGCGGGTATTAATGAAGTAGATTCAATTGGGCAAGTCATTTTAGTGTTTTCTAACCATTGTGACATCATAGCCTTAAAAGGAACTATTTTAATATTTTAAAAATGGCATAAATGGTTCTAAGTTCATCATGGTGCACAATACTAACATCACGTCTAGGAAACATAGTCATAGCCACCCATCTGTACATGACATGTACAATGGGGTTTTGAAAGTGAATATTCCTATGGTTCTTGCACACTACTTCACCAGTTAAGTCTTGCCAAAAACTTTGTTTGTTAAATTTAGGCAAAGCATCTAAATCTATCGAATAATGTCTATGGAAGCCTAGGAGTTCACTAAATTCTTTCCATAGGATAAAGTATTATTTTTGGAAAAAACCTAAAAGAAACACCTTCGAATCCTAATTTAAGGGTGCATAGGAATTGAATGTTGAGGAGGCATAAACCTTCCTCATCTACTTGATCATATTTATCCCATGCTAATGCATGCCAAACGGTAAAGAATTCGGAATCCATACCTATTTTGGAGATTAGTGGCGAATTGTAGGCCTTCGTGTGGTGAACTCATGATCTTACAGGATGTTGTAGGCTTGCCGTTCAACGTCACTCTTCAAGTCGAGGTCGTCGTTGTTGAGGACGTGGAGTGGAGCATCATCTTCCTCCATTGGGACGTCGTCTTGCGCACCTCTCCGCCATGGACTTGGTGTAGGCTCATGGGAGAGGTGTGAGCTTGAGTTCCTCCAATGGCTTGATCTTGATGAAGGTCCCTTCCTCTTCCCAAACAACTTATTCATGCTCTTCATGGCTGCACACCTTGAGAACAAGGACAACTCAAACTCTAAATGGGTTATTTTAGTGAAAAAAAATGAAAACCCTCGACAAATTGTTTTGTCAACTTGAGAGCAACTTGCAAATGCAAATGCAAAATGCAATTGAGAATCAAAGCAAATCTATTTGGCTTGAACTTGGGAGAAGTGTTGCAACAAAGTGCACAACAATTCTTGAGCAAGTGCGGGAGTGAGTTGGGTAGGTGAAAATGAGGTGATGTGCGAAGCAAACAACTCACCCGGGCATGTATAAATAGCGTAACACCCCCAATGGTCATAAGAGGCATGAATGTAGCAGTTGGAGGAGAGAGCCAAAATGGCACTCTTCCCAGCTCGGTCGACTAGGGGGGTCAGCTGACCTATAGGTGGGGCCCCCTTGTCTTCCCTTTTGGCATGTGGCTCAACAACGGCTATATTTCTAGCTGTTGGGTGAATCAACCACAAAATTGCTTTGAGAAATTGTTTTTCAAATAGAACTTCCCCAAATTCAATATTTTTATTTTTAGCTTTTCTAAACATGAAAAAAATCTAAGTTGAGACTACAAAATTCCCAACCCTCTAAAAAAATCATAACATGCTATGGGAAAATGCAAAAAATCCAAACGGGAAAATCCAGATGATGGTGAAAAAATAAAAAAGAATGAGTATTGGCGAGGTCCCATACAAATTCGATGAGATGGATTTTTCTCCATCATCTTGACGCTCATTTTCCACCCTCTGGCCCCAGAGAAATGGGAACAGCTGGCTCGCCTTGCTTCTTCCACCACACCTTCCTTGGCGCTCTTGTGGGCTTCGACCGTTCAGACGGTCCCGACTTTTCCATCTTTTTAAATTGTCGAGGTGGATAAAAAGATGGAGTATCCTCATAAATTAATTTGCTCAGGAATGCTGTGAGGAAGTTCACTTGGGGTGGTGTAACTTCAACCTCCTTGATATGTTTGATGTTCGGGCCATACATTATTTTGATCATGGAGCATTGCTCCTTCCTTGGCCGAAAGTCAAGATTTTCCTCCTTGCCATTGATATGGAAGCGGATTTCTCTGGCTCTTACATTGATACGAGCATTCGCAGTGCCAAGGAAAGGGCGCCCAAGAATGAGCGGGGTTTCTTTCTCGCTCTCCATGTCGAGCACTGAGAAATTCATGGGTACGAAGCAGTTCCTGATTTTCATTGGGACATCTTCAGCGATACCCACAGGGTAGCAAACCGATGAATTGACCAGCAAGAGCTGCATTGATGTTGGAGATAGCCTGGTAAAGTTCATCTGGTCCAAGACCACTTTTGGCATGACACTGACACTTGAGCCAAGGTCACAAAGGGCCTTGTCAAAGTGTAGTTTTCCAATGGAGCAGGGTATGGTGGG
The DNA here is from genome assembly GCA_036927565.1 of Tuctoria greenei. Lineage (NCBI taxonomy): Eukaryota > Viridiplantae > Streptophyta > Magnoliopsida > Poales > Poaceae > Tuctoria > Tuctoria greenei. Next base: position 62,146,393 of record JAYESD010000006.1, read on the forward strand.
ATATTCAGGGTCCTTTAGCTAGTTGCCTTCCCGTAGATAGACCATGTTGACATTTTCTACGGGAGGCTTGGGTTGCCCCGGCATCTTGTCATTCTCTAATTACGAGACAACAACTGCCAATTGAGCTAACTGGTTTTCCAACATTTTGTTGCAGCTAAACTGGTTCTTGAAGGCAGAGGCTAGCCTCCAATCTTAGCATTGATGTTCTCTAGGGTCTTGTCATTAGCCGACAACTTTCTAGATAGGGCATTATTGATCTTCAGTTTGCTAATGGCAGACTCCCTCAAGTGAGGCTGGTTCCCATTGCCGTTTTTGTTGTTTTTGTAGCTCCTGGATGATAGCCATTGTTGTTGTTGTAATTCTCGTTGTTGGCCAAGGATAAGGCATCCTCACAGGTCTCGGAGAAGTCACTCCCCAAATGACCCGCGTTGCCACAAACTTCACATGTCATGTGAGAGTATAAGTCTTGGATGGTGCCAAATACTTCATCACTGGCTTGACGGTGCAACTCCTTATTAAGGAGGTCCAATTTGACAACAATCATGTCCACCTCTTTCAAGGTGTGCATGCCTCGCTTTTGAGGTTGTAGACGCTCATCATTCCACCCCATGTTGGAAACCATCTTCTTGATCAGCTCCTTAGTTTTGGGCACCGTAAGCAAGAAGAAGGCTCCTCTAGCAGCAGTATCCACATGATCACGGGCCGACGAAATCAGCTCGTTGTAGAAGTTTTGTGTGATGAGCCAATCATCCATCCCATGGTGGGGACAGGCTAGGACATACTCCTGCAGCCTTTCCCAAGCCTCAGGAATGGATTCCCTGTGCTCTTGATGGAAGCTTGAAATTCTTCCATGTAGGGCGTTGGCATTAGCTTTTCCCAATAGGAAGAACTTGGCAAGGAATGCTGAGGAACATTTCTCCCAAGTATTTATAGTACTTCGATTTGCGCACAATGCTGCTTTGCTCTCTAGAGGAGGGAGAACGTAAACAGTCTAAGGCGGATGGCATCATGTGCAACATCCTTGACATTGAAAGTGCTAGAAATCTCGAGGAATTGTTGCAAGTGAGCACTAGCATCCTCGTTGGTTTTCCCATAGTGATTAGGCCAGTCTTGATTTCAATGTTCACGTCTCCCGTCTTGACATTGGTCTTAGTAGGCAGAGTGTCAGCAAATGGAGTCGAGAACTCACGAAGGGTCTTCTAGGCCATTGGATTGGATCATGATGGTGCGGGGGTGACGAGTTTCCTAGCCGACAAGATCACCCAAGGAGGAATGACACGAGGTTGAACACTTCTCAGTAGTGACTCGGGATCTTCTACATAGTCACCCGACAAACGGAAACCGATCATACACTACCCTGTTTTCACATCAAAGAATGCAAAAATAGAAGAGGGTTATCCTACTAAAAATCTACTAGAATCCTATCTACCACATGATCATGCAAATCTTATGTGCCTTCCCTGGCAAAGGCGCCAAAAATGCATGTTGATACTTCCTAAGATATACTAACAGAATCATCCTCGGCATTGGTGCCTGAAATGCTTGTTTGTATTTCTTAACATGTACAGGTCATCCTAGCAGCAAGGCTAGTTTTGCAGAGGCACTAGGCTAACCTAAACCAAAGCAAGATGAGTTCCGCAAGCTCACAGATAGCACCGCTGTAGCATTTCACCCAAGAGTATTTCCTAGGGTAGTGTATTTGTTTATCACAAAGGAAGGCAAGGTAGAAGAGAAACAAGGTCAAGGATAAAAGAGGGTATTCTAGTGAGGGACTCGGTAGGATGGATAAATGAAGTGATGGGGTAGTGTGACACACACCTAAGCAAACTGCTCTAAGGGGTAAGAATGTCCTAGTGGAGGATAAGTTAAGGAGACAAAGATCTACTCCTATTGTGTTTTAGGTATTCATATACATGGTCAACTAGTGTATATATGGCTATACAAACTACGAGTACTAGGGTTTAGCAGTCCAACATATTGGGCACGGGTTTACCTGTGAGAATATCAAGAAGATTCCCGCCATGAGCCTGCGGCGTAGCCGAACGTGGGGGATTACGGATGACAGACAGGGCTGTCACCACCTGCCGCCTACCCCTGCAAACCGTGAGTCTGCAAGACATCCAACTTTACTTAATTATCTAAGCACCATGCTTACATAACAAGTAAATACCTTAAGAGCCTAGGTAAAAGCACCATCCTAAGGCAACGGCTAACCTAAACATTGTTGAAACCAATGTTGGAACCAAGCACTACAATACTCATATTATCATAATCATATTAATACCTATTTAAACTATAGTGGAGGTACATGGTGTTTATAATATTATAATAAGAGCATTATAACCAGATCATAATGACATGTATACCTAACACATGCATGGAATCAACAACACTTCATCTAAGTATATGAGTAAATAAAGACTAATAATAATATTATAAATCATAAAGTCACAAATACAAGAGAAGATACATGAGCCATACCTTTCCCAATTTGGACTTGGGACTACTATAGCCTAACCTCCACTAAGGGAATAAGAGCACTAGTGTAATACAAGAAAGAATGCTTGAGTGGTGTGTGTGAGAGGTGAGGCAACCCCCTATTTATACACGGAGTAGAGGTGGTTCCCGCCACAATTAGTGCACGAATCAGTCTTCGCCGCCTTCAGGGAGCCATGAGGAGCAAACACGAGGAGGAAGACTGAGTTTGGCACTAGGGCCAAGTCGGGCGACTAGGGGGGGGGGGGGGTCAGCCAACATGGTCCTAGCCCTCCTTCGAATGTGCTTCTTCGGGGTGACTTCCAGGTGGGCCCTTATCCTCTTCTCGGATGATACACAGTTCGATCTCCTTGGATACTCCTGGGAATGAGTCATGGATCCATGTGGTGCCATGTGTCGTTGCGTGATTGGCTGGTATGGCACTTTTTATGATTGCTCCCCTCATTCTCAATCATTTCTGCACCAAAACTCTTGCATGCACTATTTCTCCAAGTACAAGTGGAATTATGTTAAATCTAACAATAATGTGTGTAAGAAATATTTATTTCTTCACATAAATGAGTTATATTGATGGTCAAAATTGGTATATAACGACCGTCAACAAGTACCAAATGCACCACGCATTCTGGCTCGAGGCGGCCTAGCTACTAGGACATGGGATGTATACTAGTTCAGGCAGGGTGCCCTACGTCCAGTTCAGAGATCTTTTCTTCTCATTATCAATGGCGGGGGAATACATGTATGAGGAGAAGACCTAGTGCTCTAGCAGAGGGGAGGAACAACCCTTAGATTGGGTTTCTTCCTTTTTTCCCTCTCTTGTTCGTCTGCTTCGGCCCTCTTTTATAGGCGAGGGCTGACCCTATAGATCCTAGCTAGTTCCATCCTTTCTCATACAGGAGGTAGGTTCTTACATACTTGTTCCTATCCATTCGCTCCTCGTGGCCGGGTTGTACTACTACGCCTGTCAGCGTCGCACCTACCTCATCCGGTCACATCATGTCTCTGGTCAGTGCCTTAGTGCTCAGGCTAGCATGTTGTGCACGACGATATGAGACAGGACGCGCAGAGAGTTGGTAGCAGCATCGGCACGGTCTTCCACGCGTAGTTTCAGAGAGTACGACCCGACCCCTGTGGTCGAGGCCCGACTGAGTGAGGGTGGGAGAGCCCCGCTGAGCGGGGGTCGGCAAGTTCGTTCCCCCAATCGCCTGTACTGTGTGATGAGGACATCTCTCCTTTGCATACAGTACAAGGATCGATCACTAGAGCACGTGCGCGACAATTGGATCTCCAGGTATGTTCTAACCTTGTCAATTGTTTTTCAGAACTTACACTTGTTTACATGCATGTTTTATTTATTAGAAACAATGGAGAGGACCAGCAGGGCTTGGAGGAGTCCAAGGAGTCGAGGAGGAGGAGACAGGTCCTCCACCCCAAGGTGGATTACAAGCCCAACTCGACTTCGACTCCACCTCGGGGTCCAGGAGCTGCCTTCACCAAAACTGACGTCCCGTGCACATACGGTGTCATAGTTGGACGTTCTATATATGGTTGGAACCGTGATTTCATAAAGCTTCCAATGGAACAAGCCCCACCTCAAAATTCCTCCTAAGTTTATGGGAATCAGCAAAACAAGTGGACGTCCAGAATCTGTCCGGTGCTGTGCCACTGTCTTTTGGGCTGCTGGCCCATTAGGGTTGCGTCCAGGGGTCAAGCTCGCCCCTAACTCCTATTTATACAGAAGCTGTCACCACATTAGGGTTGGGTTTTGCTTAGATACAATCTGTCATTGAACAGTGTCACCGGTCATCGGTTGTGAGACCCCACTTTGTGATCAATTCAGTTTTGATTGCAAATTCTCTGTTCTTGCTTGTGTTCTTGATTGCACTTGCAGGGATAAGCATTTGTGGTGAGGTCATTCATGTGATACAGGTGATAACCAACAGAGCAGTGGTGTAGTGATTGCGGGGTTTCGTTCGTTCGGAGCCTTGGATCATCAACGTCGAGATCTCCATCCAATCAAGTTTACCATACCTCTCGGAAGATCGGGACTCATCCTCCTATCAATTGGTATCAGATTTCTAGGTTCACCGTGAGGTATACTTGTGTGCCCTTTAGATTCATTTTTTTCAGTCCTATAGTCCACAAAAAGCCACAAACAAATTTTTACTTTCCCTGAGATACAACCCTTGCTCATCCTTTTTCACAATTTAGTTTTGGAGTCCATAGTTTCGAGTTCGTGTCCTAGGTTGAGTCTTGTTGCAGGTTTAGATTTGTTTTGGTTCAGTTTTGTTTCTTCCATCCGCTGCCATCTACAAAAAACCAATCTACAAAAAAATTAATATATCACTGTAGAATGCTTAGAAAATTATGAAACTAATTTTGTTCAAACTCTATTGCCCTCCCCTAAACAGAAAACCAACTTATGATTCGTTTCTGTTCCAGTTTCTACCACCACCAAAACCTAATTCGAGGTATCCTTCTTAAAACGGGCATAACTTTTCGCTCGGAACTCCGATTGAGGCTCAATTTTTTTTCCCGGAAAGGTCTCAAACAAATCCACATATGATACACCGGCTATGCCGGTCACGGTGTTTTCAAAAAATTTAGAAAAAAACCCTTGTTTCGAACTCTGAAGTTCAAGCACCAGTTTTTCCAAATGCTACTGAATTTGTACCGATCACATCTTTCATCGGTTTGAGCTAATACTTGGTGCTGTTTGTACTCTTGTGCCCCAGGTTGAGAAAAAATATCAAAAAATAAAGAAAAAATATTTTGATTTATACTTGTGCTAAAAGACAAAACAAGAGGCTCAAGGGGTTTTCTACTTGTGCTGTTTTCTGTGTGAATGCTGGATACTTGCTGATATTGTCCTTGTTGTTCATTATCACTGTTACTTGTTCCCTGCTTCTTGCCACAACTATTCTAATACATTTTTAGGCCTAACTTGTGTGCCACATACATATACTACATTTGAGCCTTTCCAAGCTACACCTTCTCTCCAGCAGAACAGGCAACCTCTGCAATCACACCCACTCTCTACTTGCTTTCACACCGGTCACCATTGGCCACCTACAGTGATGGTAAGAAACTTGTAAGAGCGGGGTAAGACGCATCTTATTGATCAATTTTCTACTTCCACTTCAGAGAGCATAGTAATAGAGTTCTTCACGATCTTTTTGTCTTTGTTTCTATTTTGAACTAACAATGACAGGAAAGAAGCCCATGGATAAGACCTCTGGTTCTACACCTCCGATTGATGATGAGTGCGTGTCCCATAAGGAACTAAGGGACATGATACGGGCGATGAACGAAGCTTTCAACAATTACCAGACCACTACAACAGCCACCTTTCAGAGGCTCCATACAAGTGTTGCTGGTCGGACCACACGGTTGGACGAGATGGAGACTCATCTTCCCCAACAGTCTACACCGTCTATCATCCTTGATGCTGATACACATGCTCACTACGACACAGAGGATGACTTCAATAACGACGAGGTTGATGCACAACAGCGCCGTCGCCCTCGATGAAATCGTCAAGGAATGGGAGGTAGACCTCGTCCTCATGCTCCTGAAAAAGATAATGATCCTTACGCTAAGATTAAGTTTTCTATTCCAACATTTTTTTGATCTTATGATGCTGAGATTTACATGGATTGGGAGATGATGGTAGAACAAAAATTTAGCTCTCATATTGTTCCTGAGCGACATAGAGTTAGACAAGCCACTAGTGAGTTTAATGATTTTGCTATAATTTTGTGGAATGAACTTGTCAATACACGTAATGCACCACAAACATGGGTTGTGTTCAAAGAAGAGATGAGCGCTAGGTTTGTTCCTCCTTCATATAGACGTGATCTTCTTAAGAAATTACAATGCTTTGATCAGGGTGATACGACTGTCCAAGAGTACTACCAAGAGTTGCAGAAAGGTATGCTTTGTTGTGGGGTAGTTGACGATCAGGAAGACCAAATTGTTAGGTTCTATGGGGGCTTGCGGCGTGAGATCTAGGACATAGTTGACTACAAGGAATATCATTCTATTCAACGTTTATTTCAACTTGCTATGTTAGCAGAAAAAGAAGTGCAGGGTCGGTCGCCAACAGTAGTGGCGGAACAACACCTTCATGCCACGACAGCTTCTTGTGCCATCCAAAGCAGCGCGCTCCTCGAGCGTACGTGCTTCTAAACCCTTTACCTGTGTTGTATGCAGCACCGCACCTTCTACATCACGGGGACAAGATAACAGCAAATCCCTGACGCCTCCAGGTGTTGCAGCAAAGGCAGTTGCACCCAACACTTCGACAAGTCGCACCTCTGACATCAAGTGCCGCCGCTGCCAGGGACTTGGCCATATGCAACGAGATCGCCCCAGCAAACGGGCGATCATTGCCACTAATGATAGTCGGTATGTTAGTGCTTCTGATATTGAAGATGAAAATATTATTGCAACTAACATTTCAGGTTCGGATGATGGTGCTGAGGAGTTTCTTGGTACATCTGCGACCAACAACTATAGGACTTTGATCGTGCAGTGAGCTTTGAGTGCCACGGTTCGAGAGGACGACAACTGCTAACGTCACGACCTTTTCAACATGTTTCCTGTCGTCAATGACTGTCGTGTACATACCATCATTGATGCTGGTAGCTGCAACAATTTGGTAAATGTTGAGGTGGTCAAGAAGCTTGGCTTGACCACACAAGAGCATCCCCACCCTTATCACATTCAATGGTTTAACAACAATGGTAAGGTAAAGGTAACACAAACAACAAGTATACATTTTTCCATTGGTTCTTATCATGATTTTGTTGATTTTGATGTGGTACCTATGGATGCTTGCTCTCTTTTGTTGGGACTTCATTAGGAGTTTGGTACTGATGCTATTCACCATGGTTGATCTAATACTGATGCTATTCACCATGGTCGATCTAATATGTATACTCTCATGAATAAGGGCAAGAAAATTGTGTTGCTTCCTATGAGTCCCACTGAAATTGTGCAATTTGAGCATGAGAAAAAGAATAATGGTAAGCAAAAGGGTGTTTTCAATTCTGAAATTCAGCAACCTATTAAGTTGAAAAATCCTATTTTGCTTGCAACTAAATCTGATCTTGATGATTTATATGCCTCTAATGGAACTTTCTATGCTTTAGTGTGCTAACATGCTTTATATTCCATTGAGGATACATCCATTGCTTTGCCACCTGCTATTGCTAACCTTTTGCAGGAATATATGGATGTTTTTTCCATCAGAGATACCCCCTGGATTACCACCTGTGTGAGGCATTGTGCACAAGATTGATTTGATTCCAGGGGCGAGCATGCAAATCGTGCCGCCTATAGGACCAACCCCGACGAGACTATGGAAATTCAGCAATAAGTCTAAGATCTTATGGACCGCGGGTACATTCGTGAGAGCCTTAGTCCTTGTTCTGTTCCTGTTCTTTTGGTTCCTACGAAAGATTGCACTTGGCGCATGTGTGTTGATTGTAGAGCCATCAATAACATTACCATTCGTTATCGCTATCCTATTCCTAGATTGGATGACAAGCTTGATGAGTTGAGTGGTTTTGTTATTTTCTCCAAGATTGATTTGCGTAGTGGGTATCATCAGATTCATATGGCTTTAGGTGATGAATGGAAAACTGCCTTTAAAACTAAATTCGGACATTATGAATGGTTAGACATGGCATTTGGTTTAACCAATGCGCCCAGCACATTCATGAGGTTGATGAACGAGGTTTTATGTGCTTTCATTGGTAAATTTGTGGTGGTTTACTTTGATGATAACCTTATTTACAGCAAGTCATATGATGAGCATCTTGAACATTTGTGTGCTGTTTTTAATGTCTTGCGCGATGCACATTTATTTTGTAACCTTGAGAAGTGCACCTTTTGCACCGATCATGTGTCTTTTATTGGTTATGTTGTTACTTCGTAGGGCATTGAGGTGGATGAGGCAAAGATAGTTGCCATCGCAAGCTGGCCAATTCTGACTACGGTCACACAGGTTCGGAGTTTTCTTGGTCTCGCAGGTTTCTACCGGCGTTTCGTGCGGGATTTCAGCACCATTGCAGCACCTCTCCACGATTTGACAAAGCATGGAGTGTCGTTTCGATGGGGACCAGCACAACAACAAGCTTTTGACGCTCTCAAGTCGAACTCACACAAGAACCATTGCTGCAGCTTCCTGATTTTGAGAAGACCTTCGAGCTTGAATGTGATGCAAGCGGCATTGGCATTGGAGGAGTGCTCATTCAAGGAGGTAAACCTGTTGCTTTATTTAGTGAAAAATTGCATGGGCCTTCGCTGAATTATTCTACATATGACAAAGAACTTTATGCTTTATTGCGTGTCTTGCAAACTTGGCAACATTACCTATGGTCTAAAGAATTTGTCATACATTTAGATCAAGAGTCTTTGAAGTATCTTAAAGGTCAAGATAATCTGAACAAAGGTCATGCTAAATGGATTGGGTTCATAGAGTCATTTCCTTACATCATAAAACATAAGAAAGGGAAAGACAATGTGATTGCTGATGCGTTATCTAGATGTTATACCTTGTTGTCCCAACTTTCTCATAAAATCTTTGGTTTGGAAACCATAAAGAGGTTATATGCTACTGATTTGGAGTTCAAAGATGCCTTTGCCAATTGTAAAGAGGGAAGAACGTGGCAAAAATTCCTGCTGCGTGAAGGCTTTCTCTACCGTGCTAACAAGCTGTGTGTTCCAGCTAGCTCCGTTCGTCTTTTGTTGTTGCAGGAAGCACATGGAGGTGGTTTGATGGGACATTTTGGTGTTAAAAATACAGAGGATGTGCTTGCCACTCACTTCTTTTGTCCACGAATGAGGCGTGATGTGGAGAGTTACGTTTCATGTTGCACGACATGCAACAAAGCTAAGCCTCGACTTAACCCACATGGTCTTTATATGCCTCTTCCTATTCCTAGTGCACCTTGGGAGGATATTTCTATGGACTTTGTTTTAGGATTGCCTAGAACAAAGAGGGGGAGGGATAGTGTCTTTGTTGTTGTTGACCATTCCTCTAAAACGGCACATTTTATACCCTTTCACAAGACTGATAATACTTCACATGTTGTTGATTTATTCTTTAATGAGGTTGTGTGTTTGCATGGTGTCCCCAATACTATTGTTTCTGATAGGGATGCTAAGTTTTCGAGTCACTTTTGGAGAACTTTATGGTATAAATTGGGAACAATGTTGCTGTTTTCTACTACTTGTCATCCACAAACTGATGGACAAACGGAGGTAGTTAATCGTACCTTATCTACTATGTTGCATGCTGTTTTAAAAGATAATTAGAGGTTGTGGGAGGAGTGTTTGCCATATATTGAGTTTGCTTATAACAGATCTATTCACTCCACAACCATGTTAAGTCCATTTATTGTAGTCTATGGTTTCAATCCTCGTGCTCCAATTGATTTGCCATCTTTACCACATACTGAAATTGTGAACTTAGATGCCACACAACAGTCTGAATTTATTCTTAAGTTGCATGAATCTACTAAGTTACAAATTGAAAAAAAATGAATGAAAAGTATCGCATTGCTGCTAGTAAAGGTAGGAAGGAGGTAAAATTGGAACCCGGTGATTTTGTGTGGGTTCATTTGAGAAAAGATAGGTTCCCAGATTTGAGAAAGTCCAAACTCATGCCACGTGCAGCTGGACATTTTAAGGTTCTTGAGAAGATAAATGACAATGCATATAAACTTGAGTTGCCTCCCGAGTTTGGGGTTAGTCCCACATTTAACACTTCAGATTTGAATCCATACTTGGGTGAGGAGGATGAGCTTGAGTCGAGGACGACTCTAGTTCAAGAGGGGGGATGATGAGGACATCTCTCTTTTGCATATAATACAAGGACCGATCACTAGAGCACGTGCGCGACAATTGGATCTCCAGGTACGTTCTAACCTTGTCAATTGTTTTTCAGAACTTACACTTGTTTCCATGCATGTTTTATTGATTAGAAACAATGGAGATGACCAGCAAGGGCTTGGAGGAGTCCAAGGAGTCAAGGAGGGGAGATAGGACGTCCACCCCAAGGAGGAGTCCAAGCCCAACTCGACTTCAACTCCACCTCGGGGTCTAGGAGCTGCCTTCACCGAAATTGACGCCCCGGACACATACGGAGTCGGATTTGGAAGTTCTATATATGGTTGGAACCGTGATTTCATAATCTTCCAATGGAACCGGCGCCACCTCGAAATGCTTTCTGAGTTGATGGGAATCGGCGAAACAAGTGGGCATCCAGAATCTGTCCGGTGCTGCGCCACCGTCATTTGGGCTGCTGGCCCGTGTATCGTGTTGAAGCTCATTAAGCTTGCGTCCAGGGGTCTTGCACGCCCCTAACTCCTATTTATACAGCATCCGTCACACAATTAGGGTTGGGTTTTGCTTAGAGACAACCTGTCATTGAACAGTGTCACTGTTCATCTGTTGTGAGACCCCACTTCGTGATCAATTCAGTTTTGATTGAAAATTCTCTGTTCTTGCTTGTGTTCTAGATTGCGTTTGCAGGGATAATCCTTCGTGGTGAGGTCATTCGTGTGACACGGGTGATAACAAACAGAGCAATGGTGTAGTGATTGCAGGGTTTTGTTCGTTCGGAACCTTGGATCATCGACGTCCAGATCTCCACCCAATCAAGTTTACCATACGTCTCAAAAGATCCGGACTCATCCTCTTATCACTGTGCGTCCGGCGAAGTCCCATCAGTGAGGCCCGGGTTCGCTTGCCTTAACCAAATCGCTATTGGCTAGACTAAACTGGACTCTGGTCACCTGGGTACCAGGACCCCGACATCAGGTTTCGCGTGCAGCATCGCTGAAACCCTTGGAAATTGCCAGCAACCTAAAAGCTTTTGCGGCAACCCACCTCCTTCTAATTCGTACCGACATCGACTACAAGTCGTGCGGCACCTCCTCGTCTCCCACAAAGCGAGGTCCGCGGGTCAGTGAGCCGAAATAAGAAGATAAGTTTTCGGCTCACATTTGGGCCACGTTTAGTTTGGGGCGCACAACCTGTCTGACAGGTCAGAGTGTTGCTTCCCAGAACAAACAGGATTAAGGGACAGATGACTTGAGATGGCCTACAGTTTAGCTCGGGGTCCTGCTTCCCCTGATGTCTCCAACTATCCGTGTCCAGGTCTTAGCTCCGCAACTCCTTAATATCCCGATTATTGGTTGGATCCTGAGCCACTCGGGTCCTTCGATGAACTTGAGAACTATGTAGATAACCCCAGACGGATTTCTGAATCGTGCGCATTTGTGCTACGATGTGCAGCCATCACTAATGAATAGTGATGGACGCGTTCCGTTCACCCCAAATGAACTGGATTGACCGTGTTTCACCTAGATTACCTCTTAGATATCTAACTGAGCACGAGATTTAGACCCTACCTTGGGAGCTTCCCAGCCTTCTCACCCCTCCAAACCACGGACAGCTCATTAGCGGGGCATGTCGGTTTTTCTTAACGTCTACAGTTCATCCTAGCAACAAGTGCTAGTCATGTAGGTGACACTAGGCTAAGCTAAGCCAAAGCAAGATGAGTTCCGCAAGCACATGGAAAATACCACTGTAGCATTTCACCCCAAGAGTATTCCCTAGGATGTCGTATTTATTTCATCCCAAAGAAAGGCAAGTGAATAGTGGCAAGATCATAGGAAGAGTAGGGTGTTCTAGTGAGGATTCCAGTAGGATGGGTAAATGATGTAGTGGGGGTAGTGTGACACACACCTAAGCAATCTACTCTAATGGGTAAGAATGTCCTAGTGAAGGTCAAGTTACTTGATGGGGCTAGTCCTATTGTGCTTTAATTACTCATAGATATAGCCTATTTGTGTACACATGAGTATGCTAATGATGAATACTAGGGCTTAGTGGTCCAACACATCAGGCACGGGTTTACCACTGAGAACACCAGGACAATACCAGCCAAAAGCCTGTGGCGTAGCCGAACGTGGGTGAATACGAAAGACGAAAAGGGTTGTCACCACCTGCCGCCTACCCCTACAACCTGTAGCTCTATGAGACATCCAATGATACTTAACTATCTAAGCACCACACTTACATGTTAAGTAAATACCTTAAGAGTCCAGATGCAAATGTCATCTAACGTAATGACTAACCTAAACATTGTTGAACCAATGTTTGAACCAAGCACTAACTTATCCATATTAACATAATCCTATTATTTCCTAATGAGAGTATGGTGGTGGTGTATGGTGACTATGACAATATAATAATGGCATTACTTTTAGATCATAATAACACCTAGACCTATCACATACATGGACTCCACAGTGAAACAAGAAATGCTTTGCCCAATTATATGAATAAAGTGAGCCTAATGATAATATAATTATGAAGCATAAAGTCACAAAAGTAAAGCAAGATACATGAGCCATACCTTTCCCTATTTGGACTTGGGAATAGAGTCTCCTCTCTATAGTCTAACCTCCACTAAGAAACTGGGAAAACTAGTGTATACAATGAGAGAATGCTTCAGTGGTGTGTGTTTGAAGTGAGGCCTCCCCACCCCCCTTATTTATACATGGATTAGATGTGGTTCCTTTAACCAAAATTGCGCAAATAAGTCCAAACCATCTTCAGGTCACCAAAAGAGAGTGCGACTCGTCAACTAATCGGGTTTGGCGCCCAGACCAGGTCGGTCGAGCCAGGGAATCGGCCGACTTGGTCCTCGCCCCCGTTTGGCTGTGCTTTCTCCAGGTGGATGACAGGTGGGTCCAGACCTCATCCCTACGTGAATTGACATTAGATTCCCTTAGATATGCTTGGGAATTGGTCCATGGATCCATGTGATGCCACATGTCTGCGCATTTTGGTTGGGGTGACACTTTCAAGGATTGCTCCCCTCATTCTTCTGTAGGATCGAAGAGCACGTGAAAAGCTACCAGTGGAAAGGGGTAAATGGTAGATTTAAACTTTTTCGGTGGAAGCAACAAAAACCTCTTGGCAGAAAATCGATATGTTAAAGAAACGGTGCATGCAACTGTTTTCAACATGTTCAACCGTTACAAAACTAGTAGATATTGTAGAGAATCAAGTCATGAAACCAATGCAACAAGAATCACGTGAAAAATACTAAGTAGAACTTGAATTATGATCAAAAGACTAGATGAAGGTCATTCTGTTCTACCTGATTTGAAAACAGATCAACAACGCTACAAAGAAACTCGTGGAGATAAAAAAACTCAACAAGAAAGACTTGACGAAAACAAGTCAAACGAACAAGGCACAAAAGCTCCTCTAAAATTACGATTTTTATTAACCAAAGACACAAGAGGAACAACAAAAAGTTGTGCACCACAGGCTCTGACCTCCCTTGCTTATATAACCAGCCCTTAGGCCAACTCAATCCTATATAGGACTCGTACTCCTACTCAGTTTCAACCAAAACTTTCCATAACTTCTCAAGACTCTTCCATACGCGGATAGAAGAAATCTTAAGACTTCCAAACACCTTAGGAATGTACTAAACATCCCTAAAACAACTCAACTTCGTGACCAACACGAAATCTAGCCAAAACAAACTTGAAACTTTCCATATTCGAACCATAACCACCTCAGTCGCAGCCTGAGGCATAATCCAGCTGGTGGAACCTTTTCGGCCTTCACATCCACTTCTCTTGATCATGCCTTGGAACACTGTTGCCACGTCCATGCATCCCTTGCACACGTGCAAACACTTTCCAACGACATCCCATGATACTTTCATATGCATTGTTCTTGACTCAAACATGTTGCGTGACCTGCCGATCAACTCAACCACAACTCCTCCCAAACTTGGTTGTTGAAACTCATCTTCTCCTTAAGAATAGTTCAATGGACACCGTCAGCAATAATGACTTGACCTTAAGCAACACCTACACATGAACAAACAACCAGTCTTTGTAAGCCCAAGTCCTTGACTTGACTCTCGTTAGTTCGAAAAACACAACACCTTACGTGAGCACGTCACATAAGTATGTTGCAAACCATAGAAAAATGATATCAGCCATAACCACCAAAACACACCAAAAACTTAGTAACAGAATACTAAGCAAACATTCCATAGGCCAAAAAGCAAGTTAGAAACATACCGAGTTAAAACAGAGCAAAATAGAGCAATCAAACTCAATATGAAAACTCTACGTAATAACTGTTACCCCGAATATAAATTGAGAAAGTTCGGACAGTACTAAATCATCGAGGGTAATGTTACTCCCAAAAACACGTTTGTAAAGATTGACCTGTGTCGACTCTCATGCATCTAATGTTTATGAAAGTTCGGACAATCCTAAGTGTTGAACATGTGCAAGTCATGTGAGAAAAGTTTGAACAATCTAAAGTCGGAAAACACGTGCAACTCACGTGAGGAAAATTTCGGACAGTGCAAAATTAGATTCTCGCATGTTCAGACAATCTGAAGTGGGTTTTTCAGTAATATTCAAAACTTTGCGTGTGAACTCTTGCTTTTATTTAAATTGCCAATGTGTTCAGCACACATAGGTATCACATCTTCATCAATTCTACATAAAAACTCTTGCATGCACTATTTCTCCAAGTACAAGTTGATTATGTTAAATCTAAATGAGATGTGTGTAGGAAATATTTGTTTCTTCACATAATTGAGTTATATTGATGGTCAAATTGGTATATAACAACCGTCAACAAACTCCCCAAGCTTACCCTTTGCTCGTACAAAAGCAAAGATGAAGACTTAGGTTGTTGCTCAAGAGTTGCTACAATGACCTATCTTTCAAGAGTACCAAGTACACAACAAAATATTCTAGCTTGCATTGAATAAATTAGCTATGGTACCTCACCCCTTTTTCTTAGTCATTATGGGGCTTATGCCTCATCCTTTTCTTGGGTGGTTGAAGGATAGAACAACAAAGTGAGCATGTTTAAATTCCACTAGAATTCCAGAGAGTTTCAAATGGTGTTTGAATTTAGGATCCTAAATGATGCTCTCAATCACTCGTATGTGCTAAGTGGTATGTATATCCTCACCAAGGCAATTTCTTTCTTGTCCTACATCTAAATAAACCTTATATGTTGAGCTTGGTAGGGATCAAGAGTAGGCATATTTGCAACACATATATTGCTAAGTCAAAAGAGTAAGTCTTAGGAGAAAACAAATCATACTTTTGATCAAGATTTGTGCAAGTATGGTGGAATATTTTTGGAGTGGAAACATGAAGATAACTCCTTTGTATGCACTCTATTTATTGTGAGAATGAAACATGTGCGTATTCTCTCTCTCTCTCTCTCTTTCTCTTTGTCCTATGTATGAGCATACATTTTATTTTTCTTGTTCTTGTAGCCATGTCTTCTACTCCTTTTGTTCAAATATTTCGAAGAGAGTATTATGCATGAAAAACTTGGATTATCTTTTGATGGCGGAATGGTATGATGGAATTTTTCTATCTTTTAATGTAGAAGTTTAGTATGTGCCTGTGAAATCTTGATCTTAAAAGCATGAAAAGGTTCTCACATGGGTCTATACTAGTTTGACTAGGCTCAATGTGAAGGCAAATAGAATATCCATAGGGTTTATCAAGTTTAATTCATCATATGGGTTTGGTAAGAATTTCTATCAAATGAGGAACTTCCATTTTAGAATTTATCCAAAAAACAAATTTTCACTTTTTAACTAAGATTTTAGCTGCTATTATTCCTATATCATATCCCATAACAACCTAGAATTGGAGTAAGCTTTTGCTACCCACAAATTCCAAGTTTTAAGGCAAGAATATTCTAAGCCAACAAATGCAATAGTTGGAGAATACTAAGTTGTATACAAGAGAGTAAGGAAAAATAAAACAGAGCAACTATTCGTTATTTCAATTATGCAAAGTAAAAAAATATTCTGACCGCACATATTTTATTTTATTAACCTAACCTATACTACATTATTAAAAAAAATTAGATGCAAATGATGTGGAAAGAATAAAATAATGGAATGCAAATGGGTGTGATACAAGTTACCTCAAGTGGGAGTCTGTGAGGACCGGGGTCTCGACATTTTAAGAATCGCATTGGGTGGTACCGTATGATGTAGCACCAAATAGCACACATGAAAAGATAATCAAATATACATAACACAAATGAACATGTAACATTCTTTTCTCTTTGTATAACAAAAATATTTTACAACAACGGAAGTACATATTACATCTCTCAAACCTAGCTACTGCACAAGTGGTAGTATTCAGCCGGGAATACACCACACTAGCAACACGAAGCAAAGCAGCGGCTCGTAGGGTTTTCGCTCGGCAATACCACCCAAGAGGAGTGATGCCACACTACAAAACCCGTCATATGCAATATTTACCTGCAAAATATATTAACAACAACCCTTGAGCATAACGCTCAGCAAGACTTAAGCGTCTCACCTAAACATGCAACTCTACATGTTGGGAACTTTAATCACATATGCAGCTAATTTGCATAGAAGATACTCGCCTAAAGTATGTCCTTCATTCTCATTTTTTAGCAGCAAGTTAAAGTTTCATGAAAGATAAATTTAATCAGCAATATAGCTACAACATACAAGTAGTAAAGCAGTGATTAACATAGAGCATAATTGATTCCAACTATTGTTTCTTACTACGTTACAATACAGTGAACAAATATGCTCAATCCATAACCGAGAGCGACGGTAATTCGAATTAATAACAATTCGGAATTCACGACACATACACCCGCAAGGAAGCCGCATCGGTGCACTTCACTCGACATCATATGCATCCACTTTTCACAAGAGGCTCTAATATGAAATCAAGTCTCCGTCCCAAGCAAAATGTCCTCTACACGGACACATCAAAGTTGCCCGCTATAAGATTTACACATTTATGCCTTCGCATCTCCATTCAGGGACAACGGAGAAGTTTCCACACCAAAGTTATTGAGTTACAACAGTTTTCTGGGTCCCATATATCCAGTATGTACCGGTACAGCTCAAACTTGCCCAGCGGGGCTGCACACGGCACAATCCTTGACCGACACAGGCAGCGCTACCCCTACAACCACAACAGTCATTGTAAATTGAATTGCTGCCCGGTCTCATATTCATTTCCAGTGAAATACTCACTAAACCTACCCATGTTATCCCCATAGCTATAAACAAGCGAGTAGAAGGCATCTACTCGACTTCTACCAAACCATCTACAATTATAACATTAGCATGACAATAAACTTACGCTAGAATCATATACTACCCATACACTCCAGGATTTATGATGTCATGCAGTTGGAGTGTCATTCCATCCTAGACACAATGCACACTTCCTTGCTAATCATATAATAGTGAGAAAGCAAAAATTTGAAATGGCGCTTAAATGCAAACCGGGGCTTTCCTTGCTTAACGATTCATTTATTAACTCTAAGCAGTCAGTCTTCCTCCATCAAATCTGCCAAAGCAGCTCCGAGATGGAAATCCTTGCCTCCGAGTTGAACTCCTCGTCGAGCTCCGGCATCACGTCTGCTTTCGAAATGCAAATGCATACATAACCAAAAGTGATTTAGTAAATGATTCAACTAAGTTGTACACGACTTAAGAAGGATCCAGGACTGTATAAGAAAGAATTTGATGTCTTTGTTGTTCCTAGCAACAGAGAGAAAATGATATTTAAATGAAGAAGGACCAAGCATAATGTCATTTATGAATTCATATGGACCTACGAATGAATCTGGAGAGAAATCACAGAATTCTATAGTAAACGAATTCTAATTACTCTTATATTTTTACAGTGATTCTCAGGTGACATATAGCTACCTATAGAAAAGTTTCACAGAAAAATAATCCAATATGTGGTCTAAAGAATTCCCTAAGTCTTTTTGCTTCTATGGGTTACTAAGAGAAACTTGGGGTTTTGTCGTGCTGAAAATTAGACTTTTTGATAATTTAAGATTTTTCCAAGTCTAGAAAAATTGGTTTTACAATTTTTGAAGCTTCCTACAGAAAGATATAGATGTTACAAGTTTGGGAAATGCTGAAATTGCTCACTGTTGTTTTCTCCATTTTTAAGAGACCTAGCGAAAAGAAACACCATTATACCTACTAAGTCAAGTCCAATAAATATGAGATTTTATCTGAAGATCCAGGGTTGTATGAAAGACAATCTGGCCAAAATTGGGAATTTTCCATAAGGGGAATCTCCTGGAATTAATTCCCAAATGTCTGACTTTATGGATTTTTTGGGCAAATTCCATGGATATTCATACCAATACAATTGCATCATTGCAAAGTACTTGTTAAAAGGAATCCAACAAAATATGTTATAATTTTTGGACACTTCTACCAGTAGATATGGATTTTCAAAGTTTGGGCAAAATCTTGAAATTCTTTATTACGGGGAATTATTTTTACTGCTGCCAGCTGGGTCCACATGTCGGACCTGTCTATAACCTCTCTCCAGTTAAAAACAGCAGCTTGTCAGCGGCGGCCATTGGCCGTTCCCACGACGTACAGCGACCACAGGTGGAGATTATGTTGGTAAGTGAGCTACAGACCCTAGAACACGCATAGGGCAGCAACACGACGTGCAATCGCTGGCGGCAGCGGCAGCTGCTCCAAGCTTGCCGGTGAGCTCGGAATTCCACAGAGATGCACCATTTTGCATGATTTTTGATCCAGGAGCATCAGAGGAACATGGAGGTCAATAAAAAGGATCAAACTCGTGGAGACAAGGACTGCAATGTAGGTTTCAATCGTGACCTAGGGTTTCATGGCGGAGGTTGGAAAAATTTGTGGCCCGACCTCATTTCTTCACTATTTTCCAATCCAATTCGACTGGTTGATGTGCAAGGGAGTCTAGATCATGATTGATAATGGGATTAGAGAATACTTGGCCGTAGAAAACGAAATTGCTCAGTGTATGACTGCAGTTCTATGGGGTGACCAACATAAGAACTCAAATTTCGTGGGCTACAAGCTATGGCGTGGCTAGATGCTTACATGGGTATGAACACGAGTTGTTGGCACACAAAATTTCTTCTCACAGCTAGGCACAAGTAGAACTTCTTCGGCCTGGCGTCGGAGAGGCAGAGGCGCTCACTGGCATCACCCTTGGAGAGCAGCGAAGAAACTTCAAAAACACGATGCAGTTCAGCGGGGAACAAGGAATAATTTACAGGAGAGAGTAGGCAGTATCCTTGCGCCACATCCATATGCTGGCACCAGATGAAAACTTGGCTTGAAGCAGGAGTCTGAGGGTGGACAAAAGTTACGGCAGTGCTCTGTTTTTGGGGAAGAAACAGAGAACGAGTGCAACTGAGTTTTGCTCTCTCGGTCAGAGAAAGATAGGAATGAATGCAAGGTATTGTGTGCTACAGCTGGTGTTGCGAACCAACCAGGCAGGCAAGGAGCACGGTGGCTTGCATGCCTGTGCATGTCACCACTGCAAGGAACAGAGATGAGTGAAAGATTTGCTCTGTTTTGGACAATGACAAGTGAGGCCCACTTCTTCCTCATCCTCTTCTCTGTACAATGAATTCTACAACCTAATTCAGCCCAAAAAAAGTCTAGATCTTTGCAAGGAAATCAAATCAATTGTGCAGAATTTGATTCTGAAACCTATTTCTTGATTTTACCAAGTTTCATTCAAAATTCACATTTGAATTTGAATTCAATGGATTTCAATGCACCTATTGCAATAAATAATAAATGGCCTTCAAAAAATCATAAATTTGGCAGGGCCACTATTTGAATTATGAGGAACCTAGTTGTGAACTCAAATTTTATATTTTACTTGGTTTCAATAGGAGATAAATTTGAATTTCCTCCTTTAGGATTTGAAACTAATTGATTTCCATTTGCCCTTTTGCTTTGAGTTTTCTGTAGTGACTAATATGAACAGCAGAGTTATTATTGGGTCACAACAATGACAGAGTTTATAACAACACGAAAAAGTGGGACTTTACATTCCTCCCCCCTTAAGACAATCTCGTCCCGAGATTACAATTGAGAGTACAAAGGGAGAGAAACTATCAGACATGAGATGCTAATAAGTCCGGATAATTTGATCGGAGGTATTCCTCGCTTTCCCATGTCGCTTCCTCAGCGGTATGGTTACACAAGACTATGTAGAAGCACAAAGTCCTATTTTTTGTAGCGCGAGTCTTTTCATCGATAATCCGTATCGGATGTTCGGTATAGATGAGATCCGCTTGCAATTCTCCTATGTCTTTAGTGTGAACTGCTGCTGAATACTCGAGACATTTCCGTAGTTGGAACACATGGAAAATTTCATGAACTCCCGCTATGGACATTGGTAACTCCAGTGGATAAGCCACAGGTCCGCATTTCTCCGTGATGGGGAACGGACCGATAATTCAGGGAGCTAACTTTCCCTTGAATCCGAAGCGATGAAATCCTTTCATCGGAGAGACGCGAAGGAACATGTGGTCTCCGATGTCGAAGCTCAACGGGCGACATCATTTATCCGCATAATACTTTTGCCGAAATTGAGCAGCTTTAAGGTTACCTTGTATTATCTTCACCCGTTCTTTGGCTTCCTTCACTAGATCAATTCCACATACAACCCTCACCAGATTCACACCAATTGAGCGGTGTGCGGCATTTCCGTCCGTAGAGATCCTCATATGGTGCTATCTTGATGCTAGAATGATAACCGATGTTGTATGAAAATTCCGCCAACGGTAGGTGATCATCCCAACTCGTCTCATGATGGATGGCACAAGAACGTGACATATCCTCAAGTATTTGATTCACCCTCTCAGTTTGACCATTGGTTTGTGGGTGCTGAACTTCTTATAAGCTTGGTTCCCAGTGAATCATGCAGCTGTTCCCGAAATCGAGCAACGAAAAGCGCACTGCGATCCGATATGATTGTACGGGGAACTCCGTGCAAGCACATGATGCAAGCAATATACAACTCCACATATTTCTGAGCATGATAATTGGTATGAACAGGGATGAAGTGAGCAGATCTAGTCAACCTGTTTATGATCAGCCATATAGAATCATGCTTGTGGAAGGTCATCGGTAATCCGACGATGAAGTCCATACTCACATCCTCCCATTTCCACGCCGGAATATTCAATGATTGCAGTTGTCCGGCCTTTCTTATAAGGTCGTCTTTCACACACTGATACTTATCACACTCAAATACGTACTTTGCAATTTCTCGTTTCACTCGAGTCCACCAGAATCTTGTTTTCATATCTTGATACATTTGGTTGCTTCTCGGATGAATAGACTACTTGGACAAGTGAGCTTCATCCAGGATATTCTTCCAAAGTGTCATATCATGGGGCACCACTATACGGTTGTTAAATCATAGCGTACCATGATCATCCTGTTGGAAAAATTTTATCTCACCTTTGCCCATTCTCTTGCGTATGTAAAACATGCCTTTGTCTTTCCTCTGAGCTTCCATAATCTCCTCTCGTATCATAAGGATGAGAGAAAGATTATATAATGCTCCATATGGAGCAAAGTATAAACTCGGCTCGTCCTGTTCCATCGAAGTAATAGACAAGTTGTTGACATGTGACTTTTGGCTCAACACATCGGCAACTACATTTGCCTTGCCATGATGGTATTGAATTTCAATCTCATAATCTCCTTTGCCGCATATTCAACTCCTGCCGAGTGAAGATATATTTTGGACTTTTGTGACCGGTGTAAAGGTGTAAAAGATTATGATGAGGACATCACTTCTATGGATACAAACAACACTCCATTGAATATACAAGATGCAATCAATAGAGTTCATACACAACAATTAATTTTAGAGGTGAGCTCGTTCTTATATGTTTCCTTATATGTTTTTGAGCATAGATTGCTACCTAATGATTTAATTGTGATTAGGATCCATGGAGAGGTTCAAAGAGTACTTGGAGGAAGTATTAGGGATGTGGAAGACCAGAGAATTGGTTCAAAGAAGATGGAAATCGAACCAAATACAAAATCGTATCCAACTCGGAGTCCAAAAGCAGTACGCACTAAAACGGACGCCCATGACGCATACGAACTCTGTTTTGGACGTTCCACATATGCACGGAAAGGTGAGAGGATAAACTTTCCAATGGCGCTGGTATCATATCAAAATTTCTTCGGAGTAATGGGTAATTGTCGAAACAATATCGAGTACAGAATCTGTCAGGATGCTGCGCCACCGTATTGGGCCATTGGGCCTTGTATCAAGTCGAAGTCCATTATTTTCATGTATTAGGGTTAGGTCACGAACCTAACACCCCCTTGGACGTCCTCCCACCTATATAATCTATGGTAGCCGCCATAGACAATTGAGTTTTGCTTAGATCAATAATATCGCCGTTCTACGGTTTGTGAAACCCCAAATTCGCAATTTCAGATCGTGTCTTCTATGTTCTTGCTTGTGTTCTCAGTTGCACTTGCCAAGATTAGCCTTCTTGGCGAGGTAAATCGTGTGAAGCACGGTTGATAACCAACGGAGCGGTGGTGTAGTGATTGCAGAGGTTGTTCGTGTTCTACTCTAGAGCCTCGGATCATCAACGTCGATATCTCCATCAATCGACTTATCATTATCTTTCGGAAGATCGAGACTCATCTTTTTCCTATCAGATTATCCTTCAAAAAACCTACTAGAGTCCTACTACAACTTGATCATGCAAAACTTCTGCGCCTTCCCTGGGCACCAGAAATGCTTGTTGGTTTTCTTAATGTCTACAGTTCATGTTAGCAACAAGTGCTAGTCAAGCAGGTGACACTAGGCTAACGTAAGACAAAGCAAGATGAGTTCCACAAGCGCGCAGAAAATAACGTTGTAGCATTTCATCCAGGAGTACTCTCTAGGGTATCGTATTTATTTTATCCCAAAGGAAGGCAAGTGAAGAGTGGCAAGATCATAGGAAGAGTAGGATGTTCTAGTAAGGATTACAGTAGGATGGGTAAATGATGTAGTTGAGTAGTGTCACACACATAAGCAATCTACTCTAATGGGTAAGAATGTCCTAACGAAGGTTAACTTATGCGATGGAGATACTCCTACTGTGCTCTAATTACTCATTATATAGCCTATTATTGCATACATGAGTATGCTAATGATAATACTAGGGCTTAGTGATCCAACACATCAGGAACGGGTTTACCCCTGACAGCATCAGGATGATTCCCGCTAAGAGCATGTGGCATAGTCGGACGTGTGTGTGTGTGGGGGGGGGGGGGGGGGTATGAAGGACAGACAGGGCTATCACCACCTGTTGCCTATCTCTATAACCCGTGGGTCTACGAGACATCCAACGCTACTTAACTATCTAAGCACCACCCTTACATGTTAAGTAAATACCTTAAGAGTCCGGATACAAATATCATCCTAAGGTAATGGCTAACCTAAACATCGTTGAACCAATGTTTGTACCAAGCACCAACTTATCCATATTAACATAATCATATTGTTACCTAATTAAAGTGTGGTGGTGGTGTATGGTGATTATGATAATACAATAATGGCATTACTTTTAGATCATAATAATACCTACACCTATCACATACATGGACTCCACAATCAGACAAGAAACACTTTGCCAAATTATATTAATAAAGAGAGACTAATAATAATATTATTATAAAGCTTAAAGTCACAAAAGGAAAGAAAGATACATAAGCCATACATTTCCCAATTTGGACTCGGGACTAGAAGCTCCTCTCTACAGTCTAACCTCCACTAAGAAACTAGGAGAACTAGGATATACAATGAGAGAATGCTTGAGTGGTGTGTGTGTGTGAAACGAGGCCTCCCCCCTACTTATACATGGAGTAGAGGTGGTTCCTGCCATTAAAAGCGCGCAAATCAGTCCCCATTGTCTTTAGGTCACCATAGTAGAGCGCCACACGTCAGCTAATTGGGTTTGGCGCCCAGACCAAGTCGGTCGAGCCAGGGAATCGACCGACCTTGTCCTAGACCACTCTCGGCTGTGTTTTCTCCTAGTGGATGACAGGTGGGTCCAGACCTCATCCCCGCGTGAATTGACGTTGGATTCCCTTAGATATTCCTGGGAATGGATCCGTGGATCCATGTGATGCCACATGTCATCGCGTTTTGGTTAGGGTGACAATTTTAAGGATTGCTCCCCTCATTATTTTGTAGGATCGAAGAGCGCGTGAAAAGCTACCAGAGGAGAGGTGAATGGTAGATTTAAACTTTTTCAGTGGAAGCAACGAAAGCCCCTCGGCAAAAATTGATCTATTAAAGAAACCACATGTGCAACTATTTTCAACGTGTTTAACCATGACAAAACTAGTAGAGACTGTAGAAAATCAAGTGATGGAACCAATGCAATAAGAATCATGGAAAAACACTAAGTAAAACTCGATTTATAGTCAAAACATCGAGTCAACGTCGTAATGTTCTGAAACTCGACAAGAAAGACTTGACGAAAACAAGTTGGATGAACAAGGCACGAAAAATCCTTTAAAACTACGATTTTTACTCACCAAAGCCACAAAAGGAACATCCCAAATTCATGCTCCACTAGCTCTAGCCTCCCTTTCTTATATAACCAGCCCTTAGGCCAACTCAATCCTAACTAGGACTCGTACGCCTACTCAGTTTCAACCGAAACGTTCCATAACTGCTCAAGACTCTTCCATAAGCAGATAGAAGACATCTTAAGACTTCCAAACACCTTAGAAACGTCCTAAACATTTCTAAAACAATTCAATTTCGTGACACACATGAAATCTAACCAAAACAAGCTGAAAACTTACCATATTCGAACCATAACCACCTTAGTCGCAACCTAAGGCATAATCGAGCCGGTTGGACCTTTTTGGCCACGTCTTCACGTCCACTTCTCTTCATCACGCCTTGGAACAATGTTGCCACGTCCTTGAACACCTTGCACATGTGCAAACACTTTCCAACGACATCCCATGATACCTTTATATGCATTGTTCTTGACCCAAACACGCTGCGTGACCTCCCGATCAACTCAACCACAATTCCTCCCAAACTTGGTTGTTGAACCTCATCTTATCCCTAAGAATAGTTCAATGTATCCACAATGGATCCCGTCGCCATCCATGTCTTTCCCTCAAGCAACACCTGCACATGAATAAACAACCAATCTTTGCGAGCCCAAGCCCTTGACTTGACTCTCGTTAGTTCGAAAAACACAACACCATACGTGAGCTCGTCACATAAGCATGTTGCAAACTATAGAAACATGATATAAGCCACCAAAGCACACCAAAAACTTAGTAAGAGAATACTAAGAAAAGATTCCATAAGCCAAAAAGCAAGTTCGAAACAATGCGAGTTAAAACAGAGCAAAACAGAGCAATCAATCTCAATATGAAAACTCTGCGTAGTAACTGTTACTCCCGATATAAATTGAGAAAGTCCGGACAGTCCTAAACCATCGAGGGTAATGTTACTCCCGAAAACACATTTGTAAAGATCGACTTGTGTCGACTCTCGTGCATCTCACGTGTGTGAAAATTCGGACAATCCTAAGTGGCAAACATGTGCAAGTCACGTGAGAAAAGTTCGGACAATATAATGCGGGAAAACACGTGCAACTCACGTGAGAAAAAGTTCAGACAGTGCAAAAATAGATTTATGCAAGTTTGGACAATCCGAATGGGCTTTACAGCAATATTCAAAATTTTGCGTGTGAACTCTCGCTTTTATTTAAATTGCCAATGTATTCAGCACACATAGGTCTCATAATCTCCCTCTTGATGAATGCACTGGCAACACCACCTAGAATCCGAACATTGGCTCATTCACATGAAAAGTATTGAAAGCAAATTTCTGCCCCTTTTTGAAAACCCGAAATAAAATGAGAAAGAAATCTCAAAACAAAAGTTTCTCCCACTGAATAGCGTGTAAAAACTCGTGAATGTGAAACAATGTGTTATAAATTTCTCCCCCATTGACAATGTATTAAGCAAGGTTCAAAAGAGAAATTTCATTTGTCATGAGCATAATATGATGTATACATATAAAACAAATCTTTTCCAAGTCATATTATCAAGTCACTTACACTATAACATCAATGAGATACATAAAGTAGTGTAAGCCATGCTAGAGATCAAGTGTAATTTTTCGATTTAAGCAAGTCATGATCTCACAAACTTAACTATTTCAAGACCTGAAAGCATGACACATGTTGCTGCATTTTTATTATTTTTCAAAGCACAAATTGAGATCATATGACATTTGCAAGAGATTATATGCCACTTTAGCCTTATTCTAACCAACTAAGCAAACCTATGTCATTTGAAGTTCAAAATCTTAAGAATATGGTTTTTGTCATACACAATTTCTTCCAAGTTCATATATATGTGCAATGATAAGCCACCTCAAAAGAAGAAGTGTGATCCATGCATATTCTCTTGATCTTTTCTCATTTTTTTATTTTATCATAAAATCTTAACATGTGGATAGTCGATTGATTATTTTTCATTATTAAAAGCACCTGTGAGCATGCAACAAGTTCAAAACAGCAAGAAAGTTCGATCATGATCAGATTTAGTGTAAGTAATTGTTCCAATAAATAGTCATGGCAAAAACTACAAAATTTATAATACGAGTAATGTAGTAAGTACTTTCATCATGTAAAAGGAAACACAAAGTCATATATGAATGCAATACGGTGCTCATATTATTTTAAATTCATATCCACATATAGACTTCCCAAGTTTCAAAAATCCCCCTCAATTTAAGCCATGAAGATGCATAACCCCTATTTCACTATGAATGAAACAAAAATGAGTGAAATCCAAATGTTTTATAAAAATTTCAATCAATTATTGTTTGGTATCTATATGTTGAAGCACAATGTTTCCTTTTTCAACATTATCACAGAGAAAGTGATACCTAATGTCAATGTGCTTTGTTCTAGAATGTCGCACGGGGTTCTTAGCAATGCAAATGGCACTAGTGTTATCAAAAAATAGTGGAACACTATCTAGATCAACCCTATAGTCCTTAAGTGTTTGAATAAATTTTTGAGGAAGCGCTAGCAGCAGCTACATATTAAGATTTAGCTGAACTTTGTTTTCTAATGGACCAAGCAATGAGTGCATTACCAAAGGATTGAGCAACTGAACTTTGTTTTTCTAATGAACCAAACAATGAGTGAATTACCAAGAAAATGACAAGCACCCGAAGTACTTTTCCGATCAATCCTAAAACCCCCAAAATCAGCACCGGAAAAAGATTTTAAAGTAATGGTTGAGGAATAAGGAAGAAAAATGTCAATTTATTGACTTCTATGTAAGTGCCTGAGAATTCTATTGACAGCTTGATGATTTGAAGCACGTGGAAAAGCTAGAAATCATGCACAAAGACATACGCTGAATTGTATGTCCAGTCTTGATGTCGTGAGGTACAAAAAGTGATCCAACCATGTTTCTATATTCTTTTTGATCGACCGGGTCACCATCCTCCTCAAGTTCAAGTGTTGTCGTTGTTCCCATTAGTGTCCGAAGAGGCTTGCTTTTGTCCATGTTGAAATGCTTAAAAAGGTCTCTTGTATACTTTGTTTGATGCACAAAAGTTCTTTCCTTGGTTTGTTTGATTTACATCCTCAAATTTCGAACTCATCATAGCTGAAAACTTGGACACAAGATCATGAGAAGCACAACCAAAGATAATATCGTCCACACACACTTGAACTAATAATGAGTCATTGCCATGCTTAAGCACAAACAGAGTTTTATCTACTTTGCCCATGGTAAACCCCTTCTCAAGTGACAATGTTTTTAACCTATCATACCATGTTCTTGGGGCTTGTTTAAGACCATACATAGCTTTGGATAGTTTTAAAACATAATTAAGAAAATATAGATTTTCAAAACCGGGTGGTTGCTTAACATAAACTCCTCATCTATATAACCATTAAGAAAAGCACTTTTCACATCCATTTGAAATAATTTGAATCCTTTATACATATAAAAAGCTAACAAAAATTTTATGGCTTCTAATCTAGCAACAGGAGCAAAAGTTTCATCAAAATCTAGACCTTCAACTTGCGGGAAACCTTGAGCAACCAACCTAGCCTTATTCCTAACAACAACCCCATCCTCACATTGTTTATTTTTAGACACCCATTTAGTTCTAATTAAAGTGTGGCCTTAAGGTGGAGGTACAAGTTTTCAAACATTATTTCTTTCAAAATTTTCTAACTCTTCTTGCATGGCAATAATCCAATATTCACTAGTAAGTGCATGTGACATATCTTTGGGTTCAAAAGAAGCCACAAAGCAAAATGAGCATGAGAGTTTGGATTGAAAAACCTAGACCATGTGACTCTTTCGTGCAAGCTTCCAATAATCTGTTGTGGAGGGTGACTTATGAGGATTCGGACGGGAGAAAACACTTCACAAGCTCCTTGTTCTTCATGCTCATCATAAATCAATGAGCTTGTGACTTGAGGATGATCTGAACCAGCAATGATGGTTGTCAGTGCTGGTTGTGAACCAAAATCGGGAGCTGGAACGATGTCATTAGCTGCTGAATTTTTGGGCAGCAGCACCACTTTTTATTTATCTTCAATGAAAATACTTTCCTCTTTTCGATATTCATCTTGACCTGCATTATTAGAGCTAGTACCAGGGCTAGCTTCATCAAAAGAAACCTCACAAGTCTCCACAATTTTGTTAGTGTCAAGTAAAAACACACGGTAGCCTCTAGTATGAGATGGATAACCAAGAAACATGCCATCAACAGATCTAGCTTCAAATTTATCAATATTACCATGTTTCTTAACAAAGCATTTGCAACCAAAGACCCTAAAGTGTGTGGCACCAGGACTATGTCCAAACCACTGATCATATGGGGTTTTTCCTAGCTTAGCACACAAGAAAACACGATTTGAGACATAACAAGCGGTTGCAATTGCACCAGCCCAGAACTTCCTAGGAGTTTGATATTCATTAAGCATAGTCCTAGCCATCTCATCTAAGGTTATGTTCTTTCTCTCTACAACACCATTTTGTTGAGGTACATATGGTGAAGAAAATTGACGATCTATTCCATTTCCCGCACAAAAGTGATAGAATGATAAGTTTTTAAATTCAGTTCCATTATCACTTCTAATTGCTTTTAAAGATCATGGATGGTCAAGTTAAAGTCTAAGAACTAAACTTCTAAAGTGACAAAAATCTTCATTCTTAGGTGCCATAAAGTGAACCCAAGAGTATCTAGAATAGTCATCAACAATTACATGCACATATCACTTACTTCCAAAAGATTGAACACTTGGGACCTACAATGTCAAGGAGTAAAAGTTGTGTCGGTGCTATTGTCATGGTCATTGTCAGTGGAGCATGTGAACCTACAACCATCTTAGCATGTCTACAAGAATAGCAAACAATTTCTTTGTCCCTTTTAAGCTTAGGCAGCCCACGCATGCTATCAAGAATACTAACACGTGTGAGATGATCAAAGCCTACATGACCAAGTCTACAATGCGAAAAATATAAGTCTTTTGAATCATTAGAAACTAGATACCTATGCTTAGAGGATGGCATATTAAAATCAGCTTTAAAAACTCTTCCAAACCTAGACATGTTAAAAATTAGCCCACCATTTGAATCTAAAACCCTGCAACAACTTTCAGTGAAAACACTTTCAAGATTTTCATCTAGCAATTGTGAAATAGAAAGCAAGTTGCATTTAAAATTTTTAACAAGTGCCACATCTTTCAAAGTGTAGTGATTATTTACTTTAAATGAACCCTTAGAATTTATAGGAGTTGAAGAATTATCGGCAAAAGTAATATTTTCTACACATAAAATAAATGAGAGGGAGGAGAACCATTCTTTGTTACGGGTCTTGTGGCGTGAACAACCTGAATCCACAATACTAATGTTCTCCTTCCTTAAGCATGTAACCTACATAGAAGCACAATACGTCGATGACTAAATACTAGGGTTAGTCAAAAGGCATTTAGGAATCCAATACTGAGTCACACGATGTCCAACAGAAATAACAAGTTAAAGCTGAGATAAAATAGCAGGTTCATGAGCCAAAGTTTGAGAAATTTTGCACCCGACAACTGACCTACGAGGTGTGTTTTGTGTAGCACGAACAACATTAGGTTTGGGAGCAAACATTTCATGTTTTTGACTCATCACAGCAGGTTGCATGTTTTTGACTCATCCCAGCACACAAAACAAGTTTTGCTCGGTTGTTATGTGATCCTGAAATCATTCTTTCCTTTTTCTGTTGTTTAGCTAGTCTATAACAAAAATTTATGACATGACCATTTGTACCATAGTAGGTACAATGAAATTTAACTTTGTGTTCAAGTCTAGATGAGGAAGCAACATGTTTATTAGAAACCGAATAAAACAACACTTCTGTAGATTTGAAAACCACCGCTTTTTGTTTAGGAACCGTTTGAACAAACCAATCCCTAATGATTTTACAATTTTAGGTGGATATGCCTTAGGATGAGCATGGGAATAAAAACCTAAACTAGTTTTATCATTGCAAGACTTAGATGAATTCAGCAGCAAGTTTAGATTCTTATTTGCATTACAAACCCGATCTAGTTTCCTATGCATGTCATCAAGTTTCTTGGACAAGTCTAGACAATTTTCACATGAAGTTTTTTCATTTAGTTTGCAATTAGAACAGGAATTAACTTCATGCACACGTGAAGCATTGTTTAAAGCAGAAATTTCATTCAAAGCATCGTGTAATTTCTTATCAATCTTATCACAAGTAGAACAATGCATATCAATTGTAGAACAACTATCATCTTTTATGTTTTTATCATTAATTGCAGCAAGCTTTCTACTCTTTTAAATTTCTAACTCAAGTTTATCATGTATGGAGGTGTGTGAACTTCTTAGGGAGGACAATTGTTCATAGATTAACTCACAAGAGGAACAAGAATCATCACTAGGATCCTAAGATTTCAAACGATTAATTTAAGATTCTATTTATTCAATTTTAACAGCATCGTCTCTAAGTTTTTTGTTCTTTTTCTTAACTATAACAGTGGCACGAAAAATTGCATCACATATTCTTCACAAGTGGGACATACCTCTTCATTGTCGCTGTTGTCTTCTACTTCCTCCATACTTGATCTTGACTTGCCCTCCATGAAGCATATATTTGCCCAATTGTCTTCATCCTCATCACTTCTGGAGTCTACATCGCTCAAGTTGTTATCTAGTAGAGCGAAGAGGATATGGTCTACCACTTGGCGTTTTGTTAAATTCTTCTTTTTCTTGTTGTTGTTGTCAGGAGAGAACTTGAACTTATTGTAGGATCAAAGAGCACATGATAAGCTACCAGCGGGGGGGGGGGGGGGGGGGGGTGAATGGTAAATTTAAAATTTTTCTGCGGAAGCAACAAAAACAAAACTCCTCGGCAGAAAATTAATATGTTAAAGAGATCGTATGTGCGACTAATATAAATGTGATCAATTGTGACAAAACAAGTGTAGATTGTGGAGAATTAAGTTACGAAGACACAACAATAAGAATCACGAAAAACCGTCGAGAAAAACTCAAGTTACGATCAAAAGAATGAATAAAGGTCAATCTGTCCTACACGAGAAAAACTAGATCTGCAACACTGCAATGAAAGTCGCGTAGATCCAAAATAACAAATTCAATGACCGTGAAATTTTCACAGGTGGTAGATAATCAAGTTGTAAATACAACCCAAAAAGAATCACATTAATTGGATCTATAAAACTCGAGTTATGATAAAACCACCAAAGCAAGGTAGTGTTGTGCAGAAATTGGACGAGAAAGACTTGACAAAACAAGTGTAGATTGTGGAGAATTAAGTTACGAAGACACAACAACAAGAATCATGAAAAACCATTGAGAAAAACTCAAGTTACGATCAAAAGAATGAATGAAGGTCAATCTGTTCTACACGAGAAAAACCAGATCTGCAACACTGCAATGAAACTCGTGTAGATCCAAAATCACAAATTCAATGACCGTGAAATTTTCACAGATGATAGATAATCAAGTTGCAAATACAACCCAAAAATAATAACATTAATTGTAGCTATAAAACTCGAGATATGATAAAACCACCGAAGCAAGGTAGTGCTGTGCAGAAACTGGACAAGAAAGACATGACAGAAACAAGTTAGACGAACAAGGCACAAAAGCTCCTTTAGACTACGAGTTTTAGTGACCAAAACACAAAAGGAACAGCCCATAAGTCGTGCACCACGAGCTCTAGCCTCCCTTGCTTTTACAACCAGCCCTAAGGCCAACCCAATCCTAACTAGGACTCTAATCCTACTCAGTTCACGAACCGAAACTTTCCAAAACTGCTCAAGACTCTTGAATATGTAGATAGAAGCAATCTTAAGACTTCCAAACACCTTAAGAACTTATCCCACATTCCTAAAACAACTCAACTTCGTGACCCACACGGAAACCTATCATAACCATCTCAAATCTTTCCATATTTTAATCAAACCCACTCTGCCACAGCTTGAGTCTATAACATAGTTGGTTGGATTTTTCCGACCAATTCTTTACGTCCACATCTCTTTATCACGCCTCGAAACTATGTAGTCACGTCCTGCACTCCTTGCACACGTGCAAACATCTTCCAACGACGTCCATGATACCTTCATATGCATTGTTCTTGATTCAAACATGCTGTGCGACATCCTGATCAACTGAACCAAAATTCCTGTCGAACTTGGTTGTTGAACCTCATCTTCTCCCTAATACTAGTTCAATGAATCCCATCACCAGCCATGTCTTGAACTCAAGCAACACCTGCACATGAATAAACAAACAATACTTCTGAGCACAAGTCCTCGACTTGACTCTCGTTAGTTCCTAAACCACAACACCTTACATGAGCACCTCACATAAGCATGTTGCAAAGCTTAGCAAAAAGATATCAACCATAACCACCAAAACACACCAAAAACATAGTAAAAGAATACTAAGCAAACTTTCCACAGATGTAAAGCAAGTTCAAATCAATTTAAAGTAAAAATAGAACCATTGCAATCTAGCACCGGACTTTGCCAAAGCTAACCGGACCTTGAGTGGGAGCTTACCAAAGCTAGCAGGACCTAGCGCTGGAGCTAACCAAAGCTAGTCGGACCCAGCGCCGGAGCTTACCAAAGCTAGTCGGACCTAGCCACAGCAAGTCGGACGTAACCAAAATAAATCGGACCTATGCAAAATAAGTCGGACCTAGACAAATAAGTCGGACCTAGGTAAAGCAAGTCGGACGTTACGTCGGACCTTGCTGGAGCTACCCAAAGCATCTCGGACCTATTATCGGACCTTGCAGGAAATCGAACCTAGAGTCAGACCTTGTTAAAAAGGTGTTTTGGCAGTATTCAAAACTTTTGTCGTTATAACCAATGTATTCAGTACACATGGCCTCACACTTATTTTCCTTTTCATTTACAGATAGAAGGACCAAAAAGGTTAGGGAAAGCCATACAAAAATGTCCTATGTTACCACATTCAAAGCATCATTGAGAACCACCACTTTCTCTTCTTCGAGTTCTCACATTTTGCAATGCTTTTGAGAATCGAGTAGAAATAAGTGCTAGCTCTTCCTCTGGAAACTCTTCAATCCGTTCAAGGGTTAGAGAGGACAACAAAGCAAGTGCACCACATGATGAAGATTGTCTAGAGCTAGGAATGTCATGTTGTGAAACAAATGCAAGAGACTTGTTGGGATTTTTACGTGAGATTATGTAAATTTCATGAGTTTTCAATTTAGAATATAGCACATCTAAAGTAAGTGTACTTATGACAATAGTTTCACGAATAGATGTATCTTTCATCTCCCAAATTGACATGTCTAATGCATTTAACAATTGCCTAGCATTTCCAGCATCTGAAAAATTAACAATGACGCTACGCAAGTTGCTGAGAATTTTATTAAAACGAGCAAAAGGTCATTGATTGACTCACCGGGTTGCATCTCAAAATGCATGTATTCTTTCTTGAACATATATTGACGTACCTCCTTGACTGTATTGGATCCTTCATGGTAGTCGCATAGTGCTTTCCACACATCATAAGCATATTAGAGGTGTGCAACAACGGTCGAAGTCTCTTTGAGTCAATCCTTGTATAATCAGAATGTGTGCCTTGTTGTTGTTGCCAATATCTCTCATGTTTGCAGCTGTAACAACATTGTTTGATGGAATGACAAAGCACTTGAGGACCTTTTCCCATATGACGATGCCTTGCGTCTGTATGTAAGCCTCCATGCGACCCTTTGAAACCTGAAAATCAATGACATTGAACACACAAGGTTTTGCGGAGTATTTCTCCATGATGAATAGACAAAAACACATGAAAATAAGAAAGATTAGAGAACCTTGGCTCTCATACTAATTGTTGGCTCGAAGAGCACATGACAAGCTACAAGAGGGGTGAATGGTAGATTTAAACTTTTTGAGTGGAAGCAACAAATATCTCTCGGCAGAAAATCGATCTGTTAAAGAAACCGAGTGTACAACTGTTTTCAATGTGTTAAATCGTGACAAAACTAGTAGAGATTGTATACAATCAAGTGACAGAACCAATGCAACAAGAATCATGTGAAAACACTAAGTAGAACTTGAGTTATGATCAAAAGACTAGACGAAGGTCAATCTGTTCTACACGATTTAAAAACAGATCAGCAATGCTGCAAGGAAACTCGTGTAGATCAAAAACAAGAAATAGAATGACCACGAAACTATCAAAGATTATAGAAAATTGAGTTGTGAAGACAACACAAACAAAATAACATCGATTGGATCTATGAAACTCGAGTTATGATCAAAACACTGAGCCAACATCGTGCTGTCCAGAAACTCTACAAGAAAGACTTGACGAAAATAAGTCGGACGAACAAGGCAAAAAAACTCCCCTAAAACTACGATTTTTATTCACCAAAGACACAAGAGGAACAACTCAAAGTCATGCACCACGAGCTCTGGCCTCCCTTGCTTATATAACCAGCTCTTAGGCCAACTCAATTCTAACTAGGACTCGTACTCGTACTCAGTTTCAACTGAAACTTTCAATAACTGCTCAAGACTCTTCCATACGCTGATAGAAGCAATCTTAAGACTTCCAGACACATTAGGAACGTCCTAAAAATTTATTAAACAACTCAACTTTGTGACCTACACAAAATATAACCAAAACAAACTTGAAACTTACCATATTCGAACCATAGCCACCTCAGTCACAGCCTGAGGAATAATCTAACCGGTTGGACCTTCCCGGCCGCATCTTCATGTCCACTTCTCTTCATCACACCTTGGAAAAATATTGCCACGTCCATGCACCCCTTGCAAACGTGCAAACACTTTCCAATGATGTCCCATGGTACCTTCATATGCATTTTTCTTGACCCAAACATTCTGCGTGACCTCCCGATCAACTCAACCACAATTCCTCCCAAACTTGGTTGTTGAAACTCATCTTCTCCCTAAGAATAGTTCAATGGATCCCATCACCAGCCATGTGTTCACCTCGACTTGGACAAACAACCAATCTTTGCGAGCCCAAGTCCTCGACTTGATTCTCGTTAGTTCAAAAAACACAACACCTTACGTGAGCATGTCAGATAATCATGTTGCAAACCATAGCAAAATGATATCAGCCATAAACACCAAAACACACCAAAAACATAGTAAGAGAATACTAAGCAAACTTTCCATAAGCCAAAAAGTTTGAAACATTGCGAGTTAAAACGGAGCAATCAAACTCAATATGAAAACTCTGCACAGTAGTTGTTACTCCAGATATAAATTGAGAAAGTTCAGATAGTCCTAAACAATTAAGGGTAACATTACTCCTAAAAAGATTTGTAAAGATCGACCTGTGTCAACTCTCGTGCATCTCACGTGTGTGAAAGTTTGGACAATCCTTAGTGCCGAACATGTGCAAGTCATGTGGCAAAAGTTCGGACAATCTAAAGCGGGAAAACACGTGCAACTCACCTGAGGAAAAGTTCGGACAGTGCAAAAACATATTCCCACAAGTTCGGGCAATTCAAAGTTGGCTTTTCAGCAATATTCAAAACTTTGCGTGTGAACTCTGTCTTTTATTTAAATTGGCAATGTATTCAGCACACATAGGTCTCACATCTTCATCAATTTTTCATAAAAACTCCTGTATGCACTATTTTTCCAAGTACAAGTTGAATTGTGTTTGAATCGAAATGTGATATATGTAAGAAATATTTATTTCTTCACATAATTGAGTTATATTGATTGTCGAAATTGGTATATAATGACCATCAACAAAATCCCCCAAGCTTACCCTTTGCTCGCCCCGAAGTAAAGAGGAAGACTTAGGTTATTGATCAGGAGTTGCTACAATGTCCTATCTTTCAAGAGTACCAAGTACACAACAAAATATTCTACCTTGCATCAAATAAATTGGCTATGGTACCTCACCCCTTTTCCTTAGTCATTATGGGTCTTATGCCTCATCTTTTTCTTGGGTGGTTGAAGGATAGAACAACAAAGTGAGCATGCATCACCTAATGTTTAAGTTCCACTTGAATTCCAGACATTTTCAAATGGTGTTTGAATTTAGGTTCCTCAAATGATGCTCTCAATCAATCCAATGTGGTAAGTTGTATTTATATCCTCACCAAGGAAATTCCTTTCTTGTCCTACATCTAAATAAGGCTTATATGTGGAGCTTGGTAGGGATCAAGAGTAGGCATATTTGCAACACATATGTTTGTAACACCCTCATTTTCATCCATCATGCATTGCATTCATGCTAATACATGTTTAATATAATGCAACACAAAAAGGAACAAGATTAAAATGAATTATAGGCAAAATGACAATAAAAATCTGTTTGGGTACGGTCTGGACCTGAACTCGGACTAATCCGATATACCCGATAGCCTAGCCTAAATCAGTTTTCTTCACGACAATGAACTTGTCCGCTTTTTGCTACAGACTAGTCCGATTTTGCTACTAATGTCATCCGTACATGTCCGCTAATTGTTACGGACTAATCTTGTTTTGTTTCTATTCCCATCCAGACTTGTCCGTTAATGCCTATGGACTAGTCCGATGATCGCTACTGGAACTCTTCGGATTTGTCCGATAAAATCCCAAAACTTAGTCCGGTTTTGAAACAATGCAAACCCCAGACTTGTTCGGCATAGCACCGGACTTGACCGGTGGGCTTTTAGTTCTCGAAAAGACTTGGCCGGCATGAGGCTGGACTTGTCCAATGAACTCTCTATACTCCGAACGGACTTGTTCGGTCTTCCTAAGGACTAATCCGGTATTTAGGGTGTGAGACATATGTGTGCTGAATACATTGGCTTTGACAATAAAAGTTTTGAATGCTACTATAACATCTTTTTAGTAAGGTCTGACCCTAGCTCCGAGCTTCTGCAAGGTCCGACAATAGGTCCGACTTTCTTTGTCTAGGTCTGACATGTCTTTGATAGCTCCGGCATGTCTTTGTTAAGCTTCGATATGTTTTGCTAGGTCCAGCTTTTGTTGGTTAGCTCCGACATGTTTTTCTAAGCTCCGGCTTTTGGGTTGACTAGTTCCGACTAGTTTTGGTTAGCTTCAGCGCTAGGTCCGACTAGCTTTGGTAAGCTCCAGCGCTAGGTTGTACTAGCATTGGTAAGCTCCGGCTCAAGCTCCGGTTAGCCTTGGCAAGGTCTGGTGCTTGATCGCAATGTTCCTGATTTTATCTTGCAATGTTCGAACTTGCTTTACATCATTGGAAAGAATGCTTAGTATTCTTTTACTATGTTTTTGGTGCGTTTTGGTTGATATGGCTGATATAGTTTTGATATGCTTTGCAACATGCTTATGTGAGGTGCTCACGTAAGGTGTTGTGTTCGGAACTGACTTGAGTCAAGTCGCAGACTTGGGCTCGTACGAATTGGTTGTTTGTTCATGTGCAGTTGTTGCTTGAGTTAAGTCATGGCTGGTGACAGGATCCTTTGGACTAGTCTCACGGAGGAGATGAGGTTCCAACAACCAAATTCAGGAGGAATTGTGGTTGAGCGAATCAGGAGGTCGCGCAGGATGACTGAATCAAGGGCAGTGCATATGAAGGTTATTGGACGTCGAAGGAAGGCGTTTGCATGTATGCATGCGGTGCATGATGTGGCAACATGTTTCCTAAGATGGTTTATGGATGGAAAGATCTGGTTGGAAGGATCAGATCATATCGGTTGATGACTTTTGCTGCGGTGGAGTCGGTTATGGTTCGGTATGGAAAGTATCGAGTTAGTTATGTTAGGATTTCATGTGAGACACGAATTTGTTTTAGGAATGTGGGATACGTTCCTAAGGTGTTTGGAAGTCTTAAGATTGCTTCTATCTGCGTATAGAAGAGTCCTAAGTAGTTATGGAAAGTTTGGATTCGTGATCTGAGTAGGATTAGAGTCCTAGTTGAGATTGGGCTGGTTTAAGGGCTGTTTATATAAGCAAGGAAGGCCAAAGCTCGTGGAAGATGACTTTGGGTCTGTTCCTCTTGTGTTCTATTGAATAAAATTCGTAGTTTAAAGAAACTTTTGTGCCTTGTTCGTCCGACTTGTTCCAGACAAGTTTTACTCGTCAAGTTTCTGAACAGCACTACCTTTCGTCGGTGGTATTATCATAACTTGAGTTTTACAGATACAATTGACGTGATTCTTTTTGGCTTGTCTTCACAACTTAATTATCTATCATCTGTAAAAATTTCACGGTCATTGGATTTGTGGTTTCTGATCTACACGAGTTTCTTTGCAGCATTCCAGAACTGTTTTTCTCGGGTAAGACAGATTGACCTTTGTTCGATCTCTTGATCATAACTTGAGTTTCTCTTGACGGATTTGAGTGATTCTTCTTGTGTTTTCTTCGTGACTTGATTCTATATGATATATATCACTTTTTTCATGGTGAAACATGTTTAGATTAGTCTTACACACGATTTCTTTAACAGATCGTTTTTCTACCAAGGGGTTGAGATTTAATTATTTCCGCTGCGTAAGATTTTTTAAATCTACCATTCACCCCCCTCTGGTAACTTTTCACGTGCTCTTCGATCCTACAACTGGTATCAGAGCCACGGTGCTCCAATCATTGTGATTTGCACTTGTTTTTGACTAATCATCATGAAGAAATACTCCACCAAACCTTGTGTGTTTGCTGGTATTGATTTTCAGGTTTGGAAGGCACTCATGGAGGCTTTCATCTAGGCGCAAGGCTTCGCAATATCGTAGAAGGTGTACAAGCCTTACGAAGTGCCACCTAACAATCAAGTTACAGCTACAAACCTACGGGACGTCGACAACAACAACAAAGCCCGGAACTTGATCATCCAAGGACTCACTCAGAGCAACTTCGACCGTGTTGCACATCTCCGATCGGCATACGATGTATGGAGAGCAATTTGTGACTATCAAGAAGGATCCAACATGATCAAGGAGGTAAGGAAAGACATGTTCAAGAAAGAATACATGCGCTTCGAGATGCAACCCGGTGAGTCCATTGATGATCTCTTTGCTCGCTTTAACAAAATTCTCAGTAAATTGCTTAGTGTCAACGTTAATTTTTCTGATGCTGAAAATGCTAGGAAACTTCTTAGTGCATTAGAAATGTCAATCTGGGAGATGAAAGTTACATCTATTCGTGAATCTACTGTCATGAGTACACTTACTTTAGATGTGCTTTACTCTAAACTCAAAACTCATGAAATTGACATCTTAT
This sequence comes from Tuctoria greenei, assembly GCA_036927565.1. Taxonomy (NCBI): domain Eukaryota; kingdom Viridiplantae; phylum Streptophyta; class Magnoliopsida; order Poales; family Poaceae; genus Tuctoria; species Tuctoria greenei. The sequence continues at coordinate 62,186,578 of JAYESD010000006.1, forward strand.
CACTTAAGAACCCAAATAAGTCTATTGCATTTGTCTCACAACGTGATATGCCTCGCTCCGGCCAATCATCATCTTGCAATACTCTTGCTTTGTTGTCGTCACTAACCCTGGAGCAGATCAAGGAATTTCCAGAGGAGGAGCTAGCACTTCTCTCTACTAGGTTCCCAAAAGCATTGCAAAATGTGAGGACTAGAAGGAGAGGAAGCTCCAGACCTCAACGATGCTTCGAATGTGGTAAGATAGGACACTTTCATATAGAATGCCCTAGCCTTTCAGGTTCTACTTCTCAAGAAGAAAAACAATCAAGGACGAAGCACTCCTCAACAAATGATAAGAAGAAGAAGAAGAAGGGCTTTACAGGTCGACAACTGGTGAACAGTTTTATCTCCGCACTCCAGAAACTTCCCTCAAGTGACGTGGACATTGGAAGTGACGAAGATGAAGATGATTTGGCCAACTTATGCTTCATGGCGGGCAAAACAAGATCAAGATCAAGTCAGGAGGATGCAGAACACAACAGTGACGATGATGAGGTATGTTCTACCTGCAATGAAATGTGTGATGCTATTTCTCATGCAACTATTATTGTCAAGAAAAATGACAAAAAGCATAGGGACAATGCTGCTAAAATTGAATCACTAGAATCTAAAATCAACTGTTTAAAAACTTTGATTCCTAGTGATGATGCATGTCCCTCATGTGACTTAATCTATGAACAATTGTCCACATTAAGAAGTGCACACTCCTCCACTCTAGATAGACTTGATGAAGAAATTAAAAGGAACAAAGAGCTTACTGCATTTAATGATAAAAAACTTAAAAGATGCTTCTTGTTCAACAAATGATTTGCATTGTTCTTCATGTGATAATCTAGATAAGAAACTAAAAGATGCAGTGAATGAAATTTCCATTCTGAACAATGCTTTACGTTCTCATGAAGTTAAATACTGTTCTAATTGCAAATTCAAAGGAAAAACTTCATGTAGAAACTGCCTAGAATTGTCTAAAAAGCTTGATGACATGAATAGGACGCTAGAGCAGTTTTGTCTTGGGAACAAAAATCTAAACTTGCTACTGAGTTCATCTAAATCTTGTAACGATAAAACTGGTTTAGGTTTTGATTCTCATGTTTATTCTAAAACACATCCACCTCAAATTGTAAAATAATTTGGAAGAGGTTTAATCAAAATTGTCCATAAACAAAAGGATGTGATCTTTGAATCTACCGGAATGCTTTCTAATTCTGTTTCTAATGCTGGGTACTCATCTAGACATGATTACAAAATTAAATTTCATTGTACATATTGTGATAAAGATGTTCATGTCGTAGATTTTTGTTATAGACTAGCTAAGCAAATTAAAAAGGATAAAATGTCTGCTAGATCTCATAACTTTCATGCTAAACCTAGAATTAGAAACATCCAACCTGCTTTAATGAATAAGAAATTTGGAAAGGTAGCTTCCGGACCCTCTGGTAAGAGACTTGCAAAGATAGCTCTGGTAGTTCCGATAGCTCCGAAAGCTCCCAGACCTTCTGTTGTTCCCTCCGGAGCTTCAGTTTTTGCTTTCGGATCTTCGGTTTGTGCATCCGGAGCTTCAGCTGCTTCCTTAGAAACAAATGTCTACACCTCCGGAGCAATTGGTTTTCGCTCTAAATGAGTAACTACTTCTAAATCAATTGTTAAGAACATAAAATCTCAAACTTTGACTCGTAAACCTGCTGTTTTATCTCAGCTTTTGCGTATTTTTCCTGCTGCACGTCGTGTGACTCAGTACTGGATACCTAAATGCCTTTTGACTAACCCCAGTATTGAGTCATCGATGTATTGTGCTTCTTTGTAGGTTACATGCTTGAGGAAGGAGAACATTTGGATTGTGCATTCAGGTTGCTTACACCACATGTCCGGTAACAAGGAGTGGTTCTCCTCCCTCTCTTTTGTGTCACGTGTAGAGAATGTTACTTTTGCCGATAATTCTTTAACTCCTATAATAGCTAAGGGTTCGGTTAGAGTAAATGATCACTAGACTTTGAAGGATGTGGCACTTGTTAAAAATTTGAAATACAACTTGCTTTCTGTTTCACAATTGCTAGATGAAAATCTAGAAATTATTTTCAATAAAAATTGCTGCAAAGTTGTAGGTTCAAATAGTGAGCTTATTTTTAACATGTCTCGGTTTGGAAGAATTTTTAAAGCTGATTTTGATATGTCTTCCTCTAAGCATAGGTGTCTAGTTGCTAATGATTCAAAGGACTTATATTTTTGGCATCGTAGACTTGGTCACGCCGGCCTTGATCACCTAATGCGTGTTAGTGCTCTTGATCGCATATGTGGGCTGCCTAAGCTTAAAGGGGACAAAGAAATTGTGTGCTCTTCTTGTAGACATGTTAAGATGGTTGCAGGTTCACATACTCCTCTCGCAATGATCATGACAACTGAACCAGGTCAACTTTTGCACCTTGACACCGTAGGACCTTCAAGTGTTCAATCCTTCGGAGGTAAATGGTATGTTCTTGTGGTTGTTGATGATTATTGTAGATACTCTTGGGTTTACTTTATGGCATCTAAGAATGAAGCTTTTAGTCACTTTAGAACTTTATTTCTTAGATTATAAATTGATCACCCAGGATCTTTAAAAGCAATTAGAAGTGATAATGGAACGTAATTTGAAAATAAATCTTTTGATCATTTTTGTGCTGAAAATGGAATAGATCATCAATTTTCTTCACCATGTGCACCTCAACAAAATGGTGTTGTAGAAAGAAAGAACAAAACCTTAGTTGAGATGGCTAGGACTATGCTTTATGAATATCAAACTCCTAGGAAATTTTGGGCTGATGCAATTGCAACCACTTGTTATGTCTCAAATCATGTTTTCTTGCACGCTAAGCTAGGTAAAACACCATATGAGCTCCGGTTTGGACATAGGCCTAGTGTTACGCACTTTCGGGTCTTTGGTTGCAAATTCTTTGTTAAGAAACATGGTAATCTTGACAAATTTGAACCTAGATCCATTTATGGCATGTTTCTTGGTTATCCATCTCATACTAGAGGCTACCGTGTGCTTTTACTTGACACTAACAAAATTGTGGAGACTTGTGAAGTGTCTTTTGATGAAGCTAGCCCAGGTACTAGCTCAAACATTGCAGGACCAGATTCATTTCCTCAGGGGGAGGGTATTTTCGAAGAAGAAGAAGAAGAGCTGGTGATACTGCCTGATAGTTCTGAAGCCGACACGTGTCCAGCTCTGAACATTGATCAAGCTCCGACTATCACCTATGATGGTCCTGATTGTCCACAAGCCACAAGCTCATCAATCTGTGATGAACCTAATGAAGAAGAAGCTTGTGATACATCTGTTCCCCCATGGTTTTACAAAGATCATCCCCTGCAATAGATAATTGGAAGCTTGCACGAATGAGTTACACGGTCCATGTTTTGCGATCCAAACTCTCATGCTCATTCTGCTTTTGTTGCTTCCTTTGAACCCAAAGATATATCACACGCACTCACTAATGAATCTTGGATTATTGCCATGCAAGAAGAGTTAGAAAATTTTGAAAGAAATAATGTTTGGAAATTTGTACCTCCTCCTAAAGGTCACACTTTAATTGGAACTAAATGGGTGTTTAAAAATAAACAAAGTGAGGATGGGGTTGTGGTTAGGAATAAGGCTAGGATGGTTGCTCAAGGTTTCACTCAAGTTGAAGGTCTAGATTTTGATGAAACTTTTGCTCCTGTTGCTAGATTAGAAGCCATAAGAATTTTGTTAGCTTTTGCTACATCTAAAGGTTTTAGGCTATATCAAATGGATGTTAAAAGTGCTTTTCTTAATGGCTACATAGATGAGGAGGTTTATGTCAAACAACCACCAGGTTTTGAAAATTCAGATTTTCCTAATCATGTTTACAAACTGTCCAAAGCCTTGTACGGTCTCAAACAAGCCCCTAGAGCATGGTATGATAGGTTAAAAACATTCTTACTTAAAAAGGGGTTTACCATGGGCAAGGTTGATAAAACTCTTTTTGTGCTTATGCATGGCAATGACTCATTATTCGTTCAAGTGTATGTGGATGATATTATCTTTGGTTGTGCTTCTCATGATCTTGTGTCCAAGTTTTCAGCTATGATGAGTTCAGAATTTGAGATGAGTATGATGGGAGAACTCATGTACTTTTTGGGGCTGCAAATCAAGCAAACCAAGGAGGGTACCTTTGTGCATCAAACGAAGTATACAAAAGACCTCCTAAGGAACTTTAACATGGAAAAAAGCAAGCCTCTTCGGACACCAATGGGAACAACAACAACACTTGAACTTGATGAAGATGGTGAACCCGTGGATCAAAAAGAATATAGAATCATGATCGGATCACTTTTGTACCTCACGGCATCAAGACCGGACATACAATTCAGCGTATGTCTTTGTGCACGGTTTCAAGCCTCCCCACGTGCTTCACATCGTCAAGCAGTCAAAAGGATTCTCAAGTACTTACATGGAACTCAAGAATTTGGCATTTTTCTTCCTTCTTCTTCAACCGTTACATTGAAAGCTTTTTCCGATGCTGATTTTGGAGGTTGTAGGATTGATAGTAAAAGTACTTCCGGTCCTTGTCATTTTCTTGGTAATTGACTTGTTGCATGGTCATCCAGAAAACAAAGTTCAGTTGCACAATCCACAGCCGAATCTGAATATGTAGCTGCTGCTAGTGCTTGCTCACAAATTCTTTGGATTGTTTAAACACTTAAGGGCTATGGGGTTGATCTAGATAATGTTCCACTATTTTTTGATAACACTAGTGCCATTTGCATTGCTAAAAACCCTACGCAACATTCTAGAACTAAGCACATTGACATTAGGTATCACTTTCTCTGCGATAATGTTGAAAAAGGAAACATTGTGCTTCACCATGTAGATACCGAACAACAATTGGCTGACATTTTTACAAACCTTTGGATTTCACTCGTTTTTGTTTCATTCATAGTGAAATAGGGGTTATGCATCCTCATCGCTTAAATTGAGGGGGAGTTTTCAAACTCTAAAAGTCTATGTGTGAATCTAAAATTAAAATAATATGAGCATAGTATTTCATACATATATGACTTTGTGATTCCTTTTACATGTTGATAGTTCTTACTACATTACTCGTGTTATACATTTTGTAGTTTTTGCCATGTCTAGTAATTGGAATAATTACTTACACTAAATCTGGTCATGGTCGAACTTTCTTGCTGTTTTGAACTTGTTGCATGTTCACAAGTGCTTTTAATCATAAAGAATTAATCAAGTAATCAACTCACATGTTGAGTTTTTATGAATAAACATAAGATGAGAAAAGATCAAGAGAATATGCATGCATCACAAAGCTTCTTTTGAGATGGCTTATCATTGCACTTAGATATGAACTTGGAAGAAGTTGTGTATGACTAAAACCATGTCCTTAAGCTTCTGATTGTCAAATGGCATAGGTCTGGCTTGGTTGGTTAGAATAAGGTAGATGCACATATAATCTCTTGCAAATATCATATGATCAAAATTTGTGCTTTGAAAAATAATAAAATGCAGCAACAAGTGTCATGCTTTCAGGTTTTGAAATAGTTAAGTTTGTGAGATCATGACTTGCTAAATTGGAAATTACATTTGGTCTCTAGCGTGGCTTACACTACTTTATGTATCTCATTGTTGTGATAGTGTAAGTTACCTGATAGTATGACTTCGATGAGCTTTGTTTTATATGTATATGTTATAATATGCTCATAACAATTAAAAATTTCTCTTTTGAACCTTGTTGAATACATTATCAAAGGTGGAGAGATAATAGATAATATGTGAATTTTTAAAGATAAGTATGCAAGGGGGAGAATTTGATTACACTTTGCACATATTCAAAAATTGTATTTGGCACAATTCTTCTCAGGGGGAGAATTTCTTTTTCTCATTTTATTTCTGTTTTACAAAGGGGGAGAAATTGTTTTCAAAAATTTTAATGTGAATAAGCTAATGTTCGGATCTTAAGTGGTGTCGCCAATGCATTCATCAAGGAGGAGATTGTGAGACCTATGTGTGCTGAATACATTGGCTTTGACAATAAAAGTTTTGAATGCTGCTATAACATCTTTTTTGTAAGGTACGACACTAGCTCCGAGCTTCTGCACGGTCTGACAATAGGTCCGACTTTCTTTGTCTAGGTCCGACATATCTTTGATAGCTCCGGCATGTCTTTGTTAAGCTCCGATATGTTTTGCTAGGTACGGCTTATGTTGGTTAGCTCCGACATGTTTTCTAAGCTCTGGCTTTCGGGTCGACTAGTTCCGACTAGTTTTGGTTAGCTCCGGCGCTAGGTCCGACTAGCTTTGGTAAGCTTCGCGCTAGGTTGTACTAGATTTGGTAAGCTCCAACTCAAGCTCCGGTTAGCCTTGGCAAGGTCTGGTGCTTGATCACAATGTTCCTGATTTTATCTTGCAATGTTTCGAACTTGCTTTACATTATTGGAAAGATTGCTTAGTATTTTTTTTACTATGTTTTTGGTGCATTTTGGTTGATATGGCTCATATCGTTTTTATATGCTTTGCAACATGCTTATGTGAGGTGCTCACGTAAGGTGTTGTGTCCGGAACTGACTCGAGTCAAGTCGCGGACTTGGGCTCGTACGGATTGGTTGTTTGTTCATGTGCAGGTGTTGCTTGAGTTCAAGTCATGGCTGGTGACAGGATCCTTTGGACTAGTCTCAGGGAGGAGATGAGGTTCCAACAAACAAATTCAGGATGAATTGTGGTTGAGCGGGTCATGAGGTCGCGCAGGATGATTGAATCAAGGGCAGTGCATATGAAGGTTACTAGACGTTAAAGGAAGGTGTTTGCACGTATGAATGCGGTGCATGACGTGGCAACATGGTTCCGATGATGGTTTATAGATGAGAAGATTTGGTTAGAAGGATCGGATCGTATCGGCTGATGACTTTGGCTGCGGCGGAGTCGGTTATGGCTCGATATGGAAAGTATCGAGTTGGTTATGTTAGGATTTCGTGTGAGACACAAATTTGAGTTGTTTTAGGAATGTGGTATACGTTCCTAAGGTGTTTGGAAGTCTTAAGATTGCTTTTATCTGCGTATAGAAGAGTCCTAAGCAGTTATGAAAAGTTTTGATTCGTGGTCTGAGTAGGATTAGAGTCCTAGTTGAGATTGGGTTGGCCTAAGGACTGGTTATATAAGAAAGGAAGGCCAAAGCTCGTGGAAGACGACTTTGGGGCTGTTCCTCTTGTATTCTATTGAATAAAATTCGTAGTTTAAGAAACTTTTGTGCCTCGTTTGTCCGACTTGTTCCAGACAAGTTTTACTCATTGAGTTTCTGAACAGCACTACCTTTCGTTGGTGGTTTTATCATAACTCGAGTTTTGCAGATCCAATTGACGTGATTATTTTTGGGTTGTCTTCAAAACTTGATTATCTATCGTCTGTCAAAATTTCACGGTCATTGGATTTGTGGTTTCTGATCTACACGAGTTTCTTTGCAGCATTCCAGAACTGTTTTTCTCGGGTCGGACAGATTGACCTTTGTTCGATCTCTTGATCATAACTCGAGTTTCTCTCAACGGATTTGAGTGATTCTTCTTGTGTTTTCTTTGTGACTTGGTTCTCTCTGATATATATCACTTTTGTCATAGTGAAACACATTTAGATTAGTCTTACACATGATTTCTTTAACAGATCGTTTTTCTGCCAAAGGGGTTGGGATTTAATTGTTTCCGCTGCATAAGATTTTTTAAATCTACCATTCACCCCCCCCCCTATGGTAGCTTTTCACGTGCTCTTCGATCCTACATAGGGTTTTAACTCGTATTCCTATTTTTACTACGAGATGAGTTATTGGGTAACTTACCTATTTGGGCCCAAGAAATTTGTGTCCCACCCCAGAGGAGCTCAAGTGGGACCCACCAAGGCCTCGACTTGTCCCCGCCGCCTCCTACTTGGATCCCACCAAAACCTCCCCACCTCTCCTCCTATATAAACACCCCACCACCCACCTATCACCCCTTTGCCCACGTTGAAAGAAAGCCCTACTGCGTATTCTCTTGGGAGCCGCGCTAAAGAAGGAAGGAGCCCTCACCGCAAGGAAAGGAGAGAAGGAAGAAGGAAGAGAAAGGAGGAGGATCAAGCAAGATCGTCATCGCCGCTGCGATCTTCTTTATCAATTCTTAGCATTAACGTTCTTCTTCACCAATTCCTCGTCTTCTTCGGATATAGATGTCGAGATCTCACGTTACACCTAATCCTCGACCATTGAACCATTAGATTCAAGGTAACTGCCCTAGATCCAACATTCCGCGTCAATTCTAATCCCAATCTTGATTTAGATCATGCTCTAGGTGGGAAGTTTGCAAAACCCTTGTAGGATCGAAGAGCTTATGAAAAGCTACCAGAAAGGGAGTGAATGGTAGATCAAAACTTTTTCAGCGGAACCAAAAAAACCCCTCAGCAGAAAAACAATCTGATAAAAAAACAATGTTTGCGACTAATCTAAATGTGTTCAAATGTGACAAAAGCGGCATATATTGTTAAGAATAAAGTCACAAAGATGTCACAACAAGAATAACGAAAAAACCGTCGAGAAAAACTCAAGTTATGATTGAAAGATCGAGCAAGGGTCAATTTGTTCTACCTGAGTAAAAACCAGATCTGCAACACTGCAAAGAAACTCGTGTATATCAAAATCTACAAATCCAATGATCATGAAATGTACAAAGAGGAAATATAATCAAATTTTGAAGACAACCCAAAAAGAATCACGTCAATTGGATCTGTAAAACTCAAGTATGATAAAAACACTGAAGCAGCATAGTGCTATGTAGAAACTTGACGAGAAAAAAATGTTTGAAACAAGTCGGACAAGCAAGGCACAAAAGCTCCGCTAAAGTAAAAATTTTATTGATCAAAACACAAGAGTCACTACAGGAATCACGATAATAGACGACGGCCAAGAACCGTCATCTATAAGGACATTACCGTCGTCTATTACTTATAGACGACGGTATACACTTATAGACGACGGTTCCTGACCGTCTATGATAATTTGTCGTATGTAACGTTATAGACGACAGTAATCGTCGTCAAATAGTTTATTGATGACGGTCGGACTTAGCTGTCTTCAATAAGTTAGCTCAGCCACGTGGTAGTGTGGAAACAATATAGACGACGGCCGCCTGAGAACCGTCGTCTATAAGGTCCACTATTGACGACGGTCACAGAAAAACCGTCATCCATTAGGACCCCAAGTGACGATGGTTTTTTTTGCCCGTCGTCTATAAGGGTTCCTTATAGACGACAGTGTGTGTAAAACCGTCGTGCTTTTAAAAAAAATAGCAAATAGATATTACACAGATATCACAGTACAGATTTTACAGAATTCATAATAAACAGAATCACAGTAGACAGATCACAGATTTCAGATATAAGAGTTCACACATCACAGATTTCACATATAAGAGTTCACACATCACAGATTTCACATATAAGAGTTCACAAGAAGTGCTAGAAGTGCCTCGTCCCTAGCCACTGCGCATCGTCCCACGAGATTGCCATCCCAGCCTCCGAGTGCTCCAAGGAAGCAACACTGGTCACACACCACAAAAGAAGAATCAGCAGGCTCAAGTGTTTGAGTAAAACTTACAAGAAATGTGATAATCAGAGAGTGAATGTGATAAAACTTACAGGCTCAAGTGTCTATGTCCAAGCTAGAATAAAATGTGATGGTGTGCCTTTTAACAGAACTATGAGAGAGTGAATGTTTCAGGGCTAATGATCTCATGGGTAGCCACCTTCTGTACATGCGAATTTAGCATTCATTCTATTTTAAAACAAGAAAAAACTTTGTAGTTTGGATGTTCATTGTTTCCTGACTAGGTAGATGTGATCTCATGGGTATTTAGAAATAGTTATGCACCCTCTTGCATTGCGATACATAATATCAAAAAGTTAGAAATATCTCTGTAACATATGGATGCATTAGTGCATTATGGCTTTCAACATTTATGGAGTTTTCATTGCAGGTATAAGGCTGTTGGTATTAGGTTAGACTCTGGTGATTTAGCATATCTATCTGTTGAGACCCGCAAGTTCTTCCATGCAAATGAAAATGAATTTGGAGTTGTTGGCTTTGGGAAAATGAATATTACAGCAAGTGTATTACAATTGAAAAAGGATGCAAATAGATTTCAAATCGGCTAACCTGGCTATCACACACTACCCCGTCCGTTGCCGCCGGAGTTCAGAAAATCTTCCTCCGGCAGTCGTCCAAGCGCCGGAATCTGGGGCGACGGAGTTTGAGCCTCCGTCCCTGATCCCTGTGATATGCAAGTGTGGTTAGACAAGTTATAAGTATAAAAATGCATATTTTACTAAATTTGAAAAAGTTTAACTAGTTTCAGTTATTTTGAATAATTTTGTACCTGTGCCCCTGTCGTTGGCACCAGTGGCAACTCCGTTGATGGCGGCGCCCACTGCGGAAACACGGCCGGTTGTCCTGCGCTCATAGCCTGCGAATACAAATCAAATCATTATAACTGTCATTTGTATATTACAAATGTTAAGTACAACATTCAGAACTTACCTGGAAGGCAGCTTGCCACTGTAGCATGTACGAGTTTTGATACTCGTCCCTAGCCCTAAGCGCTGCTGCCTGCATCTCGTCCCTAGTCCGGAGCGCCGCTGCCTGCATCTCAACCCTAGTCCGGAGCGCTTCTTGCGTCCTCTGGAGCTCCTCCCGAAGACTCTGGAGCTCCAGATCTCGTCCCGTACGGCTGCTGCTAGACTCGCCCTGCTGCGATGAAGAGGCTCTCGAGGAAGCCCGCGCCTGCCTCGAGTCAACCACTCCATCGAAGATGGCCAACCTGCACAACGAAGTAAGATGATTAAATTTTTGTAACTCAAAGTTCGTGACAGTAAATTAAAATTAACAAAACTCACCGTCCGTGAGGTTTCCCGCCACCGATTGCATACGCGGCTTCGGGTACAATTGGCGCGCTCTGCCAATCGAACTCTTCGTCTCGAAGCCTCCGCGCCTCCTGCCCGTACTTTGCCTAGAAACACAGTAAAATAACATTATTAAAACTATTAAAGAAAATTACAGTAAAATATTGTCTTTTGTTCTGCCAGTCACATCGAAGCATGTGCTTATTATGCATTCGCCCATGTTACATTCCTGATGTATGACATCAATGTTATGCATTAAGATTAAGGACTTAACATACGGTAGCTCCTATAGTGCACATATATGAGTCCAATTGTGGTCCTCTCTGTAACCAACAAAATATCCAGGACGATCTTCATCTGGCACTAAGTTGTTCAACTATTCAACAATCTTCGACCCGTTTAGACGTTGTGGTGGTCCTTTTTTGACAACGGTGTCCTTCCTGAAGGCATTTCTCTGTTGCCTAAATACGTGATTGGGCGGTAACCAACGTCTGTGGCAATCAAAGTAGCAAATCTTGCCACCATGCTTTAAACGAAAACATTCCGTGTCTGAAGCACATATTGGACATGTCAAACGACCATGAGTGCTCCAGCCAGAAACCATGCCGTAAGCTGGGAAATCATGGACAAACCACAAGTATGCAGCTCGAAGGTTGAATTTCTGTTTTTTGTAGCAGTCGTACGCTTTAATTCCTGTCCATAACATTTTCAACTCTTTAATCAACGGCTTCAACATCACGTTTAGTCGTGAACCGGGATGATCCGGTCTAGGTACAATAAGGCAAAGGAACATGAACTCGTACTTCATACAAAGAGATGGTGGTAAGTTGTACGAAATAGCGAACACAGGCCAACAAGAGTATGGTGTTGCGTTTGTACTGAACGGTGAAAAGCCATCTGTCGCCAACCCGATGCGAACATTTCTCGCGTCATTGGCGAAATCTGGATCGAAGCGGTCAAGCGCTTTCCATGCCTCACCGTCGGACGGGTGCACCATCATTCCGTCATTCTCGCGTACACCTTCTTTGTGCCACCTCATGTGTCTGGCTGTTTTCTTTGAGAGAAACAAGCGCTTCAACCTAGGTGTGACAGGCAAGTAGCGAAGCTGCTTCTGCAACTTCAGTCATTACTTTTGTACCGTCTTCATTAATAACTTCGACAAATCTCACCTTATCATATTTTAAGCACTTGTTCTCGTTGGCATGCTCTTTCCAGAAAAGCATGCAGTGGTCTGGACACATATCAATCTTCTCATAGTTCATACCAAGATCAGAAATAAATTTCTTAGAATGATACATATCCTTAGGCAATTTATGGGGTTGCGGAAGGACATCGCTGATCAATTTGATGAGGTCATTGTAGCAATTATTGGAGAAGAAATACTTAGACTTAATTGCCATAAATATAGTCATGAAATTGAGGACCGTCATTTTGGTGTGTTCATGCACCGGTTGTTCTGATGTCTTGAGACGCTCGAAGAACTCCATTGCCTCCGTTGTAGGAGAATCCTCCGTCAATTCAGGATTTATGGCGTCAAGCATCTCGGCCATCCTATCGACACCAGTGCTATCATCCCCATCTCGATCTTCTACGGCTTGAGAAGGTGTCTCGTTGTGAAAGGTCCATAACTCATAACGTTGCATAAAACCATTTCGACACAAGTGGAACGTCAATGTCACTTTGTCGAAACACTTCGCATTTTGACATTTGATACATGGGCACCGCACCTTGCTGTTGTTTGACAACGAAAAAGCTCGTTGTATGAAAGCATCCGTCTTGGTGAACCACTCATCTGAGTGACTCCCATCCTTTTTCCAACCAGTATACATCCAAGTGCGATCTTCAGCCATGTTTGAGGGTATTCCTTCAAAGCAGATCAATCATTATTAGTTTCATTGTTATGTTATGTCACGACCCTATAACTAGGCAGATAGGTCCTAAACCCACCCAAGAGTGACCGAGCGGAGCGTGCTCATGATGGGACGCGCGGTCTAGATCCGGACGAAATTTCGGCAGCATAATCCCGTTGTTCTCCACTGCACGCTCGAAAATGGTGCAGCAGAGAACAACAGGGTTATACCGTCGAAATCTCGTCCAGATCTAGACCCGCGTCTCGTCACAAGCCACGCCCCCTCGGTCACTCCCAGGCTGTCCAAAAAGGGACAATTCCGAACCTTCACGTCTCATATGCCAATAGCATGTGAGACATGCCGATCCAAAACGGGTGACGCATTGCTATAGGTTACGTTCCTCATTTTCATTGTTAAGTCATTTACAAGAGGAAAGAACGAGAGAAAGAGGAGGAAAGTTGGTCTTAGATGACAATTCCACGTCTGGATCCACCGTCTGCGCAATCGCGGGTGATTGACTTCCTCACCATCGTCGTTCGCTTCTGTGTCGTCTTGACGCATACATTACGACTACAACTGTCTATACGACACGGACGTATTTATTCCGTGTCGTGTTGTGTCGGGCCGGGCCAGCCCAAAAACCCGTATATTTACATATTAATAAACAAACCAACTAATAAAGAATTACAAATAATAAACAATTATTGATGAACGACATAATAAACTAACTAACTAATGATCACTCGGGATATAATATTAACCAGCATTATTGGACTATCCACAAAGATGAATGCCAGTGAGTAGCACTATAAAAAAGGAAAAATAACGAAATAGTTGTTTATTGTAGTAGTAGTTTGACATATCTGACATTGAAAAGTACCATTTTTACTTATAGGTATCGAATGAGGATGACAGTTTAGACCATGCCCAATAATCCCTTCAGTTTAGACCATGTCCAATAACCAAGTGTTGCAGTAAGCTATAACTGATACTGAAGAGTGATGACATGAGACTGTACTAGCCTGTTGTACTAACAATACATAATCAAAGTGCCTATTTGTCAGCCTTTTTGTTGGCACCAAAATAACAAACACATTGAGAAGGAACAGGAACCACGTGTAATAGCAACAAAAGCATATATGACACATATATTCAGTAAAGTATAAAGGATCCTTGGAAAACATAACATCTAAAAGTACCGAAATCTGTTATTCTTAACCAGTACACAGACAGGTTAACTGTGTACAGAGAGCAGCATAGCAGCAAAATGACTTTATCGTGAAGCATAAACAATTAAACGGTAACCTGAATATAGATGTATAGAACACCGTGTCAATATTACAATAGGAAACAGTGATTCTATTAAACTCAAGCAGAATACGGAGCAGGCCATACAAACTAACAACGTTACCATCACCTAAGGACAAAGAATTCTGAATTCTCTAAAGCCTTAACAATGTTATGAACCTGGATCCTATTGAGATTACCCAAATTATACATAATACTGTGCTCATCATAAGGTAAGGAGGTTTTACACAAGATTAACATCATATACGTGCATTTAAGGACTACCATGTGCATTGTTGCATATTTCCACTCCAGGGATCAGTCATCCTACAACCTATGGGAGCCAAGATCCAAAGTCTTCTTTCCCCACCAGCGACTAAATCGTCCTTCGTCCCATTCCCCCTGCCCGACATTACACTATCCATAGCGCCACCTCCCGACAACTCTAGACTCTACAGATACAAGATGTAGCAATAGTGGCGCAAGCAGGGGGCGAGATAACAAATGGTGGTTTTACACAAGTAAATGCCCCAGGACTTAGCGCATGAACATGGGGAGGGGGAAGCGGCATACCTAGTTGTTGGGTCCTTCCCGGTTGACAGCGGCGGCGTGACGGTGGCATGACTGGGGCGATGGCGCAGTGCAGCGCGTGCCGGCGGCTCGGAGCGGGGGCGGCGGCGCGGCGCGGCTCGGAGCAGGGGCGGCGGCGCGGCGCGTCGAGGAGCGGGAGCGGCGCGTCGAGGAGCGGGGGCGCGTAAATGAAAACGAAGAGGCGCGACCTGGTAAATAATCCCCAACTCTAATAGACGACGGTAACATGTCCACCGTCGTCAATTATGGACCTATTGACGACAGTGTTTCCTAGCCGTCATCTATAACTGCTCAGGTAGGCCAGGTTTCGGCCATTATTGACGACGGGCGTTAGTTGACAACGGTTGACCGTCGTCTTTAATTAATTGACGACGGTACTAGGTTAACCATCGTCAATAACAGGCTCATGTGGGCTGGGTTTCGACCCACATTGGCAACGGGCCATAATCAACGACGGTAAACCGTCGTCTTTAATTAATTGACGACGGTACTTGTTTAACCGTCATCAATTACATCATAATTGATGACGGCTGAGAATGACCGTCGTTAATAACATAGAAGACGACAGCCCCGTCGTCTATTAATCTTGCCGTCGTCTATTATCGCGTTTCCTGTAGTGAGTAATAGCCTAAACTCATCTCTCCACGAGCTCTGGCCTCCCTTGCTTATATAACTAGACTTAAGGCCAACCCAATCCAAACTAGGACTCTAATCCTACTCAGTTTGAACCAAAACTTTCCATAACTGCTCAAAACTCTTCTATACGCAGATAGAAGCAATCTTAAGACTTCCAAACACATTAAGAACGTACCAAACATTCCTAAAACAACTCAATTTTGTGCTCACCACGAAATCTAATCACAATAAACTCGAAACATTCCATAAATGAACCATAACCACCTCGGCCACAGCCTGCGGCATAATCCAGCCGATTGGACTGTTCCGACCAATTCTTTACGTCCACTTCTATTCATCATGCCTTAGAACCATGTTGCCACGTCCATGCACTGCTTGCACATGTGCAAACAGACTAAAACATCTATGATACTTTCATATGCATTGTTCTTGACCCAAAACGTATGAAAGGCTCATACGAGACGTGCCCGAACGAAGAAGGGAGACGAACAAACTGTGCATCTCCGTCATTTGCGTCTTGCATTAAGTTGTAATCAGAGACTGGCGGCAAGGTGCGTCGCTGATCAGACTAGGTGTGAGACATGCTCAAAGGTAGCGCATCTCCTTTCGCTGAGTAATAACAGACGGGCTTTATGAGGTCATTAGCAACGAGCAAGGTGCGCGTCGCCCATCATTGTGAGTGAGAGACACACTCTAATGCAGCGCAACCCAGATATTTTGAATGATCCGAGACATTCTTTATGACAGTCCGCCGCACATTTGTTGGCTTATCTGAGACGTGCTATAAAGAATTGTGTCTCCTTTATTTAGATAATCTAGGACATCCTATGTTACAACTAGTCACAGATTCTTTACAAACAAGTTCAGTTCGGCGCTAATAGGAGACACTCCCTGCTAGACGCACATCTCCTATTAGGTACCCCCACCCCTAATTATCCTGGTTCCCAATTGCATCCTGACGCTAGCCAGGATTTGGCAGCCGCATTGCCCGTGTCAGCAGCTTACACATATAGAAACATATGTAGCCAAATGTCTCCTGTTCATTTAGCTTAACATGTAACTAATCAAATATTAACAAAGTGTACACATATTGAATAATCAAGTATTAACAAGTGTACATCATGGTTACCAAGTAACTATTTACACAAAATTCCCCTATTCATCTAGCTTAACATGTAACTAATTTATACAAAGTGTGACCTAATCCTCTATTGGGTAATGAAATTCCCTATTTGAATTAATGATTTCAGAAAAGATAAACCTACATAGGATGTCTCTAACTTGCTCAAGGCTACGATCTACAGCGTTCCTTAAGACGGGTATGTAGTCGTGCCACACGATAAAATGAGATTTAGAAAAGATTAGTAATAAAGTAAAATAAATGCACTTACACATATATTGCAATTAGGTTGCTCTCCAAATAGAGCCATGTGTATGCAGACGTGGAAGCCGCATGTGTTGCCCGGAGCTTGTTGTGGGACGTCGAATGCAGTATGATGTGTAAGTTGTCGGCGTTTTCCTTTTACTTGTCCAAAAGACCTAAAAAAACATTCACAATTAATGTAAAATTATCATGCAAGGAAACTAAAGTGAAGAAGGAACTTACTCGTCAATAATGGAAGAGATATCGTTCCATGACTAGGTCCTTTGCTCGCTAGTTTTTTCATCTGTCACCCTTGAGGAGTCACAGTACCAGACCTGGTCATACCGTGTAGATATTTCTATGGTTACCCAATGGTTACCCGTGTTGAACAGTATGACTAGGAGGTCCTTATCACTGTACTATTTCATTGCCTTCACAAAATATTGAATAACTTCTTTTCTGCCCTTCGCCGTTTGCAGAAGAGATTTTGCTGGCACTTGCGGGTCAAGATATGCAGCAGGCGCGTTTCGCATGTTGTGACGAGCATGTTGTTGCTGGTACCTACATGCAAAATACCAAATTTGTCACTTATAACACTTGTATTGAGTATGTATTGAAGAACCTAGTTTGTTGAGGAGACTTACAATGCGAAGAAGCGTATTAGGGAGATATCCAACGCGTCGAGGTTGAAAAGTTTATAGAGATTGGACCATGAGATGAAAAAAGTGCCATCACCCCAGCGAAAGTGTTTCTCCTTCAATGACACTAGTATGGTATCACAAATTTTGCAATTTTCCATGTAGTATTGATGAAGCTGAAGACAAGGTTTAGGAACTTGTTTAAGTGCGGCCGCAGTTAGCATCGGCTTTCCCAATTCATACTTCAGGTTTGCATGTGTCATAGCTTTCGGCGCCCTCGGGTTAGGTTTTGACTCTTTCATTGGTTTCTTCCAACCTTCCCTCGACGATAATCGCTGCTGCGGCAGACCCTTGTTCTTGGCACGTACATTATTCGCCGACTTTGCCAGCGGCTGATCAGGTGTAGGGTGCAGGGCACTTCGAGTGCGAGGTGGAGACCGACGCAGCTACTCTTCAGGTGGAGAGTTCTACGGCAGCTCTACAGGTAGAGACAGATGTGGCTTCTCTGTAACTAGAGGCAACTGCTCTCCAATTGGAGACTTTTGCTGCTTCTTTACAACTGGAGGCAATAATAGCTTTGGAATTGGAGACAGATCCATATGTTCTGGATTTGGATGCAGAAGCAGACGTGCCTCAGGAGACATTGAAGCGATCGACGCGGAATCTGCTGCTACTGCTGTTGTTGCTGCTGGGTCAACAACAATGAGGCTTTGTCTCCACTGAACCCTTCTAGTAACTGCATCCCACATAGTCAGCGTCGTATCGTCCGGTGGCACTTTGATCTCCATGTTTTTTGTATTTTCATGCACCATGTCCACCTTGACCACAACATAGGATGTTGTGTCCACCTGAATGTTGTCAAGCATGGTTTGATCAGGATACACTAGCCCTCTCCCAACCTCCATTTGAGCAATTCCTTCGACCATTAGCAGAAGGCTGCATGTTGTTGGGTGAGCCAAGTTATCTATCGTATCTGGCTCAATTGAAGGTTCAGAAGCTGGTGCCGGAAGATCCTCCTGTGGTTGTCCACCCCAGCTGCTATAGAAGCAAAGCTGCTCCTACGCTCATCGTCGTTGAAAAATGCGTTAAGGATTGGTATACCTGCTCCCTCCAGCATTTGCTTCACATCTCCTAGGAGCTCCCTTCTCAGCTGTGTTTTCAGCTCCTCGACATCAGCCTGTGATATCGAGGCTGTTTTCCGCTTCTGATAACTAGTTTTATGTTCCGGAAAACCCTCCCTCCAGGTCAACTTACTGGAAACACCATGAACACGGCCTCGTTCCTCAGGTCTTTGCAGGGCCTTGGTGAGGGCATCATTTTTCCCTCTCACCATTTGACTCTTCACTGCTTAGGTTTCAGGATCTTTGAGCGACGTTTGCAGTGCTCGGACTATAGAAGGTGATACCGACTGACTCAGACAGCTGTGAACGAGCACGCATAAACGGTTTCAGCCATCCACTGAAACTGTCGTATGGATTCTGAACATCTAGCAGGGCCAATGTTGATACCTGTTCGTCCCAAATCCTTTTTTTACCGGCATAACTGATGTTGCCAAGGTGATGGTCAAGCTCGTTCTGCGATCGGAGCCACTTCATATGTTCACTGCTCTTGGCAAATTCCTATGATTTTTGCACTTTTCAACAAATCTCATCCAGTCCTCTTATGACACATGTGGATACTTATGGAATGGGGTTTCACAATTCTTCGCAAACTCACGAAGCTTAGTTTTGTACGTCCTCCATGCATGAGAGATCATCTTCATAGCTATCTTCTTCCCCTTCTGTTTCTTATGTTCCTGATATTGAACATATGGTTGGATAGAGCTTTCGAAGAGTTCATCATTTCCATTTTCAGTCAAGTGATCGAATCTCTCCAGGTTTAGCGGCACCCTTTCCCGAGCAGCTAGACCACAAATTCTGGATAGTCTTGTATTCACAATATAGTCCAGAGGTACGCCTTCATCATTGGACCCATCAACAGTCACGACGTCTGTTGGCTACGTCGTTCAAGACCTTTTCTTTCTTTTGTTACCAGAGGCAAATGCATCTTCTTCATGTGTCTGCTGCTGAGTCTACTGCTGAGCCTCCTCTGCAATATGCTATTGATGCTCTGACTGAGACATCTTCGACTTCACAAAATACACTGAAATCCTATAAAACATTATCAAATTTCAGTCACATTCGCACAAACAGTCACATAAGGGAGCAAATTCTCTCATGGCGTTTGTATCTTAATAAGAAAAAGATCTATGTGCCAAGCATAATACTCTAAGTGTAGTACTCCAAAAATATACTAAACAATGACCGGTGAACCACCAAAGCTCGAACCATTTCGACTCGAACCAAAGCGCGAACAAACCTTATTAAGGCAGTGCCGAGCTGGTCAACGTGGAGTCGAGGGTCGATGGCGGCAACGCGACAATGACCAAGAAGGCAGTGTCAAGGCGGCGACGAGCTCCGGGGAAGCGGACCGACGCGTAGCGTGCTCCGGGGAAGGGAACGACGCGGCGACAATTTCTAGGGCGAGAAGTTATCAGAGCGCGCGAAAAGTGAAAAGTTGTGCTAAGTGTTGTGAATAGAGCGTGCGAAAGAGCTAAAATTAGCTTAGGGAAGTGTCAAGGTGGCGACGAGCTCCGGGGAAGCAGACTGATGCGGCGGCATGCTCTGGGGAAGGGTCGACGCGGCAGCAGTTTCTAGGGCAAGAAGTGATCAGCACGCGTGAAAAGTGAAAAGTTTTGCTACATGTTGCGAAGAGAGCGTGCGACAGAGCTAAAAGTACCTTAGGGCAACAATTGCAGACATGCCTCAGAAGAGCCACCGCTAAGCACATTTCACTTTTGGAAAGCACGTCTCTTTTCTTTTGAATTAATGTGCGTACGTTGCCATAATGCCATTCAGGCAGAGAATTTGAAGCGCTCCGACCTCATTGTTCATGACATGTGGGACCATGCCAAAACTAAATAACAAAAGCGTTTAAATTGGAGACACGCTTTTTGAAAAGTCGTCTAACGTTAGACGCAAATATTTTTCAAGCAGAGCAAGTGTCTAAATCGGAGACGTGCTTTTTGAAAATACGTCTCACATTATCTTGCCTGAGAGACGCCCCATTGTGAGGCGCGTCTCACATCACTTTCGTATCTTTTTCAGGCAGAGTCTTAATTAGAGACGATCTTTTTGAAAACCCGTCTCACATTATCTTGCCTGAGAGACGCGCCGTTGTGAGGAGCATCTCACATCACTTTCATATGACATTTTTCAGGGGGAAGAAAGTGCTACATTTAGTAGTGCTTTCTTAAGAAATAGAACACAAGGCATCAATACTTCTCCATAAGAAACAGAGCACATATGACCAATGAAAGTCAAATTATCACTCAAATGGCAATATGTTCACACATTTGAGCATATATCACACAAATATCCAAATGGATGTCAATGTTTCACTGAATTGACCATATTTTCACATATTTGAACATTTTTACACACAATCAATTTGGTACTTTACGTTGCGGTCTTGGTGTTTTGAAATTCTTGACTTTTTCATGGTGACCGTTCTGCAAGTAAGGAAGTTCGTTGGCCGATGGTATTCTTAGCTTGATCATCGAGGTACAAAAGGAGGAATCTCATCAAATTGGTCAAACTCTTCCTCATCGACGGCATTCTTGACTCCGACAATTCGTCGTTTTCCATGTATAACCACCTTAGGTCTTTTATTTGTTGTGTCTGGAACATAGAACACTTGAGAAACGTGTTCTGCTAACATGAAAGGCTCCCACTTATATCCTTGACGGTTAAGACCAACGCTAGTGAAACCGTACTTGTCTTGTATAACACCTTTGATTCCATCAACCCAATTGCAACAAAAAAGAGGAATCTTGAATCCTTAAAAGTCAAGCTCCCATATATCTTGTATTTGACCATAGTACATGTGTTTGTCTTGGCCCACGGCGTTGTAAGCATCAACACGGACACCACTATTCTGATACATGCTTTTCTTATCTTGTTCTACAGTGTAGAGCATGTATCCATTTATGTCGTACCCTTGATATGTAATAATTGTGAATATAGGACCACGAGCCAACTTTTTTAGGTACTCACTTGTTTGAGTATCCGATGAGTGAGAAACCCCATCCCGTAGCCAGCCAATGAATTTTCTCTTGTGTTCATTTGCTAACCATGATTCATTGCGACCAGGATTGTCTCTAAGCACCACCTCCTTGTGCTCATCGAGGTACTCCGACACAATGGACAAGTGTTGCAACACGTGGAAATAAGCACAGAAGAAAAAATGTGAATCCAGAGTTATACCATCTTCCAATAGTCCCTTTTCCTATGAGCCTCACCTCATGACGAGACTTGGAAACACCAATCGGGTTACCCGGGTCGGTGTAGTTTAGAGCCCACTCCATAGCTTCCTCTGTAGAGTATCCTTGTACCATGCTGCCCTCAGGGCAAGCTCGATTTCTAACGAAGGACTTTAGTATACCGTTGTGTAGTATCAAAGAGAACGTGAAAAGCTATCGGAGGGGGGTGAATGGTAGATTTAAAAAATCTTACGCAGCGGAAAAAGTTAAATCCCAACCCCTTCGGCAGAGAAACAATCTATTAAAGAAATTGTGTGTAAGACTAATCTAAATGTGTTTCACCATGACAAAAGTGATAGATATCAGAGAGAATCAAGTCACGAAGATGACACAAGTAGAATCACTCAAATCCGTCAAGAGAAACTCAAGTTATGATCAAAAGATCGAACAAAGGTCAATCTGTCCTACCCGAGAAAAAACAGTTCTAGAACGCTGCAAAGAAACTCGTGTAGATCAGAAACCACAAATCCACTGACTGTGAAATTTAGAAAAATGATATATAATCAAGTTGTGAAGACAACCCAAAAATAATCATGTCAATTGGATCTGTAAAACTCGAGTTATGATAAAACCACCGACGAAAGGTAGTGTTGTCCAGAAACCCGACGAGTAAACTTGTCTGGAATAAGTCGGACGAACAAGGAACAAAACTTCCTTCAAACTACGAATTTTATTCAATAAAACACAAGAGGAACAGCCCCAAAGTCGTCCACCACGAGCTTTGGCCTCGCTTTCTTATATAACTAGCTCGAAAGCCAACTCAATCTCAACTAGGACTCTAATCCTACTCAGATCACGAATCGAAACTTTCCATAACCGCTCAAGATCTTCCTATTTGCAGATAGAAACAATCTTGAGACTTCCTAACAAACCAGGAAAAAATCCCATATTCCTAAAACACTCGACTTTTTGTGCGGCACATGAAAACTACCATAACCAACTCAATACTTTCCATATTGACCCATAACCGACTCCGCCTCAGCCAAAGTCATCAACCGATACGGTCCGATCCTTCAAACCAGATCTTCCCATCCATAAACCATCTTCAAAACCATGTTGCCACATCATGCACTGCATGCATACGTGCAAACACCTTCCTTCGATGTCCAGTAACCTTCATATGCATTGCCCTTGATTCAATCATCCTGCGCGACCTCCTGACCCGCTCAACCACAATTCCTCCTGAATTTGGTTGTTGGAACCTCATCTCCTCCCTGAGACTAGTCCAAGGGATCTTGTCACCAGCCATGACTTGAACTCAAGCAACACCTGCACATGAACAAACAACCAATCCGTACGAGCCCAAGTCCGCGACTTGACTCAAGTCAGTTCCGAAAACAACACCTTACGTGAGCACCTCACATAAGCATGTTGCAAAACCACCGTTAAAACTATATCAACCATATCAACCAAAACGCACCAAAAACTTTACTAAGCAATCTTTCTATCAATGTAAAACAAGTTTGAAACTTTGCAAATGAAAAGCAGAACACTGCGGTCAAGCTCCGGTTCTTGCCAAAGCTAATTGGACCTTAAGCCGGAGCTTACCAAAGCTAGTAGAACCTAGCGCCGGATCTTACCATAGCTAGTGAAACCAAGCACCAGCCATAGCTTACAAAAACTAGCAGGGCTAGTCAACCCAAAAACTGGAGCTAGACAAAGCAACTCGGAGCTTAGCAAAAACATGTCGGAGCTATCAAAACCATACAGGAGCTAAAGACAAAACTCACCGGAGCTAACCAAAAGCTAGTCGGACTTTGCCAGCAAATCGAACCTAGCATCGGAGGTACCCGGAGCTACCCAAAACAAGCTGGACCTACCATCGGACCTTGTTGTAGCTCGGAGCTAGAGTCGGACCTTGCTAAAAAGGTGTTTTAGCAGAATTCAAAACTTTTATAGCCATAACCAATGTATTCAGCACACATAGGTCTCACAATCTCCCCCTTGATGAATGCATTGGCAACACCGTTTAAAATCCGAACATTGACTTATTCACATTAAAAGTTTTGAAAACAATTTTTCCCTTTTTGAAAATCATATCTCTCCCCATGCACATATTATCTCTCCCTCTTTGACAATGTATTCAGCACAGTTAAAAATAGAAATTTTAATTGTTATGAGCATATTATAATAGATACATAGAAAACAAAGCTCATCCAAATCATACTATCATGTAACTTACAGTATCATATCAATGAGATACATAAAGTAGTGTAAACCATGCTAGAGATCAAATGTAATTTTCAATTTAAGCAAGTCATGATCTCACAAACTTAACTATTTCAATACCTGAAAGCATGCCACTTGTTGCTGCATTTTATTATTTTTCAAAGCACAAATTTAGATCATATGATATTTTCAAGAGATTATATGCGCATCTGCCTTATTCTAACCAACCAAGCCAAGCCTATGTCATTTGACATTCAGAAGCTTAAGGACATGGTTTTAGTCATACACAACTTCTTCCAAGTTCATATCTAAGTGCAATGATAAGCCATCCCAAAAGAAGAAGTGCGATGCATGCATATTCTCTTGATCTTTTCTCAATTTATATTTGTTCACAAAATCTCAACATGTGAGTTGAGTACTTGATTAATTCTTTATGATTAAAAGCACTTGTGAGCATGCAACAAGTTCAGAACAACAAGAAAGTTCGACCATGACCAGATTTAGTGTAAGTAATTATTCCAAATACTAGACATGGCAAAAACTACAAAATGTATCACATGAGTAATGTAGTAAGAACTTTCAGCATGTAAAAGGAATCACAAAGTCATATATGTATGAAATACTATGCTCATATTATTTTAATTTCAGATTCACACATAGACTTCCCAAGTTTCAAAACTCCCCCTCAATTTAAGCCATGAGGATGCATAACCCCTATTTCACTACGAATATAACAAAAACGAGTGAAATCCAAAGGTTTTGTAAAAATGTCAGCCAATTGTTGTTCGGAATCTACATGGTGAAGCAAAATGTTTCCTTTTTCAATATTATCATAGAGAAAGTGACACCTAATATCAATGTGCTTAGTTTTAGAATGTTGCACAGGGTTTTTAGCAATGCAAATAGCCCTAGTGTTGGCACAAAATAGTGGAACACTATCTAGATCAACCCCATAGTCCTTAAGTGTTTGAACAATCCAATGAATTTTTGAACAAGCACTAGCAGTAGCTACATATTCAGATTCGGCGGTGGATTGTGCAACTGAACTTTGTTTTCTAGATGACCATGCAACAAGTGAATTACCAAGAAAATGACATGCACCAGAATTACTTTTCCTATCAATCCTACAACCTCCAAAATCAGCATCAGAAAAAACTTTCAAAGTAACGGTTGAGGAAGAAGGAAGAAAAATGCCAAATTCTTGAGTTCCATGTAAGTACCTGAGAATTCTTTTGACGGCTTGACGATGTGAAGCACGTGGGGAAGCTTGAAACCGTGCACAAAGACATACCCTGAATTGTATGTCCGGTCTTGAAGCCGTGAGATACAAAAGTGATCCGATCATGCTTCTATATTCTTTTTGATCCACGGGTTCACCATCTTGATCAAGTTCAAGTGTTGTTGCTATTCCCATTGGTGTCCGAAGATGCTTGCTTTTGACCATGTTGAAGCGCCTTAGGAGGTCTTTTGTATACTTCGTTTGATGCACAAAGGTACCCTCCTTGGTTTGCTTAATTTGCAGCCCAAAAACGTACATGAGTTCTCCCATCATACTCATCTCAAATTTTGAACTCATCATAGCTGAAAACTTGGACACAAGATCATGAGAAGCACAACCAAAGATAATATCATCCACATACACTTGAACGAATAATGAGTCATTGCCATGCTTAAGCACAAAAAGAGTTTTATCAACCTTGCCCATGGTAAACCCCTTTTCAAGTAAGAATGTTTTTAACCTATCATACCATGCTCTAGGGGCTTGTTTGAGACCGTACAAGGCTTTGGACAGTTTGTAAACATGATTAGGAAAATCTGAATTTTCAAAACCTGGTGGTTGTTTGACATAAACCTCCTCATCTATGTAGCCATTAAGAAAAGCACTTTTAACATCCATTTGGTATAGCTTAAAACCTTTAGATTCAGCAAAAGCTAACAAAATTCTTATGGCTTCTAATCTAGCTACAGGAGCAAAAGTTTCATCAAAATCTAGACCTTCAACTTGAGTGAAACCTTGAGCAACCAACCTAGCCTTATTTCTAACCACAACCCCATCCTCACTTTGTTTATTTTTAAACACCCATTTAGTTCCAATTAAAGTGTGACCTTGAGGAGGAGGTACAAGTTTCCAAACATTATTTCTTTCAAAATTTTCTAACTCTTCTTGCATGGCAATAATCCAAGATTCATTAGTGAGTGCGTGTGAGATATCTTTGGGTTCAAAAGAAGCAACAAAAGCAGAATGAGCATGAGAGTTTGGATCGCAAAACCTGGACTGTGTAAATCGTTCGTGCAAGCTTCCAATTATCTGTTGCGGGGGATGATCTTTGTTAATCCATGAGGGAACATATGTATCACAAGCTTCTTCTTCACTTAGTTTATCGCAGATTGATGAGCTTGTGGCTTGTGGATGATCAGGACCAGCATAGGTGATAGTCGGAGCTTGTTCAATGTTCGGAGCTGGACATGTGTCAGCTTCGGAACTATCAGGCAGTATCACCAGCTCTTCTTCTTCTTCGAAAATACCCTCCCCCTAAGGATATGGATCTGGTCCTGCAGCATCGGAGCTAGTACCTGGGCTAGCTTCATCAAAAGAAACCTCACAAGTCTTCACAATTTTGTTAGTTCCATGTAAAAACACACGGTATCCTCTAGTGTGAGATGGGTAACCAAGAAACAAGCCATCAATGGATCTAGATTCAAATTTATCAAGATTACCATGTTTCTTAACAAAGCATTTGCAACCAAAGAGCCGAAAGTGCGTAACACTAGGCCTATGTCCAAACCGAAGCTCATATGGGCTTTTACCTAGCTTTGCGCGCAAGAAAACACAATTTGAGACATAACAAGCGGTTGCAATCGCATCAGCCAAAAATTTCCTAGGAGTTTGATAATCATCAAGCATAGTCCTAGCCATCTCAACTAAGGTTTTGTTCTTTCTTTCTACAACACCGTTTTTTTGAGGTACATATAGTGAAGAAAATTGATGCTCTATTCCATTTTCAGCACAAAAGTGATCAAAGGATTGATTTTTAAATTCAGTTCCGTTATCACTTCTAATTGCTTTTAAAGATCCTGGATGATCAATTGATAATCTAAGAAATAAAGTTCTAAAGTGACTAAAAGCTTCATTCTTAGATGCCACAAAGTAAACCCGATAGTATCTAGAATAATCATCAACAATCACAAAAACATACCATTTACCTCCGAAGGATTGAACACGTGAAGGTCCTATGGTATCAAGGTGCAAAAGTTGACCCGGTTCAGTTGTCATGATGATTGTGAGAGGAGTATGTGAACCTGCAACCATCTTAGCATGTCTACAAGAAGAGGACACAATTTCTTTGTCCCCTTTAAGCTTAGGCAACCCACGTATGCGATCAAGAGCACTAACACGAGTTAGGTGATCAAAGCCTACGTGACCAAGTCTACTATGCCAAAAATATAAGTCCTTTGAATCATTTGCAACTAGACACCTATGCTTAGAGGAAGACATATCAAAATCAGCTTTAAAAACTCTTCCAAAATGAGACATGTTAAAAATAAGCTCACTATTTGAACCTACAACTTTGCAGTAGTTTTTATTGAAAATAATTTCCAGATTCTCATCTAGCAATTGTGAGACAGAAAGCAAGTTGTATTTCAAATTTTTGACAAGTGCCACATCCTTCAAAGTTTAGTGATCATTTACTCTAACCGAACCCTTAGCAATTATAGGAGTTGAAGAATTATCGACAAAAGTAACATTCTCTACACGTGACACAAAAGAGAGGGAGGAGAACCATTCTCTGTTACTGTTCATGTGGCGTGAGCATCCTGAATTCACAATCCATATGTTCTCCTTCCTCAAGCATGAAACCTCATCATCGTCACTATTGTGTTCTGCATCCTCCTGACTTGATCTTGATCTTGTTTTGCCCGCCATGAAGCATAAGTTGGCCAGATCGTTATCATCTTCATCACTTTCAAAGTCTACATCACTTGAACTGAGTTCTTGAAGTGCGGTAATGAAGCTGTTAATCATCTTGCGTCCTATGGTGCCCTTCTTTTTCTTGTTGGGATTTCCAGAGGTGGTCTTGACCTTGTTCTATTTTTCTTCACGAGTAGTAGGACCTGAAAGGTTAGGGCATTCTGTACAGAAGTGTCCTGTCTTACCACATTCAAAACAGCGTTGAGGTCCGGAGCTTCCTCTCCTTCTAGTTCTCAAATTTGGCAATGCTTTTGAGAATCTAGTAGAGATGAGTGCTAACTCCTCTTTTGGAAATTCCTCGATCTGCTCCATGGTTAGTGAGGACAACAAAGCAAGAGTATTGCAAGATGATGATTGACCGAAGCTAGGCATATCACGTTGTGAGACAAATGCAATAGACTTATTTGGGTTCTTACGTGCTAAGATGTCAATTTTTTGAGTTTTTAGTTTAGAATAAAGTATATCTAATGTAAGAGAACTCATGACAGTTGATTCACGAGTAGATGTTACTTTCATCTCCCAAATTGACATGTCTAATGCACTAAGAAGTTGCCTAGCATTCTCAGCATCAGAAAAGTTAACATTGACACTACGTAAGTTGCTGAGAATTTTATTGAAGCGAGCAAAGAGGTCATCAGTGGACTCACCGGGTTGCATCTCGAAACGCATATATTCCTTTTTGAATATATCTTGTTTTACCTCCTTGATTGTGTTGGAGCCTTCATGATAATCACAGAGAGCTCTCCAAACATCGTATGCTGATCGGAGATGCGCGACACGATCAAAGTCACTTTGAGTGAGTCCTTGGATGATCAAGTTTTGGGATTTGTTGTTGTTGTCGATGTCCCGTAGGTTTGTAGCCGTAACTTGATTGTTGGATGACACTTCATAAGTTGTGTGCACCTTTTCCCATATTGCGAAGCCTTGTGCCTGGATGAAATCCTCCATGCGTGCCTTCCAAACCTGAAAACCAATACCAGCAAACACACAAAGTTTGGTGGAGTATTTCTCCTTGATGATTAGTCAAAAACACGTGCAAATCACAATGATTAGAGCACCGTGGCTCTTATACCAATTGTAGGATCGAAGAGCACGTGAAAAGCTACCAGGGGGGTGAATGGTAGATTTAAAAAATCTTACGCAGCAGAAACAATTAAGTCCCAACCCCTTTGGCAGAGAAACGATCTATTAAAGAAATCGTGTGTAAGACTAATCTAAACGTGTTTCACCGTGACAAAAGTGATAGATATCAGAGAAAATCAAGTCACGAAGATGACACAAGAAGAATCACTCAAACCCGTCAAAAGAAACTCAAGTTATGATCAAAAGATCGAACAAAGGTCAATCTGTCCTACCCGAGAAAAAACAGTTCTGGAACGCTGCGAAGAAACTCGTGTAGATCAGAAACCACAAATCCACTGACCGTGAAATTTAGACAAATGATAGATAATCAAGTTTTTAAGACAACCCAAAAAGAATCACGTCAATTGGATCTGTAAAACTCGAGTTATGATAAAACTACCGACAAAAGGTAGTGCTGTCCAGAAACACGACGAGTAAACTTGTCTTGAACAAGTCGGACGAACAAGGCACAAAAGTTCCTTCAAACTACGAATTTTATTCAATAAAACACAAGAAGAACAGCCCAAAAATCGTGCACCACGATATTTGGCCTCCCTTGCTTATATAACCTGCTCGAAAGCCAACTCAATCTCAACTAGGACGCTAATCCTACTCAGATCACGAATCAAAACTTTCCATAACCGCTCAAGATCTTCCTATTCGAAGATAGAAACAATCTCGAGACTTCCTAACAAACCAGGAACACATCCCATATTCCTAAAACACTCAACTTTTCGTGCGGCACATGAAAACTACCATAACCAACTCAATACTTTCCATATTGACCCATAACCGACTCTGCCTCAGCCAAAGTCATCAACCGATACGATCCGATCCTTCCAACCAGATCTTCCCATCCATAAACCGTCTTTGGAACCATTTTGCCACGTCATGCACCGCATGCATACATGCAAACACCTTCCTTCGATGTCCAGTAACCTTCATATGCACTGCCCTTGATTCAATCATCTTGCGCGACCTCCTTACCTGTTCAACCACAATTCCTCCTGAATTTGGTTGTTGGAACCTCATCTCCTACCTCAGACTAGTCCAAGGGATCCTGTCACCAGCCATGACTTGAACTCAAGCAACACCTGCACATTAACAAACAACCAATCCGTACGAGCCCAAGTCCGCGACTTGACTCAAGTCAGTTCCGAACACAACACCTTATGTGAGCACCTCACATAAGCATGTTGCAAAACCATAGTTAAAACAATATCAACCATAGCAACCAAAACGCACCAAAAACTTTACTAAGCAATCTTTCTATCAATGTAAAACAAGTTTGAGACTTTGCAAATGAAAAGCAGAACACTGTGGTCAAGCTCCGGTTCTTGCCAAAGCTAACCGGACCTTAAGCCGGAGCTTACCAAAGCTAGTAGAACCTAGCGCTGGAGCATACCAAAGCTAGTGAAACCAAGCACCAGCCGGAGCTTACAAAAACTAGCAGGGCTAGTCAACCCAAAAACTAAAGCTAGACAAAGCAACTCGGAGCTTAGCAAAAACATGTCGGAGCTATCAAACACATGCCGGAGCTAAAGACAAAACTCACCGGAGCTAACCAAAAGCTAGTCGGACTTTGCCAGCAAATCGAACCTAGCATCGGACGTACCCGAAGCTACCAAAAACAAGTCGGACCTACCATCGGACCTTGTTGTAGCTCGGAGCTAGAGTCGGACCTTGCTAAAAAGGTGTTTTAGCAGAATTCAAAACTTTTATCGCCATAGCCATTGTATTGAGGACACATAGGTCTCACACGTTGATTCTCTCGTAAGCATACATCTGGTGAGGGAACAGAGGGCCAAGTAGCTTTATCTCCTTAATAAGATGGGTTGGGAGATGGACGATGATATCGAAAAAGGCAGGTGGAAAATACATCTCAAGGAAGCATAAAGTTTCATAGTGCTTTTTTCCCAATGACTCGAGATCTTCTTCACATAGTACTTTTTGACCAATTGCATTGAAGAAAAAGCAAAAGTTCATTATAGCCTCCCGAACATTGACCGGTAGGACATTCCAAATTCCAACAACAATCATCTGCGTAAGCAATACATGGTAATCATGAGACTGCACAAAGGGAGCTACTTTTCGATCTAGAAATAAAATAAGCCTTGAGACGTTCGTCGAGTAGTCGGATGGTACTTTCACATTTTTCAAGAACCCACAAAACTCTTTTTTTTTCATTTTTTGATAGGGTGATGCATGATGTGGGTAGTTCCGTTCCTTTTACCGAGTCATCGATCCACAACTAAGGCCTAATTCCCATTTTCTTTAGATCTGCCCGTGCATGTCCATGGTCCCGAGTTTTCCCATCTGTGTTAAGCAATGTTCCGAGTAGGCTCTCGCACACATTCTTCTCAACATGCATCACATCAATCGAATGACGGACGTCTCTGTCATTCCAATATGGTAGCTCCCAAAAAATCGATTGCTTCTTCCACATGTCATCTTTGCCAGTATTTTTGCCAGTCCTTTTCCGCTACAAAGGACGACATGGATATCCTTGACCATTTAATAGACTTCATGACCTGTGATGTGAGGTGGAGGATGCCTCCTCTCAGTGTCACCATTGAAATTATCCTTCATACACCGAAATGGGTGCTTCATTGGAATGTAGTGTCGATGTCCCATGTACACTGTTTTTCGTGACTCGCTCAAGTATCGTGAGTTTGTTTCTCTCAAACAATGTGGACATCCGCAACCTACTTTCTTACTCTGTCTGGACAAGTTACGTGTTGCTGAGAATCAATAACAGTCCCAAATAAAATGGCTTTGAGGCGAAAATACTCACGCTTGTGGTCATCCCAGGTCCGCACTCCATCGTTGTATCACAACTGCTTCAGATCTTTAACCTGGGTCCTGAAATAAGTGTCGTTGTCATCCCCAAGTTGTTGTTGCCCCGATATCAGTCCTGACATCATAATATATTTCCGTTTGTTGCACAACCAAGGAGGAAGGTTCAAAATTGTAAGAACAATTTGCCATTTTCTATGTGTGCTACTGTTCAAAAAAGGATTCATGCCATCAGTGCTCACTACGATCCTAATAATCCTCGGATCAATAGCAAATTCAGGATTTTGTGGATCAATTTTTCGCCACTGTGTGGCATCAGCAGGATGTCTTATCATTCCAGCATCCTACTTATGCTTCTCTTGGTGCCATTGCAACAATTTTGACTCCTTCTTGTTTGCAAACCAACGCTTCAAATGAGGAATGATAGGAAAGTACCAAAACACCTTTTTAGGCCCTCTTTTTCTTCTATTGTAGTTATTGTCATCACCGTCATCTTTCATACGATTGAATCTGTCCACTCAGCAAATATGGCATTTGTCGAGGTTTTCGTACTCAGGACCACGATATAAAATACAATCATTCTTGCACGCGTGGATTTTCTCCACCTCCAAACCCGGTGGACAGGTTACCTGTTTTGCCTCATAAACTATTGTAGGGACTGTGTTGCCTTGGGGTAACATGTCCTTATGGAGCGTCAACAATTCCTTAAAACTACAATCACTCCATTTGTTGCTTGCCTTCAACTGGAAAAATTTTACCATTGCAAACAGTCTGGTGTACTTAGCCGCACAACCATGATATAATGGCTTCTTCGAGTCTACGATCATTTTCTTGTAATTTGCAAGTTCACAATTACTGTACCAATCATCGTCACCATGTCTCTAGACATTGCGTACCATCTCCTCTATGTTATGCACCTGAAACTCAATGTCGTCATTGGTGAACCCTAATATATCTGGCTCGTTCAAATCCTCATCGTGACCTTCTTGGACATCGGTAGGGACCTCCCTCCCCGTATATAAATCTCTCATCTCTGCTTCATTAAGCCCCTCCTCCCCATGTTTGTTCCAACATCGATAATCCACCATGAATCCATGCATGATCAAATGTGACATCAACACTTCGTCTGTGTCGTATCTCTTCACCTTCTTGCATTGTTTGCAAGGACAACAAATAGTCCCTCTAATGTTGTCAAACATGTCATTCTTTGCGAAAGCGATAAATGCATCAACCCCTTGGATATATTCATTGCAAAGACCCATACATCCAACTTCGATCCGACGACATGTACGTATAGAAAAGAAGATCTAAATCAAAGAAATTTGAAGCCACTAATAATCACCGCAAGCCAACTTCAATCAAAGAAGATCTAAAGGTAAAAAATAGTAAGGAACAGGAGAGGAGGAGAGGACTAACCCTTTTGTTTTAAGATCTACTAATAATCACCGCAAGACTTTTAGAATGAAAGAGGCAAAGAACAGAGCAAGAACAGGGCAGATCTGATAGCCACTTGTTCTCACACAGCTGGGAGGTCGTAGAAGGGCAACAGAAAATCAAGAAGAACCGATATAAAGCTCGTCTCTCTATGGAGAGAATGGGAGACAAGCCCGCTTCCATAACAAAAGGAGACGGCCTGACCGGTGGGTATGGGAGACGAACCTGTCGGTACCCTGCGTACCGTATACCCCTTGGGACTACAAAAAGACCAAAGGGACTTCACCTGTCTAAGTTGAAGACCTGCGAAGGCCCCACATGTCATACGGGACTGGACATGCCTCCCATCTATGGTTAGCTCCGGTACTGCCAAGTGTACATTGCCGCCGGAGCTATACCCCACACATGGGATAGCTCCGGGCTAAACACTTGTGCAGCACCCCCGTACCTAACCTCCGACAGAGGGAATCTCCAGTATTGAGACGTGTGCATCTACACCGGACCTACCCGTCCCAGACGAATAGCTCCGAAGCTGCCACGTGTCCAAACGACGGACCTTCAACCTTGACAATCAAGCTGGTGAACCCCCAACGGCTCGGACCTCCAAGGGCAATCAAAGACTTTAAGACCTGATTAAGTGTCATTAATACCATATTAATGACACACGATCAGTAGGCTCTTAATACTAGTAACGGCACTGTCAGGTCCCGTTACCACGCTATTAAGGGTAATTAACCTCATTAATTATGTATTAAACATTAGTAACCATCGAGGCCATATGTCGGGCCAGGCTAACTGTGTAACAACCAGTCCTTGTACTATAAAAGGACTGGTCAATGATACACTGACAGACTCTTACACTCTCAGAGGATCTCCGACACATACACAGTCTCTGGTCTGAAGCTCTTAGACGCTCAATACAACAGCTACACACCACGTGGAGCAGGGTATTATGCTCAGGCGGCCCAAACCACGTAAATCCTTGTGTCCATTTGCCATATTCTTCGAAATCTCTGTGCACCCAATACCGAACCATAAACTCCGTGAGCTACCAACGGTAGTATTGGTCGAATTGCCAGAAAAACACTCTGATAGTTGGCGCGCCAGGTAGGGGGGCCCAAAATTTCAAGAATGGTGAACTCAGCTGCTAGATCGTCCAACGGCAACCCCGCTGCGCAACCTGCTGGAGGCAATCCCTCCAACATGCAACAACCAGTAGGTGCCGTGGCTATAGCAGGAGTCGTGCCTCCGCCACCATCTGGACCAGCAAATCAAGCTGGACAACAAGATGGAGCATCTGCGTCGATCACAGCGTCGGCGAATAACAACAATCCTGAACACACGCTCCATGCAGTACATGCTCTCCTCTAACGCCCACCACCTCCGGGTGCATCCCAGGGTGCAATGGAGTAGTGGATGGCGGATGTGGAACATTTGGTTCCAGTAGCAGCCGATCACATCAGCAACCAAGGTCCTCCCCCGTCAGGGCAGGCCCCATCGCAGCATCAGACTTTGTCGGGCAGACTTGGTTTGCATGCTTCCCAAAATAGGAGGCGTGTTGCGTCTCAACAAGTGATGTCGCTGCCTTCTGGGGCGCGATGCACTCATACAGTAACAATGCTTTCAACTCATGACCTCCGGGTGGAGCTTGATCGCTGTTATCGTCAGCAAGACGACCGCGTCCATATCGAGCGTGCTCGTGAAAGGCGAGAAGCTCGAGACAGTCTTGTTCCTAAGGGAATAGGAGGAGACTGTTCTGCCCTGGCCATGCACCTACACATGGTCAGATGGCCACAAAAGTTTCAGCCTCACCTGCCGGAGAAATTTGACGGGACTGTCAATCCCGCTGAGTTTCTCTAGATTTACTCCACTGCAATCCTCGCAGCCAGAGGTAACGAGGCCGTAATGGCCAACTACTTCCCTGTGGCTTTAACTGGGAGCACCAGGTCCTGGTCCATGAGCCTTTCGCCCAACTCTATCAGTAGTTGAGTAGAACTGTGCCAAAAGTTTAACGCCAATTTTTTGAGTTCATACACCCGACCAGGCACTGAACTGGACCTTTTTGCTATCACGCAGAAGGGGGGAGAATCCCTGCGTTCCTTCATCCAGAGGTTCCCCAAGGTATGAAACTCTATTCCTTCCATCTCCAGCACCTCTGTTATCATGGCATTTAGACAGGGCGTACGAGACAAGAAGATGCTGGAGAAGCTGGCGATCAAGGAGATCACCAGTGTCACGGAGCTCTTCAGCTTGGCAGACAAGTGTGCCAAAGATGCGAAGGGCCGTGAAATGCACTCCAAACCACCTCCGAAGGATAATAAAAAATCCTTCAAGGGCAAAGCCACTACCCCCAGGAGTGGCAAAAAGAAGAAGAAGTCCAATGGCAAGAAAAAGTCGTCAGCCGGCACACCTACTACTGCAGCTGCTGCAGCTCCAGGTGGCCAGGGGCCACGCCCCGAGAAACGACCTCGGCCATCATCAGAAGACGGCGGCAACTCCAAAGTGTGGTGTCCTACACATAAGTCGAACATCCACAACCTGGAAGACTGCCGAGAGGTCCAGAACTTTGTTGAGCGCTACAACAAGCGTCGGGAAGAAGTTCTTTTCCGACAAAGGGAAGGAAAGCATAAAGTCGACGAAGCTCCGGCTGAAGAGGAGTTAGGCTTTCAGGACCCTTAAAAAGTCTTGATGGCTGTTTACACCTCCGTTGACGACGACTCCAACGTCTCCGACAATGAACATCGAAAAACCGTAAACACCATCTTTGGTGGTTCGTGGGACATCACCTCCCGCTGCGTCCTCAAGACCATGCGGCGGGACATTGCCTCAGTAGCTCCCACCGCTAGGGCAGAGCCGCACCGAAAGTGGATGGATACTACCATCACTTTCGACGCGTCAAACTGCCCGGAATATGATCGGAGCTGGTCAACTCCCATTGATGGTATCTCCAACCATCAACAATATTCAACTCCACCATGTAATGGTGGATGGAGGTTTGGGGCTGAACCTCATAAGCTTCGAAGCTTTGGTCAAGCTTCAGCTCCGACCTTCAGATCTTCGCCCCTACCGACCTTTCTCCGGAGTAGGTGCGGGGGCCATAACCCCAATTGGTGCCATTACTCTCCCCGTAACCTTTGGGACTCGGGAGAACTATTGCATTGAGAAGAGGGTCTTTGACGTTGCTCAGATCAACTTACCCTTCAACACCATTTTGGGCAGGCCATCCTTATACAAGTTCATGGCTGTTGCTCATTATGGCTACTTGGTGTTGAAGATTCCAGCACCAGCTGGTGTTCTCCGGATCCATGGAGACCGCACCGCCAGAGTGACCGCTCGGGAACAACTTCACACGCTTGCCACAGCGCAAGAAGAAGAATCTGGAAGGAAGAAAGCTCCAAAACCACCGAGCATTCGTCATCGAGGCTCAACCTCTGCAGCTCGCGTGCAACCAAGCGGCGACACCGACATTCCCGTCAAAGTCATCCAAATCGGTTCCGACGCCGCTCAGACCACCCGTATATCAGGAGGTCTGAATGACAAATAGGAACTCGCGCTCATCACTTACCTCCGGGCTAATGTCGACGTGTTTGCCTGGAAACCATCACAAATTCCTGGGATCCCTAGGGAAGTGATGGAGCACAATCTAAAGATCTACCCTGACGCTCGGCCTGTACATCAGAAGCCTCGGAAGCAATCAGTAGAGCGACAGAATTTCATACGACAAGAAGTGAAGAAGTTGCTCGAAGTTGGATTCATCCGAGAAGTCTTCCACCCAAAATGGCTGGCAAACCCAGTCGTTGTACCCAAGGCCGGAGGGAAGCTTCGGATGTGTATCGACTACACAACACTAAATAAGGAATGTCCAAAAGATCCATTCCCACTACCTAGAATAGATCAGATAGTGGATTCCACCTCCGGATGTGAATTACTGTGTTTCCTAGACACATATTCTGGGTACCATCAAATCAGAATGTCTAGGGAAGATGAAGAGCATACTTCTTTCATCACAGTAGATGGATTGTATTATTATACTACCATGCCATTTGGTCTCAAGAATGCATCTTCAACATTTGTACGAGTTATGTACAAAACTTTCGGAGAGCTCATCAGAGACGTAGTGGAAGTGTACATTGATGACATCATTGTCAAGATTAAGGACAAGGAGTCACTTCTTTACACCTGGCAAGCTTTCTTCGACAAGTTGCGAGTCACTCGCATGAAGCTGAACCCGGACAAATGTGTCTTCGGGGTTAGCTCCGGAAAGCTTCTTGGTTTCCTGGTAAACCACCGAGGCATAGAGGCAAATCCGGCGAAGATTAAAGACATTGAAGATATGCGGCCACCAACCCGCATCAAGGACGTCCAGAAGCTGACGGGATGTCTAGCCGCCCTCAGGCGGTTCATCTCAAGACTGGCGGAACGGGCACTACCCTTATTCAAGCTATTGAGGAAGTCCGGATCATTCCAATGGTCTCAAGAAGCAGAAAAGGTGTTCCAGGAGCTGAAGCAGCTCCTCACCACTCTACCAACCTTGGTAGCTCCGAACCCTGCTGAGCCTTTACTGCTTTACATTTCGGCAACTGACGAAGTTGTCAGCATGGTCCTGGTTGCAGAGAGACCAGAACCGTTACAAGCTTAGGAATCCAGACTCCTCCGGGAGAGTCAGGAGGTTCCTGGAGGCGAGTCTGGGTCCCAGCTCCCAGAATTGAGTCAACAAGGAGTTACTCTTGTTGAGCATGAAGAGCCGGACCCCCCTGGGAGGGTCTAGGTCACTCCTGAAGAAGCTCTGGGTTCCTCCAACAAGGACCCGGCAATCCCCGAAGAAGGTCCAGACCCCTCCGGGAGGGTCCGGACCGATGAGGATGAAGCTCCGGGCCCCTCCGGGAGGGTCCGGACAGTCCAACGCCCAGTGTACTTCATCAGTGAAGTACTCCATGATGCCAAAACTTGGTACCTGGAAGTACATAAACTGCTATACATAGTTCTTATTGCTTCCAGGAAGCTCCAACACTATTTCCATGCTCACAAGATCTCAGTGGTGACTTCATATCCACTGTGAGTGATTCTGCATAATCCCAACTCTACTAGGAACATTGCAAAGTGGGCAGCAGAATTGGCTGAGTTTGACCTTGAATTCGTCCCAAGACAAGCAATCAAATGTCAAGCATTGGCGGACTTTGTGGCGTAATGGACCCCCTCTCCATCAAACCCTTTGGGCCCTAGTGAGCAGAAGCCGAAACTCAAAGCTCCAGTCTTCATCGAGCCTCACTGGACTCTCTACTTCGACGGCTCCATGCAGAAGCAGGGGGCCGCAGCTGGAGTCCTTCTCCTCGCTCCTACCGGTGAGAAGGTTAAATACATGGTGCACCTTGACTTCAAGGCGACCAACAACATGGCGGAGTATGAAGCACTCATTTATAGACTAAAGGTGGCACTATCGTATGGTGTCAAGCAGCTGTTGGTCAAGGGAGATTCGCAGCTCATCATTAAACAGGTGAAGGGTGAATGCTCCTACAACAATCCCCAACTAGCTGCCTATCTCCTTGAAGTCCAGAGGCTTCAGAAGGACTTCGAAGTCCTAGACCTCCACCATGTACAGCGTCTCCATAACGCTGAAGCTGACGAACTCCCTACGAAAGCATCAACCTGAGCTCCGGCTCCTGATGGAACCTTCGTTCGGAGGTTTTCTAAACCGAAAGCTCAGCCTGCCCGAACTGAGCGAAGGGGGCGAGACCTGCACCTCAAAGATGGCAGTCCCGATGGCCCTGTTACCATGGCAGCCATCAAGGGTCGTAGGTGCTGCTGGAAGCTCCGAGCAACCCAGCACGCAAGACTCAAATGCTCAAGCTAGCTCCGATGCATGGATCTCGGAGATCTGGATCTACTTGAAAGACAACTTCCTTCCTGAAGATAATGTATCCGCTGACCGGATAGTCAGATTGGCTAAAAGATACACGCTGGTAGAAGGGGATCTCTACCGGCTCAGTGCCAACGGCGTCCTAATGCGGTGCATTACAAGGGAAGAAGGTTGCGAGCTCCTCGCAGAAATCTATGGAGGCGAGTGTGGGAACCACGCGTCTTCCCGCACACTGGTCAGTAAAGTCTTTCGGCATGGCTTTTACTAGCCTACAGCGCTCCATGATGCAACTAAACTGGTGAAGAAATGTGAAGCATGCCAGTTTCATGCAAAACAAATTCACACACCATCCCAGCCTCTACAAATGATACCTCGTACATGGCGTTTTGCTGTGTGTGGGATGGATATCTTGGGACCTTTCCCAAGAGCCGTCGGAGGTTACAAGTTCCTGTACGTCGCCATTGACAAATTCACCAAATGGCCGGAAGCAACTCCAGTTGTGACAATAAACAAGCAATTAGCCATCAACTTCTTACAGTCTATCGTATGCAGATTTGGAGTCCCAAACAAAATCATAACAGATAATGGGACCCAATTAACAAGCTCTGCATTCCAAGGATTTTGCGAAGATCTCGGCATTCAAGTCAGCTACGCTTCCATAGCTCACCCGGCAAGCAATGGCCAAGCTGAGAGAGCAAATGCAGAAATCCTAAAAGGACTCAAGACGCGCACATATGAGCGTCTAAAAAAACATGGAGCCAATTGGATCAAAGAGCTTCCGCCCACTCTATGGGACAACAGGACAACTCCAAACCGGTCAACTGGAGAGACACCCTTCTTCCTGGTGTATGGAGCCGAAGCAGTCCTTCCTCCAGAAATCACCTTGGGGTCGCTCTGGGTCCGGACCTTCGACGATGCCGCGCAGGACCAGCTCCGGCATGAAGTCCTTGACCTACTTGAAGAGGGAATGTGTCGAGCAGCTGTTCGGAATGCCTGATACCGCCAAGCTCTCCGGCATTATCACCAAAGGCATGTTCACAGCCGACAGCTCGAGGAAGGCGATCTGGTGCTACGGAGAATATAGCCCAGAGAAGGGTTAAACAAACTCTCCCCCAGCTGGGAGGGACCCTTCTGAGTGATTAAAGTATCCCGTCCCAGATGCATTCGCTTGGCAACCGAGGATGGGACACCTCTCCCTAATCCTTTGAACATTGAGCACCTTCGTAAGTTCTATGCTTAATATCACGGAGGTGAGTCTGTAGTTACACGTGATGTATGTTATACAGTCATTGTACAGAGTCAGGTAGCTCCTCCGGGAGAACAGCAGGACCTTCCCCGGAAGGTCCGCAGAGTTCAGGCAACACCTGTCATAGTCTCAGAACTGAAAGTGTAGCTAGCTACCTTGGGTCAAACAAGAAACAAAACACACTTAGCCTGGTTTCGTACCCTAAGGGTGTACTTGTTTCACCTGTACCCCGGACCTATAATGAAAGACATCTTTGTGTGAAAACAGACTCCACGTGCATTTACTTTGTACAAACTCAATATTTTTTTATTTTTCTCTTTCTTGCCTAT
Source organism: Tuctoria greenei (assembly GCA_036927565.1). Classification (NCBI taxonomy): domain Eukaryota; kingdom Viridiplantae; phylum Streptophyta; class Magnoliopsida; order Poales; family Poaceae; genus Tuctoria; species Tuctoria greenei. The sequence continues at coordinate 62,227,190 of JAYESD010000006.1, forward strand.
AACAAAGTTGTGTGATTCTCAAGAATTTTTTATATCGACTAATTCATGTACAACTTGAGTCGCATTGTTATTTCCTCCGGGTTTACATGTTGTTGAATGGCTCACTTGACCAAATGCCGTCAGGCAATCTAGGTCCAGAGTGTGCTATCGACTTAGTCTGGTCCTGCACCCTAAGTACGCCACTCTACCTACACCCTGGCACGCTGGAGTAAGGCGGGTCCTGAAAATAATTGGACTTGGAGAAAACAACTTAGTGCACTTGATTGTATGAAGAATTGCGCTCGACCCAAAAATTTCTTATGAGAATAGTAAGTCGCAACTGAGTTATAGATAGGAAATGAATTTTACTATTTTTCTTGACTTCAGTGTGCAGGATAAATAAAGATCTCATGATGATGGTGAATTAATATGGAGCTATTAAAGCTCCAACATCCCCTAGATGGCTTGTAATCGATGTTTTCAACATTGATAGCAAGTATCGCTGGAGTTACTTAGCTCCGGTAAAGCCAAGGGGCTTGCCGTCAAAGTGAAGAAAAGATTGTGGGAAGACTCCAGAGGACCAACTGTCGACGTTCTAAGCGTTGATGGAGACCACTGCTGGAGCTACCAAGCTCCGATGATGGTCAAAGCCAGAGCCCTTAAGCTCCGACAATCTCAGGGAGCCTTCACTACCAGTAACTTTGGACCTATGCTCTACAAGTCTGAAGCACACAAGTCTTCAACAACAGTTACATCTTCTTGGTACATGTTCACAATCAAATTGCGTACATCTACCAGGGGGCCAAGTGGGACAAAGGTGTTGAAGACAAAAAATGAAATTCATAAAAAAATTGGATTTCATTCATCTGGAGACAAGAGATTACAAAATTGGAGAAAAAGAAGAGAGAATACAAGCGGGAGCTACAAAGAGATGGTCGTAGACCCTGTGGAAGAACGAGGCAACCTTCCGGGCAACCTCAAAAACGCTGGCCTGGGCAGCTTCTCCCTCTCGTTCGATGGGGCCTCGAAGCACCGGGTCCAGGGGGAATTGGGGGTCCTGGCTTGTGTAGCACGACAGAATGAATTCTGTGACGCTCTTGGCCAAGGTTTGTCCCTAGGTTTCCAGCTGCTCCGCAATGACATCTCCCATCTTGGTGAGCTTGTTGCCTGTGGAACTCAGTGCCTGCAACGCCTGGTCCAGCTCCGGTTCCGGATCATCCGGACGCATGGGGCTAAAACCCATTGTCGTCAGTGCATCATTGGCTTTGCCCAGGAAGTCTCAAACTTGTTGGGACTCCACAACCCTGCAGCTCCACATCTCCTCCATGGATCTTCTGGACGCCGCAAGCTCCGAATTCTCCCGAGCAAGACGCTCCACCTCTTTGGCATTCTGCTGAATCTTTTCAGCAATTTGCCTTTCGAGTTTGTTGAGCTCCTCCTCCCGGAGGTGGATCTTGTTGCGGCCGTCGACCAGGTCCTTCTCCCGGCCCCGCACTTTCTTCTCCCTAGCAGCAATTTCATCCTCCCTCTTGTGGAGGTCCTGTCCTTGCTGCTAGGCCTTCTTCTGCTCTTTCTCGCAGTGCTCATCCAAGTTCTTGGTGCGCTCAGCGAGACTCTTGTCACCCAGAGTCAGCCTCTGAGTAAGCTCTTCCTCCCTCTTCACGAGGTCATCCCGCAGCTCCAGGATTTTTTTCTCTTCATCTTCGAGCTTTTTCTCCCGCTCCTCAAGGGCCTCCCGGCGCTTGAAGAGACTGGCGTGGATGGCGTCGAGCCTCTCTTGGTGATCATCTGCTGCACTATTAGCAGCTTTGAGCTATTCGTAGATGGCACGGGACTGGTTGTCAAGGGATCGTGTCATGCTTTCCCTCTCATCCAACAACTTACCCCAGTACTCCAGGCGGATCTTCTCCTTCCTCACCCATTCCTTGTCGTCAGTCAGCCTCGACTGCGCCAGCTTGGTCTTGAATTGGAGCCGGTTGCGCCGCCTCCTGAGAGTTTGACACTCCTCCTCGAGAGCCTTGTTGTCATGGTAAAAAGGCAGTTGAACCTGGCGAAGACTAGAGCAGGCGTTGTCAATAGACAACGATAGAGGGATAGGGTCCGGACCTGCCGGGGTCATCTCCGCCATTTCCAGCGGGTTCTCGGTGACAAAAATTGGGTCCCACTCTACAAGAGTTGTCCCTTGAGCTTCCACGGCACTAGGGCTTCCCTCTAGAATAGCCTCGGCCGCCGCCGAGGAAGGTCCCGCTGATGAGGACATCACTTCTATGGATACAAACAACACTCCATTGAACATACAAGATGCAATCAATAGAGTTCATACACAACAATTAATTTTACAGGTGAGCTCGTTCTTATATATTTCCTTATATGTTTTTGAGCATAAATTGCTACTTAATGATTTAATTGTGATTAGGGTCCATGGAGAGGTTCAAGGAGTACTTGGAGGAAGTATTGGGGACATGGAAGACCAGAGAATTCGTTCAAAGAAGATGGAAACCGAACCAAACTCAAAATCGTATCCAACTCGGATTTCAGGAGCAGTACACACTTAAACGGACACCCAAGATGCATACAAACTCCGTTTTGGACGTTCTACATATGCACAGAAAGTGGAGAGGATAACCTTTCAAATGGAGCCGGTCCCACGTCAAAATACGTTCGTTGTCGATGGGAATGGTCAAAACAAAATCAAGTACATAATCTGTCAGGGTGCTGCGCCACCGTATTGGGCCATTGGGCCATGTATCAAGTCTATGTCCATTATTTTTGTATCTTAGGGTTATATCACGACCCCAACACCACCTTGGACGTCCTCCCACCTATATATACTCCATAGTAGCCGCCATGAACAATTGGGTTTTGCTTAGATCAATAATATTGCCGTTCTACGGTTTGTGAGACCCCAACTTCGCGATTTCAGTTCGTTTCTACCTTGTTCTTGCTTGTTTTCTCGGTTGCACTTGCAGGGATTAGCCTTCTTGGCGAGGTCAATCGTGTGCAGCACGGTTGATAACCAATGGAGCAGTGGTGTAGTGATTGCAGGGGTTTTTCGTGTTCTACTCGAGAGTCTCGGATCATCAACGTCAAGATCTCCACATAAATCGACTTATCCATTACCTTTCGGAAGATCGGGACTCTTTTTCCTATCAATTGGTATCAGATTTATAGGTTGCCCGTTAGGTAATTCATCTATCCATTACATTAGTTTTGTTATTCATACCTAGAGTCCACAAAAAAGCCACAAAATTTTTTTGCAGTTTAGTAGATCTCTTCATCACTTTGTCCAAACCACCATTGAGCCATTTGCAACTTTGTTATTCAGTTTGGTTTTGGTGAGTTTTTGTCCATTGTTGAGTCATATTGCTGGTTTAGAAAGTGTTTTTGGTCTTAGTTTCAGTTTTGCATTGTGTGATTCATCCTTTTGAACCACGTCATCACGTCCAGATTAGATTCATCTCTGTCTAGTTCGGTTTTTTCATCATATATCGCTCATACAAACTCGGAATTTGATGTTCCTGTACTTTCTAGAAAGCTTTTGAAGTTCTACACAACTTTTGTATTCATAGATTTTCCATAAAATGGAGTTATCATGGTCAAAAGTGCATTAGACCTGAATCTATTCTCGACCTAGAATTTCTGAACAGTCTGTATTTCGGGGGCAATATCTCCTACTATTCTGATCCCAAATAGGTCTTCCATATACTGAAATTAAAGAGGAGAGATAGATATACTCTTGGTGTTGAAAGTTTTTAGATTTGAAGCCTCTAAGTGTGCCTATTTGTCCTTGGACGATTGAGCAGAAAATCTGTGACAGACCCACGAGATATCTTTGATTGCTTTTTATTGTTTTCTTCTTTTGCAGCACATTCTGAAAAAAAAAGGAAGAAAAAATAAAAAGGCAAGTGCAAAACAAGATACAAAATCCGCACAACAAGGAGAAAATAATAACAAAAAAATAGAAATGCTTGCATTCTTTGTGTCATCTAGTTTTGTCTCATGTCTTGCTAGCTTGAACTACTAGGAACACATTTAGGCCAACAACTTTGACAAGTACATTGGACACTTTTTACTATCTGATTTTCATTGTTGCTAATCCTTGATACATATAAAGTGCCATCCAAGCTACACCTTACTCTTGAGCAGAATCGATACATCTTTGCAATCATCCCACGCTTCATTGGTTTATTCATACTGGCCACCGTTTGCCACCTGTAGTGTCGGTAAGAACACTTGTAAGAGCGTGGTAAGAAGCTTGAGAGTGTGTGATTCCACTTCCACATTGCCATTATCCTTTATAATTGATAGGGGTAACATATTTTTTTGTTGTCTTCTGTTTGCTACTAACAATGTCAGGTAAAAGCAAGAATCATGCATTATATGCTGAGATGATTGACATGATGAAGAGGACGATGGAGTTGCTCACTAAAAATCAAATATCATCCAAGGTTGCACATGATGTTCAGACCACCTTTACAACTCCTTCAACAACAATTAATTACATTCTCCCATCTGTTCCTTCTTTTGATGGTCTTGGTTATGATGAATATATTGCTTGGGAAATAGAGTTGGATAAAATTTTTGGACAATGTCATATGTGTGAGAGGAGAAAGATTAGAAATGTTGCAAGTGCATTAGTAGGTTGTGCATTGACTTGGTGGAACAACTTAAGTGATTTAGAAAAACCTCGAACATGGAAAGATATAAAAATTCTTATGCGAGAAACATTTTCTAGTGTAACCAATTGCAAAGATGAAATACATGAGCTCGAGAAGAATTTTCTTGTTGTACCTCCTACTATGCCTAACCTTTTGCATGAGCAAGAACCAATAATTGTAGAAAATCCAAAAGCGAATCAGGTGTTCAACAACTCCTGTGAAAATTCAGATCTATCAATTCATATTTTACCCACAGTTACTGCTGAAAATGAGAATAAATGTAACGAATATCACAACACACTTGTTGAAGTTGAGAAGTTTTTGGATGTTCTGAATTTTTTCACCAATCATGCTATTGTCGAGGAGCGACTAGTGGAATCTTTTATTGATACACCATTGCCACATGTTGATTTTCCCGCTGATCCTTCTGTTAAAAATGAGTTGTGTGCTAATAATTATATTGTACCTATGCTAGAACAACTGAATGAATTTGATACTTTATCACCCACATGTGCTGAAATTAAGCATTTGATTCCAATTACATGTGAAAGGGATGAGCTGAAATTGTTGTCTTCTCTAAATACTTTGGGTTATATTGAATTTGACACTCTTTGTGATCTAGATATTATAGAGAGAAGAATATTTTCTAAAACTGAATTACCTTTGTTGGCAAAAAATAGTTTTCATGCTATAGGGAAATATGAACGTAGTGGCATGTTTATGGTGCATAAAGTTTACATATGTTCAAATGTGCAAACTCCTTTTGTGCTGCAACAACATGGTGAAATGAATGGATGCACTAACACTAATAATGTATTGTCAAGTTTTTCTAGCGTTTTTTTCTGGCAGCAAGGACAATATATAAAAGAGGAGCGTTGTTTGTTGCGGTTGTGCAATATGGACAACGCTCATTCTACCCCCAAAGCAAGCCTCTTTGCTGGACATACGAGCAAGCCGAGGACGGCTTGTTATAAAGAAGGGGAGAATGATGAGATCATGCACATTATCATTACACAAATAAACATGGCACAATGTTTATTTGTTTAGAATCCTAGCTCGAGTGAATGTGCACTCTTATTTGATGGACAAGATCAAGATGGCGCACTATGTCGTCCACCACCTTGGCCTCCTCCATTCATGCATACAAAAAGATTTGATGGCGTTGCACATTTGGACCAACACATAAGAGAATATAAACCTGAGTCGAGGACGACTCCAATTCAATAAGGGGAGGATGATGAGGACATCATTTTTATTGGGCCATTGGGCCATGTATCAAGTCTAAGTCCATTATTTTTGTATCTTAGGGTTAGGTCACGACCCCAACACCCCCTTGGACGTCCTCCCACCTATATATACTCCATAGTAGCCGCCATGAACAATTGTGTTTTGCTTAGATCAATAATATCGCCGTTCTACGGTTTGTGAGAGCCCAACTTCGCGATTCCAGATCGTTTCTACCTTGTTCTTGCTTGTGTTCTCGGTTGCACTTGCAAGGATTAGCCTTCTTGGCGAGGTCAATCGTGTGCAGCACGGTTGATAACCAACGGAGCGGTGGTGTAGTGGTTGCAGGGGTTTTTCGTGTTCGACTCAAGAGCCTCGGATCATCAACATCGAGATCTCCACATAAATCGACTTATCCATTACCTTTCAGAAGATCGGGCCTCATCATTTTACTCATCACCCGCTACAGAAGCTTCAATCTCTGGAGTTGGCTCCAAAGGTCCCACCGCCAGGTCGTCAACAGCTGGTCCCTCAAGCAGACAGCCAGCAACTTCATCTCGACACCCTGGCTCGGGCGCGGGCACCTCCGAGACCACCACCTCCGGGGCAGGTGTTAAAGGTTCGGTCGGAGCTGAAGCCACTTCCGGCTCCGACGCTAGCACCTCCTCCACCACCGACCCAGGCGCTGACGCTTCAACAATCATGGGCTTGTGCGCCGGCACCTCTGCAGCGATTGGTTCAGGCGCCGGAACCTCTCTAACGATCGGCTCTACCGTCGGGGCTTCATCAAACACCGGCTCCACCGCCGGGGCTTCAACAACATCCGGCTCTAGGACCGGAGATGCTGATATCTCCTGTTCCAAGGCTGGAGCTTCCATCATTCTAGCATCCAAACCCGGAGCTTCAACCTCTGGGGCAGGTGCCACTGGCACATCTTCATTCCCGTGGTACAGCGCTACCACAGGAGCTTCTGGGGATGAGTCAAGGTCCAAGACTACGAGAGTCAGCACCGGAGTTGTCACAGCCTCAGCCACCCCTTGGGGCAGCACTGGAATTGGAGCCGGAGCTTCAGTCCTTTTCTTGGGGACACTACAGATGAAGGACGATGAAACTCAAAACACAGTTACAACACAAAACCACAAACTGAGGTAAAAAACAAAATTTACCTTGGAAGGTTTCTGCACCAGTTAGCATGGAACCTCTTCTCCGGACTTTCAGGACTAGACCCTGTCGCTGCTGGCATGACAGTTCCGGAAGGTTCCTCAGAGCTCGCCGTCACCATCGGCGCTGCTTTGGTTGAGGCCCCCCTCGATCGGGAAGAACTTCCGGACCAAGAGCCTTCAGCTGGTCCTAGTACTGTAGCCACACGGCCGGAACTAGCACCACGGGGAGATGACGATGTTGGAGTGGATGCCGTCATTGAAGACCTCCCTCTAAGAGGAGAAGGAGCCGCTGGGGAAGGAGCAAGCCTGTCGGACCTCCCATCATAGTGCCTCAGCTTCCTTTTTTGTCTCGAGGGCTCGGCCAATTCCTTGCTCTTGCCCGTGACTTCAACTCTCTGTTCTGGGACGAAAGGGGGACCACCCTCAGAAGCTCCGGAGATCACCAACCTGGTGGTCGGATGCCTCTCAACGAAGCCAAGGTCATCAAGCACCGACATCTTCTGTCGGAGCTCCCTACTGAACTCTGCCTCTATGTTCAGAGGGAGGAAAGCCGCCGGCGGAGACAAGTAGTCACTCTGGACGTCGATGCCGTGCTGGAACTTCTTGAGGTGAAGCTCCAAGGTTGCTCCTTCCAGGTTGGACTTCAAACAGGTTTTGATCCGATCGTCGTCCATCACGTTGTTGAGGGCCCAAGCAAGCTTCTCCGTCTTCTTCAGTGGAGCCCACCTGTTGGCCAGGAAGTTGCAAAATACCGCATGAGGGGTCACCCCTCCTTCCACGCATTGGCAGATCCTGGCCAAAGCAGGGCTGAAAGCGTTCGACAATACCGGAACTTCACTCCAAGCTTCAGTGTCGATGTTGGGGAGGCCTACGGGCAACTCCACCCTCTCATGCTCCTCTGCCCTGATGACGATCTAATCCTTCTTCCAGTCGTCCCACTTGCCAGGAGGGAACAACCGCAAGTACTTGTGCGGACACTTCTTGCGCTTCACAAAGTAATAGAAGCCAAGGTACTCGTCACTCTTGCCGATGGTGTAGATGGTGAAGAAGGTGCGGAAGAGCTTGACGCAGGGGGGTATACCCACCCACATCTCGCAGAAGTGAACAAAGATCGACACCAAAAGAATGGAGTGGGGGCCAAGGTGGTACATCTCCAGACCATAGAAGTCTAGCAGCATCAAGAGAAAAGAAGAAAAGGGTGGGATCGGTCCCACCATGGCGTACGCAGAGAAGTACACCATGTCGCCGGCATGCTCCTTCTCGAATGGAAGCTTGCCAGCGCAGACCTGGTGGTTGAAGAAGTCACTGGACCACCCCATGAGTGCCCGGACCTTCTTCAAGCTGCTGTCGGTATTATGTCGGCTCTCGCGAAGACCCAACTCCATCGTAGCACAAGCGGGGCTAGGGAAGAAAAGCAAGCGAAAGTTTGGAGGGTTTGAGTGCAAGATCGAATGAAGGCGTAAAGAACCCCGAAATGGTGCACGCTTTCCTTCTTAAGTAAGCCCCCGCAACGCTTGGATGGAAACCGCAGAGGAACCGACGATACAAGTCCAAAACTTCACCCTACCAATGACAACGGGGCCCGGGGCCACACCGATGATCAAGTTGAGGTCCTTACCCCAGGCGAACGGTTGTCATCATGAAAGGCGGGAAACCCGAAGGCAGCGGCTTGACAAGGCGCGCGTAACCGATACAATTTTTGTATCGTGAATCGGCGACCTTCAATTGTGTGAGATCCGCACGCTAAGATCTCACCTGCCGCATCCAGGATATGCCATGCGGCGGTGGTTTATCTACGAACTACTGCCAATGGCACATCTGAAGATCCTTGAAGACACGACACAAGAATCGAAGGATGGACCCACCTCTGGCAAAACGACTTCATCCAAAAGGTCTCCCCCAGAGGTGGGCCTAGGGGGGCACTGTCGGTACCCTGCATACTGTATACCCCTTGGGACTATAAAAAGACCAAAGGGACTTCACCTGTCTAAGTTGAAGACATGCAAAGGCCCCACATGTCATACGGGACTGGACATGCCTCCCATCTATAGTTAGCTCTAGTACTGCCACGTGTGCATTGCCGCCGGAGCTATACCCCACACATGGGATAGCTCCGGGCTAAACACTTGTGCAGCACCCCTGGACCTAACCTCCGACAGAGGGAAGCTCCAGTATTGACACGTGTGCATCTACACCGGACCTACCCATCCCAGACAAATAGCACCGAAGCTGCCACGTATCCAAACCGCCGAACCTTCAACCTTGGCAATCAAGCTGGTGAACCCCCAACGACTCGGACCTCCAAGGGCTATCAAAGACTTCAAGACCTGATTAAGTGTCATTAATACCATATTAATGACACACGATCAATAGGCCCTTGATACTAGTAACGGCACTGTCGAGTCCCGTTACCACGCTATTAAAGGTAATTAACCTCATTAATTATGTATTAAACATTAGTAACCGTCGTGGCCACATGTTGGGCCAGGCTAACTGTGTAACGACTAGTCCTTGTACTATAATAGGATTGGTCAACGATACACTGACGGACTCTTACACTCTCGGAGGCTCTCCAACACATACACAGTCTCTGGGCTGAAGCTCTTAGACACTCAATACAACAACTACACACCCCGTGGAGTAGGGTATTACACTCAGGCGGCCCGAACCACTTAAATCCTTGTGTCCATTTTCCATATTCTTCGAAATCTCTGCGCACCCAATACCGAACCATAAACTCCGCGAGCTACCAACGGTAGTATCGGGAGAATTGCCAGAAAAACACTTCGACAAAACTAGATTCGATTATGAAAGAAGACAAATGGCAAGGAAAGTCTGTCTCAGCTACAAAAAAAAATATGAGTCGCGCTCAAGGAAAACGCGTCTCTTGTTTGTCAGAGAGGAGGGTGTGTCTCGGATACCTACGTAATTAAAACGGGCTTTATTGTAACGCGTCTCCTTGTACGTTCAACCGAGGCATGTCAGATCCTCGCTAAGGCAGGCACATCTCTCTTAAGGTTATCAAAGACGTACTCCTTTTAGTGCATCGCCCATCTTTGTCTCCTATTTAGGTTTCTAACATAGTGACCCAAACATGATGCATGACCTCCCGATCAACTCAACCACAATTCCTCTCGAACTTGGTTGTTGAACCTCATCTTGTCCCTAAGACTAGTTCAATGGATCCCATCACGAGCCATGTATTAATCTCAAGCAACACCTGCACATGAACACACAACCAATTCTTCCGAGCACAAGTCCTCAACTTGACTCACATTAGTTCAAAAACCACAACACCTTACGTGAGCACCTTACAAAAGCATGTTGCAAACATAGCAAGATAATGTCCACCATGATCAGCCAGAACACATCAGAAACTTAGTAATAGAATACTAAGCAAATTTTCCCATAAGTGTAAAGCAAGTTTGAAACATTGTGAATGAAAAACATAGTAGCCAAATGATTATTTCAGCAGATAGAAAGTTTGGACAGTCCAAAACAATCGCTAAGCATTATACAAGAAAGTTTGGAGGCACAACATCCTTGGTCATAGATGTGATATTAACACGGATCACAAAGCCTCAAGTACATATTCACACAAACAGATCTGAAATTGAGACAACAACGATGGTTGGAGCTCATTAAGGATTATGATATGGAAATCAACTATCACCCAGGAAAGGCCAATGTAGTGGCAGATGCCTTGAGTAGGAAGGGAGCAAGCCATCAACTCACTGTTCGGGAGTTGCCATCCGAGCTATGTAAGGAGTTTGAACGGTTGCACCTCGGATTCTTGAATGAAATGGGGGGGGTAATGGAGGTAAACCCAACATTGGAAAAAGAAATACGAGAGAGCCAAACAAAGGATGAGGAAATTCAAGAGATCAGGGAAAGGATCCAAGAAGGTTGAGAATGGAGGTTTGATGAAGTTGATCATGGTACAATATGGCTGGGGAAACGAATTGTTGTGCCTAATATGAAGCATCTCTGGGAGACAATATTGATGGAGGCACGTGACTCGCTTATTCAATTTATCCAGGTTGTACAAAAATGTACAAGGACTTGAAAACATGTCATTGTTGGAATGGAATAAAGAAGAACATAGCTGAATATGTTGCATTATGTGACACATGCCAACGAGTCAAGGCTGAACATCAAAGGCCAGCAGGATTATTGCAGCCATTAAAAATACCCGAGTGCAAGTGGAAAGAAATTAGTATGGACTTCATAGTTGATTTACCACGTGTGAGGACCGAGTCCACACATTCCAAGAATTGCAGAGGGTGGTGCCGTGCGATGCAGCACCCAACAGCACACACAAAAAGAATACGAGAAAATACAAAGTTTTATTTATAGAAATAATGGAAGTCTTTTACAATACTTAATATACAACAAAAGTCATACTCATAACTAAACTCTCAGCCTAGCCATGCAAAAGTGCAGCCGTCCAACCCGGGAATGCTACACACTAGCAGCACACGCCAGATCACGGCGGCGTGCAGGGCTCCCACTCGGCGGTATACCCCGATGGGGGCATCGCCTCATCCTCAATCCCTTCCTCATATGTCTCACCTGCACACAACTTAATATAGCAATCGTGAGTATGAAAGCTCAGCAAGACTTAACCGTCTCACCTAAGCATGGAACTCTACATGCATGAATACTTAACATAGGAATAGATATTGCAGTAAATGACTCGCCTACATGTTGATCCTTATTTTTCAAGTTATTAGCAGGGGGTTAAAGGTTCATAAAAAGTAACTTTAGTGAACATATTCTATAGCAATCATAGTTGTAAAGCAATAATAATTCAATACATCATATTCTTCTAGCTTCTTCATTATTTACTACATCACGACATAGTGAACAAGCGGTACTCAAATAACTGGGAGGGACAATGATTGCAATCAGTAGACACCCGGATAACACATCACGCACACCCGTGCGTAAGAAGCGTGCGGTGCTCCTCGCGAAGTCATACGCAACAACATTTCATAGGAAACTCAAACGTCGAACCAATCCCACCATCGCAGGCATAAGGTCCCCGCACGGAGCGTGTTTGTGCCCGCCGACAGATTAACACCTTGCTGCCCTCAACCCACCCATATCAACAGTGGGCTACGCCTCGACACCCAAGTTGTCAAGTTACATCGGTTTCATGGGTTCATATGCCCACTATGCATCTGGTATAGTTCAAATTTTCTCAACGAGGCCGCACACGGATTAGTCCTCAATCGACACAAGCAAGGCTACGCACGTGAGACCACGTCTCGCTGCATCCTATCCTACTGCTCGGTCTCAAATTCATATTCTTAAACCATTCTCGTACTCAAACCAATCCCGTGTGATATAAACCCTATCTCGTGAGTAGATTCCGACTACTCGTCTTCTATCGAATTCCTCAAAACATTAGCATGGCATTTTCTATTCATCAAGTTATATACCTACCCAATACTCCATGGGGTTTGTGGGTCATGCAAGTGGAGTAACAAGCACCTTAGCCCTAATGCACAAAACTCACCCTAGACAAAAGTGATACAAATCAAAACATGGAAATAGAACTTATATGCAAACCGGGGCTTGCCTGACTGCGAGTCAGAGGGAAAGTTATCTTCTGGTGGTATGCTCTCCAAGGGCTCCGGCTCCTCCTCGATCTCGGTCACTATATGCTATGCAATATATAAAGTACATGAGTGATATTGAAACTATATATAAGACTTTCTAAACACTGATCAAGTATGAATATGATTTTAATTGGCTTTGGGATTTTTACAGTGGATATTAGGTTCTATGAGGAAGATCTGGAACAAGAATTGGAGATGTTCAAGGGACCTTGTTGTCTCTAAAGTTCAAACAAGTAAATGGCTTCTCTGAATTTTGATTCTAAATCTTAGCTTTAACATAGCTAACAGTGAATGATCATGGTAGAGGAGGTCTTACAGGTTCTAAGGAAATTTTTTCATATGTTTCTGAGCTTCCTACAGAGAGGAATTGATTTTACAAGTTCGGGATAAAATTTGGAAACTTTTCTGTACATTTCTGAATTTTCAATGGACATTGGGGATTTGAACACTGTTTGGTACTGTAAATAAAGTCCAATAAACAAGAAATTTGTACTGGATATCAAGTGTATTAGACTTAATGTTCTTACCAAAATTGGGAATTTTCCAATTAGCAAAATAGGAGTAATTAATTAGCCAAGCAGTTATCTCAAATGAATCAATTAAGACAATTCTGGGACTTTCATGTTCAACCAATTGTGCCATTGCGAAATTGGGATCAAGATGAGTCTACCAGAATTTATTTCTAGTTTGGGCAATTCTACTAGTAGTAATTGAATTTAGAAGTTGGAGTGTATTCTAGAATTTTCTTTCAATAGAATAGTTTGAATATTCAATACTGGCCCCACTGATTTGAACTGAACCAATAGAATTAAGGCAACACGTGGGCCACAAAATTAAACCACGTGGCTGTATTACATCCTCATCCACATTTGATCAAACCCTAACCTAACAGCCATTGACACGAGGGACCGCGGGGAGTCGTCTTCCTCCTCCCACCCAAGGCGGTGCTCGAGCTGGCCGCGACGGCGCTGCACCAGCGGGCTCGCCGGCTCATCACTCTGCTGCCCTAAGCTTTGCGCTACTCGCCTTCTGACAGTTGCGTGGGAACCTCAGGAACACGAAAATGGATGAGAAAGAGGTTGGAAACGGCTGTGGCATGATGTTCGTCAATGACCTAACCAAAAATCGCCGCCGGTAAGGAAAACTCACCAAGGTGATGGTCGATGGTGTACATCGTTTTTTGATCAAGGTAATGTGCTCAGACATGTAGAAGCTATGTCCTAACCGGATTAGACAATAATTGTGCATAGAAACAAAATTGAATCGATGGCCTAGCTTGAACAGTAAACTTGTGCCAAGACAAAAATGATGAATACTCGCTTGATAGGGGATGAAAAGGTTTGCGGTTTTCACTGTGAGAAAGGTGGTGTCCCGGAGCTCTTTTCTTCTCTTGGAGTCGAAGCATGATAGGGCCCAGTTCGCCGGTGCCACGGGAAACAGAGAGGCTGGACCGCGGCGGCTCAACTTTAAAGTTCCTCAAACCTTCAAATACCAGGGTATCAACCAAGTAAACTTTGAAAATTTGATTGGAGAAGGTAGAGCAACGAGGAGTGCTACTTTTATCCTTTTGGAGCATGGCGCAACACTGCTTCTTTTGGCCGGCAAGATCGAGCAACAGCGAGGCAGTGCTGAGCTCAATGGCAGGGGAGAAAACAGAGCGAGGGAGCAAAGGGAATGAGTTGTTCCTCACTTTGGTTGAGTAAAAAGGAACCAAAGGAGGACAGAGAGGTCAAAATCTGGGCACCACGCAGCTGCCTGCCTGCTTGCCATCGGCAAGCAGGCATTATCCGAGCGACACAGAGTGATGCTCTGTTTTCGGTCACTGCTAGGGGGCTTCACTTCCCTTCTCAAGGTCATCCCTATCTGGACACTTAATTCTCCTACCTACATTGCTCCAAAAATCCTAGATATTTTCTGTTAGACTAATTTTAAGGTGTAGAATTTGATTACGGAATCAAATCTTTGATTTGATCAAGTTTCAATGGAAATTCAAATTCAAATTTGAATTTGAAAGGATTCAATGTTTCCCCTGAATTACATAGCAATTGTGCTTCGAAAATTTTGAAACTTTGCATAGATGCTTTTTGGAATATTTGGAATGCAATGGTTAACTCAGATTTTTATTTTGACAAGTTTGACCTGTAGCAATCTTAAAACTTTTTTGGATTCCCTCATGTAGCATTTGAATTGATTTGTTTCCCATTTTTATTAGTTGAATTATTTTTCTCCTTCTCATCCATACATCACAAGACTGAAATTAGTGTTTATAAACTAGGGCTTTTACATCCATGCCCCCTTAAAAGAATTTTGGCCCGAGATTACAAATGAAAGAGATGGAGGTAAAAGATTACCGGATATAGGACGCTAGCAAATCCAAATAGTTTGATCGGAGATATTCCTCGCTTTCTCATGTCACTTCCTCAGCGGTATGGTTACTCCACAAGACTTTGTAAAACCATAAATTTTGGTTTCTTGTAGTGCTAGTCTTTTCATCAAGAATCCTGATCGAATACTCAGAATAAGTGAGATCCGGTAGGAGAGCTCCAATGTCTTCAGTGCGGATTTCAGCAAGTGATTTAAGGCACTTCCGCAACTGAGAGATATGGAATACATAATGAACCACTGAAAGTGATGATGGTAACTCCAAACAATACGCCACGGTTCTGCATTTTTCAATGACGGTGAATGGGCCAATGAATCAAGGAGCAAGCTTTCCCTTCACTCTGAAATGATGAATCCCTTTCATCGGAGAGACATAAGGACAAATGTGGTCTCCGATATTGAAGTGGAGAGGTCGACATCTTTAATCCGCATAACTTTTCTGACAAGATTGAGCAGCTTTGAGATTGGCTTGGATCACTCGCACTCGTTCCTCGGCTTCATTCACAAGATCAATGCCATATATCACTCGATCGCCGGATTCACACCAGTTGAGTGGTGTTCGACATTTCAGGCCATAGAGAGCTTCATGCGGTGCCATCTTAATGCTAGGTTGATAGCCGTTGTTATATGAGAACTCCGCCAATGGTACATGATCATCCCAATTTTTACCGTGGTGGATTGCACAAGTGCATAGCATATCTTCAAGAACTTGATTCACCCGTTCAGTTTGACTGTCGGTCTGCGGGTGATATGCGGAGCTTTGGATCAGTTTTGTCCCCAATGACGCGTGCAGATGCTCCCCGAAATGAGCAACGAAGAGCGCACCGTGATCTGAGATAATTGTTCGGGGTACTCTGTGCAAGCACATGATTCTTGCAATGTATAACTCCGCATACTTCCGAGCATGATAATTGGTGTTCACTGGAATGAAGTAAGCTAATTTGTTTAGTCGATCGACTATCACCCAAATCGAATCATTCTTGTGTAACATGAGAGGTAACTCCGACGATGTAGTCCATACTAATGTCCTTACATTTCCAAGTCCCAATGTTCAATGGATGCAGCTGTCCGGCTTTCCTCATGTGGTCGGCTTTCACCTGTTGACATGTATCACACTCGGATACGTACTTTGCAATCTCCCATTTCATTCGTGTCCACCAAAGTCTTGTTTTCAAATCTTGATACATTTTGTTGTTGCTCGGATGAATAGAATACTTGGACAAGTGAGCTTTGTCCAAGATTTTCTTCCGAAGTTCCATATCATGGGGTACCACTATATGGTCTTTGAACCATAGAGTACCATGTTCATCACTCCGGAAGCATTTCATTTCCCCATTCTCCATTCTCCTCCGAATGTGCGACATACCCACGTCTTTCTTTTGAGCTTCCATAATCTCCTCTCGTATGGTAGGAATGAGAGCAAGATTATGTAATGCTCCATATGGAACCGAGTATAAACTCGGCTCATCCTCTTCCATTGGGGTAATGGACAGATTGTTGACGTGAGACTTGTGGCTTAGCGCATCGGCAACCACATTTGCCTTGCGGGGATGGTAGTGAATCTCAATTTTATAATCCCCGATAAGCTTTAACCATCTTCGTTGCCGCAGATTCAACTCCTTCTGAGTGAAGATATAATTTAGGCTCTTATGATCAGTGTAGAGATGTACTAGATTGCCCAGTAAATAATGTCTCCACATCTTCAAAGTGAGTACCACGGCAGCGAGCTCAAGATCATGAGTTGGATAATGCTTCTCATGAATCCGGAGCTGCCGTGAGACATATGCGATCATGCGGCCTTCTTGCATTAACACGTAGCCGAGACCAATGCTAGACGCATCACAATAAACATCAAAAGATTTGGTCGTACCCGGCTGAGCTAGCACTGGCGCTGTTGTGAGATGTTTCACAAATGCTTGAAATGCATCCTCCCATGCTTTGCTCCAAATATATTTAGTCCCCTTTTTCAGCAGCTCTGTGATTGGTTTAGCGACTTTTGAGAAGCTCGGAATGAACCTCTTATAAAATCCCGCTAATCCGAGGAAGTTGCGAACTTCATGAACGGACTTTGGAGACTCTCATATCAGCACTTGCACAATTTTGCTTGGATCAACATCAATGCCATCCGCTAAAATAATGTGACCAAGAAATGGCACTTGGCTGATCCAAAACTCGCATTTGCTGAATTTTGCACAGAGCTTGTGATCTCGCAACCGTTGGAGCATGATATGCAATTGTTTGTCGTGTTCTTCCTTTGATTTAGAATAAACCAGGATGTTGTCAATAAAGACCACGACAAACTTGTCAACTCTGGCATGAACAATGAATTCATCAAATACATGAAGTGAGCTGGCGTGTTGGTGAGTCCGAACAACATGACGAGATATTCATAGAGCCCGTATCTCGTCGAGAATGCCATCTTCGGTATATGCCTGGTCGGATTTTGATTTGATGATATCCCGACTGAAGAACCATGTTCGAGAAAACCTTAGCACCCACTAACTGATCGAATAAAATATCGATGCGCGGTAGTGGATACTTGTTCTTGATCGTCACGGCGTTGAGCGGACGAGAGTCCACACATAGACGTAACGTCTTGTCCTTCTTCTTCACAAATAATGAGGAGCAGCTCCAAGGCGATGAACTTGGGCATCTTAGACCATTGTCCAGCAGGTCCTTCAAATGCTCCTTTAATTCCGCCAACTCATTTGGTGTCATCTTGTACAACCTTCAAGAGATAGGCGTGGTTCCCGGAATGAGTTGATCTGGAACACGATGTCCCTATCCGGTAGCATATCCGGAAGGTCATTAGGAAAGACGTTCAGATATTCACGGACCACACGAATGTCCTCAAGTTTTGTGGCTTCCGTGTTGTATGTTGCTGGAATTTCTTGCATAAGGCGGTCTAGAATGAGAGTGTGTGGTTCATGTAGTGGAGAGTTTAAATGGACTACACGTGGAACGATGTCGAGAACAGCACCATGACGCTGTAGCAATGACATTCCTAAGATGACATCGAGCTTTTGACCCTCTATAAAAATTAGAGAAGTCGGATAGATATTCCCACCAACCTTAAGTTGTGCTTTATGGAATTTCATGTCCGCTGCTATTTTCTCACCCAGAGAGCAAATCAAATATGGACTTTCTATGGAAGTGATAGGTAATTGATGCTTGACAACATATGATTGGCTAATGAAATTATGGGTGGCACCGGAGTCAAAGAGTATGACTACGGGATGATCAAGTAGAGAAAAAGTACCCGCGAGCATGTGTTCGCCTTCTGATACG
This sequence comes from Tuctoria greenei, assembly GCA_036927565.1. Lineage (NCBI taxonomy): Eukaryota > Viridiplantae > Streptophyta > Magnoliopsida > Poales > Poaceae > Tuctoria > Tuctoria greenei. The sequence goes on from JAYESD010000006.1 coordinate 62,245,508, forward strand.
TCTTCGATAGCTATGTGGTGGATGTTTCCGGGTTTTGGTGCTGGTTTCTTCGGCAGGTTGCGGGGCTGAGTTGCACCCTGGTATGGTGCAGGCCGTTGCGCTGTTGCTGCTCGGGGCAGTCCCTCGCAAAATGCCCAACACTACCACACGTTTAACATGTGTATCCTGTCAGGTTCCCTCCAAGCTGCGGGCGGAATCCCGACGCACGTGGTGGAGGTGGATACATATGCGGGACAATCCTTTGCTGCTGCTGTTGCTTTGGAAATGGCGGTTGGAAATGCGGCGCATTGAAAGGACGATAGCGGAACTGCTGCGGCCGTACCGGTTGCTGCCATCGCTGACCGGATGGTGAGCAATACACCAAGCGGTACTTCTGTGGACCACCCCCTCTGCTGCTCAATGGCGCGCTCTATTTCCTCTTATCAGAAACGAGCTCACTCTGAGCATCCTCTTGCAGTATCACGGCATTGACGATATCGTTGAAGGTGCTGCGATTGCATTGTGCAAGTTGGACCTTCATAATTCTGCGTCATATTAAGGGCCCAAAAGAACGTGTCTTGCTTCTTGTCTTCTGTTCCAACATAATTTGGTACGTACTGCGCCAGATGGTTGAATGCACGGGAGTATTCGTGAGCACTTCTCCCGCCCTTCTTTAGCTCTAGGAACTCCTGAAGCTTCCTCTTCATAATACCGAGAGGTATATGGTAGGCACGTAACGCCTCCCAGAATTCTGTCCATATGACAGCATGATCAGCCAGCAGTGATTCTATGTAGTTTGCCCACCACGCACCAGCAGATCTCTAGCTGATGCGCTGCAAACAGTGTCTTCTGTTGATCGGTGCATCAGAGCAGACCGAACTTTGCCTCGACAGCGCAGATAAAGTTGTCCGCCTCTAGAGGCTCCTCGGCCTCCATGAAGACCGGTGGATGCGTCGCAAGAAGTCCGAGTACAAACTTTTTTGAGGTTGGTGTTGCCCATTGTCTTGTCGCCCCCCTTGATGGGACGAATTCTGCACCAACATCCGCAACAACTCAGTTTGCATGTTGCGCGAGCCGAGTATTGTGACAAGAATCTTCGCGAGAGTTAGGTGGTTGTTGTTGCTGTGCCATGGTTTGCACCAGGAGTGGAGACTCATCTCTGCAACCCTGACTGGAGCCTCCCACCTTGGGCGTAGAGCGTGTACGCACCATTCTGCATCCACATGATTTAAAAAAAATCAGCAACATGTTTGTTTTCTTCATCCAGTCCATACAATAGTAGTGCGAGCATTAACAATGTGCAAATTTCATAACATTCAAATATATTAATAAAGTACAAACTTTATACAAGATATATTATCGCATGACCAAGTTTACAATAGTGAACTTCAAAATGATGGACTCCCACTACGGAAGTGCATCACAACTATACTTGGTCTCTATGAGACGTCATACACACCAACTGCTATTTATAATATGACACAAACATGGCTACAAAATAAACATGGGCAACGGTTAACTATACGTTGCCCCGTGATGGCAGTAGTGCTGCCCCATCCTACTCCGATTCATCCTCATTGGCAAACTCGAGTAACCCAGGATCTTCCTCCTCCTCGGGACATAGAAGCACATGCACGCCCATGTTCAGCGACATGTCCTCAGTCGGTGGATACACGACTGGTTGCAGCAAGTGGTCCTGAGCCTCCATCAAGTCCTCCTGAGCTTGGACTGCCTCTGCTTCCCAACCCTGAGCTTCGTCGACGACTTCATCTCGTGCCTCTCGGTGATCACCAACAGCTGCTGTTGCTGTTGCTGCACCACCAGTTGGCTCACCTGCAGCTCACCACGAGCTTGCTGCAGTTCCCCGCGAGCCTGCCGCAGTTCCGTGCGATCTTTCTGCAGTTTATTGCGAGTGTGTTGCAGTTGATTCTCGCTCTGATGCAGCCTGTGATTTGTCGGAGCCAGAGACGAACATAGGTTCTCATTGATGTAGTCAAGAGTTTAACCCCGTTCAATCGCTTGCCTCAAGGATCCGACCTGCTGCTGAATGATTGCACCTTGCGTAATAACCACCATGCTGGATGCAGCGGCATAAGTCTCAAGTGTCGTCGACGTCGTGTCGCCGTCCGGGTGATAGGCCTCAACCATACGACGTTGCCACTCATGACCAGCCACGCCACAAACTTGGAGAAGAGTAAATTGTGTTAGAGCCATAGCATCTTGATGAAGCTCGCAAAGCTTCATTAGCGCTCCGCCCGCTGCGACGGCCCACGTGTCCTCCAAACGAGCTCCAAAGGTAGTGACCGAAAAAGTAGCCCATCCCCGAAGGAGTGGACTAGCAGGGACATCAACAAGGATGTTGCACGGCAGTACACCTCTGTCGTCCATCTCTTGACCCCAATAGCCTGGAATTTTGATGAAGCCAAACTTTTTGAGCACTTCCCGCAGCATGATCATGAAGCCTGGACGGTTAGCGCACGTGGAGAACACCCATCCGTCCGGCAACAATAGCATCACATCCGCCATCTATAAAAGAAGTATTTGAATGGTTCAAATACTAAAATTCAACAAATTTTATTGATAAACAGATCATGGATGTGGTAATTAAATTATGAAAGTGAATTCGAATTCAAATGTCAAATGAAACATCATACTGGAATTCTGTGACAGTTTCTTTTCATTCTGACCAGTCTGTAGAAACTCGCAATTTTCATCCAGTTAGAAGCACATTCAGGACTTGAGTTCAACTACAAAGTTTTATTACACTCAAATATATTTCCATAATGTATTTATTGGCCTCCATATCATTTCTTTATGAGGATATATGGCTTTTACATGTTGACAGTGTTTCTGGAAAATTTTGGACAGCACGTCCTTTGTTTAAGGCTGATTTTGTCCACATTTTTCCAGATACAAAACATCAATATATGCAAAAATCATAAAATTACAACATTGTTACAAACGTCCTCAGAATTCCAGAAATGTATTACATGAAGTTATTTGTCAATTCTACTAAGAGATATGATAGAAACAGTGACAGGGTACAGAAACTGTCCAGTCTCTGTCCAGATTTGGCAGAGTTTGGAAATTTGAATTTTTCATTAGTTTACACGGGGATTCATATGTGTAGTTGAACATAGGAGTTTTAAAGGACTCTCTGAACTTTCTAACCATATGTGGTAGACTTTCAGTGGTTATTCCTACAGATAGTTATGCTATTCCAAAGTTAAGCATCTTGCTGCGAGATTCTCAGTTTAAATCAGGAACCTGGCAGTTTAAGATCAAATGAAATTTTCAAGTTTTAAATCTTGAAATCTGCCTTGGAGGTGAAAAATAAACTTGTGGATGGCTTCCTCAAGTTTCCAAACCGTATGCATGCTTACCACAGCGACCACATGATTAATTGTCAATCTGACCAGCACGCTCCAAAACAGAGATTACAAATTCAAACTAAGTCCTAAGTTGGAGAAAAATTTACTTGTTGTCGAGTCAGACTTCCAGCATGGATATCATTGTCGATGTGCCTGACGAAATTCGAATGCAATGCTTGTGCTAAGCACTCACGAAAGAAAATACTAAGCCGGTATTCTGGCATATGTCTCAATGGTGGACTTAATGACGTTCACTCACTAACGTTTTCGACTCGAACTACGTATAACATGGTTAGTGTACATGCAACTAAACACAACTTACTGATCAATCATATGGTGCCGTATGGCACAGCCCGCACGGGTGATCATTTCAGGCAGTCACAATAATATATATAAAAGTAAGAACATTCAACCCGTATCATTCCATATCGGCCGCCCGAGCTGAGCCACATCTCGAGGTACATGAACGGATTTCGACCACCCCACTGGGGTCCCACATCTTTGCATAATGGTGCACCAGTAGAAGGCGCATCGGGTTTTCTACCCCCTGACTGGGTCCCACATCTTTGCCTAATGCTGCACCAGTAGGAGGCACTTTCGTGTTTTTATTAAAAAAACACACTACATGCTTTTCAACCGCATGATAGGTGACCATGTTATGTGACACCCGGTTCCAAAAAATGAACCAAGTGCAGTATATGTGTGCCCAGAATGTTCAACACTCATACACGAGTGCATCACAAACGATAAACAGATAATTACCACAGCTCAAACTATTAAATAAGTACTTTTATTACAATATTCAATAATCTTGATATTACAGCTCTAATGATTATTAATGTTAATACTACTACAGTGGAAATAATCTAATTAAGCAAACTAAGCATAAGAGATAGCGCGGCTCGGCAAGTCGACGGCAGCACACAACCTAGTACGCATTATCATCATGATACTCCCAAACCTGAACTGAAACTGTTGGTGGGGGAATTGCAAGGGTGAGTACACGTCGTACTCAACAAGTGTGGAAAGTATGACATGTATCTTAAACAAGGCTTTATAATAAACAATGGCTAATTGCTGAAAAGTACATTTAAAACATGTAGAAAAGCATTATGTTATATACATGTGAAGTAATCCCGTCATATCCCACATAATCAACATAATACGGAACCATAATTGATTATCCATCCATATACCAAATTATTACCATCATCATCATCCATGTCCATTTATCATGACTCAATCCATAACCATAACAATCCATCCCAAATCCCAAGTTCCCTCTAATCATGTAGGTCATCCAGGTGCTCTTAACCGGGAGCACGGCTATCATGATAGTTTTTAACACTCTGCAGAGGTTGTACCACTTTACCCACAAGTTTGTGATTTCATCACCCGTCGGCGACTAAAGGAAATCTCCCTTATGAAAATTACACTTTCTTAGGTGTATGGCCAAGAGATCACAAAATAGCCTTTATAAAGGGACTACTAGCATGTACGGACCCACTAAGGTTTCACCGGTGGCGATGCCTCCAACTGAGCACATCCTATACCAAGGGCCCCTTCTTGTGCCGTTCGGATCTCAGGGAGTCCCGCCACTCATGCAAACCCTATCTGACTCCCCTTCCTCGCTCTTCCAAATAATCTGCACAATACTAGCAATACCCTAATTAATCGGCTACGCCGCACCCATACTTGGCCTCGTGGTGGCACTGTAGTCCTAGCCTATTCTCGCATGAACCAATCCTTAGATGCAAGGCAAGCAAACCACCTTAACATCCAAACCAATCCACAAACCATGCTTGCTTAGATCTCCCGAGTTCAATTATACCAATTAATCATGTTCATCAATTTATACCATCCATAGGATCATTAATTTATATTTAAGACATTTGGTTGTTTTCCCATCCCAGTTAATTAGAGCGAAGAAAAAAGGTGAAAAGCCCTTCGCGACACTCTACCACATGTCCCAAGCGACAAGGATGATCAAACAAGTCAAGTAATCACCTATAAATAGGTTTCTCGTCAAATTGACACAAACATGCAGTTTTGCAAACAAAACATTTAAAAACAGGATCAAAATGATTAAAGACACTTGCCTTGCTCCTGAGATTGATTAGGGTCAAAGACTTCAAAGTTCTGGTACTGGAGGTCCTCGACAGCACCGTCTAGCGCAGCTCCTTCTATTCCGAGCGACAAACATGCCAAACACACAATTCATCAAATAATGCCCATATAGTACTCAATATGACATGTCATCGCATGATTAATGCAATTATGTGGTAAAACCTGTTAATGAGTTGCTGTTAATGTTTACTAACTGGTTACAATGGTTTTCAACAAGTTTGAACAGGTTTGGAATTGATTCAAGTCAATTTAAATTAATTTAGCACAATTTAGATTTAGAGGCCGGACAAGTCCGGTACTAGGGCCGGATTAGTCCGCCCTGCACGGAACCAGCGACTTAGGGTTTTCTTGATCTACGAGAATTTGGAGAATTGGGATTGAATTCACATGGGATAGAGAAAGTAGAAGGTATACCACATGTCTTGAACTCCAAAAACAAGGGTTTGGAGGCAACACTCGGATCTTGACGATCTAGGGTTGGTGATAAAGAGTTGAGGGTGAATTTGTGATGACGAAGGCAAAGTTCATGAAGATCTTGTTCACTTGATCCTCCTTCATTACCTCCTTCTCCTTCTTGTTGCTGGATCTCTCCTTGGTGGTGGCTCCCACAAACTAGGGTTTGTGGTGATTTCAATTGTGGCAAAGAGATGTAAAAGTGGGGTGTTGGGTTGTTTATATAAGGGTGGAGGTGGTAGGGTTTGATGGAATTTGTGTTCAAGGCAGTGGAGGCTGTGTAGGGGTCCCACATGGGCTCCAAAAGGGTTAGACACGACGTCCTTGGGCTTTATTTAGGTAAATACCCTAAAACAAGTCGTGGGGGAAAAGATTGAATTAGAGTCGTGGACACCGGACAAGTCCACACTAGACTGGACTAGTCTGATATTAGACAGAGACGAAAACAGATAAGTCTGGCAAAATTGGACAAGTCCGATATTAGTCAGAGAGCAAAATGGACAAGTTCGGAAGAAAATGGACAAGTTCGGGGACTTGGCAAAATTTCCAACGATGGGATTACCTGACTAGTCCACAATGGATCGGACAAGTCCGAAACTGGTACAGAGAGAAAAAATGGACTAGTCCGCAGGAAAACGGACATGTCCGAAACAGGTTCAGAGAGAAATTCGAACTAGTCCGGGGCAAATCGGACAAGTCCACACTTCTTAGACTTTTTAAGCACGGTTTTTCTTCTAATTCATTTTAAACTTGTTCCTTTTTATATGGATTAATGTTAAACATATTTAATGATGTATGCAATGCATGATGCATGCAAATTAGAGTGTTACACATCATTTATATCTAGCCTAGGGATCAATGCTACGTATGGCCCTTTGAACATTGAACATTCAAGAGTTGCATAGTTCGTGTTTTGGACCACACGATGGGGTATCCTCGTTTTTGCCTGAAGCATGCTGGGGAGCAGCATTTTCATATTTTCTCAGAACCATGAGAAGGTTAAGAGACTCATATTAACTCTCTTGCCAAGCCACGGAAAACAATCACATGCTACCTCTCAAATGGTGACGTTACTGCAACTGATCCGCTTGTGGTGGCATACCTTACCTCTTACCTGACGTCGAGGCATCGTTACAGAATATAATAACACATATGTCAGCTTGCCACCTTAAGTATCTAATATTATCATAGACCTTATGTGGGCATAGTAACTAATCCTCACTCGACTACATCTAAGTTTTCAAAATAGGCTCTTTTCGAGCATGCTATTCCCAATGCGGCTATAATACCAGGATGTGAGGATCGGGTCCACACATTCCGGGAATCGCAAAGGGTGGTGCTGTGCGATGCGGCACCCAACAGCACACACGAAAAAATACGAGAAAATACAAGTTTTATTTGTAGAAACAGCAAAAGTCTTTACAATAGTTAATATACAGCGAAAGTCATACTCATAGCTAAACTCTCAGCCTAGCTAGGCAAAAGTGCAGTCGTCCAACCCGGGGACGCTACACACTAGCAGCACACAACAGATCACAGCGTTGTGCAGGGCTCCCACTCGAATGTATATCTCGACGGGACATTGCCTCATCCTCGGGTCCTTTCTCATACGTCTCACCTACACACAACTCAATATAGGAACCATGAGCACGAATGCTCAGCAAGACTTTACCGTTTCACTTAAGCATGGAACTCTACATGCAGGGATACTTAATATAAGAATAGATATTGAAACAAATGACTCGCCTACATGTTCATCCTTATTTTTCAAGTTATTAGCAGCAGGTTAAAGGTTCATAAAAAGTAAATTTAGTAAACATATTCTATAGTAATCATAGATGCAAAGCAATAATCATTCCATACATCATATTCTTCTGGATTCTTCAGTATTTACTACGTCACAACACAATGAACAAGCGGTACTCAAATAACCACAAGGGACGGTGATTGCAATCAGTAGACACCCGGATAACATGTCACGCACACCTGTGCGTAAGAAGCGTGTGGTGCTCCTCACGACGTCATATGCAACAACCTTTCACAAGAAACTTAAATTTTGAATCGGTCCCACCATCGCAGGCATAAGGTCCCCACACGGAGCATGTCTGTGCCCGCTGGCATATTTACACCATGTTGCCCTCAACCTACCCCTATCGACAGTGGGCTATGCCTCAACACCCAAGTTGTCAAGTTACATCGGTTTACTGAGTTCCATATGCCAAGTATGCATCCCGTACAGTTCAAACTTGCTCAGCGAGGCCGCACGCGGATCGGTCCTAAATCGACACAAGAAAGGCTACGCACGTGAGACCACATCTCGCTGCATCCTATCCCACTGCTCGGTCTCAAATACATATTCATAAACCATTCTCGTACTCAAACCAATCCATTGTGATATAAACCCTATATCGCGAGTAGATTCCAACTACACGACTTCTACCAGATTCCCCAAACATTAGCATGGCATTTTCTACTCGTCAAGCAATAGACCTACCAAATACTCCATGGGGTTTGTGTGTCATGCAAGTGGAGTAACAGGCACCTTAGCCCTAATGCACAAAATTCACCCTAGACATAAGTGATACAAATCAAACATTGAAATAGAACTTATATGTAAACCGGGGCTTGCCTGGCTTCGAGACAGAGGGAAAGTTAGCTTCAGGTGGTATGCTCTCCAAGGACTCTGGCTCCTTCTCGATCTCGGTCACCATATGATATGCAATATATAATGTACATGAGTGATACTAAAACTGTATAAAAGACTTTTCTAAACCCCCTGATCAGTTATGAAGATGATTTTAATTGGATTTGGGATTTTTACAGTGGATATAAGGTTCTATGAGGAAGATCTGGACCAAGAATTGGAGATGTTCAAGGGAGCTTGTTGCCTCTAAAATTCCAACAAGTAAATGGCTTCTCTGAATTTTGGTATCAAATTGGTAGCTTTAACATGGCCAATAGTGCAGGATCATGGTAGAGGAGGTCTTGCATGTTCTAATGAAACTTTTTCTTAATTTCCTGAGCTTCCTACAGGGAGGAATTGATTTTACATGTTTGGGATTAAATCTGGAAATGTTTATGTACATTTCTGAATTTTCTATGGACATTGGGGATTTGAATACTGTATGATCCAGTATATGACTTCCAATGAACTTGAAATTTTTACTAGAGATCAAGTGTATTATAATGAATGTTTTGACCAAAATTGGAAATTTTCCAATTAGCAGAACAGGAGTAATTAGTTTCCCAAGAAGTTAAGTTAAATAAAATAATAAAGGATATTCTGGGACTATCAAGTTCAACCAATTAAACCATTGCAAAATTGGTATCACGAAGAGTCTATCAGAATTTATTTGGAATTATTTGAGCAATTCTACTAGTAGTATTTGAATTTAGAAGTTATAGTTTATCCTGGAATTTTCTTTCAATAGAATAGTTTGAATATTCAATTCTGGCCCCACTGATTTTAATTGAATCAGTAGAATCGAGGCAACACGTGGGCCACGGTATTAAAGCGCATGGCTGCATTAGATCCTCAGCCACATTTGATCAAACTCTAACCTAACAGTCACTGACACGCGGGCCCGGGGAGAGACGTCTTACTCCTCCTGCCCAAGGCAGCGCTCGGGCTGGCCGCGGCGGCGCTGTACCTTTGGGATCGCTGGCTCGTTGCTCTGCTGCCTTAAGCTTTGCACTACTCAACTCCTGAGCCAAGTCATCGACGCTGAGTACGATGAGGTGGTCAGTGGAGCCCATCGGGGGCCAGAAAATGGCACACAACGGCGGCGACGGCCGTGAGCTCAACAGCGAGCTAGGGATCCTTCGTTTCTCCACTAAAAGGCTCGAGACAAGGTCTGAGAGTTGCGTGGGAACCTTAGGAACATGAAAATGGATGATAAAGAGGGTGGAAATAGTTGTGCCATAATGTTCGTCGATGACCTAACCAAAAATCACCGCCGATGAGGAAAACTCACAAGCAACGCCTATGGTCGATGGTTTACATTGGTTTTTGATCAAGGTGATGTGCTCAGACATGTGGAAGCTATCTCCTAGCTGGATTAGACAATAATTGTGCATAGAGAATTGAATCGATGACCTAGCTTTAAGAGTAAAATTGTGCCGAGAAAAAAATGATGAATAATCGCTTGATAGGGGATGAAAAGGTTTGTGGTTTTCACCATGAGAAAGGTGGTGTCCCGGCGCTCTTTTCTTCTCTTGGAGTCGAAGCCTGATAGGGCCTAGTTTGCCGGTGCGAGAGGAAACAGAGAGGCTCAACCTCGGCGGCTCAACTTTGACGGCCGCCAAACCTTCAAATACCGGGGTATCAGCCAAGGAAACTTTGAAAATTTTATTGGAGAAGGTAGAGCAACGAGGGTTGCTACTTTTATCCTCTTGGAGCAAGGCGCAACACTGCTTGTTTGGCTAGCAAGATCGAGTAATGGTGAGGCGTTGCTGAGCTCAATGGCGGGAGAGAAAACAGAGTGAGGGAGCAAATGGAATGAGTTGTTCCTCACTTCGGTTGAGTAAAGAGGAAGCAAAGGAGGGCAGAAAGGTCAAAATCCGGGCGCAACACAGCTACCTGCCTGCTTGCCATCGGCAAGCAGGCATTATCCGAGCGAGACAGAGCAATGCTCTGTTTTGGGTCACTACCAGGGGCCCCACTTCCCTTCTTAAGCTCATCCCTATCTGGACACTTAATTCTCCTGCCCGCATTGCTCCTAAAATCCTAGATATTTTCTGGTAGACTAATTTGAAGGTGTAGAATTTGATTATGGAATCAAAACATGAGAACCTACATGAAGGTTCTAGATATGTAGTCTTAGACTGAGGTTCTCAATTCACCTCTCGGTTCTGAGGGAAACTACATGAAGCAATAGTTACTAGATAATATTTTAGCTCTGCATGACACCCACAGACTTATGGGCAAACCGAGAGGACAAACTAAATATTAGAGGATATGTTGAGAGCTCGTGCCTTGAAGCATGGACGCAGCTAGGACAAGAGCTTGCCGTATGCTGAATTCTCATACAACAATAGTTACCAAGCCATCTTGAAAATGTCATCCTATGAAGCATTTTATCGGAGGAAGTGTAGGACACCCTTGTTTTGGAATGAGACAAGAGAGGAGCAAGTATTTGGACCTAAGGTGTTACAAGACACTGAAAGACAAGTTCAAATAATACATGAGAACCTAAGGGCTGCTCAGTCACGGCAAAAAGGCTATGCGGATAATCGGCGAAGGAATCTGACTTTTGAAGTTGGAGATTTTGTGTATGTCAAAGTGTCACCTATGCGAGGTCATAAGCAATTTAATGTCAAAGGCATGTTGGCACCTCGCTACATCAGACCATTCAAGATTTTGTACAAACGTGGAGAAGTGGCATATAAGTTGGAGATGCCAGCAAGACTTTTCTAATTTTCCTGATGTATTTCATGTTTCTCAGCTCAAGAAGTGCTTAAGGGTACCAGAAGAACAAGTACCAATGCATAAACTCGAGTTAGAGGAAGATATGACTCATACCGAGTAACCTATCAAAATCATGGAAACAAATGAGAGAGTCACAAGAAGCAAGGTGATCCGAGGATGCAAGGTGCAATGGAAACATCATACTTAATCTGATGCAACTTGGGAGCCGGTAGATGATCTCAGGAAAAATTTCCCCAGCTTTTTCCTTCTATGTCGAATCTCCGGGCGAAATTCATTTTAAGGGGGTAGGTTTGTAACACCCTCATTTTCATCCATCATGCATTACATTCATGCTAATACATGTTTAGTATAATGCAACACAAAAAGGAACAAGATTAATATGAATTAGAGGTGAAACAACAATGAAAAAACTGTTTGGGTATGGACTTTCTGGGACCTAAACCCGGACTAATCCGGTATACCCGACAGCCTGGCTAAATCAGATTTCCTTAGGGCAACGTATTTGTCTGCTTTTTGCTATGACCTAGTCCGGTTTTGCTATAGATGTCATTTGTACTTGTGTGCTAATTGTTACATACTAATCAAGTTCTATTTCCGTTCCCATCTAGACTTGTCCATTAATGCCTACTGACTAGCTCGATGATAGCTACTGGAACTCTTTGGTGTTGTCCGTCAAAATCCCAAAACATAGTCCGATTTTGAAACTGTGCAAACCCCGAACTTGTTCTGCGTAGTACCTGACTTGACCAATGGGATTTCTATTCTAGAACAGATGATAAAAAGTTTAGGCCCGATCTTTTGAAAGGTAATAGATAAGTCGACTGATGGAGATTTCGACGTTGATGATCCGAGGCTCCCAAGTTGAACACGGAAAACCCCTGCAATCACTACACCATCGCTCCGTTGGTTATTAACCGTGCTGCACATGATTGACCTTGCCAAGAAGGCTAATCCCTGCATGTGCAACCGAGAACACAAGCAAGAACAAGGTAGAAGCAATCTGAATTGCTAAGTTGGGGTCTCACAAACTAATGAACGGCGAAACTGTGTATAACAGATTAATATAAGCAAAACCCAATTGTTTATGGTGGCTACTATGGAGTATATATAGGTGGGAGGACGTCCAAGTGGGTGTTGGGTTCGTGACCCAACCCTAAGACACGAAAATAATGGACTTGGCTACCATTCACTTGACCTAACCCTAAGATCATGCACATTATCATTGCACAAATAAACATGGCACAATGTTTATTTGTTTGGGATCCTGGCTCAAGTGAATGGTCATGTTTATTTGATGGATAAAATGGAGATGGTTCACTATATTGTCCATATTCTCCATCAAATAAGCATGACCATTCACTTGAGCCAGGATCCCAAACAAATAAACATTATGCCATGTTTATTTGTGCAATGATAATGTGCATGATCTCATCAACAGAATTGTTCGGCACGAGACCGGACTTGTCCAATTAACTCTCTGTACTCCGAACAGACTTGTCCGGCCTTCCTACAGACTAGTTTGGTATTTAGGGTTTCGACTCGGATTCCTATTTTTCCTCCACGACAAGTTATTGGGTAATTTACCTATTTGGGCCCAAGAATGCCGTACCCAACTGTAGGATCGAAGAGCACGTGAAAAGCTACCAGAGGGGTGTGAATGGTAGATTTAAAAATCTTACGCAGCGGAAACAATTAAACCCCAACCCCTTCGGCAGAAAAATGATCTGTTAAAGAAATCATGTGTGAGACTAATCTAAATGTGTTTCACCATGACAAAAGTGATAGATATCAGAGAGAATCAAGTCACGAGGACAACACGACAAGAATAACTCAAATCCGTCGAGAAAAGCTCAAGTTATGATCGAAAGATCAAACAAAGGTCCATCTGCCCTACCCGAGAAAAAACAGTTCTGGAACGCTGCAATGAAACTCGTGTAGATCATAGACCACAAATCCAATGAACCCAAAAAGAATCACGTCAATTGGATCTGTAAAACTCGACTTATAATAAAACCACCGACGAAAGGTACTGCTGTCCAGAAACTCGACGAGTAAAACTTGTCTGAAACAAGTCGGACGAACAAGGCACAAAATTTCCTTCAAACTACGAATTTTATTCAATAGAACACAAGAGGAACAGCCCCAAAGTCGTGCACCACGAGCTCTGGGCTCCCTTGATTATATAACCAGCTCGAAAGCCAACTCAATTCAAATCAGGAACCTAATCCTACTCTGTTCACGAATCGTAACTTTCCATAACTGCTTAGGATTCTTCTATACGCAGATAGAAGCAATCTTAAGACTTCCAAACACCTTACGAACGTATCCCACATTCCTAAACAACTCAAAATTCGTGACCCACACGAAATCCTATCATAACCAACTCAAATCTTTCCATAATTGAGTCAAACCCGACTCAGCCGCAGCCTGAGTCCATAACCTAGTCGGTTGGACCTTTCCGACCAACTCTTTACGTCCACATCTCTTCATAACGTATCGGAACCATGTAGCCACATCCATGCACTCCTTGCACACGTGCAAACAACTTCCAATGACGTCCACGATACCTTCACATGCATTGTTCTTGATTCAATCATGTTGCGCAACCTCCTGATCAGCTCAACCACAATTCCTCCTGAATTTGGTTGTTGGAACCTCATCTCCTCCCTGAGACTAGTCCAATGGATCTCATTACCAGCCATGTCTTGAACTCAAGCAACACCTGCACATGAATAAACAACCAATCCATATGAGCCCAAGTCCTCGACTTGACTCACGTCAGTTCCCAACACCACACCTTACGTGAGAACCTCACATAAGCATGTTGCAAAACCACAGTAACACGATATCATCCATGTCAACAAAAAACGCACCAAAGACTTAGCAAATGAATACTAAGCAATCTTTCCAGAGATGTAAAGCAAGTACGAAACATTGCAAATGAAAAACAAAAGCATTGCGGTCAAGTTCTGCACCTTGCTAGAGCAACCCGGACCTTGAGCCGGAGCTAACAAAAGCTAGTAGAACCTAGCACCGGAACTTACCAAAACTAGTATAACCAAGCTCCCGCCAGAGCTTACAAAACTAGCAGTACCAAGCGTCTGACGTAGTCGGAGCTACCCAAAACAAGTCGGATCTTAATAAAAAGGTGTTTTGGTGATATTCAACACTTTTATCGTCAAAGCAAGTGTATTCACTACAAGCCAATGTATTCAGCACACATAGGTCTTACACCAACCCTTGAGGAGCCCAAGTGGGACCCCACCAAGGCCTCTACTTGTCTCTGCCGCCTCCTACTTGGATCCCACCACAACCTCCCCACCTCTCCTCCTATATAAACATCCCACCACCCACCTCTCACCCCTTTGCCCATGTTGAAAGAATGCCCCACTGCCTGTTTTCTTGGGACCCGCCATCAAGAAGGAAGGAGCCCTCATCGCAGGAAAAGAGGAGAAGGAAGAAGGAACATGAAGTAGAAGAAGGATCAAGCAAGATCGTTGTCACTGCTGCGATCTTCTTCATCAATTCTTCGATGTTAATGTCCTTCTTCGCCAATTCTTCGTCTTCTTTAGATCTAAACATCGAGATCTCACGTTACACCAAATCCTTGTCCATTTAACCATTAGATCCACGGTAACTACCCTAGATCCAACCTTCCGCGTCAATTCTGATCGCAATCTTGATTTAGATCATGCCCTAGGTGGGAAGTTCGCAAAACCCTAGACAAAGAGGAGTTGTCCGGTCATGTGCGGAGTGGTCTGTTGAACTTTCTGGTCCAGAGCGAAAACGTTCGGCCCATTGTACGGACTAGTCTGGCCTTTGAGTTCTGAAATTCCTGGAACTTCTTCAGTTTTCTCCAAAATGACTCGAAACGTTGCAATTGTAACCAATAAATAAACAATAGTAGTAAGCCAATAGCATGTACTACAGCATAATTGCATCTTTCATGCATATTATGGCATATTGAGTACTATATGAGCATTTATTGATTGTAATGCTTCTTTTGCATGTTTGTTACTTTAAATAGAAGGTAACATTGTAGAAGGTGCTTTTGAGGACCTTCAGCACCAGAACTTAGAAGTTTTTTATCCAAACCAGCCTCGGGTGCAAGGTAAGTGTCCTTGACCATTTTGATCTTATTTTTAAAAGTTTTGTTTGTAAACTGCATGCTTGTGTTAAGTTGATAGGAAACCCATGAATAGGTGTTTACTAGACTTGTATGGCCATCCTTGTCGCTTGGGATATTATGGAGAGAGTCGGAAAGGGTATTTTCCACTTTTGCTTCGCTTTGCTTAATTGGGATTGGAAATAATCAAATGACTCATTATGAACTAATATACATATGGACTATGTGAACTGATGATAATGATGACTTAAGTAATAGGGAACTTTGGTGATCTAAGCAAGCATGGTTTGTGGATCGGGCTGGGTTGGATGAGATGGTAGTTCTGCTTGCCTTAGATCTAAGGACCGATTCATGCGAGAATAAGCCAGGACAACAGTGCCACCACAAATGCCAAGTATGGGTGCGGACAAGCATTGTTCGAATCATTTGGGCAAGTGGAGAATGGGAGTCGGTTGGGTTTGCATTAGTGGTGGGACTGCCTTGGGATCCGAATGGCACAAGAGGGGGCCCTCGGATGGATGTGCTCAGTTGTGAGACATCACCTCCGATGAAACTCTAGTGGGTCTAAACATGCTGGTAGTATGTAGGATCAAAGAGGCGAGGCTCATCCTGCCAAGTCATTTTTGTTGCTTCCACTAAAAAGTTTTAATCTACGATTCACCCCCCTCTTGTAGCTTGCTCCTTGCGGGATTCCTCTTCTTGTGCTGTTTCAAGCGCATGAAGTTCTTGCGGCGCAGTAACCCCAGCAATGCGGTCCCCTCAGATATGGAGGACGCCTAATGGAGTTGGCATCTTCAACATGGGGTAGCCGTAGTGTACCATGGCCATAAACCTATACAGGATTGGCCACCCTAGGATCGCATTGACAGGGAGATTGATGTGTGTCACATCAAATACCAGCTTCTCAGACCTATAGTTGTCTCGTGTCCCAAAAGTCTTCGGGAGAGTAACTGATTCGAGAGGCGTGATGGTTCCTAGACCTACTCCAGAGAACGAGCATGAGGACCTGAGGTCCGACAGGTTGAGTTGGAGCTTCACAAAAGCTGCAAAGCTGAGAAGGTCGAGTGTCACGCCTCCATCCAGCAGGACATGGAAGAGCTAGATATTGTTGATAGTCGGAGAGACGATCAAAGGTAATTTTCCATCTCTGGCCATGTTCTTCAGACCGTCCGAAGCATCGAAGGTGATTGAAGTATCCATCCACATTCGATGTGGCTCCCCCTTGGCAGTAGGAGCAGCAGCAGGCATCTCCCGACGCATAGTCTTCGGAATGCGCCGCGAGGTGATGTCCCAGGACCCTCCATACATCACATGGAGAGTCTTCCTATGCTCGTTGTCCGAGATATCAGAGTCGTCTTCGATGGTGTTGTAGACCACCTTTAACGCCTTATTGGCATCTTGGAAGCCTAGCTCCTGATCAGACGGAGCTTCGTCGACTTTTTGCTTCCCTTCCTGCTGGTGGAAAGGGGTTTTGTCTTTGCGGTTGCTGTTGCGTTTGGCAAGCCTTTTGACCTCACGACGGTCTTCAATATTATGGGTTGTCGATTTGTGAATCGGACACCACATCTTTTCATCGTCGCCTTCTTTAGACGATGGTCAAGATCGCTTGTCGGGGCATGGCCCCCGTCAACCAAGAGCTGCGGCAGCGGCAAAAGTAGGTGTGCTGGAAAGTGACTTCTTCTGGCCACTTGACTTCTTCTTATTTTTTCCACTGTCAGAGGTCGTAGATTCAGCTTTAGAGGAAGATTGTTTGGCCTCCGCAGTCGGTTTGGAGTGCATCTCATGGCCCTCCGTAATGCTGCTGGCATTTTTGGTTGCTAGCTTCTCCAACATCTTCTTGTCTTGAAGCCCCTGTCAAAATGCAACAACGATAGAAGCGTTGGAGATAGAAGGGATGGTGTTCCATACCTTAGAGAATTGCTGGATGAAGGATCGCAGCGACTCTGTAGACTTTTGTTGTACGGTGAACAGGTCTAGCTTGGTGTTAGGCTGGGTGTAGGAGATCCTGAAGTTGGCTGTGAACTGGCGATAGGATTCCACCCAACTGTAGATGGAGTCAGGAGGTAAGCTCATAAACATGACCTTGTTGTCCCAGTTAGAGCCACAGGGAAGTAGTTGGCCATTACGACCTCATTGCCCCCAGTGGCGAGGATGGTGATGGAGTAGATCTGAAGAAACTCGATAGCGTTGACAGTCTCATTGTATTTCTCTGGTAGATGAGGCTGGAACTTAGGTAGTCATTCGACCACGCGAAGGTGAATGGCAAGGTCCGAAAAGCCGCCACCAACTCTCAGAGGAGAAGGGTTTTCTAAAGCAACTCGCCTCTCACGAGCACACTCGATGTTGACGTGGCTGTCCTGCCTCATGTAATGGCAGTCGAGCTCCGGCCAGAGGTTGTGAGTCGGGAGCCTCATTGTCTTGTGAGTTCGGTGAGCCCCGGAGGGCAGTGACGTCACTTGCTGGGAGGGCACACGTCTCCTGAGTTGTGACGCCTGGGGACCTAGTCTACCAAACATGGTCCTGTTCCGAGAAGGTGTCTGCCCTGCATGGGCAGACCTTGGTTGTTGATCGCATTGGCTGCAACTACAACCAAATGCTCAACATCAGCACACCACTGTTCTAGCACGGTGGGAGGAGCTCCCGGAGATGGAGGACGTTGGAGCAGAGTCCTCGCCGCGTTCAGCGTGTTCGCCAGTTTGTTTGTCAATGTAGTCACCGAAGTGAATGCACCATCCTGTTGTCCAGTGTTAGCTACTGGAGCAGGTGGTGGGAGTGGTGCGATGTCTGCTGGAACAACAATGTTGGTCGACTGCTGCACATTGGAGGGATTTCCCTCAATAGGCTGTACAGCCGGTCCATTGGATGAAGCGGCAGCGGAATTCACCATCTTGAGATCTGGAAAGCCCCAATTCCTAGCGCGCCAAATTTCGAAGTGTGGACTAGGACACTTCTCCCGGTACTACTAAGAAGTAGTCTTTGGAGGTTCATATTTGGATGGGGCGCTAATCAACATCAAGAACAAGAGGTGAACACAAAGAGTTTTACATGGTTTGGGCCGCCTGACTGTAATACCCTACTCCACAAGGTGTGTGTTTATTGTTTGAGCTTTAGTGTGCATGAGTTTGGATGCGTATGAGACGGCTTGTCCTTTGTACTGTGCAACACAACCCTTTTATATGCCAAGGACTGGCTGTTACAGTGTGTTCTTGGCCCGACAGGTGGCCCCAGCTGTAATCACTGCCCTATACATGATATATAGTGTTAAGGGTTGTTAGTAGTGTGATAACATGCCTTAATAGTAGTGTTATCAGTCTTGATAGTCCTTTGATCGTGTGTCATTAATACAACATTAATGACGCGTTAACCAAATCTTGTAATGGACAATTAATAGCCTTTGAATGTCTGCACTGTTGGAGATCCCACTGTAGAGTCAGGTCCGGGCGCGTGACACATGGAAGCTCTGGAGCTTCCCTCTGCTGGGGGATAGGTCTGGTGCTAGTGGACACATGGCAGTGTTGGAGCTTCCCTGAGTTGGGAGAAAGGTCCGGCTCCTGCAGGACACATGCTAGCACTGGAGCTACCCAAATGTGGGAGGCAGGTCCGGCTCTTCTAGACACGTGGCAACACTGGAGCCACCCTATAGAGGGAGGTATATCCGATACTGCGAGACATGTATCTCCTTCGAACGTCTCCCACCTGGATATAGGAACTCTGTGACTTTGTTTACAGTACCAAGGGGCACCCGGTATGCAGGGTACTGACAAAAACCTAAACCAGTTTTATCATTACATGATTTAGAGGAATTCAGCAGCAAGTTCAGTTTCTTATTCCCATTACAAAACCACTCTAGTGTCCTATTTAATGTCATCAAGTTTTTTAGACAAGTCTAGACAGTTTTCACATGAAGTTTTTCCTTTTAGTTTGCAATTAGAACAATATTTAACTTCATGAGAACGTAAAGCATTGTTCAATATAGAAATCTCATTTATAGCATTGTATAGATTCTTATCAAGATCATCACAAGTAGAACAATGCAAATAAAATGTAGAGCAACTAGCATCATTTATTTTTTTGATCATTAAGTGCAGCAAGCTTTCTGTTCTTTTCAATTTCAAGTTAAAGTTTATCAAGAGTGGAGGTGTGTGCCCTTCTTAATGAGGAAAATTGTTCATATATTAATTCGCATGAGGAACAAGAATCATCAATAGGAATCAATGATTTTAGATGATTAATTTCAGATTCTAATGATTCAATTTTAACAGCATTGTCGCTATGTTTTTTGTCCTTTTTCTTAAGTATCAAAGTGGCACGAGAAATCGCATCACACATTTCTTCGCAAGTGGGACATACCTCTTCATCATCGCTATTGTCTTCTGCCTCATCCATACTTGATCTTGAGTTGCCCGCCATGAAGCACATATTTGCCAAATTCTCTTTATCTTCCTCACTTCCGATGTCCACATCGCCTAGCTAATTTCTTGAAGTGCGGAGATAAATTTGTTTACCAATTGGCGACCTGTAAAACCTTCTTGTTGTTGTTGTTGTTTGTAGAGGAGGACTTGAATTTCGCTTGCATCTAATTATGGGGAGTAGAACCTGAAAGGTTAGGGCAATTTGTACGAAAATGTGACTCACCGTATTCGAAGCATCGTTGATAAACACCACTTACTCTTCTTAGAGTTCTCACATTTTGCAATGCTTTTGAGAATCGAGTAGAAAGAAGTGCTAGCTCCTCCTCTGGAAACTTTTCAATCTGTTCAAGGGTTAGAGAGGACAACAAAGCAAGTGTACCGCATGATGAAGATTGACTAGAGCTAGTCGTATCACGTTGTTAAACAAATGCAAGAGACTTGTTGGGATTCTTACGTGAGATTATGTCAATTTTATGAGTTTTAACTTAGAATATAGCACATCTAATGTAAGTGTACTCATGATAGTGGATTCATGAATTTATGTAACTTTCATCTCCCAAATTGACATGTCTGAAGCACTTAGTAATTGCTTAGAATTCTCAACATCTGAAAAAATTAACGTTGACACTACGCAAGTTGCTGAGAATTTTGTTAAAGCGAGCAAAGAGTTCTTTGATTTACTCATTGGGTTGCATAGTGCATGTATTCTTTCTTAACATGTCTTGTCTCACCTCCTTGATAGTGTTGGATCCTTCATGATAATCTCAAAGAGCTCTCCAAACATCGTATGCAGATCGGAGGTGTGCAACTTCATCGAAGTCGCTTTGAGTCAATCCTTGTATGATCATGTTCCGCGGCTTGTTGTTGTCAACATCTCTCATGTTCATAGTCGCAACTTGATAATTTGGTGGCACGTCATAAGGCATGTACACTTATTCCCATATTGCAAAGCCTTGCGCCTGGATGAAAGCCTCCGAGCGTGCCTTCCAAACCTGAAAATCAATGCTACTGAACAGACAAGGTTTTGCGGAGTATTTCTCCATGTTGATTTGTCAAAACACATGCAAACCACAAAAATTAGAGCACCGTGGCTTTGATACCAATTGTAGTATCTAAAAGCATGTGAAAAGCTACCAGAGATGGGGTGAATAGTAGATCAAAATTTTTTCAGCGAAAGAAGCAAAAACCCCTGGGCAGAAAATCATTCTATTAAAAAATTGTATGTGCAATTGATCTAAACGTGTGAAACCATGACATAAGTAGTAGATATTACAGAGAATCAAGTCACGAAGACATTTCAACAAGAATCACGAAAAACCATTGAGGAAAACTCAAGTTATTATCGAAAGATCGAACAAAGGTCAATCTGTTCTACCCGAGTAGAAACAGATCTGCATTACTGCAAAGAAACTCGTGTAGATTATAAACCACAGATCCAATGACCTTAAATTTTCACATATGATAGATAATCAAGTTGTGTAGATAACCCAAAAAGAATCATGTCAATTAGATCTATAATACTCGAGTTATGATAAAAACACTGATGCAATGTAGTGATGTGCAGAAACTCAACGAGAAAAACTTGTCTGAAACAAGTCGGAAGAACAAGGAATAAAAGCTCCTTTAAACTATGAATTTTATTGATCAAAACAGAAGCGGAACAGCCTCAAAGTTGTCTCACCACGAGCTTTGGCCTCCCTTGCTTTTATAACCAGCCCTAAGGACAACCCAATCAAAACTAGGACTATAATCCTACGCAGATAGAAGCAATCTTAAGACTTCCAAACACCTTAGGAACATCCTAAATATTCCTAAAACAACTCAACTTTGTGTTCATCATGAAATCTAATCAAAACAAACTCGAAATTTTCCATAAACGAACCATAACCACCTCAGCCGCAGCCTGAGGCATAATCCAGCCGGTTGGACCTTTTCGACCAATTCTTTACGTCAACTTCTCTTTATCACTCCTTGGAACCATTTTGTCACGTTCATGCACTCCTGGAACATGTGAAAATATCTTCCAACAACGTCCATGATTTCTTCATATGCATTGTTCTTGACCCAAACATGCTACGTGATCTCTCGATCAACTCAACCATAATTCCTCCCAAACTTTGTTGTTGAACCTCATCTTCTCCCTAATACTAGTTCAATGGATCCCTTCACCAGCCATACCTTGATCTCAAGCAACACCTGCACATGAATAAACAACCAATCTTTATGAGACAAAGTCATTGACTTGACACTCGTTAGTCCGACAACCACAACACTTAGTCAAAAATAATATGTGAGCACCTCACATAAGTATGTTGCATACATAGAAAAATAATATCCACCATGATCAGCCAAAACACATAAAAAAACTTAGTCAAAAAGAACTAAGCAAATCTACCCATAAGTGTAATGCAAGTTTGGAACATTGCAAATGAAAAACATAGCAGCCACATGATTATTTCAGCACATAGAAAGTTCGGACAGTCCAAAACAGCCGCTATGCATTATACAAGAAAAGTTTGGACATTCCAAAATGCAAAACACGTGCGGCTCACGTGCAGCAAAAGTTCAGACAGTGCAAATTGTGTTTCTCAAGTATATTCAAAACATTGCATGTAAACCTACACGTTTAACATAAATGCCATTGTATTGAGCACATAGGTCTCACATAGTCCCTTTGTAAAGGCTATTCTGTGATCTCTTGGCCGCACACCGTTGGATGTGTGTAATGTGAACGATGGGTCACGGGCATAATGGAGGTTCTTTAGTCACCGAAAGGGGACAAAATTATGCACTTGTGGATAAAGTGATATAACCTCTACTGAGTGTTAAGATACTATCATGAAAGCTATGCTCCCGGTTATGAGCACCTGGACAACTTCCATGATTAGAATTGGACGTGGATTTTTGGGGTGGTTCGCTATGGGATTGGTTATTTCATATGAGTTGGTCAGTTATGAGAAGAGATGGAATCAGCATATGGTGATGATATTAATTGTTAGAAGGTTATAAACTAATTATGATGGTAAATGAGAATGTTGGATATGGGTTATGACAATTACTTGGGATATGATGGGAAGTAAACTCACATAGTCATTTTAGGCTGCTTTTACAAGATTATGAAATGTACTTTTCTGCAATTAACCATTTATTCTTATCCTAGTATAAGCTACATATCATACTTTCCCACACTTGCTGAGTACGACATGTACTCACCCTTGCAACCCCCCCCCCCCCCCCCCCCCCCCGCCGCCCAAACAGTTACAGATGATGCTTGGGAGTACCATGAGGATCTTGCGGAGTACTAGGTTGTGTGCTATCATCAATTGCATGTGGATTGGAGTCGCACTACTTAGTTTTTTTTTTCCGCTGCAATAATTAGAGACTTGTTATTCGAGAACCATTAAGTTATGGTAATAAGGTACCTATTTATGTTTGTGACATAATTAAATTCTGAATATCAATAGTGAAGTTGTTGTGTATGTGTGATGAGCATCCTGGGCACACATATGCATTCACTTGGTTCATTTTCGGAACCGGGTGTCACAATATTGCTAAGTCAAAATAGTAAGCTGAAAGTGCATCTAGGAATCCATTGTGGGTTTTCGATGATTTATGACAAGCAAATGAGATCCTAACCACTTTGTTGAGATGAGCACAGGTTCTAATGAGAAAATGAGCAAAGTGCCAAAAAAGAAAGGAGAATGAGGAGCAATGCAGAAAAGAGCTCAATAAACAAGTGTAGTAGATCTTGTGTATGGAGTGTGTTAAGGAAACACACCCCAAGAGCTCAATCACAAATAATCACACACATCGCACAAGTTTATACAGGACCGGACTAGTCCGACTGACCCCGGACTAATCCGATATCTTTATGCACAAGATCAGACAAGTCCGATATCACCATGGACTAGTCCAATATCTCTCTGACTAGAGTCGGACTAGTCCTCCCCAGTGCGGACTAGTACACAAAACACTTCACAAGTTGCACGAAATCGGACAAGTCCTCCAAGTGCGGACTTGTCACCCAATTCACTCAGGGTTTCACTTTTCCGGACAAGTCCGATATCCATCGGACTAGTCCGAAGATTTCCAGAACCGAAATCGGACAGGTCTGCTTCTGGCCGCACTAGTCCGATATTTCGGGACACCTAGGGTTTGCTACACACAGCACACCGGACTAGTCTGGTATCCACAACGTACTAGTCCGATCTTTCTGAACTCTAACGGTCACTTTTGGGAACCCCATATAAATAGGTGTACACGGCCCATCTTTCAAATCTCTCGACCCCCTGCGCCGTCACAGCTCCCAAGAGCCTCAAAAATCACATCTCTCCACGAAATCAAACGCAAAAAATATCAATCCCTTGAGGATACACTTTGGATCATTGGAGAGACACGATTCATCACTCATTGAGCTCTTGGTTTGATTCCCTAACACACTCCTATGGTTTTTCATTGTAATCTTTCGAGTGTATTCTTGGTGGAGTTCTTGTTGTAATCTTGGGGAGCCCTCAACGTGTGAGAAGGCACCTTGAATTCGGTTATTTGTCCTTTGTTAAAAGTGAAGAGGATTGGCCTTCATGGCGATCCGATGAGGGTAGGGTTGGAGAAGACCCGGTCCTTTTGAAGACTCCTCAACGTGGATGTAGGTTGCCTCTGTGGGAACCGAATCACAGGATAAAGTGCTTGTGTTCTTACTTTCAGCTCATCATTCTTATACATCATATCAATCTAGGGTTTCAATTAATCTTGCTTACTTTATGTTGAAAGATTGAATATAAGATTGACTTGTGGTATATCCTAGTTCATAATCGTGTAACACTTCAATTATAAGTATATTTCCACTGCATACATCCTAGGATCAAGATAATAGATCAAATTTGATAAACCTAGACGGTACACACCGGACTAGTCCGCACTCGACAGGACTAGTCCGATATCTCGAGATTTGATTTGGTTGTTAAGTGTTGAAGGTTCCGACAATATTCAAAAAGGCCTATTCACACCCCCCCTCTAGGCCACATTCAATTGGTATCAGAGCAAGGTTCTTCAAAAGGAGACTAACCGCTCGAAGAGATCATGTCGGACATGAAGGGCGTACACAAGAGCATCAACCAAGAGAAGGTTGAAGAAGACAAGAACCAGAAAGTGGAGAAGCTACTCGAAGCCATTCAAGATTCCAGGGATGACGATGAGGAGACTCTGGAACTCAAGGCGCTCCTAAGGAAGAAAACCCTTTCCAAGGGAAAGGTGAAAATTGAAGATGAGAAGAAAAATAAGGGGAGTAGTCACACTAACTACTCCCGATATCCTTTTAACTATGATCGCCTAAATTCTAACAACAATCATTATCTATCCATCCCACTTGGAAAAGCCCCACATTTTGATGGCAACGACTACTCAATGTGGAGGCAAAACATGAAAATGCATTTGATTTCTCTCAATCTAAGTTTGTGGCACATAGTATGCACAGGAATAGATATCCCTGATGATTATGAGGAGCTCACGCCTAGCCAAGAGCAAGCAATCCATCAAAATGCTCAAGTTGCTGCAGTTATCACTTCATCGCTCTGTCGTGATGAGTTTACAAAAGTGGATAGACTCGAGATCACAAAAGAAATATGGGATACAATGCAAACCGCACATGAAGGCGATCTTCATGTGCGAGAAGCAAAGATCAAGATGATTGAAGGCGAGCTGGGAAGGTTCGCAATCGAAGAAGATGAGTTGCCACAAGACATGTACAACCGATTAAAGACGCTCATCAACAAGGTGCGAGCATACGGAAGCAAGAAGTGCAACGACCACGAGGTAGTGAAGCTCATCCTTAGAGCCTTCATGCCTTGCAATGTCACCTTGTGCTCAATGATACGAGAAAGCCCCAAATATAAGAAGATGACCCCGGATGAGCTACTTTGGAAAATCATCAACTTTGAGATGATGGAAAAACAAGCCAAACATGTTAAGGAAATTGCCGACCTCACCTCGGCAAGGAAGAAAGGGGTCGCTCTAAAGTCCACCCTTAAGCTCTTGTCTAAAGAAGCTCGAGAAGCTCAACTAGAAGAAGACGGTGATGATGAAAGCAGTGACTTGGATGAAGATGACATGATACTATTCATGAAGAAATTCAAGAGAATGATGAAGACAAGGGGCTAAATCAAGTGAAGGAAAGTACAAGGAGAGATCAAAACCAAAATTGAGGCGGGCATGCTATAATTGTGGTGAGTATAACCAATTTATAGTTGATTGCCCATATGAAGAGAACAAGAAGAAGACCAAAGAAGCAAAGCCTCAACCCAAGAAATTCTTCAAGAAGAAGAAACAAGTCGAACAAGCGCATATAGGGAAAGAGTGGGACTCAAATGATGACTCCTCATCATCAGAAGAAGAAGAGATGGCTAGCATAGCCATCGAGAAGACATCCAAGAAGTCCACTCTCTTCCCTACTCTCGGCGCATGGAAGGGGAACGACACTTGCAACATGGCAAAGGAAGGTAAATGCAAGGTAACAACAAAACCCTCTTCCGTACATTCCTATTGTAGTGATAGTGAAATTGCTAGCAATAATGAAGATATGCTCATTGGACTAGATAAGAAAACAGCCGCAAAAATGAAATTCTTACTTGATCAACTTGTTGAGAAGGAGAAGTTGATACATCGTCAAGAAGACATGATTATCTCCCAAAAGGAGGAATATGTTGAACTTGACAAGCTTCTAGAGCTTGAAAAGGAGCGAAGCAAGTCACTAGAGCTTGAGTTAGCTTCAAGCACAGAACCTTGCTTGGAGTTAAACTATTCAAATGTTACAATCAAGGATGAACTTGCTAACCTAATCAAGGTTAACAAGATCCTTGAGGTACAACTTGAGTCACTCAAGCAAGGTGACCCCTCATCCTCTTCAAGCTCACCTTATCAACCCATTAAAACTGAAAGTGCTCCTACTTGTACATGTGGTAAAGTTGACACCAGCTTGAAAGACAAGTCAACATCTACCAAGGGTAAGCATCCTGCCCAAAGTGGGATATTTGACAAGGAAAAGGTCAAATATGCACATAGTGCATACTTGGCCACAAGACGTCCTAATGCCAAATATAGCATTGGGTATTCCTATGGTCGAAAGCAAAATTCTAGAAGCCATAAGAATAACAAGGAAAGAATTACCTTTGTAAGGGGAAGACCCTCTCAAACTAGAAAATCCAATGTTAATGCATCCGACACGTATGGTCACCAGACTAGCCCGGTCGGGATCCGGACAAGTCCGGTCCTCTGGACAAGTCCGATCTCCTAGACTAGTCCGATATATAAACAACAACAGTTGCTATTTAGAACTTTTGATGCATCTTATGTCTTAATGAGAAGTAATTTTGGCAAAGTTTATGCTCATTATGTTGGGCCACGCCATGGGAACACCAAGTCTCATGTGTGGGTGCCCAAATCCCTTGTGACTAACATAAAAGGACCCAAGCAAGCTTGGGTACCTAAAACCAAGGCATGATTGGTTTTTGTAGGCCTATTCCTCCGGTGGATCTAAATGGGTGCTAGACAGTGGCTGCACCAACCATATGACCGGAGAAAGAAGGATGTTCGTTGAGTATGAAGAAAATGAGGATTCAAGCGAGGGCATCTACTTTGGAGACAATAGTCAAGGAAAGGTGCTCGGTACCGGTAAAATTGCCTTATCATCCCAACATACTCTTTCTCATGTATTATATGTTGATTCCTTAGATTATAACCTGCTGTCCATATCTCAATTATGTGACAAGGGTTATAATTTCTTGTTCACTAATGAGGGTGTGACCGTCTCTAGGAGGAGTGATGGTTCCATTGCATTCAAGGGTATGTTAAAGGGAAAGCTTTACCTTGTTGACTTCAACAAAGATAAAGCCGAACTTGACACATGCTTGATTGCAAAGACCAACATGGGTTGGCTGTGGCATAGACGGCTAGCGCATGTTGGTATGAGGAATCTTCAAAGACTCCTCAAGGGCGATCACATCTGAGGTATAAAGGATGTTTTTTTTTCAGAAAGACAGGCCTTGTAGCGCGTGTCAAGCCGAGAAGCAAGTTGGAGCACCCCATCCCGCGAAGAACGTCATGACTACAACAAGACCGCTCGAGCTACTTCACATGGACTTATTCGGTCCAATTGCATACATAAGCATCGGCGGTAGCAAATATGGTTTAGTAGTTGTTGATGATTTTTCTCGCTTCACTTGGGTTTTCTTTTTACGTGATAAGTCTGAAACACAAGGAACACTCAAGAAGTTCTTCAAGCGAGCTAAAAATGAATTCTCATTGATAATCAAGAACATTCGAAGCGACAACGGCATGGAGTTCAAGAACACACAAGTGGAGGAGTACCTAGATGAAGAAGGCATAAAGCACGAGTTTTCAGCACCTTACTCCCCTCAACAAAACGGAGTTGCCGAAAGAAAGAACCAAACCCTCATAGAGATAGCAAGAACAATGCTCGATGAGTACAAGACCTTGGATCAATTTTGGGCGGAAGCGGTTAACACCGCTTGCCACGCCATAAATCGACTTTATCTTCATCGACTACTCAAGAAGACATCCTATGAGCTACTCACCGGTAAAAAGCCTAATATTTCATATTTTTGAGTTTTCGGTTCCAAATGCTATATTTTGAACAAGAAGCCTAGGACTTCAAAGTTCGCTTCAAAGTCCGATGAAGGTTTCTTGCTTGATCATGATTCAAACACTTACGCCTCGTGTCTACAACAAGACCTCCGGACTTGTTGAAGTAGCACGTGACGTAGTGTTCGATGAAACTAATGGCTCCCAAATAGAGCAAGTTGATCCATATGTGCTAGATAAAGAAGAAGCTCCTTGTCAAGCATTGAGAAGAATGGCGTTAGGCGAAGTTCGACCACAAGATCCACCTCTATATATGCATGAGGAAAAATGAACCACAAGAGGGGGCCCATGATCAAGGGGGAGCTTCCATACAAGATCAACCTCAAGAAAGCGAAAATGATCAACAAGTCAATGAGGGCAACCACTTAGGGGAGAAGAAGATGATCATGAAGATTCAAGACAGCAAGTACCACACCCAAGAGTACACCAATGCGCCCAAAGGGATCACCCAATCTACAATATCATCGGTGACATCAAAAAGGGAGTAACTACTAGATCTCGCATAGCTAATTTTTGTGAGCATTACTTGTTTGTGTCCTTTTTGGAACAACGCAGGGTAGAGGATGCATTGAAGGATCCATATTGGGTAGTGGCCATGCAAGAAGAACTCCACAATTTCAAAAGGAACAAGGTGTGGGAACTAGTCGAAAGACCCAAATCCAATGTCGTCGGCACGAGATGGGTCTTCCCCAACAAACAAGATGAACACGGGGTGGTGACAAGGAACAAGGCACGACTTGTGGCCAAAGGGTATTCACAAGTCGAGGTTTGGATTTTAATGAAACCTTTGCTCCCGTAGCTAGACATGAGTCCATTAGAATATTACTTGCATATGCTACTCACCCTGATTTTAAGCTCTATCAAATGGATGTGAAAAGCGCCTTCCTCAACAGACCAATCAAGGACGAGGTGTATGTGGAGCAACCCCCCGGATTTGAAGATGAAGAGTTCCCCTACCACGTATTTAAATTGCGTAAGGCTCTCTACAGCCTCAAACAAGCTCCTAGAGCTTGGTATGAGTGTCTTATAGATTTATTAATTGAAAATGGCTTTATGATCGGTAAAGTAGATTATACATTGTTTACAAAGAACTTTGACAATGATCTCTTTGTTTGTCAAATCTATGTTGATGATATAATCTTTGGTTCAACTAACAAATCTTTTTGTGAGGAATTAAGTAACATTATGACAGATAGGTTTGAGATGTCTATGATGGGAGAGCTAAAGTACTTATTGGGATTCCAAGTGAGGCAACAAAAGGAAGGGACGTTCATAAGACGAACTAAGTACACTCAAGACATACTCAAGAAGTTTGGAATGGACAAGGCGAAGCCCATAAAGACTCCCATGGCAACGAATGGCCACTTGGATCTCAATGAAGATGGACCAAACGTCGATCAAAAGGTATATCGCTCCATGATTGGATCTTTACTCAATTTATGTGCATCTAGGCCAGACATTATGTTGAGTGTATGCTTGTGTGAAAGGTTTCAAGCCAACCCAAAAGACTGTCATTTGACAACCGTTAAGAGAATCTTGCGGTATTTAGTTCATACACCCAACCTAGGCCTTTGGTACCCCAAAGGTTCCAAATTTAATCTCATTGGTTACTCCGATGCAGATTATGCCAGATGCAAAGTAGATAGAAAAAGTACCCCCGGTGCATGCCAATTCCTAGGTAGATCCCTAGTTTCTTGGTCCTCCAAGAGACAAAACTCCATTGCCCTATCCACTGCAAAAGTGGAGTGTGTTGCAGCTGGGATTTGTTGTGCTCAACTCCTTTGGATACGACAAACTCTAAGGGATTACGATTACAATATGAACCGCATTCCACTCCTTTTGATAATGAGAGTGCCATTAAAATTGCCCATAATCCTGTTGAGCACTCTAGGACCAAACACATAGACATCTGGCATCACTTTTTGAGAGACCATTCAATGAAGGGAGATATAGCCATTTCACATGTCAACACCGAAAAACAACTAGCCGATATTTTCACCAAGCCACTTGATGAAAAACGCTTTTGCGAACTCCAAAATGAACTAAATATCCTTGATTCTTGGAGTGTGGCTTGAAATCTTGTATACCTGAATGCTATCTTAAAAATTCATTGATTGTTTGTGAAAATCATCTCTCTCAATTTTTCCGAAAAACTATGTCAATTACTAGATCTTGGTGAATTATGATCATTGCTTGATTGTTGTATGCTTACTGATCATATTCATCAAGATTATTTGATTTGATTTGCCTCCCTATTTTCTAATAAGTACCATCGAATATATACGAATGGGCTAGGCATTTCTTCCCTGGTGACCACGAACTAGTCCGTGGTTACCCGGACTAGTCCGCCCATGCAGACTAGTCTGCAGAGCGCCGGTTAGGCCGGACTAGTCCGGCAGACCACAG
Source organism: Tuctoria greenei (assembly GCA_036927565.1). NCBI lineage: Eukaryota > Viridiplantae > Streptophyta > Magnoliopsida > Poales > Poaceae > Tuctoria > Tuctoria greenei. The sequence goes on from JAYESD010000006.1 coordinate 62,276,465, forward strand.
ACTAGTCTGATATAGCCTCTGGAAAAGTTTGGACTAGTCCGATCATTTTTGGACTTGTCCGATTTTTCGTGTCCATAACCCTAGCCGCCACCAAACCCTAATCTCCCTCACCCCACACTTGCCTCAAGCTTTCTCTCTCCATGCTCGAGCTCCCCAAGGCAATTTGAAAATTTCTCCATCAAAAATCTCCAAGTTTGGGTGGAAATCAACCTCCTTCGCTTAGGGATTGAAGACCATGGACTTGTCCGCCCTTCAACCCCCTCTTCTCCGAGATTCAAGCGATTTTTGGGTAAATTTTCCCCCAAACCCTAGAAATCTCTATTTTCTTCATTATTGATCGAGTAGCCTAGCTTCTGTAATACAAGTGTCCTTGATGTATTACATTGCTGTTAGGCTAGTTTTGCATTGAGCAACTCCATTTGTCTCATAGTAAGGTTCTTGAGGATGAATACCGGACTAGTCCGGTCCATGCACGGACAAGTCCAATTTTTCTGAACTCAACCCTAACTTATTAATCCCTCAATGCAATTCCTTGTCATTTATTCTCATCAATACCTTGTGCAATCCATTCTCAGGGCATGTCAAACTCTCACGGCGAAGTTTCTAACTTTGAGGCCGAGATGGAGCACGAAGCCGTGCTTCGGTCCTCGACAAGCCTTGGCAAGAAGCGCCAAGAACGCCCCTCCGAGCCAGCTACCTCTCCTCCCCAGGCTCGAAGGAAAGTCCTCGCGTAGAAGCCAGTATCCAAGGCTTCGGCTGGTGATGGCCCTCGCCAAGCCAAGGGTAAGGGCATGGGAATTGCAACGGGCCTGATTGGCCCTCTAAAGCAGTCAGCTCCAAGGGAAGGGGCCAAGGACCCCGCAGAGGAGAGATTCAACGGGAAGGGCAGTGACACGGCTGCAAAATTCAGAAATGTTGATTGTTACAGCTGTCCGAAGCAAGCTGCCGATGGGAGGTTTTGGAGCAACTTCCATGCATACTTCTACAAGTGTGTATACCTCCCAATGAAGACACCCGTGATGCGCAACCAATGGATCGATTGGGCGCATTTTGAGAAAAAGGGCTTCTCACTGTTTATTGAAGTGGTGGAGGCAGTCGAAAAGCATGGATTGAGGGACCTCTTCTCCTTCAGGAACAACTGGAATGATGAAGTCATTGCCCAGTTTTATGCTACTTGCCACTTCTCAAGTGACGAGGAAGAAAGTGTGACTTGGATGACTCATGGATCCAAGTACAGCATAACTTATGAGGAATTTGCAAGACTACTACACCTTGACACCTCAAGCAATGACAACTTGATCATCCAAGACATAGGTGTCATTGAGAAGGACAGGATGAAGTTCCTCTATGAGCCCAACTCCAAGTTCAACCCCCCCTTTCTACAAAGAATATGAAGCCTTTCTTTATGGTGTTGAACAGGGTTGTGAGGAAGACAATTGCTCCCAAGGATGGAGATGCTGGGAGTGTGCAGGGGTATCTCAGGACCTTGATGAAGTTCATTAGCAAAGACAGAAGATTCGATGTCTGTGACTATATTTGGAATGACATGGTGAACATCTCTTGCACACCGAACAGGTGTTGTGGCTATGCCCCTTATCTCATGTTTATGATTGAGAAGGTCACATGCATACAGTTTGTCAACGATGTGGAGCACCTTCCCTTGAGGCCCCATATGCCTCAAAAGCCAAGTGTACAAGCTGCTCCATCTCCGCCCTCTAGCCCTGAGGCTCCAGCGAGAGCCAGTGCCAGTGCTAGGACTGCTCCCGCCACTAGGGCCCCTCCTCAAAAGGGGTCCCCAAGTGGAATCTTGAAGTACCTGGTTGCTATTTTTGCCTCCTGCAAAAAGGCCGAGGTGAAGGCCCACAAGCTTAACAAGAGAAGAAAGGATGACATGAGATATGTCAAGGAGAATATGAAGGAGATTTGCCAAAAGCTGGAGATCGAGCCCATTGGATCTCCAGTAATTTCTGATGACTCTGACTACACCGAGCTCGGGCCCTTGACTCCCTTCGAGCTTGTCTATTTTGGCACTGGGGACTCGAGTGGCTCCGTTCCTCCTCCTCCTCCTCGTCATCAAGAAGATGAAGATGAAGACGATGAGAGGACCGACAGCGAGGCTTGAAGACTTTAGGTCCCTCCTCTCATTCTTTTTGGTATCTTGATGCCAAAGGGAGAGAGATTGAGGGGGAGTCTTAGGTTTTAGCTGTAGGATGCGAGGAGAGCTTCTTTTTGTGTCTTTTTTCTATTTTTGTGGGTTGTAAAACTTTTGATATGCTCTTATGATACTTATGGTCCTGTGATGCAATGTTTTGAACTACTTATGAAGTAATTGATGAAATCTGTGATTTTGCTCTAAGAATGACATATATGCTTGTTGTTAATGTGTTGATATCAATTATGTCATTCTCATCATGATTATTGCTTCTATACACTTAGTTATGCATCCCACCATAAAAAATGCACATATGGATCATGTTTTCATTGCTTGATGTATTTTAGACTCATATGTGCACACTTTAGGAAAATCTCAACTTTTTATCATATTTTGTGAAATCTCAATTGGTTGTCATCGATCACCAAAAAGGGGGAGATTGAAAGTGCATCTAGGAACCCCTTGTGGGTTTTGGATGTTTTATGACAAGCAAATGAGATCCTAACCACTTTGTTGAGATGAGCACAGGTTCTAATGAGAAAATGAGCAATGTGCCAAAAAGAAAGGAGAATGAGGAGCAATGCGGAAAAGACCTCAAGAAACAAGTGTAGTAGATCTTTGCGTATGGAGTGTGTTAAGGAAACACACCTCAAGAGCTCAATCACAAATAATCACACACATCGCACATGTTTATACAGGACCAGACTAGTCCGACTGACCCCAGACTAGTTCAATATCTTTTTGCACGAGATCGGACAAGTCCGATATCACCACAGACTAGTCCGATATCACTCTGACTAGAATCAGACTAGTCCTCTCCAGTGTGGACTAGTCCTCAAAACACTTCACAAGTTGCACGAAATTGGACAAGTCCTCCAAGTGCGGACTTGTCACCCAATTCACTTAGGGTTTCACTTTTCTGGACAAGTCAGATATCCATCGGACTAGTCTGAAGATTTCTAGAACCGAAATCGGACAAGTCCGCTTCTGGCCGGACTAGTCCGATATTTCGGGACACCTAGTGTTTGCTACACACAGCACACCGGACTAGTCCGGTGTCCACCACGGACTAGTCCGATCTTTTTGAACCCTAACAGTCACTTTTGGGAACCCCATATAAATAGGTGTACACGGCCCATCTTTCATATCTCTCGACCCCCTGCGTCGTCACACCTCCCAAGAGCCTCAAAAATCACATCTCGACGAAATCAAACGCAACAAAGATCAATCCCTTGAGGATACACATTGGATCACTAGAGAGACAAGGTTCATCACTTATTGAGCTCTTGGTTTGATTCCCTAACACACTCCTATGGTTTTTCATTGTAATCTTTCAAGTGTGTTCTTGGTGGAGTTATTGTCGTAATCTTGGGGAGCCCTCAATGTGTGAGAAGGCCCCTTGAATTTGTTTATTTGCCCTTTGTGATAAGTGAAGAGGATTGGCCTCCGTGGCGATGCGACGAGGGTAGGGTTGGAGAAGACCCGGTCCTTTTGTGTACTCCTCATCGTGGATGTAGGTTGCCTTTGTGGGAACCGAACAACGGGATAAAGTGCTTGTGTTCTTACTTTCCGCTCATCGTTCTTATACATCATATCAATCTAGGGTTTCAATCAATCTTGCTTACTTTATGTTGAAACGTTGAATATAAGATTGACTTGTGGTATATCCTAGTTCATAATCGTGTAACACTTCAATTACAAGTATATTTCCTCTGCATACATCCTAGGATCATGATAATCGATCAAATTTGATAAACCTAGACGGTACACACCGGACTGGTCCGCACTCAACCGGACTAGTCCGATATCTCGAGATTTGATTTGATTGTTAAGTGTTGCAGGTTCCGACAAAATTCAAAAAGGCCTATTCACCCCCCCCCCCTCTAGGCAACATTCATAAGCCTTAGTAGAAAATGAATCATACTTTTGATCAAGGTTTGTGCAAATTTGATGGAATATTTGTGGAGTAGAAATATGAAGATAACTCCTTTGTATGTACTCTCTTTATTGTGAGAGTGAAACATGTACTTATTCTCTCTCTCTTTTTTCCTCTTGCTCTTGTATATGAGCATGCATTTTCTTTTTCTTGTAGTCATGTCCTCTACTCCTTTTTTTCAAATAATTTGAAGAGAGTATTATGCATGGAAAACATGGAGTATCTTTTGATGGTGGAATGGTATGATATTCTAACTTTTAATGTAGAAGTTTAGCATGTGCCTGTGAAATCTCGACCTTAAAAGCATGAAAAAATTATCACATGGGTCCATACTAGTTTGACTAGGCTCAATGTGAAGGAGAATACCATATGCATAGGGTTTATCAAGTTGAATCATCATATGGCTTTGGTAGGAATTTCTATCAAATGGGGAACTTCAATTTTAGAATTTCTCCAGAAAACAAAGTTTCACTTTTTAACTAAGATTTTAGTAGCTATTACCACTTTATCATATCCCACAACAACCTAGAATTGGAGTAAGCTTTTGCTATCCACAAATTCCAAGTTTTAAACAAGAATATTTTAAGCCAATAAACGCAATACTTGGAGGATACTAAGTTGTATACAATGGAATAAGGAAAAATAAACAGAGCAACTATTCATCATTTCAATTATGCAAAGTAAAAATATTCTTACCGCGTGTCTTTTATTTTATTAACCTAACCTATACTACAATATTAAAACAATTTAGATGCAAATGATGTGGAAAGAATAAAATAATGGAATACAAATGGGGTGTGATACAAGTTACCTCAAGTGGGGGGTCTGTGAGGACCGGGGTCCTGACATTTCAGGAATCGCATTGGATGGTGCCGTATGTTGCTGCACCCAACAACACACATGAAAAGATAATCAAATATACATAACACAAATGAGCGTGTCACATTCTTTTCTCTTTGTATAACAAAAATATTTTAAAACAGCAGAAGTACATATTACATCTCTCAAACCTAGATACTGCACAAGTGTTAGTATTCAGCCCGGAATACACCATAGTAGCAACACGAAGCAAAGCAGTGGTTCTTAGGGTTTCCGCTCGGCAATACAACCCGAGAGGGGTGATGCCGCACTACGAAACCTGTCATATGCAACATTTACCTACGAAATATATTAACCACAACCCATGAGCATAATGCTCAGCAAGACTTAACCATCTCACTTAAACATGCATCTCCACATACTGGGAACTTTAATCACATATGCAGCTGATTTTCATAGAAGATACTCGCCTAAAGTATGTCCTTCATTTTCAGTTTTTAGCAGCAAGTGAAAGTTTCATGAAAGGGAAATTTAATTAGCAATATAGTTACAACATACAAGTAGTAAAGTAGTGATTAACATAGAGCATAATTCAATTGATTCCAACTAATCTTTCTTACTACATCACGACACAGTGAAAAAGTATGCTCAATCCATAACCGCGAGCGATGGTGATTCGAATAAATAACAACCCGGAATGCACGACACAAACGCCCGAAAGGAATCTATGTCGGTGCACTTCACTCGATGTCATATGCAGCCACTTTTCACAAGAGGCTCTAATATGGAATCAACTCTCCATCCCGAGCAAAAGGTTCTCTACACGGACACGTCAAAGTTGTAAGCTAGAAGATTTACACCTTTATGCCTTTGCATCTCCATTCAAGGACAGTGGAGAAGTTTCCAGACCAAAGTCATCGAGTTACATCGGTTTCCTGGGTCCCATATATCCAGTATACACCTGGTACAGCTCAAACTTGGTCAGCGCGGCCGCACACAGCACGGTCCTTCACCGACAAAGGCAGTGCTACCCCTACAGTCACCACAATCATTGTAAACTACATTGTTGCCCTATCTCATATTCATTTCCAGTGAAATACTCACAAGACCTACCTATGTTATCCTCATTGCTATAAACAAGCGAGTAGAAGATGTCTACTCGACTTCTACCGAACTATCTACAATGATAAAATTAGCATGGCAATAAACTTACAATAGAATCATATGCAACCCATACGCTCCAGGATTTATGGGGTCATGCGGTTGGAGTTTCATTCCATCCTAGACATAATGTGCATTTCATTGCTAATCATATAGTAGTGAGAAAGCAAAATTCTGAAACGGCGCTTAAATGCAAACCGAGGCTTGTCTTCTCAATGGTTCAGTTAGTAACTCTAAGCAGTCAGTCTTCCTCCGTAGAATCTGCCAAAGCCACTCCGAGATGGAAATCCTTGCCTTCGAGTTGAACTCCTTGTCGAGCTCCGGCGTCACGTCCGCTATCGTAATACAAATGCATACATAACCAAAAGTCATTTAGTAAATAATTCAACTAAGTTGTACATGACTTAAGAAGGATCCATGACTGTATAAGAAAGAAGTTGATGTCTCTGTTGTTCCTAGCAACAGAGAGAAAATGAAATTGAAATGAAGAAGGACCAATTCTAATGTCATTTATGCATTCATATGGACCTATGAATGAATCTGGAAAGAAATCACAGAATTACAGTTAATGAATTCTAATTACTATGATATTTTTACAGTGATTCTCGGGTGACATACAGGTACCTCTAGCAAAGTTTCAGAGAAAGATAATCCAATGTGGTCTAAAGAATTCCCTACGTCATTTTGCTTCTATGGGTTACTAAGAAAAACCTAGGTTTTTGTCATGTTGAAAATTAGACTTTTTGATAAGTTCCGATTTCTCTAAGAGGAAAAATGGTTTCACAATTTTTGGAGTTTCCTACAGGGAGATATAGATTTTACAAGTTCAGAAAATGCTGAAATTGCTTACTGTTGTTTTCTCCATTTCTCGGAGACCTAGCCGAAAAAACACCATTAGACCTACTAAATCAAGTCCAATGAAGCTGAGGTTTTAACTGAAGATCAAGGGATGTATGAAATACTATCTGGCCAAAAATTTGGAATTTTCCATAAATGGAATCTCCTGGAATTAATTCCCAAAGTTCTGACTTTAAGGAATTATGGAGCAAATTCCATGGATATTCATACCAATCCAATTGCATCAACGGAAAGTACTTGTTAAAAGTTATTTCATAATTTTTCGACACTTCTACTAGTAGATATGGATTTTCAAAGTTTGGGCAAAATCTGGAAATTCTTTATTACGAGGAATTCTTTTTACTGCTGCCAGCAGGGTCCACATGTCGGACCTGTCTTCAACCTCTCGCCAGTTCAAAACAGCAGCTTGTCAGCGATGGCCCTTGGCCGTTCCCGCGCCGTACGGCGACCACAGGTGGAGATTCGACACTTCCAATCCAATTCGACTGCTTGATGCGCAAGGGACTCTAGATCATGATTGATATTGGGATTAGAGAATAATTAGCCGTAGACAACGAATTGTTTGGTGTATGACTGCAGTTCTATGGGGTGACCGACATAAGAACTCAATTTCGTGAGCTACAAGCTATGGCATGGCAAGATGCTTACATGGGTATGAACACGAGTTGTTGGTGCACAAAATTTCCTCACAGCTGGGCACAAGGAGGTCTGTTTCGGCCTGGCGTCGGAGAGGCAGAGGCGCTCAATGGCATCGACAGCAGCGAAGAAACTTCAAAAACACGATGCAGTTCAGCAGGGAACAAGGAATAACTTACAGGAGAGAGTAGGGAGCATCCTTGCGCCACTTTCATACGCTGGCACCAGATGAAAACTTGGCTTGAAGCAGGAGTCTGAGGGTGGAGCAAAGGCACGGCAGTGCTCTCTTCTTGGGGAAGAAACAGAGAACGAGTGCAACTGAGTTTTGCTCTTTCGGTCAGAGAAGGATAGGAATGAAGGCAAGGTCTTGTGTGCTGCACCTGGTGCTGTGAACCAAGCAGGCAGGCAAGGAGCATGGTGGTTTGCATGCCTGTGCGTGGCACCACTGCAAGGAACGGAGAGGAGTGAAAGATTTGCTCTGTTTTGGACAATGACAGGTGGGGCCGCTTCATCTTCCTCCTGATCCTCTTCTCTGTACAATGAATTCTACCACTTAATTTAGTCCAAAAAAATCTAGATATTTGCAAGGAAATCAAATCAATTGTGCAAAATTTGATTCTGAAACCAGTTTCTTGATTTGACCAAGTTTCATTCAAAATTTACACTTGAATTTGAATTCATTGGATTTCAATGCACCTATTGAAATAAATAATAAATGGCCTTAAAAAATCATGAAATTTGGCAGGGCCACTATTTGAATTTTGAGGAACCTAGTTGTGACCTCAAATTTTATATTTGACTTGGTTTGAAGAGGAAATAAATTTGAATTTCCTCCTTTAGGATTTGAAATGAATTGATTTTCCATTTGCCCTTTTGCTTTCAGTTTTTTGTAGTGACTACTTTGAACAGCAGAGTTATTGTTTGGTCACAACAATGACAGAGTTTATAACAACACGAAAAAGGGAGACTTTACAGGGTCCTCCCCCAAGCTTGTTCTTTGTCAATCTCCGTGATAAGGGTTGAACTCTTGATGACAGAAATAGGCGATGAGATCGGTCTATTTTTGTTGCAGCGTGGTGTTGATATTGTTGAACTATGTTGATTTGTTGATGTTTGTCGTGGGTAACTTGGATGTGGTCTTGAAGGGTGTTGAGGATGTCACCTGTCCTCACTTCAAGGTCTTCCATCTGTTGAGTTTGTTCCGCCATTACTTGGACAAGGTCATGAGAATCTCCGGCGAGAAGGAATGACGTGTACACATCGGTGGAGGAGGAAATCTACTAGAGCTTGAATGGTAGTCCACTCTTGCCACGACAATCATACGGCCTCATACATTTGAGGCTGAGTCTAGCCGTTCCAAGGTAGGCCTCACATAGGGTGATGAACACCACCATGTGGAGAACGTCATTCCGCGTCATATGGTGAAGCTCCGCATCGTACTCGTGGAGAAGCCCCCTACCGAAGGGGTGCGCCGAAAGGCCCATCCCTCACATGTGGAAAGAGATGAACGACACCACCTCATCATGCTGTTGGTTCAGAATAATCTCCATGTCAACCCGACAGACGATGTAGGAGTCTTGAATTGACAGCAGACCCCTGCCAACGAGGTCGAAGACTCAGATCGAGTTCGCACAGGACTTCAACCACATTGACATCACGACCAAGGGGGAAGATGAGGATACAATAATTTTTGGTATTTCTTAACACCACATATCATCTCCAGTAGAAGATGAGATTCGCAAGCGTACGGAAGTTATCGTTGTAGCATTTCAACCATGGGCATTCCCAAGGGTATCATATTTATCCCAGGGGAAGGCGATGAAGTAAAGTAAACACTATTCTTTTGATCAAGATATAGAATACTTAGTAATTAGCACGATATGGGTAAGTTTATAATAAGGGTAGTGTGACAAACACTTAAGCAATCTACTCATAAAGGTAAGGTAGTCCTAGTGAGAGCTAAGCTAAGAAAGGGTCATTTCTAATGTGTTTCTAATATACATGTGCATAATTTAAGTAATGTACAAATGGATATGCTAGTGGTGAATACAAGGGCTTAGTGGTCCAACACATCGGGCACGGGATTACCTCTGGCAAAACTAGTTTTATTTCCACTAAGAGCATGTGTAATAACCGAAGGGGTGGGGGGGCTGGTACAAAGGACACACAGTGCTATCACAACCTACTGCCTACCCCTACAACCCGTGGGTCTACGAGACATCCAACGCTACTTAACTATCTAGGCACCACACTTGCATGTTAAGTAAATACCTTAGGAGCACAGGTACAATTAACATCCTGAGGCAATGACTAACCTAAACGTCAGAACAAGTGTTGGAACCAAGAACTGTGTTATTCATAATACATATTCACATCATACCTAATTAGACTATAGTGGAGGCCTATGGCGTTTATGGTAACATAATAACATGGTTACTATACTGCCATAAGAATAACTAAACCTACCACATACATGGACTCCACAATCAAACAAGAAACACTGTCAAAGCATATGAATAATAAAAGACTAATATTATTGCAATGCATAAAGTCACATAAAGAAGAAAAGATACATGAACCAAACCTTTCCCAAAATGGACTTGGGACTAGAGGCTCTTCTCTACATCCAAACCTCCACTAAGGACTTGAAAGAAGTGTGTATACAAGAGAAAAAGGCTCAAGTGGTGTATGTGAAGAAGTGAAGGTTGAAGGTCCTATTTATACACGAAGTTAAATTGTGCTTGCCACTAATTGCGCGGGAAGAAATCAGAGCTGCCTTCACAGAGCCACGGAGAGTCGACACATGGAAGGAGACCAGGTTTGGTGGCAGGAATGCGTCAGCCGAGCCAGGGGTTCGGCCAACCTTTTCCAGGCACCTTCCGCTGTGTGCTTTCTCCTAGAAACTCGCAGGTGGACCCTCTGACCACTTTTGGGTGCTACGCCGTTGGATTCCCTCATATACTACTATAGGTGGCCCATTTGATCCGTGTGTTACCGAGTGCCGGTGTCTAATTGGTTGGCAATATATATTTCAAGATCCCTCCCTTGGATTTACGTCAATTCAATATCAAATGCCTGCATGCACAATTCTTTCCTAGTACAAGTGGAACTAGGTTATTTATAACTGCAATGCGTGTGAGAAATGTTTACTTGTTCATATTATTGAGATATATTGATGGTCAAAATTGATACTTAATGATAGTCAACAATAACTCTCTCTCTCTCTCTCTCTCTCTTCAAACTGGCCTCACTAAGCCTCCCGAAAGCGCTATGTTGGGAAGCGGACAGGGGGGGGGCGAAAGGCATAAGGCAAAAGGAGGGAGCGTGCGCTGGGGAGGATCATACCATCGTGGATTGTAAAGCCAGCACAGCAATTAGTGTTCTGTGATGCTATCAGAAGACACGCAACCGCTCAAAACTCATCATAACCAGCACCGATTTAATCTTCGCAACCTTCTCCATTTTAAACCGCTCGATCCTCACTACGCGGGAGCCAAGACAAGTGGTGCCCACTCACTTCCCATGACATCGGCCCATGGGCCGAGGTATGTCAGGTATGTTTCTGGCTCACTTTCGAGGACTGATCAAGTTCTTGGTTTGAAGGTCGGCCCATACGGTCCCTAGGCCGCTCGGAGCAATTCCGAGCGAGTGATGCATAATACGAGATGGCCCGCTATAAGCGAACTCAAAGGAATCGAACTCCCTCCACATCTCTAAGTCTGTATCCGAGTCCCAACTTGATGACTCTGCAGTAACCGTGTGAGGAGTCAGCACTGAGCCACCCAGACCCTCAAAAGACCCGGGGTCTTTGCGAGTATCCCAAGCGGGATTTAATGAAACTGGGGCATCGAGCCTTAATGAGGACGATCCTTCGAAATAGAATAACTAGTTCCACTCCTCCTTACTAAATAGGGCAATTCGTTTCACTCGGTTTTTACTGATAGACAGCTCACTGAGCTCGAGAATTCAACCATCATGGAAAATTTCCGACCAGCTCATCCTCTCTGAGCCACGAACGGCTCGTGGATGGGGTGCAATGAGGGTTCACAAAAATTTTAACCTGAACCTTGCAAGAAGGCACGGGGACTCACCGCAGAGCTCGAGAATCGTAACCAGAGTTATGCCCCACCGTTCCGACCACGAACCTCAAGGTGATCTTGAGCAAGCCACTAACTCATGCATTTGCTTTCTTCTCCTCAGGAGGCATACGCAATACCAGCTCCGACTGATCAAACTGCTTGGTCCGATGCTCGAGGGCTACTGACGGGATTTCATACTCCATCTACCAAAAGGAATAGATCTCTGATCGGGCTCTGATGAATTATGACACGCGATCATATCTAAGTACTGACTCGGATGACACCAGACATCTGGAACCCAACCACCGAGTTTAGTGACAAGCGTGGCCGACACCGAACATCAAGGTCAGCATCTAAGCCGCTCAAGCCTAAGCTCGGGAGCAGCGTTGCACCGTCATTCAATCAAGATGGGATAAGTAGGCGCCTTCATTAACTGGTAATGTTGTCGCACTCAACCGTTCTACTGGTGCCATAGGCCCTTGTCGGTACCCTAGAAACCGTACACCCCTTGAGGTTATAAAGATCTCAAAGGAAATTCATCTACTTGGTTTGAAGACCCTTGAAGGCCCACATGTCAGGCATAACCGGACCCGCTTCTCCAACATGGTTAATCCCTGGGTCGCCACGTGTACTACCAAAACGGAGCTACCGCCCACGAGGGGGAAGCTTCGGGCCATGTACCAAAACGGCACCTCCGGACTTAACCCCAGAACGAGAGAAGCTCCGGGCCTAACACGTGTCGGGTAGCCCTGGAGCTACCTGTTTCCCACAACAAGCTACGGAGCTGCCACGTGTCCGATCGTCGGACCTTCAGCTTCTAACCACCGGAAGACCCCGCAACGGCTCTGGATCTTCGAAGGATAATCAAGGACTTCAAGACCCGATTAAGTGTCATTAATACCATATTAATGACACTTAAACGGACGATCTTAATACCAGTAACGATGCTGTCAAAGCCTGTTACAGGGTCATTAAGAGCGATTAAACGTGTATCAATACTTGTAACCGCTGGGGCCACATGTCAGGCCAGGCTAACCTGTAACGGCCTGCCCTTGTACTATAAAAGGACAGGCCGACGATACAAAAAAAGATACATAGAGACATACACGCGCCTCACACGCTCATACAGCTAATACAACACCAACACACGCGTGGAGTAGGGTATTACGCTCAGGCGGCCCGAACCACGTAAATTCTTGTGTCTCCTGTGCCAACTCTTATTCACCTTCTTGAATCTCCGCGCGCCCACACCGAACATCAAACTCCCCTATCACTTTAGTAGTGTAGGGAGATCTGCCAGTTCCAAACCACCGACAATTGGCGAGCCAGGTAGGGGCGCCTGAGATTTTGAGAATGGTGAACTCTGCTGCTGGATCATCCAACAGCCAACCTGCTGCTCAGGCTGTTGGGGGCAATCCCTCCAACAGGCAGCCACCAGCAGGAGCCTCAGCACCAGTAGGAGTCACACTCCCACCACCACCGTCTCCTCCAGCAAATCGTGCTGGACAGCGTGATGGTGCACCAGCGTCAATCACTGCATCGGCAAATCATGACAATCCGGAACACGCGCTTCATGCAGCGCGTGCTCTTCTCCAACGCCCACCACCTCCGGATGCATCTCGGGATGCACTGGAGCAGTGGAGGGCCGATGTGGAGCATTTGGTTGCAGCAGCAGCCGAACGCCTCAGCAACCAGGGTCCTCCTCCTTCAGGAAGAGCCGCGTCGCAGCGGCGGACTTTGTCTGGAAGACTTGGTCCGCATGTCTCTAATAGCTGTAGACGTGTTGCGTCACAACAAGTGACGTTGTTGCCCTCTGGGGCACGACGCACTCACACGGTATCCAGGCTTTCGACTCACGACCTCCGGGCGGAGCTTGATCGCCGATACCGCCAGCAGGACGGTCGAGTCCATATTGAGCGTGCCCGTGAAAGACGGGAAGCTCAGGACCTTTCTACTCCTGAAGGGGTAGGAGGAGGCTGTTCAGCCCTGGCCATGCATCTGCGCATGGTTAGATGGCCACAGAAGTTCCGGCCTCACCTGCCGGAAAAATTCGACGGGAATGTCAATCCCGCCGAATTTCTTCAGATATACTCCACTGCAATCTTAGCAGCCGGAGGAAACGAGGCCGTGGTGGCCAATTACTTTCCAGTGGCCTTAACTGGGACTGTCGGGTCCTGGTTTATGAGCCTTCCGCCCAACTCTATCAACAGTTGGGAGGAGCTGTGCCATCAGTTCACTGCCAACTTCGGGAGTTCATACACTCGGCCAGGCTTTGAACTGGATCTTTTTGCGGTCGTGCAAAAAGGGGGAGAATCCTTGCGGTCATTCATCCAGTGGTTCTCTCAGGTACGAAACACTATCCCTTCTATCTCTAGTGCCTCTATCATTGTGGCATTCAGACAGGGTGTACGGGACAAGAAGATGTTGGAGAAACTAGCGATCAAGGAGATCACCAGTGTCACGGAACTCTTCAGCTTGGCTGACAAATGTGCCCGAGCTGTGGAGGGCCGTGAGATGCACTCCAAACCAACCTTGGAGGGTCACAAAAAACCCTCCAAAGAAGAAACCGCTACCTTCGGGAGTGGCAAGAAGAAAAAGAAGACCAACGGCAAGAAGAAGCCGTCGGCCGGCACATCCAACGTTGCAGCCGCTGCAGCTCCGGGTGGTCGGGGGCCACGCCCCGAGAAGCGACCTCGACCGTCATCTGAAGACGGTGGCAAACCCAAAGTGTGGTGTCCCATTCACAAGACGGGCAGCCACAGTTTGGAAGACTGCCGGGAGGTCCAAAACCTTGTCGAGCGCTACAACAAGTGCCGGGAAGAATCTCCTTTCCGACAGAGGGAAGGAAAGCAAAAGGTCGACGAAGCTCCGGCTGAAGAGGAGTTAGGGTTTTAGGATCCCAAAAAGGTCCTGAAGGCCGTCTACACCTCAGTCGATGATGACTCTGACATCTCTGACAACGAACGTCAGAAGACCATGAACACCATTTTTGGTGGATCATGGGATATCACCTCCTGTTGCGTCATCAAGACTATGCGTCGGGATATGGCCGCTGTAGCCCCTACAGTCATGCCGGAACCTCATCGAAAGTGGATGGACACAGCCATCACTTTTGATGCTTCAGATTGTCCCCGGAGCATGGTTGGAGCAGGACAATTACCCTTGATGGTATCGCCTACCATCAACAACATCCAGCTCCACCAGGTCATCGTAGACGGAGGTTCGGGGCTTAACCTCATCAGCTTCGAAGCTTTCACTAAGCTTCAGCTCCGACCTTCGGATCTCCACCCCTCGCGACCTTTCTCCGGAGTAGGTCCGGGGGCCATCACCCCACTCGGAGCTATTACTCTCCCTGTTACCTTCGGGACACGGGAGAAGTACCGCACCGAGAAGTTGGTCTTTGACGTCGCTCAGATCAACTTACCCTTCAATGCCATCTTGGGTAGACCTCCCCTGTACAAATTCATGGCGGCTACTCATTATGGCTATCTGGTGTTGAAGATGCCAACACCAGTAGGCGTTCTCCGGATCCGCGGAGATCGCACCGTCGGAGTAACTACACTGGAAGAGCTCCATGCGCTCACCACGGTGCAAGAGGAAGACTCCAGGCAGGAGCAAGCTCCAAAACCCCCGAGCATTCGTCAACGAGGCTCGACTTCTGCACCTCGAGTGCAGCCAAGCGGCGACACCGACATTCCCGTCAAAGTCGTCCAAATTGGTTCTGATGCCGCTCAAACCACCCGTATATCGGGAGGATTGAACGACAAATAGGAACTCGCGCTCATCACTTTCCTCCGGGCTAACATCGACGTGTTTGCTTGGCAACCGTCACAAATTCCTGGGATCCCCAGGGAAGTGATTGAGCACAATCTGAAGATCTACCCCGATGCCCAGCCTGTGCATCAGAAGCCTCGAAAGCAATCCGTAGAGCAACAGAACTTCATCCGACAAGAGGTGAAGAAGTTGCTCGAAGCCGGATTCATCCGAGAAGTCTTCCATCCAAAATGGCTGGCGAACCCAGTCGTTGTGCCTAAGGCTGGCGGGAAGCTTCGGATGTGCATCGACTACACCACACTAAATAAGGCATGTCCAAAAGATCCATTCCCAGTACCTAGAATAGATCAGATAGTGGATTCCACCTCCGGGTGTGAATTACTGTGTTTCCTAGATGCATATTCCGGATATCATCAAATCAGGATGTCTAGGGAAGATGAAGAGCATACTTCATTCATCACAGTAGATGGATTGTATTGTTACACAGCCATGCCCTTTGGTCTCAAGAATGTAGCTTCAACTTTTGTACGAGCTATGTACAAAACTTTTGAAGAACTTATTAGAGACATAGTGGAAGTGTACATCGATGACATCGTAGTCAAGGTCAGGAACAAGGAGTCACTCCTAGACACCTTGCAGGCTGTCTTCGACAAGCTGCGGGCCACCCGCACAAAGCTAAACCCAGACAAGTGTGTCTTCGGGGTTAGCTCCGGAAAACTTCTTGGTTTCCTGGTAAGTCACCGGGGCATAGAAGCTAATCCGGCGAAGATTAAGGCCATTGAAGACATGCGGCCACCAACCCGCATCAAGGACGTCCAAAAATTAACTGGGTGTCTAGCAGCCCTCAGCTGGTTCATCTCAAGACTAGCGGAACGGGCACTTCCCTTCTTCAAGTTATTGAGGAAGTCCGGACCATTCAATGGTCCGAAGAGGCAGAAAAGGCATTCCAGGAGCTGAAACAGTTCCTCACCACCCTACCAATTCTGGTAGCTCCGAACCCTGGTGAGCTTTTATTGCTTTATATTTCATCTACTGACGAAGTCGTCAGTATGGTTCTGGTCGCGGAGAGACCAGAACTACCCCACACTCAGGAATCCAGACCCCTTCGGGAAGGTCTGGAGGTTCCTGAAAGTAAGTCTGGGTCCCAACTCCCAGATTCAAATCCACAAGAAGTCACTTCAGGAGACCCAGACCCCTCTGGGAGGGTCCAGGTACCTTCTGAAGAAGCTCTGGGTTCCTCCAGCCAGAACCCGGAGGTCCCCGAAGAAAATCCGGACCCTTCTGAGAGGGTCCGAGTCAGTGAAGAGGAAGCTCCGGACCCCTCCGGGAGGGTCCGGACCATTCAACGCCCAGTGTACTTCATCAGTGAAGTACTACATGATGCCAAGACTCGATACCTAGAGGTGCATAAGCTGCTCTATGCAGTTCTTATTGCCTCCAGGAAGCTTCGCCATTACTTCCAAGCTCACAAAGTCTCCGTGGTGACCTCTTACCCACTTCGAGCAATTTTGCATAATCCCAATTCAACTGGGAATATTGCAAAGTGGGCAGCGGAATTGGCTGAATTTGATCTTGAATTTATCTCAAGACAAGCAGTCAAGAGTCAAGCATTGGCAGATTTTGTGGCAGAATGGACTCCCTCTCCATCAAACCCTGGGGGCCCCAGCGAGCAGAACACGGAGCATCAAGCTCCAACCTTCACCGAGCCTCACTGGACCCTCTACTTCGACGGCTCCATGCAGAAGCAGGGGGCCGGAGCTAGAATCCTTCTCCTTGCACCGACTGGGGAGAAGGTGAAATACATGGTACACCTTGACTTCAAGGCAACCAACAACATGGCAGAGTATGAAGCACTCATCTACGGACTAAAGGTGGCACTATCATATGGTGTCAAGCAATTGCTGGTCAAGTGAGATTCACAGCTCATCATTAAGCAGGTGAAGGGTGAATGCTCCTGCAATAATCTCCAGCTAGCTGCTTACCTCCTTGAAGTCCAGAGACTTCAGAAGGACTTTGAAGTCCTAGATCTCCACCATGTTCAGCGTTCTTACAACGCTGAAGCCGACGAACTCTCGACGAAAGCGTCAACCGGAGCTCCGGCTCCTGACGGAACTTTTGTCTGGAGATTGTCAAAACCCACAGCTCAGCCAGCCAAACTGAGTGAAGGAGGCGAGATCAGCATCCCGAAGCTGACGGTCCCGATGGCCCTGTTACCATGGCAGCCATCAAGGGTCGTAGGTGCTACCGGAAGCTTCGAGCTACCTAGCACGCAAGACTCAAATGCTCAAGTTAGTTCCGATGCATGGATCTCGGAGATCCGGAACTACTTGAAAGACAACATCCTTCCTAACGATGATGTATCTGCTGACCGGGTAGTCAGATTGGCTAAAAGATACACGCTGGTAGAAGGGGATCTCTACCGGTGCAGTGCCAACGGCATCCTAATGCGGTGCATCACAAGGGAAGAAGGTTGCGAGCTCCTCGCAGAAATCCATGGAGGCGAGTGTGGGAACCACGCGTCTTCCCACACGCTGGTTGGTAAAGCCTTTCGGCATGGCTTCTACTGGCCTACAGCACTCCAGGATGCAACTAAGCTGGTGAAGAAATGCGAAGCATGTCAATTTCATGCAAAGCAAATTCACACTCCGGCTCAGCCCTTACAAATGATACCTCCTACATGGCCCTTCGCTGTGTGGGGGATGGACATCTTGGGACCTTTCCCAAGAGCCATCGTAGGTTACAAGTTCCTGTACGTCGCCATTGACAAATTCACCAAGTGGCCGGAAGCAACTACAGTTGTGACAATCAACAAGCAATCTGCTATCAACTTTCTGCAGTCCATTGTATGCAGATTTGGAGTCCCAAACAAAATCATCACTGATAATGGGACCCAATTCACAAGCTCCGCATTCCAAGGATATTGCAAAGACCTCGGCATACAAGTTTGCTACGCCTCCGTAGCTCATCCAGCCAGCAATGGCCAAGCCGAGAGAGCAAATGCTGAAATCCTTAAAGGACTCAAAACGCGCACCTATGAGCGCTTGAAAAAACATGGAGCCAACTGGATCGAAGAGCTTCCGCCCACTCTATGGGCCAACAGGACATCTCCAAACCGGTCAACCAGAGAAACACCCTTCTTTCTGGTGTACGGAGCTGAAGCAATCCTTCCTCCGGAAATCACCTTGGGTTCGCTCTGGGTCCGGACCTTCAACGAAGCCGCGCAGGACCAGCTCCGGCGTGAAGACCTAGACCTCCTTGAGGAGGGAAGGTGCCAAGCAGCTGTTCGGAATGCCCGATATCGTCAAGCTCTACGGCGTTATCACCAACGGCATGTACACAACCGACAGCTCGAGGAAGGCGATCTGGTGCTACGGAGAATACTATCCAGAGAACGGTTAAACAAACTCTCCCCCGGCTGAGAGGGGCCCTTCCGAGTGATTAAAGTATCCCGTCCCGGAAGCGTTCGCTTGGCTATTGAGGATGGACACCTCTCCCAAATCATTGGAACATCGAGCACCTCCGTAAGTTCTACACTTAATACCACGGAGCTGGGTCTTGAGTAACTTGAGATGTATGTTATAGAGTCATTGTACAGAGTCGGGTAGTTCCTCCGGGAGAGCAGCCGGAACTTTCCCGAAAGGTCTGCAAGACTCATGCAACACTTGTCACAGTCTCAGGACTAAAAGTGTCGCTAACTACCCTGGGTCAAACGAGAAATGAAACACCCTTAGCCTGGTTCCGTACCCTAAGAGTGTACTTGTTTCCCCTGTACCCCAGACCTATAATGAAAGACATCTTCATGTGAAATAGACTCCACGTGCATTTATTTTGTACAGGCTCAACATTTTTATTTTTCTCTTTCTTGTCTATAACAAAGACGTGCCATTCTTAAGAAATTTTAGTTCGACCGGTTTATATACGATTCGAGTTGTATTGTCAGTTCTTTTGGATTCAAATATAGTTCAACGCCAACTCGCCTGAAAGCTGCCAAGCCAATCTAGGGCTGGAGTGTGCTATCGACTTAGCCTGGTCAAGCACCCTAAGTACGCCACTCTACCTACACACCGCCAGGCCGAAGTAAGGCGAGTCCATAGACAATTGAATCTAGAAGAAAAAGCAACGCATTCGATTGTATTTAAAATCGCGTTTGACCTAAAGTCTTCTTGAGAATCGTAAGTCGCGACGAAATTATAGACAAGGAACGAATTTTACTATTTTTCTTGGCTTAAGTGTGCAGGAAAAATAAAGTCTACATTGATGGAGAAAAGCCAGAGCTAACTAAGCTGCGACACCCCGTAGGGTTAACTATCGATGCTCTACGCGTTGATAGAGACTATTGCCGGAGCTACTAAGCTCCAGCGATAGACAATGCCAGAGCTTCTAAGCTCCGACAACCTCAGGGGGCCTTCACTATCGAAGACTTCGAACCTAAATTCTACAAGTTCGGAGCAAAAGAGTCTTCAACAATGCACAATATCCTCTTGGTACATGTTCACAATTAAATTGTGTACATCTACCAGGGGGCCAAGTGAAGATAAAAGTGTTGAAGAAAAAAAAGTGAAATTCGCAAAATTTGGGGATTTCATTTATCTGGAGACAAGGGATTACAAAATTGAGGAAGAAGAAGAGAAAATACAAGTGAGAAGTACAGAGATGGTCCTAGACCCTATGGAAGAATTGGGCGACCTTCTGGGCGACCTCTGATACGCTGGCTCGGGTAGCTTCGCCTTCTCCTTCGACAGGGCCTTCAAGCACCGGGTCCAGAGGAAATTGGGAGTTCCGGCTGGTGTAGCACGTCAGCACATACTCTGCGACGTTCTTCGCCAGGGATTGCCCCTCAACCTCCAGTTGGTCCGCGATGACATCGCCCACCTTGGAGAGCTTGCTACCTGCTGCGCTCAACGCCTGCAGTGCTAGGTCCAGCTCCGGCTCCGGATCATCAGGGCGCACGGGGCTGAAACCCATCGGTGTCAGCGCAACGTTGGCCTTGCCCAGGAACTCCCAAATCTGTAGGGAGTCCGCAGTCCTCAAGCCCTTCATCACTCTTGGCCGCCGTCAGTTCGGAATTCTCACGGGCGAGGCGCTCAACTTCTTTGGCGTTTTGCTGAATCTTTTCAGCAACCCGCCTTTCGAGTTTTTCGAGCTCCTCCTCCCGGAGGTGGATCTTGTTCTGGCGCTCGACCAGGTCCTTCTCCCTACCCCTCACTTTCTTCTCCCGGGCAACAAGGGCACACTCTTGTTCATAGAGTTCCTGCCCTCGCACCCAGGTCTTCTCCTCTTCCTCTTGGCAGCGCTCTTCCAATTTCTTGGCGCGCTCCTCGAGGCCCTTGTCAGCCAGAGCTACTTTCTCGGTGAGCTCCTCTTCCCTCCTCAGGACATCATCCCGCAGCTCAAGTAGTTTCTGCTCTTCATCCTCGAGCTGTTTCTCCCTCTCTTCAAGTGCCTCTCAGCCCTTGATGAGTGTGGTGTTAATGGCCTCAAGCTGTTGGTGGTGCGCATCGGCCGCGTTATTGGCAGCTTTGGCCTGATCGTAGATCTCCCGAGATTGAGCGTCGAGGGCATGAGTCATACTCTCCCTGTCATCCAGTAATTTACCCCAGTACTCCAGGCGGACCTTCTCTC
This sequence comes from Tuctoria greenei, assembly GCA_036927565.1. NCBI lineage: Eukaryota > Viridiplantae > Streptophyta > Magnoliopsida > Poales > Poaceae > Tuctoria > Tuctoria greenei. The sequence goes on from JAYESD010000006.1 coordinate 62,297,502, forward strand.
GTTTGATCCACTCCTTGTCATTCGCTAGCCTCGATTGAGCCAGCTTGGTCTCGAAGTAGAGCCGGTTACGCCACCGCCTAAGGGTTTGGCGCTCCTCTTCAAGAGCCTTGCTGTCGTGGAAGAAGGCTAGCTGGACTTGACGCAGACTGGAACATGCGTTGTCAATGGACAGCGACAACGGGATTGGCTCCGGTCCTGCTGGGGTCTCCTCCGCTGGTTCCAGCGGGTCTTCAGATACAAAAATTGGGTCCCACTCTACAAGAGTGGTCCCCTGAGTCTCCATGGCACTAGGGCCATCCTCCGGGATGGCCTCAGTCGCCATCGAGGAAGGCCTCGCCGCCAAATCTTCGTTCACCCCCTCAAGCTGGGGGCCAGCGACTTCGCTGGGGCACTCCAGCTCGGCCGCAGGCACCTCCGACGTCGTCGCTTCTGGAGCAAGAGCCGCTACAGGCTCCGGTCTGGACACCTCTTCTGACGGAGGCTCAAGCTCCGTCACCTCTTCAACCAACGGCTCAGGAGCCGGGAGATCTTCAACGTCGCTCGGTCCCGTGGCCGGAGCTCCAACAATTACCGACTCAGCAGCCGGTGCTTCAGAGGAAGCCGGCCCAACTGCCGGAACTACCTAGATTTCTGGCTCGCATGCCGGGGCTTCAGTCACCTCCGGCTCAACCACCGGAGCTTCAACAATTTCCGGCTCAGAAGCCGGGATTACTTCTTCCTCCGGCTCAACAGCCGGAGCTTCCATCATTGCAGCACCAGGACCCGGATCTTCAACCTCCGGGACATGTGCCGCTGGCATGTCTTCACTCCCGTGGTCCGGCGCTACCACGGGAACTTCTGGCGACGAGTCGAGGTCCATGACCACGACAGCCGGCGCCGGAGCTGTCGCATCCTCAGCCACCACTTGGGGCGGCGCCGGGACAGGAGCAGAAGCTCCCACCCTCACGGCGTCAGACGCTGTGGCCGAGGGTGGAGCCTCACTCCCCTTATTGGGGACGCTGCAGACGATGGACGAAGAAAATTAACAAACAGTTGCTACAATCAAAATAATTATACAAGGTAGAGATTAAAAATGACCTTGGGAGGCTTCCGCACCAGCTTGCGCGGAACCTTTTTCCAGGGCATTCTAGGCTAGCCATAGCCGGCGCGGAAGCTTCGGAAGGCCCTCCGGAACTCGTCGCGGCCACTGGTGTTTCCCGGGCTGAGGCTCCCCTCGATCGGGAAGAACCCCCGGACCTGGAGGCCTCCACTGGCCCAGGTGCTGGAGTCGCGCGCCCGGAGCTAGCACCCCGGAAGGATCCCACCGCGGGAACAGACGCGCTCCGGGAGGACCCCACTGCAGGAACGGTCTCATTCCGGGAAGACCCCATTACGGGGACAACCGCCGCGGTTGCAGAAGACCTTCACCTTCGGGGAGAAGGAGCCGACATGGAAGTAGCGGCCCCGACAGACCTTCCATCGGTGTACCGCAACTTCCTCTTCTGGCTCACTGGTTCTTCCGCCAGCTACTTGCCCTTGCCGACGACTTCTCCCCTCGGCTTAGGGGCAAAGCCGGAGCCATCCTTGGGTACTCCAGGGATCGCTACCCCGGAGGTTGGTCTTCTCTCGACGACACTGAGGTCGTCAAGTACAGGCATCTTTCGCCGTTGCTCCCTACTGAACTCCACTTCCACGTTTAGAGGGAGGAACGCCGACGGGGGAGTCAAGTCATCACCGTCGACGTCGATGCCGTGCTGGAATTTCTTGAGGTGGAACTCCAAGGTTTTCCCCACCATGTTGGACTTCAACCCGGTCTCAACCCGGTCGTCGTCCATCACGCTGTTGAGGTCCCAAGCAAGCTTCTCCCTCCTCTTCAGCGGCGCCCACCTGTTGACCAGGAAATTGCAAAATACCGCCTGAGGAGTCAATCCTCCCTCCACGCATTGGCGGATCCTGGTCAAAGCGGGATTGAAAGCTTCCGCCAGCACCGGAGCTTCACTCTAGATCGTCGTGTCGATGCCGGGCAGACTATCAGGCAACTCCAGCCTCTCGTGCTCCTCCACCCTGACGACTATCCAATCTTTCTTCCAGTCATCCCACTTCCCAGAAGGAAACGACCGGAGGTACTTGAATGGGCACTTCTTGCGCTTCACGAAGTAGTAGAAGCCAAGGTACTCATTGCTCCAACCGGTGGTGTGGACGGTGAAGAAGGTCCGGAAGAGTTCGATGCAGGGGGGGAATGCCCACCCACATCTCACAGAAGTGGACGAAGATAGACACGAGGAGAATGGAGTGAGGCCCAAGGTGGTATAACTGCAGACCATAGAAGTCAAGCAGCATCAAGAAAAAGGAAGAAAAAGGCAGGATCAACCCCACCATCCCGTATGAGGAAAAGTACACCATTTCGTCGGCGTGCTCCTTCTCGAAGGGGAGCTCTCCGCCGGCACGGACTGAGCGGTTGAAGAAGTCCGAGGACCACCCCATGAGGTCCCGAACCTTCTTCAAATCGCCGTCAGTCTTCAAGCGACTCTCGCGGAGACCCAACTCCATCGCAGCACAGCTAGGCAAGAGAAGAAAAGTGAAGCACAAGTTGGGAGTTTCATCGCAAGAACAGATGAGAGGCGTAAAGAACTCCCGACGGTGCGCACTTTCCTTCTTAAGTAAGCCCTCGCAACGCTCGGATGGAAACCGCAAGGAAGTCAAAGGTACCACCCAAAAATTTCACCCAGCCGATGACAAGCGGGCCCGGAACCACCCCGACGATCAAGTCGAGGATCTTACCCAGGTGAACGGTTGTCATCAAGAGGCGGGAAGCCCAAAGGCGGCGGCCTGACAAGGCGCGCGGAACCGATACAGTTTTCGTATCGGGAACCGGCGACCTTCAATTGCGTGAGATCCGCAAGCCAAAGATCTCATCTGCCGCACGCGGGATACGCCACACGGCGGGTATTTAATTCTAAGTCTTTGCCAACGGCACCCTCAAAGACCCTTGAAGACTCAGTTCAAAGGTCGTGAGGATGGACCCACCTCCGGCGGAAAGACTTCCCCGGAGGTAAGTCCAGGGGGCCACTGTCGGTACCCTAGAAACCGTACACCCATTGAGGTTATAAAGATCTCAAAGGAAAATCATCTACTTGGTTTGAAGACCCTCGAAGGCCCACATGTCAGGCATAACCGGACCCGCTTCTCCAACATGGTTAATCCCTGGGTCGCCACGTGTACTACCAAACTGGAGCTACCGCCCACGAGGGGGAAGCTCCGGGCCATGTACCGAAACGGCACCTCCGGACTTAACCCCAGACCAAGAGAAGCTCCGGGCCTAACACGTGTCGGGTAGCCCTGGAGCTACCTGTTTCCCACAGCAAGCTCCGGAGCTGCCACGTGTCCGATCGCCAGACCTTCAGCTTCTAACCACCGGAAGACCCCGCAACGGCTTCGGATCTTCGAAGGATAATCAAGGACTTCAAGACCCGATTAAGTGTCATTAATACCATATTAATGACACTTAAACGGACGATCTTAATACCAGTAACGGTGTTGTCAAAGCCCGTTACAGGGTCATTAAGAGCTATTAAACGTGTATCAATACTTGTAACCGCCGGGGCCACATGTCGGGCCAGGCTAACCTGTAACGGCCTGCCCTTGTACTATAAAAGGACAGGCCGACGATACACAAAAAGATACATATAGACATACACGCGCCTCACACGCTCATACAGCTAATACAACACCAACACACCCGTGGAGTAGGGTATTATGCTCAGGCGGCCCGAACCACGTAAATTCTTGTGCCTCCTATGCCAACTCTTATTCACCTTCTTGAATCTCTGCGCGCCCACACCGAACATCAAACCCCCCTATCACTTTAGTAGTGTAGGGAGATCTGCCGGTTCCAAACCACCGACAGCCCTGCTGACTCACTCTATATCTCGTACCATCTAGAGTAATAGTGTGCGTGCACTCGGTGCTGGCAGTTGACACGACCAGAGCAAGTATGATGACTTCTTCCGTGACTTGGCCTCACTCCTAGTAATGCCGGAGGCTACACCTTAGTGATAGGAATCCTTGGAACTCTAGCCCCATATATGAGGAGATCGGAAGCTAGATAGGTCGATTAGACACGGGAAGCACCAAGCGGCCTATGAAAGGCCCTGAAGTCCACCCTAGCACAACTTACGATCAGATGACTTAGTACGCAAGCATCGATCATTCACGACCCCTGTAACACCATTCCCTTATTTCGATCAACAGAGAGTAGGAGATCGACACTTGATGTAGGGCACTTTGCCTGAACCAGTATAAATCCTTGTGTCCATGTAACTATGCCACCTCGAGGATGAACGCACGGTGAAACCGATACTCGTCGGTGGTATGAACAATGACACCAAGGCAGTTAGTTTCTCATGTAAGGGCCTTCGACCCCGAACTGCTCGTTAAATGAGGTACGAGTTTAAAATTTTATATCATTTGGTTTGAATTAGAATTGAATGACTTTTTGTTTGCATTGATCAGGAAGGTTAGCATGCCCTTATCATTCAATTCTTATGCACCCTCACAAAAGTAAGTTTTGGTATTGTATTTTAGGTTTTCAAAAGAAATGCCACCATACTTGGAAGGAACTAAGACAAGTACCTAGAATCTCATAAGCATTGTTTAATAGACTTAGTAATTCTTTCCTAGGTTTAGTAACCAGATCTTTTGGAATAACTTATGGGTTATTTGGAATGTAGCAAGCTAGGAATAAGTGATGTCCAAAGTTTTTTATTTGAGTTTTATGCATCTATGGGGTCACTAGATTTCAAATTTCTAAGAATGACATTAGAAGTGTTCGAAGAGGATAAAATTGAGAAACTTGTTTGCCATTATCCAAATTATAAAAATTTGCTATTATAAAAAGATATGATGGTTAGAAAATATCATGAGGAACGGATTCATAGGGTGTACAACCATCACTTGCATTCTATGAGTATGAGCTTTAAAATTTGACCTGATGGATCTTTTTTATTTTTTCTTCCCCCAATGTACAAATGAAATTTGGTTACTTAACCCAGAAATTCATTTGTACAAGTAGTGGAAGCTGATCATCCTCTCCATCCAAGAGAGGAAGCTTGCATGTAAAATATTACCATGCAGGCATGTAAGAAGTCGATCGTTGGAAGCACTAAAGGTTCTGTTTTAACATCTCTTGGCCAATGAGTAGACTAGCATGGTTGCGACCTATCGGAAATTAAGCCCCGAGGGCCAATCATAGCTATACAAAGCCGGAGATTTTACATGGAAACCATCCACGAGCGATCAATGGGCTATTATGAATATGTAGGATCATTATGCTCCCAACTATTCGAAGCACCCATTCAAGCTCAAGGGAATTGCCACTATCATTGGTTGCAAGTTGTTCCTATGTGGCAAGGAGGTATGATGAACTTAGCCAAGGAATGGTGGATCACACCCAACGCATGTTGATTCAAATTGTTCCTTTATGACTAGATGTTATCATGACCTTAGCTAAAGAATGATGAATCACACCCAACGCATGGGAGACCTTGAAGTGTGGGCAAGCAACATCCACAACATTCTCCTTAACCATGATCATGGCACCCATGGGAGGCTGCATAACATCGACACTCAAACCTCCATTTTCGAAGCAACTCTACAACAAGGTTGGCCCGACCTCATGGCCTACCTCCGTCATTATGGATTTAACTGTTTTTGCGGACCTTGACGAAGAACAAGCTTGGGGGAGGACCCTCCGCCCACCACTTGAGGTTACTTGCACCACATCCCACCTTGCATTTCATTTTCCCTTTTTCCCACATCATTGTATCATAAAAAACATTTAGGATATTATTAAATAAAATGAAATATACGCCGTAATAATGTTGATTCCTTCATAAGCCGAAATAATGAGCAATGCCCTTTTTTATTCATCTTTAGTACTTAATATACAATTTAATATTCTCCAACTATTGAGTTTATTGGCTTTAAGTAATTTTGCCTTGAACATAGAAATTATGGGTAGCATGAGCATGATCCAATTTTAGGTTGTTGTGAGATATGATATAGTACATAGAGCTGCTAAATTCTAAATCAAAGTGAATATTAATCCCGGTAGAATTTTCAAATTTGTTTGAAATGAAGTTCCTCATTTGATTTGAAATTTCTACCAAAGCCATATGATAGTTTACATTGTCAAGACTTGTGCATATTCTATTTGTTTCCACATTGAGCCTAGCCAAACTAGTATAGACCTATGTGAGAATCTTTTCATACTTTCATGATCAAGGTTACACGTGCACGTGCTAAACTTCTACAGTGGAAGTTAGCATATTTTCCATCATTCCATTCCACCACAAAAAGATATTCCACATGCTCATTGTCAAATTGTCTCTTCAAGTTTATTGGAAAAAGGAGTAGAAGGCATGGCTACAAGAAAAAGGAAAAAAAAGGCATGCTCTCAACAAATGAGCATGAGAAAAATGCAAGAAAGAAGAAAAGTAGTCTTGCTTCATCCTTACAATAAAGAGAGTCCACAAAAAGGAGTTATCTTCCACTTCCACAAATAATCCATCACACTTGCTCATCTTGATCTGAAGGTAGGACTAGTATTTTCCTAAGGCTTACTCTTTTGACTTAGAAAGATATGTGAGACAAATATGCCTACTCTTGTTCCCGACAAAGCTCCACAAAAGCTATATTTAGATGTAGGACCAAAAGAGGCATTGCCTTCGTAAGGACACTTACATAAATTGAGTGATCGAGAGTTATCATTTGAGGAACTTATGCCCACTTTTGAAAATTCATTTGAAGACCCCAGGATTTGAATGGAACTTAGACGTTAAGAATAATCCATGCTTTGTGAGATGTTCTATCTTTCAACCATCCAAGGAGAGGAGAAGGTAAAAGCCCCATGATGACTAAGGTAAAGGGTGAGTACCATTGCCAATTTGTTCAATACAAGGTAGAATGTTTAATTGTGCATTTGGTACTATTGAAGCATGGAACATAGTAGCAACTCCTGATCAAAAACCTAAGTATTTTACTTTGTCATGGGACGAGCAAAGGATAAGTTTGGGGCATTTTGTTGATGATCGTTAAGTATCAATTTCTATCGTGAATATATCTCAATTATGTAAAGCAACAAACATTTCTTACATCCAATGCTTTTAGAAATAACATAGTTTTAATTGTACTTCAAAAGAATTGTGCATGCAGGCTTTTTATATAGAATTGAAATGAAATAAGGAAGGAATTCTAAAATATAGACTCTCATCCAATCAGGCGTCGACACATGGCAACACACGGATCAAATGCTCCAATTGTAGGGTATCCAAGGAAATCCAAAGGTGTAGCACCTAGAAGTGGTCAGAGGGCCCACCTGCCAACCACCTGGAGAAAGCACAACGGCGACGACTAGAAAGGTGGTTTGGCCGAACTGGTCCTAGCGCCAAACTCGGTCAGCCACTAGATGTCAGCTCCTTGTGGCTCACTGAAGGAGGTTCTCACTCCTTCGCACAATATAAGTAGCGGAAACCAACCTCAGCACTAGTATAATGTGAGGACGGGGTCCCTCCTAGGAATCACATTGGATGGTGTCGTGGATGTGGCACCCAACATCACACCTAAAAAGACATAGCAAAGATAAAAGTTTTGATTTCACAATAAGATATTGTTTACAACATAGTGTACAACAGCAGTACACACTAAAAAGTACATACTCACACTCTCAAACTATCTAGGCACAAGAGAAGTCTTCCATGCCTGTAGACGCTTCTCACTAGCAACACGAAGAAGAGAAGGCAGCAGCGCGGTGTAACGTGAGAGATACATGTCGACAGTTTGAGGTCTCACAGACATCTCATAATAGCAACAATATAAGTAAACCTGTCGAACCAAATATAAAACAACCGTGGGCACAATAGCTCAGTAAGACTTAACCGTCTCCACTAAATATGGAACTCTACATGCTTGAGACTTGTAACATAGGCAAACTAAATTTGGATAAAGGAATCACCTATTAGTAGACCCTTATTTCAGTTTTAGAGAAGCAAATGACATTTTATGGGCATGGAACATGAGGAACTTCACAATGAAACAACAAATGCTTCATCTATGATGTTACATGCCCAAAGTTGCATAAGCTACATACAAGTTAAATGCTTGGGAATTGTAAATTTAAGTTTGCTACTTCTAATCCATACAAGTTGCAATACAATAATAATCATGGCAGGATATTCTTAATTTTCCAACTACTCTTTATTACTATGTCACGACGCATTGAAGAAGTATGCTCAATCCATAACCGCGGGCGATGCTAATTCAAATCAATAACACCCGAATAGCACGACACATACACCCACACTCGGAGCTGCAAAGGCACACTCCATTAATGTTGCATGCGGCAACCTTTCACTCGACACCTACGCACTGTACCGGTCCTACCGCTATGATCAGGAGGCCCCCACACGGAGTGTGACGTGTCCGCTGGCAAGTTTACACCTTGCTGCTCTCAACCCACACCTATAAGACGGTGGGTTATGCCTTGATGCTAAGGTGGACAAGTTACATCGGTTTTCTGGATCCTATATATCCAGTATGCCTCTATACATCTCAAACTTACCGAACAGGGCCGCACACGAAGCAGTCCTTAATCAAAAAAGGCAGGGCCACACACCCGAGACCACGTCTCACTGCATCCTATCCCGGTGTCCGGTCTCATATTCAGTTCATAAACCATTCTAAAAAAATAACCAATTTCAGGTGATAATATCGCTATCTCGCGAGTGGATTCCAACCACTCGACTTCTACCGGATTCTCTACAACATTAGCATGGCTATTCAACACGTCGAGCTATCAACCTACCAAAATACTCCAACAGATTGTGGGTCACGCATTTCAAGTATTCAAACACAATAGACCTAATGCACAATTCATATACTAGTTAACATAGTGATAAAAGCAAAACTTTATATACGACTTAAATGCAAACCGAGGCTTGCCTTAGGTTTCAACTAAAAAAAAGTCAATAAAGTCAGCTCTTGATCTTATGGTGGATCTCCAAGTTGATTCTTTTCGTCAAGTACCCTTGCTGCTGCTCCAGATTATAATTTGCTTGCAGCAAAGTGATTCTTGTTTCATCTCCAAATGTGTCCCTCGTCGATGTCCATCCGATGGTCTATCGATATAAATGCACAATTTCAGAAGGGAACTTAACAAATTAACTGATAGAAGTTCTAAACTCAACACAAGTTCAAATACTAACTGGATCAAGGATAAATCTCTGGTGGTTCAATCAGCAGGTAAAAAGAAATCAAAGTTGCTTTCAAATGAGTTTAGGCATAGGGCTTTGACACTTAGGGTAAATCTTCATAACATGAGAACCACAAATGATTACTCTATGCAATAATTTAGATATTCCTCTCTGATGTATTTAACAACTGGTGGCAAGAATGGAGTTTAACAAAGTGGGAATGGAAGCAAAGGAGTTATGAACCTCAATGTGACATTGAAACTATGTGAATCAAGCTTCTAAACACAGTATTAGATACTGAATGAATTTAATTGGCTTTGGAATTTTTACAGTGGATACTAGGTACTATGACGAGTATCTGGGCCAAGAATTGAAATGGTTCCTAAAAGCTTGTTGTCTCTAAAATTCTAGTAAAGTTTAGGCTTCTCTACATTTTGGTTCTACATCTGGAACTTTACCATGGGCAAAAGTTGGTTTTCTGTTTAGTATCGAGAGGAGTTCAACAAAATTTGTTTCATAATTTTCTAAGAATTCTACAAGGAGATATTGATTTTAGAAGTTTGGACAATTTTCTGAAAATGTTTCTGTATATTTTGGAATTTTTCAGGTACATACAGGTTGAGAACTCGATTTGACCTATGAAAAAAAGTCAAATGGATCTGAAATTTTTACTGGCGCTCAAAGGAACTAAGCGGAAGAATCTGGTCAAATTTGGGATTTTTCTAATAAACAGAACATCTGGAATAAATTCCAAAGAATTTTTCTTCATGGAACTTGGCTGTTCATATCGTCCAAGTGCATCACTGAAAGTTTAGCCCACAAGAGTTCTAACCAAATTTATTTGGTAATGTTTTCCATATATGAAGGGAGATACAAATTTTTGAAGTTTGTAATGAATCTGACAATATTTTTCAATAGGAAGATGATTAAATGATGGCTGGGCCTACATGCTTCATATGGGCCAGTCCCAGCGAGGCCGCACTGTGGGTTACAGCTTTATCATGTGTGGACACACTCAATCCCATGGACAGAGAAAATCTTAGGCATCGGTTTAATCCAATGACTGACGGGCCCCGATTCTCCTTCTTCTACCTTGATTGGACAGATAGGGTAGCGGTGACCATGGTGGTGCGCGGCGGTGCCGTTGCCAGCGCGGCCTTCCCAGACACCACTTCGCCCAAGCTTGCCGCCTGACCTAAAATTGAGATGGAGCAGACCTTGGTGGTGCTGCTGTGGCTCGGGACGGCCGGAAATAGTGGCACGACGGCGGCGGGCGGCTCTAGGGTTTCGGCCATGTCGGTGCTTGCCCATGGTGCGCTATTTCGCATGGAAATCGCACCAAAATGTTCATGGCAGCTTGGGGAGCATGGAAGTTGACAGAAACAGGAGTGAAGCACCTCGTAACCGAGACTTCGTCGGTGAACTGACAGTTTCACGCTGGCGGTTAGGAAATTGGCTATTGCGGCCAGAAAACTCGATGAATTTCCTTGGTTTTTCTTCTAATGGATGCGCCAGGACGTGTAGAACATATAAGATCACGGCCATGAGACATTATCAAACGTGAAAGAGGAATATAACTCGAGACCTAACTGCAGCTATGTGATGAACTCATCGGGAAAACTCAAAATAGGGGAGCTATGAGACATGGAATGGAGAGAAATTATGTGGGCACAGGCTAGGCGGTATAACGCACTTTTTTTGCTTCAAGGAAGGAGGTGAGAAAATGATTGTAATGCCGGTGCGACGGTGAGCCAGAGGGGGAACCTCCACGGCGGCAAAAATCGCCAGCGCCAAGCTTCAAAAGACAGAGAACACGAGTGAGGAAGTCATGCGCCAAGTGGTGGAGAAGAAAGAAAACGAGGTTGTGCCGCTTTTTGCTGTTCATGGACAGATGGAACTCAGATCCAAGCCTTCCCTCACCGGAGGAACTGAGAAGGCGTCTGGTGCTTGCAGGAAGAAACAGGCCATAGAGGAAGAACGAAGAAGTTCTTAAAGCTATGGTCAATATGAGGATGGAACAGCTGTTGTGCACTGTAGTAATCCAGTGAAGGAAACAAGAAGGCTGACTTTTGCGTGGAGCTGAATGCCGGGAGGTGTGTCACAGTGAAGCAACAGAGAAAACATAGTAGGGAGAGAAGAGGATGACAGGTGGGGTCCACCATTGCCAGTAAAAATCCCTTCTCTGTTGAATTTAATTGCAGCACAAACATGCACTAAAAATTCTGAAATTTGGTAGATAGAACAAATCATAGGTGGGTAATCCAAATATGATAATTTATTTGACAATTGACTAAGTTCAAAATGGAAATTCACTTTGAATTCAAATTTGAGTGCTCTCACATGACTGGATTTAAATAAAAGTCAAATGTGGTTCAAAATTATTGAACATGGCAGGTTAGGTCTTTGGATCATGAGAAACACAGTAGTAAATTAGAATGTGGAGTTGACAGATTTGAATATTTGATTTAGATTTGAATTTGAAACGCCTGTTTATGTTCAGTTAAGGAACCATTATGAACACTATGTTCTATTTCAAACTTTCATTTTCTCCATTTGATTCTTGAGCTTCATTAGGGTTTCTAGGGCTTTTATTTTTCCTCTTAATTGATTTTGAAACTTGTTTGTATTGCACTTTGCCTGTTGAATTGCATTTGACATTTTCCTTTTTTTCCTAATTATTTGCTTAAGTGCAAACATACCCTCATAATCTCTCTTCTAATGTTATGTATTTTGAAGTCCTATTTTTAACCTTCTTTATTAGTGAACATAGTTCATGTGAATTGGAATTTCTATTAAATTTATTCAATTTTTTTTGTATTCTTGCTTTATTCGAATGTGTGTTTTTACAACCCTTCCCCCTTAAAGGTATCTCATCCCGAGATTCTAAGGAAGGAAAAAGGAATGGAATAGGCAACGATGGTAAAAGAGAATCGAATGAGCGGATATGGAAACAACCATGACTTATAGGATTCACACTAATCTTCTTGTCTTCATGTAACGTCTCCGATGATTGCATTACTTGAGTATCACGGGGTGCTCAAACTTTGTATTTGATTTCTATGGATTCGAGTCTTTATCCTCATAAGCTTGGCATAATGCTCAAACTTCTATTAGCGTCTTGCAATGCTTTTGCTAACATTAAAAAGATGTACTTTACTTTCCTAATCTTGACTTGAAGAATCAATACTTGTTCTTCACTTCTTTTGATCATCTTGATAACTTCGAACTAACATTGCAAGGGTTCCTGATTGTTTGCCTTGTTTCATACAAGTCCTTACAAACTTAACGTAGTATTTCCAAGACACAAATCAAAGAGTTTCATGAGAATATTAATGGACCACTAAACTTGCAACGAATCGGTATTTTGATACGTGAGTCAAATTTTAAAACTCTTTGTGGTGGCATACGGGGATTAAATATTTAGCTTCACATATGTTTTTCAAACAACAAAGACTCAAATATATGGTAACCACAAGGTTTTTGATGTATCAATGTCACTATATATCAAATTGAGAATTCAGATGGAACTCAAGGAGTGTTGCGAGGTTGATGATCAAATGGTACTCTCACGAATAAAGAAGGTCAAGGATTCAATGAGGTTGATCATTTAGCTGATGATCACACAACGAAGGACGGTATATTTTCAACATCAAGGTACTCAAACCTAAACAAGTCGAGGATGAAGGTTCAAGCTTATCTTAGCCACAAGAACGGTTGCTCCATTGATTAATCTTATATTACTTGAAGGGGATGAATCAATGGGGTTCGGTATAATACAAGCGTTGTCAAAGGTCAAATGATTTAGACAACTTAAATATTTAAATTGACATACACATTCTTGCTCCAACTTTTGGTATTAGTAATGCATCATATAGTTTTCCACGAAGAGGCTGCCTCCATTGGTCTTCTCACTCTTCCACTAAGAGGCACAGGTACATTGGACTTCCCATGTGTACAATATGCAGATGACACCCTCCTCATACTCCATGCATCACAAAAGGAATTATTCTTTATGAGATCTCTTCTGTATTCTTTTGGTGAGGCTACGGGACTAAAAGTAAACTATAATAAATCCTTCCTGGTACCCATTAATGTATCGGACAATGAGGCAACTATACTAGCAGGGACACTGGGATGTCAGGTCAGCTCGTTTCCCTTCACATATCTTGGTCTTCCGATGACACCAGTGAAACCTAAAGTGCAAGACTTCGAGCACATCACTATAAGTATGGAAAGGAAAGCCTTTGCTTGTGCCAGCTGGCTCTCGATGGCTGGAAGATGTGTGCTGGCTAACACAATTCTATCCTCTACGCCAATTTATGCTATGTGTACTCTTAAACTTCATCCTACAGTGATATACAAGCTGGATAATATCAGAAGAACGTTTCTATGGAGAGGAACGGATGTGGCGGGACGAGGTCATCCCTTAGTAGCATGGGAAAGAGTTACGGCTCCGGTTAACAAAGGCGGTTTGGGGCTGATATCTATTACACGACTGAACAATGCACTGTTACAAAAATTTCTATACAAAGCCTATAATAGGATGGATATACCATGGGTGGAACTAATATGGAGCAGATATGGTCAAAATAACCAGCCCCTACATGCCACATGCAGAGGCTCCTTCTGGTGGCAGGACGTGTTGTCTAACTGGCTGATTTTCCAGAACAATATGAAGATAAGGATTGGTCCAGGAGATACGATCCTACTTTGGAAGGACCGGTGGGCTGATCACACTATACTACATGAAAAATATAGCAGACTCTTTTCCTTTGCAAAAAATCCGGACATTTCAATTGCTCAGTATTTGGAGGGGGACAGAGTGGACGATAACTTTCACACACCGTTATCACAGGAGGCATCTCGGGAGCTAGTGGAACTGACACAGCTGATAGTCTCTCGCCAGGAGCGGGATCTTGTTAAAGATAGTTGGTCACAAGGACTCAATCCTAGTAAATTCACGTCCTCTAAAATCTACAAGAGTTTTTACGCACATATCCACATACCTAATCCCTTGCAGTGGATCTGGAAATCAAGGGTCACTAAGAAGCTGAAGATATTCACGTGGCTGCTCTGTTTGGACAGGCTTAATACTAGAAACCTGCTCCGAAGGAAGAACTTGCAGATCCAGGATGCAGACTATTCTTGTGTTTTATGTGAACAGGGAATGGAGGAACTCACCTATCATCTATTCTTCCAGTGCCCGTTTAGTGTGTTATGTTGGGAAATCCTGGGAATACAATGGAATCATGAGATCCCATTCTTCGACTCTTTGGCTACGGCAAAAAGGAGGTGTCCTAGACAAGGTTTCATGGAAATATTCTCCATTGCGGCTTGGGAAATATGGTTAGCCCGTAATGGGCTGATTTTCCGAAATAAGAGGCCCTCAATATCTGCTTGGAAAAGGAGCTTCTGTACAACTCTGAATAAGCAAAAATGTCGATTTAGGTCTAGTTGTGAGGAGTCCCTTTCTGTATGGGTTAGTAGTCTATAGGTTCTTCCCTTCTCAGGAAGATCTTGTAATGCACTTTGTAATTGTGCTATGTTATTAATAAATCAACAGGAGGGGTTTTCCCCTGCTGTGTTCCTGGTCAAAAAAAAAAATACATCATATAGTTTTTATTTCATTAGCAATGGTGCTCCATGATGCATAACATGTTGTATGGTGCAATGCATATGCACATGATATGGTGCAAAAGGTGCATATGTATGATGCAAATGGTGCATACAAGGTGGTTGCAAATGATAGGTTGGGTAATTTTCAAAGTCTGGCAATATGTATGGTGTTTCATCTTTTAGGTTTGAGCAAGAAGGAGTAAAACCACTCACACAAAAACAATGAATAACTCATGGTTTGCAAGACTTGTATACCATGGTCGTGGAAAGCATTCAATATGGAATGTCACTTTCATAACTTGACCACGGTCAAGGAATTCATATCCCGAGTAACGATAAGGAATGTGGGAAATATACTACATCATCTTAACCTTTCGAAGCTTGTGTGTATTCTGATCCGCTTCTTTATCTCTTCACCTAAATCTTTGAGGTAACTGCTAACTCCTGCAGTCATTTGTAAGATAGAAATCACTAAGTTACCTCACTAATCTAGTTCACTAGACATAAGGTCGAGGCTACTAAAGTTGTTCTTAATGGTGCTTCACTTAATCTTCTCTTCGATCATGTAGTGGTGATTCATATCTTACTTGATAGTTCTTGTGGATTTGACATTACATCCCCTCTATGATTAGTCAACCTTGGGCTTGGAGCTGGATTCTCTCAAAGATGTCCTCCCACTTGGTCACCTTGTTGTTGGCATGTTACATTGCAAAGAGGTTGGTGATGGAACACTTCAGTTACTTGAGCGCACTCCTTCCCCTTTAGTTTAAAACTAGGAGGTCAAGAACTTACTCCAACTAATCTTCGTAATAAGGTGATGTCAAGCTCAAGAAAGTGAAACCAAACTTGAATGAAGGAGAAATTTCAAAACTGGTTCTGCTGACTACCTCACTGTCCAGATGGTCTAGTTTGCACTTAATCGATATTTTGAGCTGCATAACAGTACAATCAGCTCTGGAGGTGAATATAAAGTTGAAGTACATTCAAGAGATTTCCAGAAAGTATTGGTATGCCATCAGATCAGTTGTGGTTGAGGAGATATGACTTTCCAAAGTTGACAGATTTTCTGGAGACTTTCAGCAGCATTCCATTTGGAGGTACCCACTTTGATCCATTTGTTTCTTGCATTTCTGATCCAAATTCGTCAAAACTCAAAACTGCAAAGATGTAGCATAACTTCTAAGATTATTATAAATGTAACATATGTGTCTTAGTGATTTTTAGTTTTAAAGCTATATGCAATTTACATAAACATACAGAAATAATGTCCAAATTTGGGGCTTCTGGACAGTTTCTGTACTTTTAAAATTTCATCCAACATAGATGGGGTTTCTGGTCTTGGGATGACTAGAAAACTTGTAGAGGACTTCTATATATTTCCAAAAAGTATTGATTTGCCTTCAAAGCATTTCTGGTTGAGGTTGATATGGATTTCTAAAATTGGACAAAGTTCCCAGATTTTTGGAGTAATTTTGACAGCTACTCCTTTGTATGTTGTTGATTTGAGCACAGTTCTACAAATAGATATATCCAAACTTTAATAGATATTAAAATTACAAAATTATTAAATATCTTGTGAGAATTCCAGAAATGCATTATATGAAGCCATTCGATTTTTCTAATAAGAGATATGACAGAAATGGTAGAAGGTTCAAAAACTGTTCCAGTTTCTGTCCAGATTTGGCAGAGTATGGAAATTTGAACTTTTCAATAGGTTACATGGGAATTATGATATGGGAATGAACAGAAGAGTTTTAGAAGACTCTCTAATGTTTACAACCATGTATGGTACATATTCATTGGATTTAGCTACTGGGAGTTATAGCTTTACACATTTGGATCAAATGCTGGCAGAAAAACTGGGCACTCTTGTATTTGAAATATATGAATTTAAGACCTACTCCAACTTTGAAACTTAGTCGAAATCAGTGCTCGATCACTAATACTGGTATTCTTACATCTTTTTGAGTCCATTTCATAGAAATCTTCATCAACACATCGATGGGATACATGTCGGTACTACGTGCCTCACAAAATTGAAGAATCATAGCCGGATTATACCAACTTATACGTATAAATCGGTGACGCTATAAACGGTCACTCACAAATATTTTCTAAGTGCAATACGATGAACACGGTTAGTGTACCTGCATAAGACACCCAATAAAACACTCGTTATGGTGTCATACGTCATGATTCACACTGGTAATCATTCAGGCAGTCATAATAATAAATATCAAAGTAAGAACATATGTTCCATATCATTCCATATGGGCCGCTCCTAGCTGAGTGACATCTCAAGGCACATGACTGGGTTTTCTACCACACAATTAGGGTCCCACGTCTTTGCCTAATGCTGCACCAGTAGGAGGTGCTTCATCGTGTTTCTTAAACAAACACTACGTGCTTTTCAACAACACAATTGGTGGCCACGTAATTTGTCTCTTACGCTAGGGATCAACTCTGCGTATGGTCCTTTGAACATTGAATGTTCAAAAGTTCTATACTATCGCGATTTTTACCATACAATGAGGTATCCTCACTTTTGCTTGAAGGATACTGGGGAGCAGCGTTTCATATGTTTCCAGAACCATGAGAAGGTTCACAGACTCATATTAACTCCCGTGCCAAGCCATGGGGAGCAATCATCGTACTACCTCTCGTATGGGGGAGCTTACCACAATTGATCCGCTTGTGGTGATGTACCTTACCTCTTACCTGACGTCGAAACATCATTACATAATATAATAATACATATGTTAGCTTCGCCACCTTAAGTAACTAATACTATAATAGACCTTATATAGGCATAGTGACTAATCCTCACTCGACTACTTCTAAGTTTTCAAAAATAGGCTCTTTTCGAGTATGCTATTCCCAATGCAGATCCGATACTAGACTGTGAGGACAGCGGTACCGACATTTCAGGAATCATATTGGGTGGTGCCATGCGATGTGACACCCAACAACACACATGAAAAGACATAGAAAAGATACAAAGTTTTCATTTCATAATAAGATATTGTTTACAACATAGTGTACAACAGCGGTACACACGCAGCGGAAAAGTACATACTCACACTCTCAACCTATCTAGGCACAAGTGAAATTGTCCATGCCTGCGGACACTTCTCACTAGAAATAATAAACATGGCAGCAGCATGATGTCATGTGAGAGATACATCTCGATAGTTCGAGGTCTCACGAACATCCCATAACGGCAACAATAAACGTAAATCTGCAAACCACATATAAAGCAACAGTAAGCATGATTGCTCAGCAAGACTTCACTTTCTACACTAAACATGGAACTCTACATGCTTGAGACTAATAATATATGGATGATGAATTTGCATAAAGGATTTGCCTATTAGTACACCCTTATTTCAGTTTAAGAGTAGCAAAAGATATTCCATGGGCATGGGACATCATGAACTCTACAATCAAACAAGAGACGCTTCGTCTATGATGTTATATGCCCAAAGTTGCATAAGCTGCATGCAAGTTAAATGTTTGGAAATGGTAAATTTAATTGTGCTACTTGTAATCCATACAAGTTGCAATACAATAATAATCATTGCAGCATATTCATAATATTTCAACTACTTTTTATTACTACGTCACGATGCAATAAACAAGTATGGGCAATCCATAACCGCGAGCTACGGTGATTCGAATCAATAACATCCTGATAGTATGACGCATATGTAAAAGCTCACATTTGAGAAGAATGAGAAATTGCCAAAATACAAACATAAAAATCTTTTAGGTTCAATTGAAAAGTGAAACTTAAATGAATTATAGTAGTTGATAAATGATTCCAAGAAATGGGACTCTCAAAACTTTAAACATAGTTTAGCAAAATGATTAGTGTATGAATGAAATGAAATTAAATAAAATAAGTCCCAAGGAGGTCAATTCAAAAGTGAAAGTTAAGTCAAATTTAAACTTAATTCAAAATGTCAAATGCAATGCTAAGATAAAAAATGTGAATGCTGCATCAAATTGATTCAAAACAAAAACTTGACTGCACCAAAATGTTATTAATGATTAATTAAGTGGTCCTACAAGATTCCATAATTTTTGGTGGTTATAAGAGGTGTTTATATAGAGGTTTAACTCAATTTTTAAATTTGAAATCAAACTAAACTGGTCAAAATTCAAATCCAACTTCACGAATGTGTCCCTCATATATAAAAATCAATCTCTGCAAAACTTTACCATTTTAGGTGTCCATCTGTTATTTTAAATGAATTTTGAAAGCATCAGCTGAGGATAGGTGCAAGGTTGGGACCCACCTGCCAGTGGGCCCCACACGTCAGTTACTGAGGTCCTCCCTGCTTTCTTCTTTCTTCCACCATGTGCCACGGACGGCATGCAACCGCTGCTCCTCGATAGATTTCTCACGAAGGAAACCAGCTGCCCTCTCGCTTCTATCTTTTCCCCTCTGTTTGCTTTTATCGCAAGGAAGCAAAACCAGTGCCCTGCTCGTTCCTCCCTGCTGTTACGTGCCCTTTATGTCCACCACCATGGCCGCTGCCCTGCGTTGAGCCATGCTCTGCTGCTAGCGAGTCCTACCAGAGGCCAAGCATCCGAGTGCGAGTCTCCGTCCTCCCCAACCCGTGTCCTGCTTGTTTGCCTCAACGTGCATCCAGAACAGAGGAAGAATTCATCTCTTTTGCTGCTGCTCTATCGGCTACACGTTGAACAGCTCGTTTTCTCTGCCTTACACCTCAGCCGTGTGTGCCTTCAGCTTCGCACAAGGTTTCTCTACACGTTGAGATTCTTCAGTGATGACTTAGGTTGTTAACCCTGACTGTTGCTGAAACACAGTCCCTTGTCGACCACCTATTGAAACCTAATGAAGTAGATGTTAGATACTTGCTCTTTGAAGGTTATTCTCTTTGCCACTTCTTAGGGTAATCCATCTCACCTATTGAAAGCTAGACATAGTAGATTAAAAACACTTCGATATGAGAAACCTGAACTTTTGCTTATATATACATCGCAATTTCCTTCTTCTAAGTGGTGGTTAGAAGATTTCAGGGATCTTCTTGCTAACACTCTAATTTTGAGACCATCGAACTTGGTCGATTCATGGAAGTACCATGTCTTATTCGCCATCTTTCATGACCTAGTTACCCAATCCTTGTGTATCTAGGATTTTTCTCTCTAAAATCAGCACCTTCAATGCAGGAGCAGACCTACAGGGTATGTCGGGGGCCCAGACACTTTATTTAAGTAGTGCTTATCGGTTACCAACTCTGGAGATTAAGGGTGGTGATTAATTAATTGATGTGTATGGGATGAGATCCAGACTCCGGAACTGAGTAAAATCTGCCGCCGAAGCCTTTCACAATAAGAACTACGTCTCGCCCCACACGCTAGTAGGCCCGGTACCAGACCCCACACGGCAGACATCTACCTCGATCTAGGGTCTAGGCGTCTCACGGTCACGTGTGCTGCTGCGGTGGTGCACGGAACGAGCCACGCACTGCGTTGAGAAGTCAAGATGTGGACCGACGGTAGCCACGGCGAGCTGGCGAGGTGGTTTGCTACGTCGTCTGATACCTCGACGCCGATTGAATGCCCGAACAAATCACACGATCTCGTTCGATTAGAGATTACAGTGTGTTGACGACTCAACATTTTCTTTCACCACGTGGGTCTGCGTACGTTTTTTATATGATTAGATAAATTGCTTGTGTTTTTTCTTTCCGTGCAATCTTATCAAATTATTTATGATTGTCGTATTTACGTAAAAAAATGTTTGTTTACATGAAAATAAAATTAAGAAATAAGTGGAGTGATAGTCTTTTGGATGATTTTTGGGTCATATTCATTGAGCAGAGTATCTTCTTCCAAGTAGATGAAGATGATATAGTGAATACATTCATGTCATTCAGAAAGTGGCGGCTAAAAAAATCGAACAAGTAGTATTGTAAGTTTATCTCATAACTGAATTTATATTGTAATTATTCACTACAATATTTGTCATATTATTTACTTTTTTAATACCGAATTGTGATACAAGGTTAAGAGTTATTTACTGGATTGATAAATAGTTCTATGAAATCACTTGAAATTTTTTTTGGCATACCCTGTAGTAAAATCCTGAGTCTGCCACTCCTTCAATGGCAAGACCATCCAGAGGAGTCAGAGCAAGCTCAGGGGAGACCGTCCAAATGGATTGACACCAAATGGATTGACATCACTCCTTCAATGTCAAGACCATCCAAATGGATTGACACCAGATCCAGAGGAGGCAGAGCAAGCTCAGAGAGAAGGATGCATGGGAACCGAGATGGTTACGGAGGCCCGAGTCGGTACCGTGGGAGGGAGTGAGTTTCCTCTCCTCCCCCAACAAGACACCATGACCCACCAGACATGAAGCGGGAGCCAAGGAGATTATGAGTAGAAAAACAGGGTGGTGGTGTCGACGAGCCTAACGATCTCAGGGGAGACCGTCTAGTTGAGACTGACCACCTGCAGGTGCAAGAACTATTGGCTGAACCCTCGGATGCTATTCTGATTGTCCCCACAGCCATGTCCTTTGAGAATGACTTGGAAAAGTCTGTCCAGGCTGGCCCAGATTTCACCCCAGATTTTCAATCGGAGGCCATAGTGCTTATTTCAGAAGATCACCCTGCCTGGAAAGCGCCAACTGGTGTCCCACCACAAGTATCTGAACAGCCTGAACCCAACCTGAGTCCGTCAGCCAGCAGGAGATTTCTAGCGACTCCAATAGTTAGTGGTCTGGATCGAGTGATTTCAATGGACACTAATGACTCACCTGGAACACAGGAAAACCGTGAACAGATAGACCCAGTGGTGCAGAATGATCTTCCCGAGCAGCAAGGCATGGATAACCTGAATCAGCAGCTTGATGCTGCACTCACACAGCTGACAACAGCAATCACTAATCCCATGGAGAAAGCTATCCTGGAGAACCCGGCTCGCAAGAAGTTAAAGAGGAAGATAGAGAGACCTTCTGCAGAGGAGCCCACCAGGACCAGTCCGAGGCTCAAAAGCAAGCTGACAGGGCAAAAGACACTGATCAAGATTGCGCAAGAGGTCCTGGCGAAGAAATGGGGTCTGCTAGAGCCGGAGAAAAGCTTGAATGACACCACCCTGCAGCAATACCTGGAAACATATAACAAACCACTATCTGAGCCGGCCCTCGAAGCCATATCAAAGCTCACAGAGGTGGCCCTACTCAAGAAGGAAAAGAAGAACAACAAGCAGACGAAGAAGGAAATGAAGATAGGAAGCGGTGAGGCGGCAGCGGCTGGTTCATCGGCGCCCGCGGTGAAGAATCTCGCTTAAAAGATCACTCACCCTCTCCAGTAGACCTTTTGTTCAGGATGTGTGTCTTAGCTATATTGCTCCTTATTTTGTCCTCATACGCTATGTCGAGCGGAAGCTGTCCCCCATGTACTGTCCTTGGTAGTTGCTACGTGCTAGCAGCCAGGACCTATTTGGCAAATGATGTATTTTGCGCCCTATACGTGACTTTATGTGTATCTGGAGATGGGGCCTAAGATATATGTGTTTCTGGGTTATCTTTCCCCTCGGTGTTCTCTTTGTCCATGACTTGTGGAGTTTCTATGTGATCCATGGCCAATCCGATTAACAATTACACCATCTTTTCCTGGAATGTAAGAGGCCTTAACAATCCAGCTCGACAACATGAGGTGAAGCAGGTGAACCAGCTTTACAAGCCTGAAATCGTCTGTCTCCAGGAAACTAAACTTGCTATCATTACTTCGGTCACTATCAATCACACCCTGGGAAATGAGTACAAGGATCATGTATGCTACCTGCCAGCTGAGGGAACTAGAGGAGGTATTCTTATTGCCTCAATGAACAGATTTAACAGAATAATAAACTCCCACTGCGCCTCCTACTCAATTTCGGCTACATTTGAAGATAGCAGAACTCAAACTCCTTGGACCTTGACAGGAGTATATGGGCCACAGGGAGACATGGAAAAACGCCTTTTCCTAAGAGAACTTGAAAATGCAAAGACAGTGGCCAAACAAGAGTGGGTTATAGTAGGAGACTTCAACCTAATCTATCAGGAACACGACAAAAATAATGGAAGACTAAATCGCAGGCTAATGAGACGTTTCAGGAGGACGCTGGATAGATTGGAAGTCAAGGAGATCCCCCTCCTTGGAAGAAAATTCACGTGGTCAAATGGACAGGCCGCCCCGACCATGACCAGAATTGACAGAGCCTTCAACTCTCTATCCTGGGAGGAAGTCTACTGCAACCCGGTGCTCCAGCCCCTATCTTTGGCATGCTCAGATCACTGCCCCCTGTTGCTTCAACCCCTAGAACACCACCACTTCCCTCCTATCTTCAGGTTTGAATCCTTCTGGATGAAAGCCGAGGGATTTACAGAGTGTGTGCAGAACACTTGGAATGAACCGGTAGCAAGCTCCTGCACCCCTATGCTAAAATTGCATATAAAGCTCAGCAGAACGATGACAGCACTCAAGCGCTGGGCCAAGACAATTGTCCCGCAAGGGAAGCAAGCTGCCTGCATATGTCGAGAGGTAGTCCAGCACCTTGACTCAGCCAAGGAAAGCAGAAACCTTACTCCACCAGAATGGGAAATGCGACAGACGCTCAAGTTGAGATTGTTGGGATTGGCTGCAATTGAAAAATCGAGAGCCCGCCAGAAATCACGTATAACTTGGCTGAAAAAAAGGGATGCCAACACAAAATATTTCCACGCCATGGCTAACGGTCGGAAAAAAACCAACTTCATCCATCAGCTCCAAGATGAATCAGGTCACAGATATGATCATGAGGGGAAGGAACAACTGATATACGATCACTTTCAAAGGCATCTGGGCAAGGACACCCCCCGAAAGTTTTCCTTAACCTTCAGCAGCTAGGATGGAATCTTGTCCCCCTTACTAATCTAGATATCCTATTTTCAGAGCAAGAGATCTTGGAAGTGATTAAAACTGCCCCGAAAGAGAAGGCTTCAGGGCCTGATGGTTTTATCGGCTCCTTCTTCTTAGCATGCTGGGAGATAATTAAGGGGGATTTGATGAACGCCATTGCACAATTTTACAATTTCAATGCCCAACATCTACATCTCCTGAACCAGGCTTATGTTGTGCTCATTCCAAAACACCAGGAGGCGCTGAACATAACTGACTTCTGCCCAATTAGCCTTATGCACAGTGTTTCGAAGCTAATCTCCAAACTGATGGCTAGTATACTTCAACCCTTCTTGGACAAGCTGATTTTGATAAACCAGAGCGCATTCACTAAAAACAGAAGCATACATGAAAATTTTGTATATGTCCAGGAACTCATACGGGATCTGCACACACACAAATCCCCTCCTCTGTTTCTGAAGTTAGATATCTCTAAGGCCTTCGATACGGTCAGCTGGCCTTATCTCTTAGAGATCTTGACCTATCTTGGCTTTAGCACTCGGTGGAGAAACTGGATACATCAACCACTTGCTTCTTACTGAATGGGTCCCCGGGTATGAAGATCCAACATGCTAGAGGAGTTCCGCAAGGTGATCCTCTCTCCCCGATGCTTTTTCTATTGACAATGGAACCATTACACAAAATGTTTAAGTATGCGCAGCAAATTGGACTGTTGCGAATGGTGCATAAGAACCAGGAAAACCTTAAAATATCTTTATATGCGGATGATGCGGCAATCTTCATCAAACCTCACAATCATGATTTTGTGATCACTAAACACATCCTGGAAATCTTTGGTGGAGTCTCTGGCCTGATAACAAATCTAGAGAAAACAAAAATATTCCCCATCTGCTGCCAAGAGATCAACTTGGAAAGTATTCTAGCCTCTCTGCAAAATGTTGACTCCCTCCCAACGACTTACCTTGGCCTACCCCTACATCTCTCCAGGCTGAGCAAAGATTCAGTACAACTGATCATCCAGAAAGTCAATAACAGAATCCCGGGATGGAAAAAAGGCTTACTCTCTTATGCAGGACAGGAGACCCTAATCAAGTATGTGCTCTTGGCGATCCCGACATACTTTCTCACGGTATTTAAAATACCAAAATGGGCGACACAAATGATTGATCGCATCCGAAGAAACTTCCTCTGGAAGGGACCGGAGACACAGCAAACCCCAGCTTGCAGATGTCTAGTGAAATGGGAAAAATGCACACTGCCAAAGAAACTAGGTGGACTTGGAATAAAGGACCTAGGAAAGTTTAACAGAGCCCTCCGATTGAGGTGGCTATGACTACAGTGGGACGAGCAGAATAGGCCATGAAAAACCCTGTTAAAGATTGGGGATAAGACAGAGAGGAGCTATTCTTCATGTCTAGAGAAATCACAGTCAGGAATGGAGCTGATACACCTTTCTGGGAGGCTCGCTGGCTGCGAGGGTCAGCACCGAGAAGCTTGGCCCCAAACCTGTATAGACAATCAAGATACAAAACAAGATCGGTCCAAAAAGAGCTCAGCGACTTCAACTGGATTAGAAACATGAAAAACTGCAACACTGAAACTTTACTGGACGAACTGATTCTCCTCTTCTCCCTCTTGACTGAAGTGCAGCTCAGCGAAGGAAAAGATACTATTAGATGGCGTTGGACGAGCAACGGGATGTTCACTGTCAAATCTGCATATGAGATACAATTTGTTGGTGTTATTTCACAGCCGCTCACCCGGATCATCTGGCATGCAGATGCTGAATCTATGTCCAAATTCTTTGTTTGGCTAGCCTGGCAACACCGAGCACCGACGGCAGATAACTTGAACAAGAAAGGTATCCAGGCTGATCCGCGTTGTCCTTTATGCCTAGGCAGCCAAGAGAATATTGATCATTTGCTTCTCGGCTGCAACTATACGAGGAAAGCTTGGGATGAAATATGCAGGAAACTCCTCATCCAACACTCTGCATCACAACCACTACAGGAAACGCGATCATTTGCGACGGCTGCATTTATTTGCGACGGCTTGTCGTCCGCCGTCGCAAATAACCTATTAATTGCGACGGCCAACCCTAGGGCCGTCGTAAATAACCACTTATTTGCGACGGCCAACC
This sequence comes from Tuctoria greenei, assembly GCA_036927565.1. Taxonomy (NCBI): domain Eukaryota; kingdom Viridiplantae; phylum Streptophyta; class Magnoliopsida; order Poales; family Poaceae; genus Tuctoria; species Tuctoria greenei. The sequence goes on from JAYESD010000006.1 coordinate 62,323,403, forward strand.
CTAGCGCCGTCGCAAATAAGGAGACCGTCGACGGCTCAAAAAATATCGTCGCAAATAAACGTAATTGCGACGGTCGTGGACTGAGGCCGTCGCAATTAAGGAAGCTGTCGCAAATAAGGGCTTCTATCTACCGCCCCCGACCCCGACGGCTCATTCACCACAGCCGCCTGCCTCGCCCCCGCCGCACTGCCGCGACCCCGCTGTCGGCCCGCCGTCGCTGCCCCGCCGCCCCCGCTCCCGCTGCCGGCCTGCCGCCGCCCCGCCCCCGCGGCGCCGCCCCGACCCCGAGCCGCGCCCTCGCCCCGCGCGCCACCCCGACCCCGAGCCGCCTCCGCCGCCGTCCCGCCGCCGCCGCCCCCGCTCCAGATGCCAGCCTGCTGCCTCCCCGCCCCCCCCCCCCCCCCCCCCCCCGCACGCCACTCCGACCCTGAGCCGCCTCACGCCGCCGACCCGCCTTCACCGCCCCACCACCGCCTGCCCCGCCCCTGCAGCGCCGCCCCTCCGGCCGCCGGCCCGCTGTGCCACCGGCTCCGTGCCCTAGCCTCGGACAGCAGCGTCGCCGTCCCTCCGACACCGCCGGCCGCCGACCTCCTCCAACGCCGTCTTCTCCAACGCCGCCGTCCCTCAATGCCTCCGCCGACTAGGTATGGGAATGCGTTTGAATGATGGAATGTGACGATGATGCAATGTTTAGATGATGGATGTTTGATGCAATAGTTAAATTTTCAAGTTTTGTTTGGTAATGCATGATGGACGTTTGAATGATGGAATGATTAGATGATGCAATGTGGTAATGTTTAGATGATTCTACTTTATTGCTAGTTATGTTTAGATGATGTAATGTTTTAAATTGTGTGTGCTCATTTACGTGTTCATATATGATCATACATTGCTAGTTATGTTTAGATGATCCTGCTTCATTGCTACTTCATTGCCAATGATCATACACATGCTCATATAACATATTGTCTATTGTTTGATATTTATTTTTTTATTGGTGCTTATTGTTTATTGATATTTAATCTTTTTGAGTGAATACTTAATATATGTAAATAAAGGGGTTTTGGTCCGGCTCGGACCAACCCGGAAGGGCACGACACACAATAAGTGTGATCGTATCGTATACACCATAGTAGTGATACCGTATGCGTCAAGGTGACATGGAAGCATGGAAGCGAATGGGTTGGTCAGGACGTCAATGACCCGCGATTGCGTGGACGGTTGAAATGGATGTGGAATTGTCATCTAAGAGCAACTTTCCTCTCACTCTTTCTCTAGTTCTTTCCTCTCTCTTAAATGACTTCAAAATGAAAATGAGCAACGTAACCTATAGCAATGTATTACCCGTTTTGGATCGGCACTTCTCACATGCCATTGGCATGTGAGACGTGCAGGTTCGGAATTGTCCCTTTTTGGACAGCCTCGGAGTGACCGAGGGGGCGTGGCTTGTGACGAGACACGGGTCAGGATTTGGACTAGATTTTGGTGGCGTAACCCTGTTGTTCTCTGCTGCACCATTTTTGGGCGTGCAGTGGAGAACAGCGGGGTTATGCTGCCGAAATTTTGTTCGAATCCAGATCACGCGTCTCGTCATGAGCACGCTCCGCTCGGTCACCCTTGGGTGGGTTTAGGATCTATCTGCCTAGGTTGTAGGGCCGTGACATAACACAACAATACATTAACGACAATTTCTTTCGCGTTAAACTGCAGAGCCAAACATGGGTGAAGACCGCAGTTGGATGTATACTGGCTGGAAGAGCAGAACTGGTGGTCACTCCAATGAGTGGTTTATCAAGTTAGATCAATTTTTGGATCGAGCATTTTCGTTGTCAACTGAAGATATGGTGCGGTGCCCCTGTAAAAAATGCCGGAACACCAAGTTTTTGAGAAGATTGGAGCTTTCATTTCACTTATGTCGAAACGGTTTCACTCCACATTATAAAGTGTGGACCTTTCACGGCGAGACTAATTCTCGAGTCATAGCCGAAGTGGATGAGGATGATGATATAACAGAGGTTGATAGGATGGATGAGATGCTAGAAGCTCTGGAAGTGGAGGATCCTCTTACAAATGAGGCAGAGAAGTTCTTCGAGGAGCTGAAGAAATCACAAGAGCCGTTGCATGAACACACGGCTGTGACCATACTTTCTTTCTTGACCAGATTTATGGCAATTAAGTCCAAGTACTTTTTTCCATCAACTGCTATAATGATCTCATGAAATTGATCTGCGATATCCTTCCACAACCTCACAAAGCGCCACCAGATATGTATCAGTCAAAGATCAAGATATCTGGTCTCGGTATGAAGTATGAGAAAATCGATGTGTGCCCATACAACTGCATGCTATTCTGGAAAGAGCACGCCAATGAGAAGATGTGCTTGAAATTTGGTAAATCGAGGTATGTCGAAGTTCTTAATGACGATGGCGATAATGTGAGGACAGATGTCGCACATAAGCAGCTTCATTACTTGCCTGTGACACCTCGGTTGATGCGGTACAATGTGGACGAAACACCCCCTCTAAGTGACCTTTCCATTTTACAAACGAGAGGCGCCACCGTTGGTAGCTACGCGACCTATGTGCTATCCAAACATAAAAGGACTGTTGCTTTACTCTACATGTACGCAAATATAGAAGGCATGCAAGAATACTTCGAGTAAGTGTTTCTCCTACGTATATGCTAATTGATATATTTTGCTACACATGTACTCTAAAAGATGTTTTTTCATGTTCAGCGAGTTCCACAGACAATATTGGCCACATAGGCATCAACCTACGGCCAAACAAGTAGAAGCGATGCGAAAGGAAGGAATAAATGGGGGGCTAAGTTTTCTATCCTGGTTTCGAGAATATGTAATGTTCTCTCATCTTCTATGTATTATAAATTAGTATTATTAAAGAAGTATTATTTTAACTCACGATCATTTATGACAGTGTCGGACTCACAATGTCCATGAAGATTTGCGGCAGCTATCTTATGGATTGGTGAATGTTAGAAGCTATGGTCGATATGACATAAATGGCTTCTGATTCCGTACAACTCATTTTGAAGCTCATCGTCCTCTCACGGCAACATCAAATTCCGGTGTCGTGACGAGAGCAATGGACACTCAAGGGAATTTAACCGATTATTATGGGATCACTACAACGCTGCCAAGGCGCTTCGACAAGCTTTGTCGAACACCCGCATTCAACTTGTTAATGAGCACTTGAAGGCGAACCAGCAGCCCGTGCTACACTTCCGGCAAGCGAGCAAGATACACCTGACGGAGGAGGAGTACGTGCAGGTACGTGGAGTGTAGTAAGTATTTTTTTTTTGATAATTTTCCTCGATGATATTTTTAACGACTTCCAACTATGTGCAGGGCCACGTGAGCTGGTTGCAGGGTCGGACTGATGCATTTTGGGCCCTTTGTCGCTACTGGGCTAGCGATGAGTTTAAAGCTAAGTCTGAGAAGGCTCGAGACTACAGAGGGGTCGAGGGGAAGAGCAGGCACGGGCAAGATAACCACTTGCGTTTAGCTAAACGCATGGTAAGTGTGTGTAACTTATGTTTATATATTCATAATATATTGTTCGTACTAACACGTATTGACAGGAGCGCGAGACAGGGGTGCCGCCCACCCCTGCTGAGGTCTGGAAGAGAGGTCACAGGGACCCTTCTCAGCCGACGGGGTGCAGTCAGGCTGCAGCCGAGCGGTTGGTAAGTTTAGAAATCATTCATATATAGATTGTTGAACTTACACGGTTTTCTTGTTTTGCAGGCTAAGTACGGGGAGGAGGCTAGGAAGATACACGGCGAGGATTTCGATTGGGAACGTCAATCAATCGATCCTCAAGCCACGTATGCAAGCGGTGGTGGAAAAGCACACGGAAGGTGAGTTTACAAGTCATTTTATCTTTTTCAATTCAAAGTATTCAAGATATTTTAATTTCATATTACGGCTCGCCATATTCGACGGAGTTGTCGACTCGAGGGCGGGGAGACCTGCGAGAGGCAGCTCCACGCAGGCTTCGTCGGTGGGCACGGTAGGTCGCCGCGTATTGCAGAGAGACATTGAGATGCAGTCCCTCCGAGAAACTGTAGAAGAAAACCAAAGGCGACATGAGGAGGAAAGGAGGGAGGCGGAACGCCAAAGGATCACGATGGAGGCCACGATCCAAACCCAGGCAACCTGGATGGCGCAGATGCGGGAAGCAATGGAGGTAACAAAATAAAAACTAAAGTTCTCATTAATTCAGCGTAAATGACTTACTAATAGGTAGCATTTAATGTTTGCAATGACAGGCCATGGCTCGGGCGCAAGGTCTGGGAATCCAGCTACCGGTACTACCATCGGTCCTTCCAGGCGATCCTTCTTCAGCGGGTTAGGTAAGTTTCTATATAATCCTTCTTCTCCAGTGTAATAAGATTGAGATAGATGAAAGAGAGAGATAGTTAGATAGAAGAAAGATAGAGATAGAAGAAAGAGAGACAGAAGAAAGAGTGAAAGATAGTTAGATAGAGTAGGATGGGAATGAAGAGAGAGTAAGATGTAGATGGAGATAGAGAGAGGGGAAGATAGAGGGAGGGAGATGTAGATGGAGATAGAGGGAGGAAGATAGAGGGAAAAGGATAGCAATCGAGAGATAGAGTGAGAGAGAAAGATAGAGTGAGAGACAAAGAGAGAAATGAAAAGAGAGAGGAAGAGAGGGGGATCTAGATGAAGATAGAGGGAGAGGAAGGGAGGGAGAGAGATGTTGATGCATTTATATTCTAACTCTAAGTTTCATTAATTGCAGGGATCCGCGACGGCTGCACAAACGCCATCATCGTCGCTATCGCCGCCTGGAATGAGGCGCGACGACGACTTCGACTTCGGAGGTCAGATAGGCGAGTGAGCCCTTTTGTTTGCTTTGTTGATGACGATGTGAGATGTATCGGAACTTATTAGTTTGTGATTATGATGATGTTTGTGTGTGTATATATTGTGTGTATTGTATCTGTTCTGTGATTCTGGCCATCGAGTCGGGTAGTATTTTCTGTGTTTTAAAAAAATAAAAAACCTTATTTGCGACAGCTTTTTATACAGTATCGTCGCAAATAAAGTTACAAGTTGTCGCAATTAAGCCACTACTATTTGCGACGGCCTGGCCGTCGCAAATAAGGTTTAATTGCGACGGCCTGGCCGTTGCAAATAGCGGCGTGGGTCCCGAAGGAGGACACGTGGGCCCTGTCCACTGAACTTATTTGCGACGGCCCGGCCGTCCCAAATAGAGGCACTTAATTGCGACAGCCTGGCCATCGCAAATAAGCTTTAATTGCGATGGCCGGGCCGTCGCAAATAATGTTGCAGGGCCCACCGGCCCGCGGCAATAACTTGTGACGGCCACTCCTAGCCGTCGCAATTAAGCTTATTTGCGACGGTGGCCGTCGCAAATAAGCTTAATTGCGATGACTTATTTGCGACGGCCAAAAACCATCGCAAATAAGGAAAGCCATCGCAAATAGCTTATTTGCGACGACATTTGGCTTAGACCGTCGCAAATCGTCGGGATTCCTGTAGTGAACTTCTGGGAACTCCACAAGTCATACATTGCTTGAAGCTGATCGCGCGGTCTTACCCCCCTCACTACCGCAAAAAGATCGCAGGATATGTGTTCAACCTCTGGTGGCATATATGGAAAGAGAGAAACAGACGGGTTTTCGACCAAACATTCAGCTCCTACATTCAGGTGGCTCAAAGGACCTCCTCGACATCCACTCATCGACTCTACTTGTACTGCATGATGTAAAAACTAACTAGCTCGCTGGTACCGCCCGCTGGGAATGCCCGGTCGGCGGCCTGGTCTTTGGACTGGGTTAGAATCATGTATCTTAGGATGTAATATTATTTTCTAATCTTCTTAATGAGAGGCAGCACTCCTGCCATTTAATTTTCAAAAAAAAAATGGCAAGACCATCCTCTGTAAGTATACCGCATTCTGACCGTCCGCAGTGTTGTTGCTGTAAAAATTACTGGATAGCGTAAATTTAAAGTAAATGCTGTAAAAGTAGAATAAGAATAGTGTATATAGTAGTGTATAGAGTAACGAGTGCGGATAGTCTCACGAGCAATTGCCTTTGCTGTATTTATGTTGTCTCCTGTAACCATCCGAACAGCAATGCCAGCCGACCGGCAGGTTGCTATGGATTCTATTATACCTAGACGCACAGGATCCTTGATACCAACAATACCAATGCACGTGTATCAATGCAGTGGTATTTCCTCATCGATGGAAAAACAACCATCCATTTCCCGATAAGCAAGGCAGAGTGTCCTAAGTGCTTCGTTAGAAAAGGTTTCGATGATATCAATAAATTTGTTTGTAGTTGTTTTATCAAGGGCAAAAAGTTACCTCTGGTTTATAACAGGCAGCCAGAACCACTTCCGATGCACCCTTACAGTGTGCATGGGTATCCTCTCCCAGGAAGTTCAAGAATGACGCTCATCCTCTTTTTTGACGAATTAAAAGGTTCCACTTTAACAATCTTAGTTTCTTCACGTTTTTCTTTAAAGTTTCCATCTATTGACAAGGAAAAATCCAATAAAGCAGTCGTAAAAAAAATATGGATATTGTATGCATATCCAAGGCTGTGCATACCGTTTCAGATTTGTGAAATACGTCTACATGAACGGACGGATGAAGCAGTTGCATTGGTAAAGTTGTTGCCTTGTGATCATGAGGTCACGGGTTCAAGTCCTGGAAACAGCCTCTTACAGAAATGTAGGGAAAGACTGCGTACAAAAGACCCAAATGGGTCGGACCCTTCCCCGGACCCTGCGTAAGCGGGAGCTACATGCATCGGGCTGCCCTTTTTTTTGAAGTGCTTTGAGATTGGTAAAAGATGATGTGGCTGTCAATCTAAATGGGTATGCACCAGTGTTTTGGTGCATACCGTATGCAGAAAATTCGGTTTGGCCTCACTCGGAGTCCCAAGTATTTGAGATGTCCCTCTTGGTTAACTACCACTTCACCAACAGTGTTGTTAAAAATGGATTATAGAAGGATTTCCAAAACAACCCATGGGAGTTTAGAAGAAATATTACAAGGTGCTGATGGATTGTCCACTCCTATGGTGTTCCCACAGACACGTGCCTTCACGAAAGACATGCGATTGGTTGTTAGTGTTCCTGTCTTATCACTACAAATGACTGTGGCAGAGCCCTTTCACTACAGGAAACGCGATCATTTGCGAAGGCTAAGCTTATTTGCGACGGTCTGCCGTCGCAAATAAATTAAATTTTGACGGCATGTCTCTGGCCGTCGCAAATAAACACTAATTTGCGACGGCTGTCGACGAATCCGTTGCAAATAAAACTTAGTTGCGACGGCCAACCCTAGGGCCGTCGCAAATAAAATAGCCATCGCAAATAAAAACGTATTTGCGAGGACTGCAAAAAGTACCGTTGCAAATAATATTAATTGCAACGGCCGTAAGTTAAGGCTGTCGCAATTAACGATGCCGTCGCAAATAAGGGCTAATATCGGCCCCATCGGCCTCATTCTATTCCACCGCCCCCAAACACGCCCGCTGCCGCCCTGGCGCACCCCCGCCGCCCCCGCCCCCGTCGCGCCCCCCACGCCTGACGCCACCCTGCCGCGCCCCCGCCGCCGGCCCGCCCCCCCCCCCCCCCCCCGGCTCCTGCCGCGCCCTCACCGCCCCCAGCCCCGCCGCGGCCCCGCTGCCCCGCCCCCGCGGTCCCTGCCGATGCCGCGCGCCGCACCCTGTCGCCCTGTGCCGCAACCGATAGCAGTAAGCTCTATTCCGGTCCGTTAATTTTCTAAATGTCTGTATTTGAGAGGTTCACCTCAGTAATTTTTTTGCAGCTGCCGCAACCTCGAGTCTTACCATTGCAGGAGGCAGGAATAGTGGGAAGCTCAAGTAAGTCTTAATAGATGAGGTATTTCTTCCAACCACGGTACTATTACTGATACTTTCTGAAAACTAAATATCCTGAGTACCTTCATTCATGTATGATGTGTGATTACTATAATGTTAGTATGTTGCTATAGTGTAAGCTGCTATCATGTTCAATTCTCATAATGCAAGTAGTTTCACATGTTCACTTATGATTTCGGTGTAGCACATGTATTTGGGGTGAATGATCGAGTGATGTAATAGATCATAATGCATGCTTTGAGGCAGCTGGGGTGAATGGAGACAATTCTGTTGATACTAATGCTTTAACTAGCTGGACTATGTTTTAGTTTCTAGGCACTCTCTGTTTCGGCCTTTCCCTTTATGGAACCACTTTCTACCTTCAAGGTAGCTTCTTTTTGTTTATGTTCTTGAACTATTTTTGAGTCCATCACAGAAATAAAATCTCTTTGGAGGACTACCCATAATTTCCATACAAAACAAAAAACAGGGAGAAACAAAGTCTAAGCTCAAAATTATGTGTTCTCATAATATTTGTTTACAGGGAAACAATATCAAACAGAATGTTCATGCTTTCGGAATTAATACTATGTCCATCCCAAATTATTTGTTTTGATTATAAATTCAGTTGGGGGCTGGTGCTTAAGGAATGTCCAGACCCTATAAGCTTTAGATTTCCTAGCTTTGTTTAGTTATGCAGTGAACTTACCAAAGATCATACACGTGCTCATATAACATATTGTCTGTTGTTTGATATTTATTTTTTATTGGTGCTTATTGTTTATTGATATTTAATGTTTTTGAGTGACTACTTAATATATGTAAATAAAGGGGTTTTGGGCCGGCTCGCACCAACCCGAAAGGGCACAACACACTGTAAGTGCGATCGTGCCGTGTAGACCATTGTAGTGGTACCGTATGCGTCAAGGCGACACGGAAGCGGACAGGTTGGTAAGGATGTCAATGACCCGCGATTGCGTGGACGATGGAAATGGATGTGGAACTGTCATCTAAGACCAATTTTCCTCTCACTCTTTCTCTAGTTCTTTCCTCTCTCTTAAATGACTTCAAAATGAAAATGAAAAACGTAACCTATAGCAATGTATTACCCGTTTTGGATCGGCACTTCTCACATGCCATTGGCATGTGAGACGTGCAGGTTCAGAATTGTCCCTTTTTGGACAGTCTGGCAGTGACCGAGGAGGCGTGGCTTGTGACGAGACGCGGGTCCGGATTTGGACGATATTTCAATGGCATAACCCTGTTGTTCTCTACTGCACTATTTTTGGGCGTGCAATGAGAACAGCAGGGTTATGCTGTCGAAATTTCTTTCAAATCCAGATCACGCGTCTCGTTATGAGCACGCTCCGCTCGGTGACTCTTTGGTGGGTGTATGATCTATCTTCCTAGGTTGTAAGGTCGTGACATAACATAACAATGAAACTAATAATGATTTGTCTGCTTTAAAGATATACTCTGAAAAATGGCTGAAGACCGTACTTGGATGTACACTGGTTGGATAAAGGATGGGAGCCACTCGGAGGAGTGGTTCACCAAGACAGATGCTTTCATAGAACGAACTTTCTCATTGTCAAAAAACAGTAAGGTGCGGTGCCCATGCAACAAATGTCAGAATGCGAAGTGTTTTGGCAAAGTGACATTGACGTTTTACTTGTGTCGAAACGGTTTCATGCAGCATTATGGGGTGTGTAACTTTCACGGTGAGATAGCTTCTCAAGTCGTACAAGATCGAGATGAGGATGACAACACAGGGGTCAATAGGATGGATGAGATACGTATATCGACTATAACTCTATAGTTATGACCCTTTTACTTGAAGAACTGCACCAGATTGGGGGTGTAGTGTTAAATAAGCGGTGTTATACTGTCGAAATTTTAGGACTTATCATGTATACATTAATGATAATTTCTTCCGCTTTACACTGCAGAGTCTAACATGGGTGAAGATCGTAGTTGGATGTATACTGGCTGGAAGAGCAGAACTGGTGGTCACTCGGATGAGTGGTACATCAAGTTAGATAAATTTTTGGATCGAGCATTTTTGTTGTCAACAAAAAATATGGTGCGCCCATGCACAAAATGCCGGAACAACAAATTTTTGAGAAGATGGGAGCTTTCGTTTCATTTAGGTCGAAACGGTTTCACTCCACATTATGAAGTGTGGACCTTCCACGGCGAAACTAAATCTCGAGTCATAGCATAAGTGGATGAGGATGATGATACAACATAGGTTGATAGGATGGATGAGATGCTAGAAGCTCTTGAAGCAGAGGATCCTCTTACAAATGAGGCAGAGGAGTTCTTTGAGGAGCTGAAGAAATCACAAGAGCCATTGCATGAACACACGATTGTGACCGTACTTGCTTTCTTGACCAGATTTATGGCAATTAAGTCCAAGTACTTTTTTCCATCAACTTCTACAATGATCTCATGAAATTGATCTGTGATATCCTTCCACAACCTCACAAAGCGCCTCCAGATATGTATCAGCCAAAGATCAAGATATCTGGTCTCGTTATGAACTATGAGAAAATCAATGTGTGCCCAGACAACTGCATGATATTTGGAAAGAGCACGCCAATGAGAAGATGTGCTTGAAATGTGGTAAATCGAGGTATGTCAAAGTTGTTAATGACGATGGCGATAATGTGATAACATATGTCGCATATAAGCAACTTCGTTACTTGCCTGTGACACCTCGGTTGAAGCGATTGTTTCTTTCAAAAATAACCGCAAGACACATGAGATGGCACAAAGAAGGAAACGTGAGAACAAAGAATTCTTGATGCATCCATCTGACGGTGAAGCATGAAAGCGCTAGACCGTTTCGATCCAAATTTTTCTCGTAATGCGAGGAATGTTCGCATCGGAATAGCGACAGACGGATTCTCACCGTTCAGTACAAACTCTATGCCATGTCCCCTGGAAATAACTTGCGACGGCTAAAGTTAGCCGTTGCAAATAGGCTTATTTGCAACGGTGGTCGTCGCAAATAAACTTAATTGCGACGAATTATTTGCGATGGCCAAAAATCGTCGAAAATAAGAAAAGATGTCGCAAATAGCTTATTTGTGACGGTTTTGCCCTTATTTGCGATGGTTTTTCCCTTATTCACCATTCATAGGTCGCAAATAAGCCTATTTGCAACGGCTAACTTTAGCTGTCGCAAGTTATTTCCAGGGGACATGGCGTAGAGTTTGTACTGAACGGTGAGAATCCGGCTGTCGCTATTCCGATGCGAACATTCCTCGCATTACGAGAAAAATCTGGATCGAAACGGTCTAGCGCCTTCCATGCATCATCGTCAGATGGATGCGTCAAGAATTCTTTGTTCTCATGTTTCCTTCTTTGTGCCATCTCATGTGTCTTGCGGTTCTTTTTGAAAGAAACAATCGCTTCAACCGAGGTGTCACAGGCAAGTAACGAAGTTGCTTATGTGCGACATATGTTATCACATTATCGCCATCGTCATTAACAACTTCGACATACCGCGATTTACCACATTTCAAGCACATCTTCTCATTGGCATGCTATTTCCAAAATATCATGCAGTTGTCTAGGCACACATTGATTTTCTCATAGTTCATACTGGGACCAGATATCTTTGGCCGTCGCAAATCGTCGGGATTCCTGTAGTGTTTGTTTCACATACAGCTAACTGTCGGACCAGTGCCTTGTCGTTCATCATTTTCTTCATTGCAAAAGCAAGGCTCAATGTGACTGCTAAAGGCAATCCCTCAGGAACGGCGACAACAGTGATTGTAACTGCAATGGCAAAATGTCCAAATATCTCCAGTACATCATCCCCAGACCAACTTAAAAGAATTCCATCATGATATTTAGGACCAACTAACCCTTGCAACAGGACAAAAATGTTAAGAGGGTGAAAAATAAACCAATTTTTCCAAATGTATTTGTGACTGTTAGTAGAGAGGTAATGTCACGGAATTAGATGATTCTATTAGACCATAGAAGGTTACAATATATAGAGGGAAGACCCCTAGGGGTGACCGATGGCTAGGGGGAAACCCTAGGGGCACTAGCCCCTGTTGCCTTGGGCGGCAAGAAGCTCCTACGGGTTGTGCCTACCTCACACAGGAGGAGGCCCAACATACTAAGTAACCCAATAATCTAACACCTCCCGCAGTCACAACTCAGCCATCACAAATGTTGAGACTGTACTGAAACTCATTAAACAACAAGGAGGGGAGACCCTTTGTGAAGATGTCAGCGAACTACGATGTCGTTGGAACATGGAGGACGCGGACTTGACCAATGGCAACCTTCTATTGGGCAAAATGAAGATCAATCTTCACATGCTACGTGTGCTGATGTTGAACGGCGTTGGTGGAGAGGAACACAGTGTTGATGTTGTCGCAGTAGACGAGAGTGTAGCGTGATGGAAAAGTCTTGAGCTCATGCAGGAGCTAGTGCAACCAGGTAGCTTCAGCGACACCATTTGCGACAGCACAGTACTCAGCTTCGGCGCTGGAGCGGGAGACAACTATCTGATTTGTCTGATTCAGCAGCTTGATCTGAAGAATGCCTTCCTCCATGGAACCCTCACTGAGACTGTCTACTGCTGCCAGCCCATGGGTTTCGCCGATCCAGCTCACCCCGGCCTGGTTTGTCACTTGCGCAAGTCCTTATATGAGTTTAAGCAAGCACCCTGGGCTGGTACAGTCGTTTCGCCAGCTATCTGACCACACTGGGATTCATTGAAGCCAAGTCGGACACCTTGTTGTTCATCTTTTGGCATAGCTCAGAGACGGTATATCTTTTACTCTATGTTGATGATATCATTTTGACTGCATCCAGCACGGAGCTTCTGCATCGTACTATTTCTGCTCTTCAGCGTGAATTCGCCATGAAGGACCTTGGGTCTCTCCACCACTTCCTCGGCATCATCGTAGAGCGTCGCCCAGACGGGTTGTTCCTCCACCAGCGCACCTACACGCTGGACATCCTCAAGCGGGCAGTCATGGCAGACTGCAAGCCGTGTACGACTCTAGTCGACCTCCAAGCGAAGTTGGCTGATGACCTGGGGCCTCCGGTTGCAGATGTCTCTAGTTTTCGGAGCATTGCAGAAGCCCTCCAGTACCTGACGTTTACACGGCCCGACATTGTATATGTTGTACAGTAGATCTGCTTGCACATGCACAACCCTCAGGATCCCCACTTGACAGCCATGAAGTGGATCTTACGCTAGGCGTGACAGGCACCACTACACCCTTTCCTCTTGTAGGAGATTGCTGAGAGGAGGTGGTGTAGTGATACCTGGAGGGTGGGTTGCCGCGAACGTCGGATGTAGACTGTCGATACCCTGGGAACCGTATACCCCTTGAGATTACAAAGATCTCAAGGGAATGTCATCTACTTGATTTGAAGACCTTCGGAGGCCCACATGTCAGACATAACTGGACCTGCTTCTCCAACATGGTTAGTCCCAGGATCGCCACGTGTACTGTCAAATCGGAGCTACCGCCTACAAGGGGGAAGCTCTGTGCTATGTACCGAAATGGCACCCCATACCTAACCCCAGACCGAGGGAAGCTCCGGAACTGACACGTGTCAGGTAGCTCCGGACCTATCTGTTCCCCACAGTATGCTCCAGAGCTGCCACGTGTCCAACCGACGGATCTTCAGCCTCTAACCTTCGGAAGACTCCACAACGGCTCCGGATCTTCAAAGGGGAATCAAGGACTTCAAGACCCGATTAAGTGTCATTAATACTATATTAATGACACCCGATCGGACGACCTTAATTACCAGTAACGGTGCTGTCAAAGCCCGTAACTCGATCATTAAGAGCAATTAAACGTGTTGAATGTGTATCAATATTAGTAACCTCTGGGGCCACATGTCGGGCTAGGCTAACTTGTAATGGCCTGCCCTTGTACTATAAAAGGACAGGCCGACGATACATAGAGGAGACGTGCTCACTCTACACTCTCAACTTACGTTGAGCTCATACATCCAATACACCAACACACCCCGTGGAGTAGGGTATTACGCTCAGGCGGCTCGAACCACGTAAATCTTCGTGTCTCCTGTGCCACTTAACACCTCACCTTCTTGAATCTCTGCACGCCCATACCGAATCTCAAACTCCTCTAACACTTTAGTAGTGTCGGGAGATCTGCCGGATCAAAACCACCGACAGTTGGCGCGCCAGGAAGGGGCGCCTGAGATTTCAAGAATGGTGAACTCAGCCGTTGGATCATCCAATGGTCATCCCGCTGTTCAAGCTGTTGGGGGCAATCCCTCCAATATGCAACCACCAGCAGGAACCACGGTTCCAGCAGGAGTCACACTTCCACCACTGCCGCCTCCACCAGCAAATCAAGTTGGTCGGCGCGATGGTGCGTGCACCAGCGTCAATCGCTGCGTCGGCGAATCTTGACAACCCGGAACACGCGCTCCATGCAGCACGTGCTCTCCTTTAAAGCCCACCACCTCCGGCTGCATCCCAGGATGCCATGGAGCAGTGGAGGGCCGATGTGGAACATTTGGTTGCAGCAGCAGCCGACCGCATCAGCAACTAGGGTCCTCCTCCTTCAGGACGGGCCCCGTCGCAGCGACGGACCTTGTCTGGCAGACTTGGACCACACGTTTCCAACAGCAGGAGACGTGTTGACATCATTGCCCCCCGGGGCATGACACACTCACACGGTATCAAGTCTTTTAACTCATGACTTACGGGTGGAGCTTGATCGCCGATATCGCCAACAAGACGGCCGAGTCCATATTGAGCGTGCTCGTGAAAGACGAGAAGCTCAAGACATTCATGCTCCTGAAGGAGTAGGAGGAGGCTGTTCAGCCCTGGCCATGCATTTGTGTATGGTCAGGTGGCCACAAAAAGTTCGGCCTCACCTGCCGGAGAAGTTCAACGGGACCATTAATCCTGTCGAATTTCTTCACATTTACTCCACTGCTATCCTGGCAGCTGGAGGAAATGAGGCCGTAATGGCCAATTATTTTCCAGTGGCTTTAACTGGGACCGCCCGGTCCTGGTTTATGAGCCTTCCACCCAACTCCATCAACAGTTGGGAGGAGTTGTGCCGACAGTTCACCTCCAACTTCGGGATTTCATAAACCCGATCAGGCACCGAACTGGACCTTTTTGCAGTCGTGCAAAAAGGAGGAGAATCCCTGCGATCATTCATCCAGAGATTCTCTCAGGTATAAAACACTATCCCTTCTATCTCTAGCGCCTCTGTCATCATGGCATTTAGACAGGGTGTGCGGGATAAGAAGGTGCTGGAGAAACTGGCAATCAAGGAGATTACCAGTGTCACGGAACTCTTTAGCTTGGCCGACAAATGTGCCAGAGCTGCGGAGGGCCGTGAAATGCACTCCAAACCAACTCCAGAGGATCACAAGAAATCCTCCAAACAAGAAGCCGCTACCTCCGGGAGTGGCAAGAAGAAGAAAAAGACCAACGGCAAGAAGAAGCCATCGGCCAGTGCATCCAATGTTGCAGCTGCTGCAGCTCCGGGTGGCCGGGGGCCACACCCCGAGAAGCGACCTCGACCGTCTTCGGAAGACGGTGGCCAACCCAAGGTGTGGTGTCCAATTCACAAAACGGACAGCCACAGTTTGGAAGACTGCCGGAAGGTCCAAAACCTTGCCGAGCGCTACAACAAGCGCCGGGAATAAGCTCCTTTCCGACAGAGGGAAGGAAAAAAGTTGACGAAGCTCCGGTTGAAGAGGAGTTACGTTTTCAGGATCCTAAAAAGGTCCTGAAGGCCGTCTACACCTCCGTCGACGATGATTCTGACGTCTCTGACAACGAGCATCGGAAGATCATGAACACCATTTTTGGTGGATCATGGGACATCACCTCCCGTCGCGTCCTCAAGACTATGCGTCGGGACATGGCTGATGTAGCTCCTACAGCCAGGGCAGAGCCTCATTGGAAGTGGATGGACACAGCCATCACTTTTGATACTTCGGACTGCCCTCGAAGCATGGTTGGAGCAGGTCAGTTACCTTTGATGGTATCTCCTACCATCAATTACATCCAGCTCCACCATGTCATGGTAGACGGAGGTTCGGGGCTCAACCTCATAAGCTTCGAAGCTTTTACCAAGCTTCAGCTCCGACCTTCGGATCTCCACCCCTCTCGACCTTTCTCCAGAGTAGGTCCGGGAGCCATTACCCCACTCGGTGCTATTACCCTCCCCGTTACCTTCGGGACCCAGGAGAAGTATTGCACTGAAAAGTTGGTCTTTGATGTTGCTCAGATCAACTTACCCTTCAATGCCATCTTGGGTAGGCCTGCCTTGTACAAATTCATCGCAGCTGCTCATTATGGTTACCTGGTGTTAAAAATGCCAACACCAATAGGCATTCTCCGGATTCGCGGAGATTGCACTGCCGGAGTAACTGCTCTAGAAGAACTCCATGTGCTCACTACAGCGCAAGAGGAAGACTCCAGACAGGAGCAAGCTCCAAAACCCCCGAGCATTCGTCAACGAGGCTCGACTTCTGCACCTCGTGTGCAACCAAGCGGCGACACCGACATTCCCGTCAAAGTTGTCCAAATTGGTTTCGATGCCGCTCAAACCACCCGTATATCGGGGGGATTGAACGACAAATAGGAACTCGCGCTCATCACTTTCCTCCGAGCTAATGTCGACGTGTTTGCCTGGCAACCGTCACAAATGCCTGGGATCCCCAGGGAAGTGATTGAGCACAATCTGAAGATCTACCCTGACGCCCGGCCCGTGCACTAGAAGCCTCGGAAGCAATCCGTGGAGCGATAGAACTTCATTCGACAAGAAGTGAAGAAGTTGCTCGAAGCTGGATTCATCCAAGAAGTCTTCCATCCAAAATGGCTGGCAAACCCAGTCGTTGTGCCCAAGGCCAGCGGGAAGCTTCGGATGTGTATCGACTACACAACACTAAATAAGGCATGTCCAAAAGATCCATTCCCACTACCTAGAATAGATCAGATAGTGGATTCCACCTCCGGGTGTGAATTACTGTGTTTCCTAGACGCATATTCTGGGTATCATCAAATCATAATGTTTAGGGAAGATGAAGAGCATACCTCTTTCATCAAAGTAGATGGATTGTACTGTTATATAGCCATGCCATTTAGTCTCAAGAACGCAGCTTCAACCTTTGTACGAGCTATGTACAAAACCTTTGAAGAACTCATTAGAGACATAGTGGAAGTGTATGTCGATGACATTGTGGTCAAGGTCAAGAACAAGGAGTCACTCCTTGACACCTTGCAGGCTGTCTTCGACAAGCTGCGGGTCACCCGCACAAAGCTAAACCCAAACAAGTGTGTCTTTAGAGTTAGCTCCGGAAAACTTCATGGTTTCCTGGTAAGTCACCGGGGCATAGAAGCTAATCCGGCGAAGATCAAGGCCATTGAAGACATGCGGCCACCAGCCCGCATCAAAGATGTCCAAAAGCTAACTGGATGTCTAGCAGCCCTCAACCGGTTCATTTCAAGACTGGCAGAACGGGCACTTCCTTTGTTCAAGTTATTGAGGAAGTCCGGACCATTCCAATGGTCTGAAGAAGCAGAAAAAGCATTCCAAGAGCTAAAACAGCTCCTCACCACCCTACCATCTCTTGTAGCTCCGAACCCTGGTGAGCCTTTGCTGCTTTACATTTCAGCTACTGACGAAGTTGTTAGTATGGTCCTGGTTGCGGAGAGACCAGAACCATCCCATACTCAGGAATCTAGATCCCTTCGGGAGGGTCCGGAGGTTCCTGAAAGTGAGTCTGGGTCCTAGCTCCCAGACTTGAATCCACAAGAAGTTACTTCAGAAGACCCAGACCCCTCCGGGAGGGTCCAGGTCGCTTCTGAAGAAGCTGCGGGTCCCTCCAGCCAGGACTCGAAGGTCTCCAAAGAAGGTCCGGATCCCTCAAGGAGGATCCGGATCAATGAAGAGGAAGCTCTGGGCCCTTCCGGGAGGGTCCGGACCATTCAGCGCCCAGTGTACTTCATCAGTGAAGTACTTCATGACGCCAATACTCGATACCTAGAGGTCAATAAAACTGCTCTATGCAGTTCTTATTGCCTCCAGGAAGCTTCGCCATTACTTCCAAGCTCACAAAATCTCAGTGGTGACTTCCTACCCACTTCGAGCAATCTTGCATAATCCCAATTCAACTGGGAATATTGCAAAGTTGGCTGCGGAATTGGCCGAATTCGATCTTGAATTCATTTCAAGGCAAGCAATCAAGAGTCAAGCATTGGCATACTTCGTGGCGGAATGGACTCCCTCTCCATCAAACCCTGGGGACCCCAGTGAGCAGAAGCCGGAACACAAAGCTCCGGTCTTCACCGAGCCTCATTAGACACTCTACTTCGACGGCTCCATGCAAAAGCAGGGGGCCGGAGCTGGAATCCTTCTCCTTGCACCAACCGGGGAGAAGGTAAAATACATGGTACACCTTGACTTCAAGGCGACCAACAACATGGCGGAGTACGAAGCACTCATCTATGGACTAAAGGTGGCACTGTCATACGGTGTTAAACAGCTGCTGGTTAAGGGAGATTCACAGCTCATCATTAAGCAAGTGAAGGGTGAATGCTCCTGCAACAACCTCCAGCTAGCTGCTTACCTCCTTGAAGTCCAGAGGCTTCAGAAGGACTTCGAAGTCCTAGACCTCCACCATGTCTAGCGTGCCCACAACGCTGAAGCTGATGAACTCTCGACGAAAGCGTCAACCTGAGCTCCGGCTCCTGATGGAACTTTTGTCCGGAGGTTGTCAAAACCCACAGCCCAGCCTGTCGAACTGAGCGAAGGGGGCGAGATCAGCATCCCGAAGCTGACGATCCCGATGGCTCTGTTACCATGGCAGCCATCAAGGGTCGTAGGTGCTGCCGGAAGCTCCGAGCAACCCAGCACGCAAGACTCAAATGCTCAAGTTAGCTCCGATGCATGGATCTCGGAGATCCGGAGCTACTTGAAAGACAACATCCTTCCTGACGATGATGTATCCGCTGACCGGATAGTCAGATTGGCTACAAGATACACGTTGGTAGAAGGGGATCTCTACCGGCGCGGTGCCAACGACATCCTAATGTGGTGCATCACAAGGGAAGAAGGCTGCGAGCTCCTCTCAGAAATCCATGGAGGCTAGTGCGGGAACCACGCGTCTTCCCGCACACTGGTCGGTAAAGCCTTCCGGCATGGTTTCTATTGGCCTACAACACTCCAGGATGCATCTGAGCTGGTGAAGAGATGCGAAGCATGCCTATTTCATGCAAAGCAAATTCACACACCGGCTCAGCCTCTACAAATGATACCTCCTACATGGCCCTTCGCTGTGTGGGGGATGGACATCTTGGGACCTTTCCCAAGATCCGTTGGAGGTTACAAGTTCCTGTATGTCGCCATTGACAAGTTCACCAAGTGGCCGGAAGCAAATCCAGTGGTGACAATAAACAAGCAATCTGCTATCAACTTTTTGCAGTCCATCGTATGCAGATTTGGAGTCCCAAACAAAATCATCACTGATAATGGGACCCAATTCACAAGCTCTGCATTTCAAGGATATTGCGAAGACCTCAGCATTCAAGTTTTCTACGCCTCCGTAGCTCACCCGGCAAGCAATGGCCAGGCCGAGAGAGCAAATGCTGAAATCCTTAAAGGACTCAAAACGCGCACTTATGAGCGTTTGAAAAAACATGGAGCCAACTGGATTGAAGAGCTTCCGCCCACTCTATGGGCCAACAGGACAACTCCAAACCGGTCAACTGGAGAGACACCCTCCTTCCTGGTGTATAGAGCTGAAGAAATCCTTCCTCCAGAGATCACCTTGGGGTCACTCCGGGTTCGGACCTTCGACGAAGCCACGCAGGACCAGCTCCAGCGTGAAGACCTAGACCTCCTAGAGGAGGGAAGGTGCCAAGCAGCTGTTCGGAATGCCCGATACCGCCAAGCTCTTCGGTGCTATCATCAGCGGCATGTACACAACCGACAGCTCGAGGAAGGCAATCTAGTGCTACGGAGAATACAATCCAGAGAACGGTTAAACAAACTCTCCCCCAGCTGGGAGGGACCCTTCTGAGTGATTAAAGTATCCCGTCCCGGAAGCGTTCGCTTGGCTACCGAGGATGGGACACCTCTCCCAAATCCTTGGAATATTGAGCACCTCCGTAAGTTCTACACTTAATATCACGGAGGTGAGTCTATAGTAACTTGAGGTGTATGTTATAGAGTCATTGTACAGAGTCGGGTAGTTCCTCCGGGAGAACAGCCGGACCTTTCCCGGAAGGTCCGCAAAGTTCATGCAACACTTGTCACAGTCTCAGGACTAAAAGTGTAGCTAGCTACCCTGGGTCAAATGAGAAATGAAACACGCATAGCCTGGTTCCGTACCCTAAGAGTGTACTTGTTTCCCCTGTACCCCGGACCTATAATGAAAGACATCTTCATGTGAAACAGACTCCACGTGCATTTATTTTGTACAGGCTCAACATTTTTTATTTTTCTCTTTCATGTCTAAAACAAAGTAGTGCAA
The DNA here is from genome assembly GCA_036927565.1 of Tuctoria greenei. Taxonomy (NCBI): domain Eukaryota; kingdom Viridiplantae; phylum Streptophyta; class Magnoliopsida; order Poales; family Poaceae; genus Tuctoria; species Tuctoria greenei. The sequence goes on from JAYESD010000006.1 coordinate 62,343,824, forward strand.
TTCTTAAGAAATTTTAGTCCGACCGGTTCATGTACAATTCGAGCTGTATTGTCAATTCTTTTGGATTCAAATATTGTTCATGGCTCACTCACCTGAATGCCGCCAAGCCAATCTAGGGCAGGAGTGTGCTATTGGCTTAGCCTGGTCAAGCACCCTAAGTACGCCACTCTACCTACACCCCGGCAGGCCGAAGTAAGGCGGGTCCAAGTACAATTGGATCTAGAAGAAAAGACAACGCATTCGGTTGTATTCAGAATCGCGTTTGACCTAAAACTTTCTTGAGAATCGTAAGTCGCGACGAAGTTATAGGCAAGGAACGAATTTTATTATTTTTCTTGGCTTCGGTGTGCAGGAAAAATAAAAAATCTATGTTGATGGAGAAAAGACGGAGCTAACAAAGCTTCGACTCCCCTAGGTGGCTTGTAATCGATGTTAAGCATTGAAAACGAGCATCACCGGAGCAACCAAGCTCCGGTAAAGCTAGGGGGGCCAACCGTCAATGCAAAATAAGAGATGGTGAGAAGACCCCACAAGTGGAGTCTGCTGCCGACAAACTACACGTTGGTGAAGGTCACTGCCGGAGCTACTAAGCTCCGACACCCCGGAGGGCTAACTATCGATGCTCTACGCGTTGATAGGGACTATTGCCGGAGCTTCTAAGCTCCGACGATAGTCAATACCGGAGCTTCTAAGCTTCAAGAACCCCAGGGGGCCTTCACTATCGAAGACTTCGGACCTACACTCTACAAGTTCGAAGCAAATGAGTCTTCAACAAAACACAATATCCTCTTGGTACATGTTCACAATCAAATTGTGTACATCTACCAGGGGGGCAAGTGAAGACAAAAGTGTTGAAGACAAAAAATGAAATTCACAAAAATTTGGGGATTTTATTCATCTGGAGACAAGGGATTACAAAATTGAGGAAGAAAAAGAGAGAATACAAGTGGGAGCTACAGAGATGGTCCTAGACCCTATGGAAGAACTGGGCGACCTTCTGAGCAACCTCTGACACGTTGGCTCGGGCGGCTTCACCTTCCCCTTCGACGGGACCTTCAAGCACCGGGTCCAAAGGGAATTGGGGATTCCGGCTAGTGTAGAACGTCAGCACATACTCTGCGACATTCTTCGCCAGGGATTGCCCCTCAACCTCCAACTGGTCCGCGATGAAGTCGCCCACCTTAGAGAGTTTGCTACCCGCCGAGCTTAATGCTTGCAACGCCAGGTCTAGCTCCGGCTCCGGATCATCCAAACGCATGGGACTGAAGCCCATCGGTGTTAGCACGTCGTTGGCTTTGCTCAGGAACTTCCAAACCTGTAGGGAGTCCACCGTCCTCAAACCCTTCAGTTCTTCCAAGGAACTTTTGGCTGCCGCCAGTTCAGAATTCTCGTGAGCAAGGCGCTCAACCTCTTCGGCATTTTGTTGAATCTTTTCAGCAACCTGCTTCTTGAGTTTTCCGAGTCCTCCTCCCGGAGGTAGATCTTGTTCCGGCGGTCAACCAGGTCCTTCTCCCTGCCCCTCACTTTCTTCTCCCTGGCAGCGATGGCACACTCTTGCTGGTAGAGTCCCTGCCCCCGCACCCAGGCCTTCTCCTCCTCCTCAGCGCAGCGCTCTTCCAATTTCTTGGCGCGCTCCTCGAGGCCCTTATCAGCCAGAGCCACCTTTTCGGTGAGCTCCTCCTCCCTCTTCAGGACATCATCCTGTAGCTCTAGGAGTTTTTGCTCTTCATCTTCGAGCCTCTTCTCCCTCTCCTCAAGTGCCTCCCGATGCTTGATGAGAGTAGTGTTAATGGCTTCCAGCCTTTCTTGGCGTTCATCAGCCGCACTATTAGCTGCCTTGGTCTGCTCATAAATGGCCCGGGATTGAGCGTCGAGGGCGCGAGTCAAGCTCTCCCTGTCATCCAATAATTTGCCCCAGTATTCCAGGCGGACCTTCCCCTGCTTGATCCATTCTTTTTCATCTGCCAGCCTCGACTGCGCCAGCTTGGTCTCGAAGTAGAGCCGATTACGCCACCTCCTAAGGGTTTGGCGCTCCTCTTCAAGAGCCTTGCTATCGTGGAAGAATGCCAGCTGAACTTGACGCAGACTGGAGCAGGCGTTGTCAATAGACAATGACAACGGGATAGGATCCGGACCTGCTGGGGTCTCCTCCGCTGGTTCCAGCGGGTTTTCAGTTACAAAAATTGGGGCCCCCTCCACAAGAGTGGTCCCCTGAGCCTCCACGGCACTAGGTCCGTCCTCCGAGATGGCCTCAGTCGCCATCAAGGAGGGTCCCGCTGATGAAGTTCCGACCTCCGGAAGTGGTTCTGAAGGACCAGCCGCCAGATCTTCGTTCGCCCCCTCGGGCAGGGGGCCAGCGACTTCATCAGGGCACTCCAACTCAGCCGCGGGTACCTCCGGCGTCGTCACTCCCAGAGCAAGAGCTGCTTCTGGCTCTGGCCTGGGCACCTCCTCTACTGGGGGCTCGAGCGCTGACGCCTTCGCAACGATCGGCTCAGGCGCCGGAAGATCTTCAACAACAGTCGGCCCTACGGCCAGAGCTTCAACGGCAACCGACTCGGGAGCCGAAAGGTCTTCAACATCAACTGGCCCTGTGGCCAGAGCTCCAGCAACGACCGGCTCTACGGCCGGTGCTTCAGAGATAGTCGGCCCAACCGCTGGGACTTCCTCAACATCCGGCGTGCACGCTGGGACTTCAATTACCTCCGTCTCAACCGCCGGGGCTTCGACAATTTCCGGCTCTGGGGCCGGGATTACTGCTTCCTCCGGCTCAATGGCCGGAGCTTCCATCGTCTCATCACCCAAACCCGGAGTTTCAACCTCCGGGGCAGGTGCCACTGGCGCATCTTCTCTCCCGTGGTCTGGCGCTACCACGGGAATCTCGGGGGATTTGTCGAGGTCCATGACCACGACAACTGGCACCGGAGCTGCCGCAGCTTCAGCCACCACTTGGGGCGGCACCGGGACAGGAGCATAGGCTTCCGCCCTCACAGCTTCAGCTGTTGTGGCTGAGGGTGGATCCTCACTCCTCTTCTTGGGAACGCTACAGATGATGGATGAAGAAACTTAAAAAACAGTTACAACAACAAAATAAATGTCTGAGGTAAAGATTAAAAATTACCTCGGGAGGCTTCCGCACCAGCTTGCACGGAACCTCTTTCCCGGGCGTTCTGGGCTGACCATAGCCGTCGCCAGTGTGGAAGCTCCGGAAGGCCCCCCGGAACTCGTTGCAGCCACGAGCATTTCCTTAGTCGAGGCCCTCCTCGACTGGGAAGGACCTCCGGACCTAGAGACCTCAACTGGCCCTGGTGCTGGAGTCGCATGCCCGGAGCTAGCACCCCGGGAAGACACCGCTGCGGGTACAGTCACCGCAGTTGAAGAAGACAACCCCCTCCGGGGAGATGGAGCTGATGCAGAGGTTGCAGGCCTGACGGACCTTCCGTCAGCATGCTGCAGCTTCCTCTTCCGGCTCGAGGGTTCGTCTGCCGGCTCCTTGCCCTTGCCGACGACTTCGATCCTTGGCTTTGGGGCAGGGTCGGAGCCACCTTCGGAAGCCCCAGGGATCACCACCCTGGAGGTCGATCTTCTCTCGATGACACCAAGGTCGTCAAGCACCAGCATCGTCCGTTGGAGCTCCCTGCTGAACTCTACTTCCAAGTTTAGAGGGAGGAAGGCTGATGGCGGGGTCAAGTCATCTCCCGCGATGTCGATGCCATGCTGGAACTTCTTGAGATGTAACTCCAAGGTTGCCTCCGCCATGTTGGACTTCAGTCCGGTCTCGACTCGATCGTCGTCCATCACGCTGTTGAGGGCCCAAGCGAGTTTTTCTCTCCTCTTTAGTGGTGCCCACCTGTTGACCAGGAAGTTGCAAAATACCGCCTGAGGAGTTAATCCTCCCTCCACGCACTAGCAGATCCTGGTCAGAGCAGGTTTGAAGGCATCCGACAGCACCAGAGCTTCACTCCAGACTGTAGTGTCGATGTTTGGGAGGCCTTCGGGCAGCTCCAGCTTCATGTGCTCCTCCACCTGGATGACTATCCAGTCCTTCTTCCAGTCATCCCACTTTCCAGAGGGAAACGACCAGAGGTACTTGAATGAGCACTTCTTGCGCTTCACAAAGTAGTAGAAGCCAAAGTACTCATTACTCCTACCGGTGGTATGGACGGTTAAGAAGGTCCGGAAAAGTTCAATGCAGGGGGGATGCCCACCCACATTTCACAGAAGTGGACGAAGATAGACACAAGAAGAATGGAGTGAGGGCCAAGGTGGTATAGCTTCAGACCATAAAAGTCCAGCAGCATCAAGAAAAAGGAGAAAAAAGGTGGGATCAACCCCACCATGGCGTACGAAGAGAAGTACACCATCTCGCCGGCGTGCTCCTTCTCGAACGGGAGCTCTCCTCCGACGCAGACCAGGCAGTTGAAGAAGTCCGGGGACCATCCCATGAGGGCCTGGACCTTCTTCAGGTCACCTTCGGTCTTCAAACGACTCTCGCGGAGACCCAACTCCATCGCGGCACAGCAAGGCAAAAGAGGAAAAGCAAGCACAAGTTGGGAGTTTGAGCGCAAGATCAGATGAGAGGCATAAAGAACCCCAGACGGTGCGCGCTTTCTTTCTTAAGTAAGCCCTCACAACGCTTGGATGGAAACCGCAAGAAAGTCGAAGATACCACTCAAAAATTCCACCCAGCCGATGACAAGAGGGTCCGGGACCACCCTGACGATCAAGTCGAGGTCCTTACACAGGCGAATGGTTGTCATCATGAGGCGGGAAGCCCGAAGGCGGCGGCCTGACAAGGCGCGCGGAACCGATACGATTTTCGTATCGGGAACCGGCGACCTTCAATTGCGTGAGATCCGCACGCCAAAGATCTCATTTGCCGCACACGGGATATGCCACGCGGCGAGGATTTAACTCCAAACTATCGCCAACGGCACATCCGAAGACCTTTGAAGAGTCAGTTCAAAAGTCAAAGGATGGACCCACCTCCGGCGGAATGACCTCACCCAAGGGGTCTCCCCCAAAGGTGGGCCCATGGGGCCACTGTCGGTACCCTGGGAACCGTATACCCCTTGAGATTACAAAGATCTCAAGGGAATGTCATCTACTTGATTTGAAGACCTTCGGAGGCCTTCATGTCCGACATAACCGGACCCGCTTCTCCAACATGGTTAGTCCCAGGGTCGCCACGTGTACTGTCAAACCGGAGCTACCGCCCACAAGGGGGAAGCTCCGGGCTATGTACCGAAATGGCACCCCCGGACCTAACCCCAGACCGAGGGAAGCTCCGGAACTGACACGTTTTAGGTAGCTCTGGACCTATCTGTTCCCCACAGTATGCTCCGGAGCTGCCACGTGTCCAACCGACGGATCTTCAGCCTCTAACCTCCGGAAGACTCCACAACGGCTCCGGATCTTCAAAGGGGAATCAAGGACTTCAAGACCCGATTAAGTGTCATTAATACTATATTAATGACACTCGATCGGACGACCTTAATTACCAGTAACGGTGCTGTCAAAGCCCGTAACTCGGTCATTAAGAGCAATTAATCGTGTTGAATGTGTATCAATATTAGTAACCGTCAGGGCCACATGTCGGGCTAGGTTAACTTGTAACGGCCTGCCCTTGTACTATAAAAGGACAGGGTGACGATACATAGAGGAGACTCTACACACGCTGGAGACGCGCTCACTCTACACTCTCAACTTACGTTGAGCTCATACATCCAATACACCAACACACCCCGTGGAGTAGGGTATTACGCTCAGGCGGCCCGAACCACGTAAATCTTCGTGTCTCCTGTGCCACTTAACACCTCACCTTCTTGAATCTCCGCACGCCCATACCGAACCTCAAACTCCTCTAACACTTTAGTAGTGTCGGGAGATCTGCCGGATCAAAACCACCAACATAGACGATCGACGATGCCGGCTACTAATGGGAGGCAGGCCATCTAGGACCACTGCCGGTGCAGCAGGAGTGGTCGGAGTCGTGCGTGGCGCGGCAGTGGAAGTCGGGTCCACATGTGACGCAGCAGTCGGTGCCACTCGGGGCAGAAATCCCGAAGGGACTGCTGGAGCGGGAAGGGGAGCCACAAAGGGCTCGGTTCCCAGAGGGACTTCCGGAGCTAGCTGGCATGGTGCCACGGTACCTGTAGTGGTGAGTCAGGTGCCAACGGTGGGGGTTCATGGAACCAGAGCCACAAAGAAAATCTAGGTCAGTTAGATTGGGCGAGGCAGTGAGGAGGAAGCTGTCCTCATCAAAACCACATGTATAGAGAGGATCATGCGGTTTGTGAAGAGATCAAGGCAGCGGTAACCTCTATGATCAGAGGAGTAGCCAAAGAAGACACACTGGGTAGAGCGTGGAGCGAGCTTATGGGGCGCGGTTGCAGCAGTGTTAGCGTAACATGAACAACTAAAAACTCGGAGATGCTCATATGAGGGTGGGGACTTGAAGAGGGCGATGAGCGAACACACATCCTAAATATCCTTCGTCAGAAGGCAGTTTAGGAGGTATGTAGCAGTGTGCAGTCCTTCAGCTCAATAATGCCCGGGAAGGAAAGCCTAGATAAGCAAAGTGTGGATGACATTATTAATGGAACAAATGATACATTCAACTTCACCATTCTGTGGGGATGTGTATGGGCATGACATCCGGAGCTATGTTTGGTTCGATAGGAGGAAGTGTCAGGTGGAAGAATTGCCAAATTCGCGCCCGTTGTCACTCTGGATGGCTTTGACCTTCCTGTCGAACTGAGTAGACACATAAGAAAAGAAGTTGGATAAGGTGGTGAATGTGTCAAATTTATGATTTAGAGGAAAAGTCCATAAGTAATGAGTGAAGTCATCAAGAATGACCAGATAATACTTATAACCTAACACATTAACAATGGGAGATGTCCAAAGATCAAGATGCATTAAATCAAAAGCATGTTCCGCACGATGAGATGAGCTACAAAAGGGCAACCTGGTGTGTTTGCCTAACTAACATGCATGAAAAAAAATCATGTTTATTGTTGGTGCATTGAATAAAGATGACTAGATAAACTAGATAAGGCGTCACGGCCAGGATGACCAAGACGATGGTGCCACATGGTGGGAGCATTAGCAGTAAGGGCTTGAGGGATAGCAGCAAGCTTGGCCACAGCACTGGAAGATGGAGTGAGAGACCCTAGAAGATGCATCGTGTACAATGGTTCGGTGATATTCGACCGTACGATCATGTTCTTGGTTGTGAGATCCTTCACAGATAAACCAAATGGGTCAAATTCCATAGAGCACCAATTGTTAGTTGTAAAACGATGAAAAGAAAGAAGACTTTGAACTATGTTAGGAGAAAGCAAAATATTGTTAAGGTACAATGGCCCAGGAAGAACCCCTACTGAGGTGATTAGAAGAGAAGAGCCGCATTACCAACAATGACCAATGAAGGATTGGATGAAGCTAGAGAACGAAGAGTAGAAATATTACCAACTGACGGGATGTGTGGTGCATGCTGCCACAGTCCACCACGCAGTCCTGGACCGTGATAGGGGGCGGGTGAAGCACGATGGTGCCGAAAGAGTTGGACAGTAACTATTGATCCCAGCCTGTGCCTAGCCAAAGATTACATTCCGGTGCTCGGGCGGCCTGCTGGTACAGCGACTGCTAAGGTGGCCCGGATAGGGTGCCGGGAGACGCCTAAGAGCCCCGAGCAGCCACAAAAGCCTGTGAACGCTGCTGTCTAGCAGGCACAGGCCCATGCCACAGATGGTCGTAGGTCGGCCACGGTGCGTTGGTCCTGCCGTCAGGACCAGTGGGAGCGGTGGTCTGGCCGCAGGAGCCACCACGGCCTCTGTCACTATTGTTATTCTTGCGGTTTTTATTCTTGTTCCGGTTGCCACCATTGCTAGTGATACTGCCACTGGGCGACTGAGACGGCGTGGAGGATGGTGACGCTGGAGACGCAGCATTGGATTAGAGTGTCATCGCGGTAGCCGCAGGTCCTGTATTGCCCATGTGGATCTCCTCTAGTAGTAGGTCATCTCGAACTTTGAGGAAGTTCAGAAATGGCGAGTAGTGTCGAATGATGGCGCCCACGTGCTCCAACCGTTGGTTCAGTCCACGAAGGATGTTGAGGACGAGGATGCAGTCATCAACGGGTGCGCAAAGGTCGGCCAGACCATCGTCCATGGCCTTGAATTTGCGACAATATTCATTGATCGAGAGGTCACCCTGAACAAAATTGCAAAAGGCAGCATCAAGGTGAAGAGTATGTTGTTCACGGTTGACGACAAACTGGTTCTCGATGGCGAGCCAGAGGTGGCGCGCTGTGCACCCACGTTCCCGAACCACCTGGTGAAGATCCATCGAGATGAAGTTGCCGATCTAGTTGAGGACGATGTTGTCCAGCTGAATCCATCCCGGATCATTGGACGGAGCATCATCTGTGACATGATTGATCAGGGCGTAGCGCTGTAGGGCCTGCTCCCTAAGATCATGCCAGCTGGCGTAATTGGTGGAGGAGGAGTCGAGGACGATGTTCACCAGCTGGCGGATGTTGAGCATCGTGGCTGTCTGAAGGTTAAGGCCGGCGACGATCGTGTCTTTCTAGGTCGAAGGAGCTGTAGAGACGACGGTACGAAGGTCTGAAGAAGAAGACGATGGTATGCGATGACAGGCGGTAGTAGCCGTCTGCTCCAAGATGATGGCCTTAGACTCCTCATCCTGAAAGAGGAGGCGAGCGGCCTGGACGCGGCGACGAGCAGTAGCAGCCTATGCATCGACGTCCTTGGCCTCCTTGATGATCGTCTATAGCCGAGCACGGAGGACAACGGCATCGGCGTCGTCCGCCATGGTAGTCGCACAGGCAGAGAACCGGCGGCGGCTAGGGTTAGCGGAAGAGAAAAAAATCAAGCTCTGGCTACCATGTTAGTAGAAAGGTAATATCGTGAGATTAGATAATTCCATTAGGCCATAGAGGATTAAAATATATAGAAGGGGAGACTCCTAGGGGTGACCGGCGGCTTGGGGGAAACCCCAAGGGCGCCAACCCCTGTTGCCTTGAGCGGCAAGAAGCTCCTATGGGTTGGTCCTACCTCACGCAGGAGGAGGCCCAGCATACTGAGTAACCCAATACTCTAACAACGACTCCATTAAGTTTGACTTGCTGTGGAGTTCCATCATCCCCACTCTCAGTGATAACAGCCATTAGTGTACCCCAAGGTGTCTGCGTTTCAACGGCTGTAACCAGCATTTTGCATGAACCATCTAGGACTTTGGTCCCAGATAAAAGAAAAGGATTATGTTCATTTACGGCAACAGGTTCACTCTCCCCAGTTAAACTGGATTCGTTGATCAATACAGAATATCCAGAATAAAAAAAACATCTGCAGGGACCTGATCCCCAACCGCTAGATGGACAACATCACCGGGAACAGGATCATCTAACAATATTCTTTGTCTAAACCCGTCCTTTGAGGCTTGAACATGAATTTTTCTTTTCTCTTTGTCCAGGTCCCCTGAATTGCAAAAACATGGTAGTTACTTGTTGCAGTAACAGATACAACCAGGAGGATACTTGTGAAAATTCCAATGCCGTCATGAGCACCTTTTGGCCATCCTTCGGTAGCAATGCCAACAACAAAAGATACAAGAGCACATGCTATAAGAATTATAAGAGTAGGATCTTGAAATGCTTCCCACACAATGATGAGGACATCAACACCCTCGATACACCCACACCAACTCAGCTACCGGTTTCTGGTCCGATCACTCGCGCTCGTGCACGTCAACTAAACTATGAGGTGAACTCGTTCTTGGCCTTATGTCCATCTTATCTAGACCGTGGAACTACGTGCTTTCTTGTTTTGCTTAGGAACAATGGAGAGGAGCCAATGGGAAGGGAATTCGCGCGGACGGGATTTGGACAGCAGAACAGCACCAACTTGTGACGGCCACCACGATTTCATACGGACTCCGATCTGGGCGTTCAAGTACTTCCTGGAAAGATTATCAAGTTTACTTTCGAACGGATCTGGCCTCATGTCCATATCTATTCTGAGTCGGTCGCAATAGTTATTTTAATATCAAGACCTTTTTCTCTCTAGGGTGCTGCATCACCAAAATTGGGCCCATGGCCCATGTATCGTTTGGAGTCCATTAGGGACTCGTGATTAGGGTTTCTCACGACCCTAGTGAGGTAATAAATAGTAGCAGCCGCCCTCATTAGCTGGTGGGTTTTTGTTTATTCGTAAGTTAGCTTCTGCTGCTTCCTTGTACACGCGTGTGTCGACTAGATCGCCCGTCTACTTGTATCCAGAACCCCACTTTAGATTGATTCAACAGATAAGTGCTTGTTCTTCTTGTTCTTGCATGTTCTTCGATTGCTTGCAGGAACAAAGGCCCTCGTGGTCAGGTTGATTGTGCGCCAGCAAGATCAATACAACTTCGGAGTCGGTGTACCGATCGCTAAGGCGCATCGTCTTGGGGACGGTGTAGTCGGATCACCAACGTCTTCTCCTCCACAAATCGAACCCTCCTATTCTCATCAAAAGATCAGGAACCAAGATCCTATCAAGTGGTAATCAGAGCAAGGTTAATCGGTGAGAGTGCTACCATTACTTTTCTTTCCGCTGTTATCATCCTATAGTCCAGAAAAAGCCCAAAAAAATACCAGATCTGTTTTTTTTTCATTATTCCTAGACCATTGTGCCTTTTACTTTCTCCACTTAGTCAAGACTTGTTGAGTTCATGGTTGCTTCGACGAGTCAAGTTGCTGGTCTTTAGTTTTGCAGCACTAGAGTTTCGAGTTCGTGTCACATTCGGTCACCTAGTTCGAGTCAGATTCGTAGTTCGAGTTTGAGTCGGATTACTAGTTTGAGTTTGAATCAGATTGCTACTTCGAGTTTGAGTCGGATTACTAGTTCGAGTTTGAGTCAGATTACAAGTTCAAATCATATTTCTACTTTGAGTTTGAGTCGGATTGCTAGTTCGAGTTTGAGTCAGATTACGAGTTCAAATCAGATTGCTACTTCGAGTTTGAGTCGGATTGCTAGTTCGAGTTTGAGTCTGATTACTAGTTCGAGTTTGAATCAGATTGCTACTTCGAGTTTGAGTCAGATTAGTAATTTGAGTTTGACAAAAAGAAAAAGGCAAGTGCAAAATCAAAAGCCGCACAAAAGCCACAAGCAATTAGAGAAGAAAAAAAAGGCAAGTGCAAAATCAAAAGCCGCACAAAAGCCACAAGCAATTAGAGAAGAAAAAAAAGGCAAGTGCAAGATCAAAAGCCGCATGTGCAAATTTTGTTCTAGGGTCTCCTGATTCCATCTAGAGAGAGTTTGGGTGACCACCCCAACAAAAAAAATGAAAAAAAAAAGAAAATAAATCAGATTGTTGTTTGGGGTGTTTTTGGTGACGACATTGGTGTCTCGGCTCGCGTCTCTAGTACGGTCTAGACTAAGATCAGCACAGTACCGTCGTAGAATATTTATTCAGCTTGTTGTGATTAACGTGGTGAAAGTTTGCTCCTTGTGCTAGTTCAGCCACCTAAAGCCATAGATTGACACCTGCTCTTGAAGTTGTTCATTACTTGCTGGTTGCCATCACCTTCTTGCTGAGCTTTGTAAGAACAGGTAAGAGCTTGATTGAATAGGTTGAGAGTGAGCGAATTATCTCCACCAGCACCTTTGTAGCTAGGGATAACGTTACCCTTTCATATTGGATTTTTTTCTACTAACCATGGCAGGAGGAGCAAATACAAATGAAGACGTGCATTCACCTCGCACACGGGGAATTATACAACACTTCGAACGCCAAGTGCGGCTACACACAGAAGCGCTTGATGAGGATTTTCGAGTTACCAGTGACCGCCTTGGTCAATTGGAAAATATGCAGATCGACACCAACACCAAAATCAGCACGTTGGATAGTTCCATTCAAACATTGAACACCTCTATTGGAGCCATCCTGCAGCGCCTTGAGGAGAGGGATCGTGGGTGCAGCGCAGATGGACAGGTGAGCAATGCTCCTAGTATTGTACGTGACAATGAAGATGACTATTCTGCAGATACGGAGATTGGGGAAGATGAGGAAGCTAGGCCACGGCGCCGGCTACAACGCAACGGTCAAGGCATAGGTGGACATCGTCGGCGTGAGGTACGCAATCATGAAGATACTTTTAACAAGATCAAATTTAAGATACCTCATTTTGATGGTAAATATGACCCTGATGCATATATTACTTGGGAGATTTCTGTTGATCAAAAATTTGCATGTCATGAGTTTCCTGAAAATGCAAGAGTTAGAGCAGCCACTAGTGAGTTTACTGATTTTGCTTCTATTTGGTGGATAGAACATGGCAAGAAAAATCCTAATAACATACCACAAACTTGGGATGCTTTGAAACGGCTCATGCGGGCTAGATTTGTTCCTTCTTACTATGCACGTGATATGTTAAATAAGTTACAACAATTGAGACAGGGATCTAAAAGTGTAGAAGAGTATTTTCAGGAATTACAAATGGGTATGTTGCGTTGTAATTTAGACGAGGATGAGGAACCATCTATGGCTAGATTTTTGGGTGGTTTAAACCGTGAAATTCAGGACATACTTGCTTATAAAGATTACAATAATGTTACTCGTTTGTTTCATCTTGCTTGTAAAGCTGAAAGGGAAGTGCAGGGACGACGAGCTAGCTCTAGAACTAATATTTCTGCAGGAAAGACTAGCTCATGGCAACCACGCACGACTACTCCTTCGACTGGGCGTGCTTCTCCGCCATCTTCTTCACAAAGTCGGGCAGCACCTTCTTCTTCCAGCAACAAGCCACGTGCTTCTTCCACTAGCTCAGCAGTAAAGACCACCCAAAAGCCCACCGAGAGTGCTTCTTCCGTAGCATCTACCGGACGATCTAGAGACGTTCAATGTCACAAGTGCAAGGGTTTTGGCCATGTGCAGCGTGACTGCCCAAGCAAACGTGTTCTAATTATTAAAGATGACGGTGAGTATTCATCTGCTAGCGATTTTGATGACGATACATGTGTTTTGCTTGCAGCTGACTATGCAGATAGCGATGAACATCAAGAAGAGCATATTGGTGCAGAAGATGCAGCGCGCTATGATAGTCTCATTGTGCAGCGTGTGCTTAGTGCACAAATGGAGAAAGCGGAACAAAATCAAAGGCACACATTATTCCAAACAAAGTGTGTCGTCAAAGAGCGATCTTGCCGCATGATCATTGATGGAGGTAGCTGCAACAACTTGGCCAGCAGTGACATGGTGACCAAGCTGGCACTAAGCACCAAACCGCACCCACATCCCTATTACATTCAATGGTTAAACAACAGCGGTAAGGCAAAGGTAACTAGACTTGTGCGAATCAATTTTACTATTGGATCATATAAGGATGTCGTTGAATGTGATGTTGTGCCTATGCAAGCTTGTAATATTCTACTAGGAATACCTTGGCAATTTGATAGAGATTCTATGCATCATGGTAGATCAAATCAGTATTCTTTTCTTTACCACGATAAAAAAATTGTGTTGCATCCTATGTCTCCTGAAGCTATTATGCAAGATGATGTTGCTAGAGCTAGGAAAACTAAATATCAGGACCATGCTAACATTGAGAACAATAACAATGCCAAATCTGTGTTTGATAAGAAAAATGAGATATCTTTGAAGGGAAAATGATTGTTTGCTACGAAATCTGATATTAATGAACTGATTGCTTCCACCTCTGTTGCCTATGCCTTGGTATGCAAAGATGCTTTGATTTCCCTTTACGATGTGCAACATTCTTTGCCTCCTGCTGTTGCTAACATTTTGCAGGAATATTCTGATGTGTTTCCAAGTGAAATACCACCAGGACTATCACCACCTCGAGGGATTGAGCACCAGATTGACCTCATTCCCGGTGCTTCATTGCCCAACCGTGCACCATATAGGACAAATCCAGAAGAAACAAAGGAGATTCAGCGCCAAGTACAAGAACTACTTGACAAAGGTTATGTACGTGAGTCTCTTAGTCCTTGTGCTGTTCCAGTTATTCTAGTACCTAAAAAGGATGGATCATGGCGTATGTGTGTGGATTGTAGAGCAATCAACAATATAACCATTCGATATCGTCATCCTATTCCACGCTTAGATGATATGCTTGATGAATTGAGTGGTGCTGTTGTGTTCTCAAAAGTTGATTTGCGTAGTGGTTATCACCAAATTCACATGAAACTAGGAGATGAATGGAAAACTGCTTTCAAAACTAAGTTCGGTTTATATGAGTGGTTAGTCATGCCTTTTGGGTTAACTAATGCACCTAGCACCTTCATGAGATTAATGAACGAGGTTTTGCGTGCATTCATTGGAAAATTTGTTGTTGTGTATTTTGATGATATATTGATTTATAGCAAATCCATGGATGAACATCTTGATCACTTACATGCTGTTTTTAATGCTTTGCGTGAGGCACGATTATTTGGTAATCTTGAGAAGTGCACCTTTTGCATGGATCGAGTCTCTTTCCTTGGCTATGTTGTTACTCCACAGGGAATTGAAGTTGATCAAGCCAAGGTAGAGGCTATTCAGGGGTGGCCGGTACCAAAGACCATCACACAGGTGCAGAGCTTTCTAGGGCTGGCTGGGTTCTATCGTCGCTTTGTGAAGGATTTCAGCACCATTGCTGCTCCATTGAATGACCTTACGAAGAAGGGGGTGCCTTTTTATTGGGGCACCACACAAGATAACGCCTTTACCATACTGAAAGATAAGTTGACGCATGCACCTCTTCTCCAAGTTCCTGATTTTTCTAAGACTTTTGAGCTTGAATGTGATGCTAGTGGGATTGGATTGGGTGGTGTTTTGTTACAAGAAGGAAAACCTGTTGCATATTTTAGTGAGAAAATGAGTGGGCCTGTTCTAAATTATTCTACCTATGATAATGAATTATATGCTCTTGTACGAACTTTAGAAACATGGCAGTATTATTTGTGGCCCAAAGAATTTGTTATCCATTCTGATCATGAATCACTAAAGCATATTAGGAGTCAAGGGAAACTAAACCGTAGGCATGCTAAGTGGATGGAATTTATTGAGTCTTTTCCTTATGTCATTAAACACAAAAAAGGAAAGGATAATGTTATTGCTGATGCTTTATCCAGACGTTATACTCTTCTATCTCAACTTGACTTTAAAATTTTTGGATTAGAAACGATTAAAGATCAATATGAACATGATGCTGATTTCAAAGATGTATTGCTGAAATGTAAAGACGGAAAAACATTGAATAAATTTATCCTCAATGATGGCTATGTGTTTAGAGCTAACAAGTTATGCATTCCAGCTAGCTCCGTTTGTTTGTTGTTGTTACAGGAAGCGCATGGAGGCGGGCTGATGGGGCAGTTTGGAGTGAAAAAGACGGAGGACATACTTGCTGGTCATTTCTTTTGGCCAAGGATGAGGCGAGACGTGGAGCGCTTTGTTGCTCGCTGCACAACATGTCAAAAAGCTAAGTCATGACTTAATCCACATGGTTTGTGCATGCCTCTTCCTGTTCCTAGCATGCCTTGGGAGGATATTTCTATGGACTTTGTTTTAGGACTGCCTAGAACAAAGAAGGGGAGGGATATCATCTTTGTTGTTGTGGATAGATTTTCTAAAATGGCACACTTCATACCTTGTCGTAAAAGTGATGATGCTACACATGTTGCTGATTTGTTTTTCCGAGATATTGTTAGATTGCATGGTGTGCCAAACACAATAGTTTCAGATCGTGATACTAAGTTTCTTAGCCATTTTTGGAGAATGTTATGGGCAAAATTGGGGACTAAGCTTATATTTTCAACTACTTGTCATCCCTAAACTGATGGTCACACTGAGGTTGTGAATAGAAGTTTATCTACCATGCTTAGGGCTGTTTTGAAAAGGAATATAAAAATGTGGGAAGAGTGTTTGCCTCATGTTGAGTTTGTTTATAATCGTTCCCTACATTCTAGTACTAAGAAATGCCCTTTTGAGATTGCTTATGGATTTGTATCCCGTGCTCCTATTGATTTATTACCTCTTCCTTCAATGGAACGAGTGAATTTTGATGCTAAACATCGTGCTGAATTGACCTTAAAATTGCATGAAACCACTAAGAAGAATATAGAGTGCATGAATGCCAAGTATAAACTTGCTGGTAGTAGGGGAAAGAAAACTATCACTTTTGAACCTGGTGATTTAGTTTGGTTACATTTGCGAAAGGATAGATTTCCTGATTTGAGAAAGTCTAAATTGTTACCTCGAGCTGATGGTCCATTCAAAGTGTTAGAAAGAATTAATGATAATGCATATAAACTCGAGTTGCCTGCGAATTTTGGGGTTAGTACCACATTTAACATTGCAGATTTGAAGCCATATTTGGGAGAAGAAGATGAGCTTGAGTCGCGGATGACTCAAATGCAAGAAGGGGAGGATGATGAGGACATCAACACCCTCGATACATCCACACCAACTCAGCTACCGGTTTTTGGTCCGATCACTCGCGCTCGTGCACGTCAACTAAACTATGAGGTGAACTCGTTCTTGGCCTTATGTCCATCTTATCTAGACCGTGGAACTACGTGCTTTCTTGTTTTGCTTAGGAACAATGGAGAGGAGCCAATGGGAAGGGAATTCGCGCGGACGGGATTTGGACAGCAGAACAGCACCAACTTGTGACGGCCACCACGAATTCATACGGACTCCGATCTGGGCGTTCAAGTACTTCCTAGAAAGATTATCAAGTCTACTTTCGAACGGATCTGGCCTCATGTCCATATCTATTCTGAGTTGGCCGCAATAGTTATTTTAATACCAATACCTTTTTCTGTCCAGGGTGCTGCATCACCAAAATTGGGCCCATGGCCCATGTATCGTTTGGAGTCCATTAGGGACTCATGATTAGGGTTTCTCACGACCCTAGGGAGGTAATAAATAGTAGCAGCCGCCCTCATTAGCTGGTGGGTTTTTGTTTATTCGTAAGTTAGCTTCTGCTGCTTCCTTGTACACGCGCGTGTCGACTAGATCGCGCGTCTACTTGTATCCAGAGCCCCACTTTAGATTGATTCAACAGATAAGTGCTTGTTCTTCTTGTTCTTGCGTGTTCTTCGATTGCTTGCAGGAACAAAGGCCCTCGTGGTCAGGTTGATTGTGCGCCAGCAAGATCAATACAACTTCGGAGTCGGTGTACCGATCGCTAAGGCGCATCGTCTTGGGGACGGTGTAGTCGGATCGCCAACGTCTTCTCCTCCACAAATCGAACCCTCCTATTCTCATCGAAAGATCAGGAACCAAGATCCTATCACACAAAACTCCTATAAGCCGCGGACCTCACTCTCGGTGAATAGGTCTCGTCTTTGATTCAGGCTATAATTATCTGTACTAATTCCATCAGTTAACGATGTCACCAATTTGTCTGCAATTCCATCTAACTAGCCATGCATAGACAACTTTTTACAGTCACTGAGTTTTAACAATTGATTCCAGTTCATCAACACAAATCTCAAACCCAGCAGCTTTAACACCTTTAGGAACAACATATTCACTCTGAAGCGAAACACCTGAGTAGATGTGTTTTTGGAAACACACTTGATGAGAGCAGCATTGAAGACTGGATTGAAGGCAGGAAATGTAACATATCTTGAAGTCTAAGGCTCACTTTGGATTGAAGAAATTGAAAAACACGGGAATAGGAAAAATATAAGAATTGAAATTGTATGTCTTTGCAATTCCATGGGAATTAAAAATATAGGAATTGAGATGAGAAACCCTTTGGCAGCATCATAAGAAAAACAAGGGAACTTGTAACATGAGTCAGGAAAAAAAAAGGTCTAACCTCATATTAGGTTTCCTACAAAATTTAGCAAAGGATTCTATTCCTATGGAAACTACCATTTGTTTTTCCTGTGAGCCAAATGGTCATGTAGGAAAAATCCTTTACAAATCCTATCCTTCAAAATTCATTTATCATTCTTTCAATCCAAAGGAAGCCTAAGTTATATAATGAAGTAAATGGACCATTACAGAATTACCATGTTCACACTACAGGGTGGATTTTGATACGAGCACAAGAACCGGAAGCTTCTCCTGCCACAGAAGAAACAGAAGCTATAAGTTATGCGGTAGAAAAATTGATGTACTTTATTTTGTATTTCTGATGAAAACATTCAATATCAAAATATGGCAATTAAAGAGCATGGTACATATGCCGGAGGTCACGAAAATTAAGCTAGGCTCATAAAGGTTGTGGTTGCAATGAAAAGAAAATGACAATATACTTGAGTAGTCTCGGAATCAAACATACTTAAAAGGTAGTTGTGAATTGTTGTAAAAATTTGTTGGATCATGTCCCTGTTCAAATTATGGAAAATTGAGAATTTTATTTTGTTGTCTTTATCCAAATAAAACGGAAAATATTAAGCAGCCAACAGAAATTAGTAAGATGTACAGGCACAGAAGTCACTCGAAGATCATTGCAGCTGCCAACTTTTACCTTTTAGATGAAAATCGATCTTTGTGTTTGTTATGAACTCATATTAAGATAACTAATCATGTGATTAATTTTAATTAGCATGTGTCCTAATGAAAGGGAGACACCCAACCAAATGGACACGTCCCAGATCGGGAGACACCATTGTAGCAATTAAGAGATCCCCTCTTGTGCCTCTTGATCACATATAAGTATGAGGGTCTTTATTGTTTACAGGCGACACACTGACACACTCAAATATCTTAGAACTGAATCAACACATCAAGAGGAAACAAGAGGAAGAACCTCCCATTTCATGTTCTTCTCTACTGCCTCGCCTCTGTAGGTTTGATGATCGCTTCAACGTCTAGTGTAAAGAAAAGGGAGAAAAAAGGTGTGCCGTCTGTGTGTTATGTGCTAATCAAGCCCATTAGCACTCGATGTCGTTTTCGAATTTATATTTGATTTTGTACCTGAAAGATTAAGTGGCTATGCAATTTCTTTGATTTTTGGTTCTAACATTGGTATCAGAGTCATTTTTGTTTTCGTTTAAGTGTTTCCACATCATATTAAGAAACGAAATCAAACGGAGATGATTTCGGATTTAAGCATGCTGACAGTAAGAAAAACAATGGATTTAACGAATTCACATGTAAGAGTAAGAAGGGATCTACCGCACAAACAAAAAAAAATAAGGGATTCGTTGAATCCGAAAAGTAAGAAATGGATCTGTCACATGAATAAAGAAACAACAACAACGAAAAATAACAGCAGATCCATCGTTAAGGGTGTGGGCGACGCTATGCTCGACGGCGACACGCTCGGATGAACATGTGCGCAGGCGAAGAAAGCGGCAACGACGCTATGGGTAAGGCCGATGAGGACTCCGGCTACGCCGGAGCACGGACGGCGTGGGGCACAACCGGCGCATGCCGCCACAGCCGCCCCTCTCTCTGTCATCTCTCTATTGTGGCTGGGACAGGGAAGAAGAAAGAAAAACAAGACTGTCTTGTGCGGCTGGTCAGAGAAGAAGAAAGAAAAGAATTGCCTAGGGTTCACGTGAGGCTGGGAAGTTGTTTTATATGCCCTCGCTGATTTTAGCCACCGTTGATACACATCCAACGGTGCGCATTGGTTGTCCGCAGTACAGGCCAAAAGCTCAGGTGAGAAGGTATTTGGACCGTGTGGGCTGCCTTTTTATTTTTCCCTGTTTTTCTTATTTCCTTAGCAGACTGGATGTTGTTTTTTTGGGCCACAGGCTAGTTAATTTAGCTTTTATTTTTCTGCTAATAAATTAAGAAGGCTGGCAGCCTATGCAGTGGGAAATCGCCAGTGGCAGTGAGGCCTTAATGGCCATTGGCCCATGCGGGTGCAAAAGAAGCCGTGTGGGCTGTGCGCCCATTTTTTCTTCCCATTTTCTGGAGTTTTATTTAAGGGCCATAGGCCATGTTTTGTGCAGTGGGCCAATTTTATATTTCATATTTTCGGAAAATTTAAATAATGGC
The DNA here is from genome assembly GCA_036927565.1 of Tuctoria greenei. NCBI lineage: Eukaryota > Viridiplantae > Streptophyta > Magnoliopsida > Poales > Poaceae > Tuctoria > Tuctoria greenei. The sequence continues at coordinate 62,363,795 of JAYESD010000006.1, forward strand.
CAATTTGATTAAGTGGTCTTACTGATTAAATTATTTTTGCTAAGAAAATAAGTATTTTTTGTTGGACATAACATGATTTCTTGCATTTTTTTGCATATTTTTCTTTTGAAATTAAGTATATTCTCAGCAAAATTAATTTAATTATGATGTGGAATATTAAGTAATTAAGATATTTTATGCACATTTTTATGCTTTCGCTGATATTAAAAGGTTATAACAATTTGATCGAGTAACACAAGCGAAAGATAAATTGCTATGTCTTTCGAATTTTTTAAGTTGCATGCAATTTTGATTGAGGAACCAAAGTGAAAAATAAAATTGCATGTTATTTAGTATTTTTTATATCATTATTGGTTGAGTAACCAAATCGAAAGGCATTAGCGACATTATTCTTCTTTTGAAGAATTAAGTTCATAGTAATTTGGTCGAATAACCAAAGAGAATGATAAATTACTATGCTTTCAGTTGTTCTTATATAATTATCCTATGCATTCACTTATGATTCTTTTTTGTTTTTGTAATGAAGGTTGCTCCAGTGCTAATGTTGCACTGAGTTTCATCGGTTCCATTGAGCCACTCAATGGAAGCAATTATGAGAGATGGTGAGAGAAGTTAGAGATTGCTTTAGCAGTTTCTGAGATAGACTTTGCTCTCACTAATGAAACTAATGAAACTCCAGAGTCCTTTGATGAGAGGACAAATAATTATACTAATGAGTTAGTGGTATGACATTGATTGTTATAAGTGGAAGAAATCAAACAAAAAGTGTTTGATGGTGATTAAGAGCACTATCACAGAGACCATTCGGGGAACAATCACTAAATGTGACACTGCCGTTGAATACATGCAAAGGAAAGAAAATCAGTTTACTGGTTCTTCTAAGGCCACAACAAGCACTCTTATCAAGAGGCTTGTTATTGAAAAGTATTATGGAGGTGGTGTGCGAGAGCATATCTTTAGGATGACAAGTATGACTGCAAAGCTTAAGCCTATAGATTTGGGGATCAAAATGAATTCATTGTGCACCTCATCATTGCCTCACTTCCTAAGGAATTTGAGACATTTTTCATCAATTACAACTCTCAACCTGAACTATTGAACATAGAAAAACTCATCGCTGTGTGTGTTCAGAAGGAAGAGAGGATTAAGTCTCTTCATGGTAATGATACCATTAATTATGTGAAGGGAAAAGGTAAAACTCAGAAGAATTATTCTTATAAGCAATCTACTAAGTGTCATGGTCATTTTCACCATGATAAAGATAAGGGTAAGGCTCCACAACAACACCCGTACAGAAAGGATGTGAAAGTGGAGAAAGATCAGTGCCGCTTTTGTTTAGTCAAAGGCCACCATCAAAAGGATTGCGCGAACTTCTTAAATGGTGTTGAAGAAATTGTAATGATTTTGTTACCTTTAATAATGAATATCTATATTTAAATTATAATCCATCTACTTGGTAGATTGACTCAGGTGTCACTGTGTATGTTTGTAATTTCTTGTAGAGGTTAAGTATGAGGAGGACCCTAAAAAGTGAATAAAGAGCAATTAAAGTTGCTAATGGTCATGAAGCAGAAGTTGAGGCCGTAGGAGATTATCTATTAGAATTAAGAAATGGCTTTGTACTTACACTTCATAATATATTATATGTACTCTCATTAAGTAGAAATTTAATTTCAATCATGTTTAGACAATGATGATTATGTATGCCAATTTGGCAAAGATAAGTGTATAATTATGTATGATAATAAGATTATTGGTATTGCATGAGACAAGGCATGATATACCTATTGCCTATGCATAATAATATTAATATTGTAAGCGACGATCAAATTTCCTCTCATAAGAATAAGCGCAAAAGAATCAATTCTGAAATATCTTCAAAATTATGGCATTGTCGCTTAGGTCATATTAAGATAATTGATTTCACAATTGATTCGTCCTCAATTGGATTTTTCTAATTCAGAAGAATGTATATATTGCATTAAAGGCAAATTTGTTAAGAAAATTAAGAAATGTGTCATACGTAGCATGAGAATTTTGGAATTACTCCACACGAATATTTGTTGTCTTTTTGCCATAGTATCCGTTGACAGTTTTATTCGTTCATAACCTTCACGGATGACTATTCACGCTATGGCTATATTTATCCAATTAAAGAAAGCTCTGAAGCATTGAATAAATTAAAGATATTCAAGGCTGAAGTTGAAAATTAGCACAATATTAAGATAAATTACTATGCTTTCAGTTGTTCTTATATAATTATCCTATGCATTCACTTATGATTCTTTTTTGTTTTTGTAATGAAGGTTGCTCCAATGCTAATGTTGCACTGAGTTTCATCGGTTCCATTGAGCCACTCAATGGAAGCAATTATGAGAGATGGTGAGAGAAGTTAGAGATTGCTTTAGCAGTTTCCGAGATAGACTTTGCTTTCACTAATGAAACTAATGAAACTCCAGAGTCCTTTACTGAGAGGACAAATAATTATACTAATGAGTTATTGACTTATGACATTAATTGTTATAAGTGGAAAAATCAAACAGAAAGTGTTTGATGGTGATTAAGAGCACTATCACAGAGACCATTCGGGGAACAATCACTAAATGTGACACTGCCGTTGAATACATGCAAAGGAAAGAAAATCAGTTTACTGGTTCTTCTCAGGCCACAACAAGCACTCTTATCAAGTAAGCTCTGTCGCCCCCGCCCCCGCGATCCCTGCCGATGCTGCGCGCCGCACCCTGTCGCCCTGTGCCGCAACCGATAGCAGTAAGCTCTATTCCGGTCTGTTAATTTTCTGAATGTCTGTATTTGAAAGGTTCACCTCAGTAATTTTTTTGCAGCTGCCGCAACCTCGAGTCTTACCATTGCAGGAGGCAGGAATAGTGGGAAGCTCAAGTAATTCTTAATAGATGAGTTATTTCTTCCAACCACGGCACTATTACTGATACTTTCTGAAAAATAAATATCCTGAGTACCTTCATTCATGTATGATGTGTGATTACTATAATGTTAGTATGTTGCTATAGTGTAAGCTGCTATCATGTTCAATTCTCATAATGCAAGTAGTTTCACATGTTCACTTATGATTTCGGTGTAGCACATGTATTTGGGGTGAATGATCGAGTGATGTAATAGATCATAATGCATGCTTTGAGGCAGCTGGGGTGAATGGAGACAATTCTGTTGATACTAATGCTTTAACTAGCTGGACTATGTTTTAGTTTCTAGGCACTCTCTGTTTCGGCCTTTCCCTTTATGGAACCACTTTCTACCTTCAAGGTAGCTTCTTTTTGTTTATGTTCTTGAACTATTTTTGAGTCCATCACAGAAATAAAATCTCTTTGGAGGACTACCCATAATTTCCATACAAAACAAAAAACAGGGAGAAACAAAGTCTAAGCTAAAAATTATGTGTTCTGATAATATTTGTTTACAGGGAAACAATATCAAACAGAATGTTCATGCTTTAGGAATTAATACTATGTCCATCCCAAATTATTTGTTTTGAGTATAAATTCAGTTGGGGGTTGGTGCTTAAGGAATGTCCAGACCCTATAAGCTTTAGATTTCCTAGCTTTGTTTAGTTATGCAGTGAACTTACCAAAGATCATACACGTGCTCATATAACATATTGTCTGTTGTTTGATATTTATTTTTTATTGGTGCTTATTGTTTATTGATATTTAATGTTTTTGAGTGACTACTTAATATATGTAAATAATGGGGTTTTGGGCCGGCTCGCACCAACCCGAAAGGGCACAACACACTGTAAGTGTGATCGTGCCGTGTAGACCATTGTAGTGGTACCGTATGCGTCAAGGCGACACGGAAGCGAACAGGTTGGTAAGGATGTCAATGACCCGCGATTGCGTGGACGATGGAAATGGATGTGGAACTGTCATCTAAGACCAATTTTCCTCTCACTCTTTCTCTAGTTCTTTCCTCTCTCTTAAATGACTTCAAAATGAAAATGAGCAACGTAACCTATAGCAATGTATTATCCGTTTTGGATCGGCACTTCTCACATGCCATTGGCATGTGAGACGTGCAGGTTCGGAATTGTCCCTTTTTGGACAGTCTGGGAGTGACCGAGGAGGCGTGGCTTGTGACGAGACGCGGGTCCGGATTTGGACGATATTTCAATGGCGTAACCCTGTTGTTCTCTACTGCACTATTTTTGGGCGTGCAATGAGAACAGCAGGGTTATGCTGTCGAAATTTCTTTCGAATCCAGATCACGCGTCTCGTTATGAGCACGCTCCGCTCGGTCACTCTTTGGTGGGTTTATGATCTATCTGCCTAGGTTGTAGGATCATGACATAACATAACAATGAAACTAATAATGATTTGTCTGCTTTAAAGATATACTCTGAAAAATGGCTGAATACCGTACTTGGATGTACACTGGTTGGATAAAGGATGGGAGCCACTCGGAGGAGTGGTTCACCAGGACAGATGCTTTCATATAATGAACTTTCTCATTGTCAAACAACAGTAAGGTGCGGTGCCCATGCAACAAATGTCAGAATGCAAAGTGTTTTGACAAAGTGACGTTGACGTTTTACTTGTGTCGAAACGGTTTCATGCAGCAATATGGGGTGTGGAACTTTCACGGTGAGATAGCTTCTCAAGTCGTACAAGATCGAGATGAGGATGACAACACAGGGGTCGATAGGATGGATGAGATACGTATATCGACTATAACTCTATAGTTATGACCCTTTTACTTGAAGAACTGCACCAGATTGGGGGTGTAGTGTTAAATAGGCGGTGTTATACTGTTGAAATTTTAGGACCTATCATGTATACATTAATGATAATTTCTTCCGCTTTAAACTGCAGAGTCTAACATGGGTGAAGATCGTAGTTGGATGTATACTGGCTGGAAGAGCAGAACTGGTGGTCACTCGGATGAGTGGTACATCAAGTTAGATAAATTTTTGGATCGAGCATTTTCGTTGTCAACAAAAAATATGGTGCGCCCATGCACAAAATGCCGGAACAACAAGTTTTTGAGAAGATGGGAGCTTTCGTTTCATTTATGTCGAAACGGTTTCACTCCACATTATGAAGTGTGGACCTTCCACGGCGAGACTAAATCTCGAGTCATAGCATAAGTGGATGAGGATGATGATACAACATAGGTTGATATGATGGATGAGATGCTAGAAGCTCTTGAAGCAGAGGACCCTCTTACAAATGAGGCAGAGGAGTTCTTTGAGGAGCTGAAGAAATCACAAGAGCCATTGCATGAACACACGGTTGTGACCGTACTTGCTTTCTTGACCAGATTTATGGCAATTAAGTCCAAGTACTTTTTTCCATCAACTTCTACAATGATCTCATGAAATTGATCTGTGATATCCTTCCACAACCTCACAAAGCGCCTCCAGATATGTATCAGTCAAAGATCAAGATATCTAGTCTCGGTATGAACTATGAGAAAATCAATGTGTGCCCAGACAACTGCATGATATTTGGAAAGAGCACGCCAATGAGAAGATGTGCTTGAAATGTGGTAAATCGAGGTATGTCGAAGTTGTTAATGACGATGGCGATAATGTGATAACATATGTCGCATATAAGCAACTTCGTTACTTGCCTGTGACACCTCGGTTGAAGCGATTGTTTCTTTCAAAAAGAACCGCAAGACACATGAGATGGCACAAAGAAGGAAACGTGAGAACAAATAATTCTTGATGCATCCATCTGACGGTGATGCATGGAAGACGCTAGACCGTTTCGATCCAGATTTTTCTCGTAATGCGAGGAATGTTCGCGCCGGAATAGCGACAGACGGATTCTCACCATTCAGTACAAACTCTATGCCATGTCCCCTGGAAATAACTTGCGACGGCAAAAGTTAGCCATTGCAAATAGGCTTATTTGCGACGGTGGCCGTCGCAAATAAACTTAATTGCGACGAATTATTTGCGACGGCCAAAAACCGTCGCAAATAAGAAAAGTTGTCGCAAATAGCTTATTTGCGACGGTTTTTCCCTTATTTGCGATGGTTTTTCCCTTATTCACCGTTCATAGGTCGCAAATAAGCCTATTTGCAACGGCTAACTTTAGCCGTCGCAAGTTATTTCCAGGGGACATGGCGTAGAGTTTGTACTGAACGGTGAGAATCCGTCTGTCACTATTCCGATGCGAACATTCCTCGCATTACGAGAAAAATCTGGATCGAAATGGTCTAGCGCCTTCCATGCATCACCGTCAGATGGATGCGTCAAGAATTCTTTGTTCTCACGTTTCCTTCTTTGTGCCATCTCATGTGTCTTGCGGTTCTTTTTGAAAGAAACAATCGCTTCAACCGAGGTGTCACAGGCAAGTAACGAAGTTGCTTATGTGCGACATATGTTATCACATTATCGCCATCGTCATTAACAACTTCGACATACCTCGATTTACCACATTTCAAGCACATCTTCTCATTGGCGTGCTCTTTCCAAAATATCATGCAGTTGTCTGGGCACACATTGATTTTCTAATAGTTCATACCGGGACCAGATATCTTTGGCCGTCACAAATCGTCGGGATTCCTGTAATGTTTGTTTCACATACAGCTAACTGTCGGACCAGTGCCTTGTCGTTCATCATTTTCTTCATTGCAAAAGCAAGGCTCAATGTGACTGCTAAAGGCAATCCCTCAGGAACGGCGACAACAACGATTGTAACTGCAATGGCAAAATGTCCAAATATCTCCAGTACATCATCCCTAGACCAACTTAAAAGAAGTCCATCATGATATTTAGGACCAACTAACCCTTGCAACAGGACAAAAATGTTAAGAGAGTGAAAAATAAACCAATTTTTCCAAATGTATTTGTGACTGTTAGTAGAGAGGTAATGTCACGGAATTAGATGATTCTATTAGACCATAGAAGGTTACAATATATAGAGGGAAGACCCCTAGGGGTGACCGACGGCTAGGGGGAAACCCTAGGGGCACTAGCCCCTGTTGCCTTGGGCGGCAAGAAGCTCCTACGGGTTGTGCCTACCTCACACAGGAGGAGGCCCAACATACTAAGTAACCCAATAATCTAACACCTCCCGCAGTCACAACTCAGCCATCACAAATGTTGAGACTGTACTGAAACTCATTAAACAACAAGGAGGGGAGACCCTTTGTGAAGATGTTAGCGAACTACGATGTCGTTGGAACATGGAGGACGCGGACTTGACCAATGGCAACCTTCTATTGGGCAAAATGAAGATCAATCTTCACATGCTACGTGTGCTGATGTTGAACGGTGTTGGTGGAGAGGAACACATTGTTGATGTTGTCGCAGTAGACGAGAGTGTAGCGTGATGGAGAAGTCTTGAGCTCATGCAGGAGCTAGTGCAACCAGGTAGCTTCAGCGACACCATTTACGACAGCACAGTACTCAGCTTTAGCGCTGGAGCAGGAGACAACTATCTGATTTGTCTGATTCAGCAGCTTGATCTAAAGAATGCCTTCCTCCATGGAACCCTCACTGAGATTGTCTACTGCTGCCAGCCCATGGGTTTCGCCGATCCAGCTCACCCGACCTGGTTTGTCACTTGCGCGTGTCCTTATATGAGTTTAAGCAAGCACCCTGGGTTGGTACAGTCGTTTCGCCAGCTATCTGACCACACTGAGATTCATTGAAGCCAAGTCGGACACCTTGTTGTTCATCTTTCGGCATAGCTCTGAGACGGTATATCTTTTACTCTATGTTGATGATATCATTTTGACTGCATCCAGCACGGAGCTTCTGCATGGTACTATTTCCGCTCTTCAGCGTGAAATCACCATGAAGGACCTTGGGTCTCTCCACCACTTCCTCGGCATCATCGTAGAGCGTCGCCTAGACGGGTTGTTCCTCCACCAGCGCACCTACACGTTGGACATCCTCAAGCGGGCAGTCATGGCAGACTGCAAGCCGTGTACGACTCTAGTCAACCTCCAAGCGAAGTTGGCTGAAGACCCGGGGCCTCCGGTTGCAAATGTCTCTTGTTTTCGGAGCATTGCAGAAGCCTTCCAGTACCTGACGTTTACACGGCCCGACATTGTATATGTTGTACAGTAGATCTGCTTGCACATGCACAACCCTCAGGATCCCCACTTGACAGCCATGAAGCGGATCTTACGCTAGGCGTGACAGGCACCACTACACCCTTTCCTCTCGTAGGAGGTTGCTGAGAGGAGGTGGTGTAGTGATACCTGGAGGGTGGGTTGTCGCGGACGTCGGATGTAGACTGTCGGTACCCTGGGAACCGTATACCCCTTGAGATTACAAAGATCTCAAGGGAATGTCATCTACTTGATTTGAAGACCTTCAGAGGCCCACATGTCAGATATTACCGGACCTGCTTCTCCAACATGGTTAGTCCCAGGGTCGCCACGTGTACTGTCAAATCGGAGCTACCGCCCACAAGGGGGAAGCTCCGGGCTATGTATCGAAATGGCACCCCTGGACCTAACCCAGACCGAGGGAAGCTCCGGAACTAACACGTGGCAGGTAGCTCTGGACCTATATGTCCCCCACAGTATGCTCCAGAGCTGCCACGTGTCCAACCGATGGATCTTCAGCCTCTAACCTCCAGAAGACTCCACAACGGCTCCGGATCTTCAAAGGGGAATCAAGGACTTCAAGATCCGATTAAGTGTCATTAATACTATATTAATGACACTCGATTGTACGACCTTAATTACCAGTAACGGTGTTGTCAAAGCCCGTAACTCGGTCATTAAGAGCAATTAATCGTGTTGAACGTGTATCAATATTAGTAACCGCCGGGGTCACATGTCGGGCTAGGCTAACTTGTAACGGCCTACCCTTGTACTATAAAAGGTTAGGCCGACGATACATAGAGGAGACTCTACACACACTGGAGACGTGCTCACTCTACACTCTCAACTTATGTTGAGCTCATACATCCAATACACCAACACACCCCGTGGAGTAGGGTATTACGCTCAGGCAACCCGAACCACGTAAATCTTCGTGTCTCCTGTGCCACTTAACACCTCACCTTCTTGAATCTACGCATGCCCATACCGAACCTCAAACTCCTCTAACACTTTAGTAGTGTCGGGAGATCTGCCGGATCAAAACAACCGACAGTTGGCACGCTAGGAAGGGGTGCCTGAGATTTCAAGAATGGTGAAATCAGCCGCTGGATCAGCCAATGGTCATCCCGCTGTTCAAGCTGTTGGGGGCAATCCCTCTAATATGCAGCCACCAGCAGGAACCACGGTTCCAGCAGGAGTCACACTTCCACCACTGCCGCCTCCACCAGCAAATCAAGCTGATGCAGAGGTTGCAGGCCTGACGGACCTTCCGTCAGCATGCTGCAGCTTCCTCTTCCGGCTCGAGGGTTCGTCTGCCGGCTCCTTGCCCTTGCCGAAGACTTCGATCCTTGGCTTTGGGGCAGGGTCGGAGCCACCTTCGGAAGCCCCAGGGATCACCACCCTGGAGGTCGATCTTCTCTCGATGACACCAAGGTCGTCAAGCACCAGCATCGTCCGTTGGAGCTCCCTGCTGAACTCTACTTCCAAGTTTAGAGGGAGGAAGGCTGATGGCGGGGTAAAGTCATCTCCCGCGATGTCGATGCCATGCTGGAACTTCTTGAGATGTAACTCCAAGGTTGCCTCCGCCATGTTGGACTTCAGTCCGGTCTCGACTCGATCGTCGTCCATCACGCTGTTGAGGGCCCAAGCGAGTTTTTCTCTCCTCTTTAGTGGTGCCCACCTGTTGACCAGGAAGTTGCAAAATACCGCCTGAGGAGTCAATCCTCCCTCCACGCACTAGCAGATCCTGGTCAGAGCAGGGTTGAAGGCATCCGACAGCACCAGAGCTTCACTCCAGACTGTAGTGTCGATGTTTGGGAGGTCTTCGGGCAGCTCCAGCTTCATGTGCTCCTCCACCTGGATGACTATCCAGTCCTTCTTCCAGTCATCCCACTTTCCAGAGGGAAACGACCAGAGGTACTTGAATGGGCACTTCTTGCGCTTCACAAAGTAGTAGAAGCCAAAGTACTCATTACTCCTACTGGTGGTATGGACGGTTAAGAAGGTCCGGAAAAGTTCAATGCAGGGGGGATGCCCACCCACATTTCACAGAAGTGGACGAAGATAGACACAAGAAGAATGGAGTGGGGGCCAAGGTGGTATAGCTTCAGACCATAAAAGTCTAGCAGCATCAAGAAAAAGGAGAAAAAAGGTGGGATCAACCCCACCATGGCGTACGAAGAGAAGTACACCATCTCGCCGGCGTGCTCCTTCTCGAACGGGAGCTCTCCTCCGACGCAGACCAGACAGTTGAAGAAGTCCGGGGACCATCCCATGAGGGCCTGGACCTTCTTCAGGTCACCTTCGATCTTCAAACGACTCTCGCGGAGACCCAACTCCATCGCGGCACAGCAAGGCAAAAGAGGAAAAGCAAGCACAAGTTGGGAGTTTGAGCGCAAGATCAGATGAGAGGCATAAAGAACCCCAGACGGTGCGCGCTTTCTTTCTTAAGTAAGCCCTCACAACGCTTGGATGGAAACCGCAAGAAAGTCGAAGATACCACTCAAAAATTCCACCCAGCCGATGACAAGAGGGCCCGGGACCACCCCGACGATCAAGTCGAGGTCCTTACACAGGCGAACGGTTGTCATCATGAGGCGGGAAGCCCGAAGGCGGCGGCCTGACAAGGCGTGCGGAACCGATACGATTTTCGTATCGGGAACCGGCGACCTTCAATTGCGTGAGATCCGCACGCCAAAGATCTCATTTGCCGCACACGGGATATGCCACGCGGCGAGGATTTAACTCCAAACTATCGCCAACGGCACATCCGAAGACCTTTGAAGAGTCAGTTCAAAAGTCGAAGGATGGACCCACCTCCGGCGGAATGACCTCACCCAAGGGGTCTCCCCCAAAGGTGGGCCCATGGGGCCACTGTCGGTACCCTGGGAACCGTATACCCCTTGAGATTACAAAGATCTCAAGGGAATGTCATCTACTTAATTTGAAGACCATCGGAGGCCCTCATGTCAGACATAACCGGACCCGCTTCTCCAACATGGTTAGTCCCAGGGTCGCCACGTGTACTGTCAAACCGGAGCTACCGCCCACAAGGGGGAAGCTCCGGGCTATGTACCGAAATGGCACCCCCGGACCTAACCCCAGACCGAGGGAAGCTCCGGAACTGACACGTTTTAGGTAGCTCCGGACCTATCTGTTCCCCACAGTATGCTCCGGAGCTGCCACGTGTCCAACTGACGGATCTTCAGCCTCTAACCTCCGGAAGACTCCACAACGGCTCCGGATCTTCAAATGGGAATCAAGGACTTCAAGACCCGATTAAGTGTCATTATGACTATATTAATGACACTCGATCGGACGACCTTAATTACCAGTAACGGTGCTGTCAAAGCCCGTAACTCGGTCATTAAGAGCAATTAATCGTGTTGAATGTGTATCAATATTAGTAACCGTCGGGGCCACATGTCGGGCTAGGCTAACTTGTAATGGCCTGCCCTTGTACTATAAAAGGACAGGCTGACGATACATAGAGGAGACTCTACACACGCTGGAGACGCGCTCACTCTACACTCTCAACTTACGTTGAGCTCATACATCCAATACACCAACACACCCCGTGGAGTAGGGTATTACGCTCAGGCGGCCCGAACCACGTAAATCTTCGTGTCTCCTGTGCCACTTAACACCTCACCTTCTTGAATCTCCGCACGCCCATACCGAACCTCAAACTCCTCTAACACTTTAGTAGTGTCGGGAGATCTGCCGGATCAAAACCACCAACATAGACGATCGACGATGCCGGCTACTAATGGGAGGCAGGCCATCTAGGACCACTGCCGGTGCAGCAGGAGTGGTCGGAGTCGTGCGTGGCGCGGTAGTGGAAGTCGGGTCCACATGTGATGCAGCAGTCGGTGCCACTCGGGGCAGAAATCCCGAAGGGACTGCTGGAGCGGGAAGGGGAGCCACAAAGGGCTCGGTTCCCAGAGGGACCTCCGGAGCTAGCTGGCATGGTGCCACGGTACCTGTAGTGGTGAGTCAGGTGCCAACGGTGGGGGTTCATGGAACCAGAGCCACAAAGAAAATCTAGGTCAGTTAGATTGGGCGAGGCAGTGAGGAGGAAGCTGTCCTCATCAAAACCACATGTATAGAGAGGATCATGCGGTTTGTGGAGAGATCAAGGCAGCGGTAACCTCTATGATCAGAGGAGTAGCCAAAGAAGACACACTGGGTAGAGCGTGGAGCGAGCTTATGGGGCGCGGTTGCAGCAGTGTTAGCGTAACATGAACAGCTAAAAACTCGGAGATGCTCATATGAGGGTGGGGACTTGAAGAGGGCGATGAGCGAACACACATCCTAAATATCCTTCGTCAGAAGGCAGTTTAGGAGGTATGTAGCAGTGTGCAGTCCTTCAGCTCAATAATGCCCGGGAAGGAAAGCCTAGATAAGCAAAGTGTGGATGACATTATTAATGGAACAAATGATACATTCAACTTCACCATTCTGTGGGGATGTGTATGGGCACGACATCCGGAGCTATGTTTGGTTCGACAGGAGGAAGTGTCAGGTGGAAGAATTGCCAAATTCGCGCCCGTTGTCACTCTGGATGGCTTTGACCTTCCTGTCGAACTGAGTAGACACATAAGAAAAGAAGTTGGATAAGGTGGTGAATGTGTCAAATTTATGATTTAGAGGAAAAGTCCATAAGTAATGAGTGAAGTCATCAAGAATGACCAGATAATACTTATAGCCTAACACATTAACAATGGGAGATGTCCAAAGATCAAGATGCATTAAATCAAAAGCATGTTCCGCACGATGAGATGAGCTACAAAAGGGCAACCTGGTGTGTTTGCCTAACTAACATGCATGAAAAAAAATCATGTTTATTGTTGGTGCATTGAATAAAGATGACTAGATAAACTAGATAAGGCGTCACGGCCAGGATGACCAAGACGATGGTGCCACATGGTGGGAGCATTAGCAGTAAGGGCTTGAGGGATAGCAGCAAGCTTGGCCACAGCACTGGAAGATGGAGTGAGAGACCCTAGAAGATGCATCGTGTACAATGGTTCGGTGATATTCGACCATACGATCATGTTCTTGGTTGTGAGATCCTTCACAGATAAACCAAATGGGTCAAATTCCATAGAGCACCAATTGTTAGTTGTAAAACGATGAAAAGAAAGAAGACTTTGAACTATGTTAGGAGAAAGCAAAATATTGTTAAGGTACAATGGCCCAGGAAGAACCCCTACTGAGGTGATTAGAAGAGAAGAGCCGCATTACCAACAATGACCAATGAAGGATTGGATGAAGCTAGAGAACGAAGAGTAGAAATATTACCAACTGACGGGATGTGTGGTGCGTGCTGCCACAGTCCACCACGCAGTCTTGGACCGTGGTAGGGGGCGGGTGAAGCGCGATGGTGCCGAAAGAGTTGGACAGTAACTATTGATCCCAGCCTGTGCCTAGCCAAAGATTACATTCCGGTGCTCGGGCGGCCTGCTGGTACAGCGACTGCTAAGGTGGCCCGGATAGGGTGCCGGGAGACGCCTAAGAGCCCCGAGCAGCCACAAAAGCCTGCGAACGCTGCTGTCTAGCAGGCACAGGCCCATGCCACAGATGGTCGTAGGTCGGCCACGGTGCGTTGGTCCTGCCGTCAGGACCAGTGGGAGCGGTGGTCTGGCCGCAGGAGCCACCACGGCCTCTGTCACTATTGTTATTCTTGCGGTTTTTATTCTTGTTCCGGTTGCCACCATTGCTAGTGATACTGCCACTGGGCGACTGAGACGGCGTGGAGGATGGTGACGCTGGAGACGCAGCATTGGATTAGAGTGTCATCGCGGTAGCCGCAGGTCCTGTATTGCCCATGTGGATCTCCTCTAGTAGTAGGTCATCTCGAACTTTGAGGAAGTTCAGAAACGGCGAGTAGTGTCGAATGATGGTGCCCACGTGCTCCAACCGTTGGTTCAGTCCACGAAGGATGTTGAGGACGAGGATGCAGTCATCAACGGGTGCGCAAAGGTCGGCCAGACCATCGTCCATGGCCTTGAATTTGCGACAATATTCATTGATCGAGAGGTCACCCTGAACAAAATTGCAAAAGGCAGCATCAAGGTGAAGAGTATGTTGTTCACGGTTGACGACAAACTGGTTCTCGATGGCGAGCCAGAGGTGGCGCGCTGTGCACCCACGTTCCCGAACCACCTGGTGAAGATCCATCGAGATGAAGTTGCCGATCTAGTTGAGGACGATGTTGTCCATCTGAATCCATCCCGGATCATTGGACGGAGCATCATCTGTGACATGATTGATCAGGGCGTAGCGCTGTAGGGCCTGCTCCCTAAGATCATGCCAGCTGGCGTAATTGGTGGAGGAGGAGTCGAGGACGATGTTCACCAGCTGGCGGATGTTGAGCATCGTGGCTGTCTGAAGGTTAAGGCCGGCGACGATCGTGTCTTTCTAGGTCGAAGGAGCTGTAGAGACGACGGTACGAAGGTCTGAAGAAGAAGACGATGGTATGCGATGACAGGCGGTAGTAGCCGTCTGCTCCAAGATGATGGCCTTAGACTCCTCATCCTGAAAGAGGAGGCGAGCGGCCTGGACGCGGCGACGAGCAGTAGCAGCCTATGCATCGACGTCCTTGGCCTCCTTGATGATCGTCTATAGCCGAGCACGGAGGACAACGGCATCGGCGTCGTCCGCCATGGTAGTCGCACAGGCAGAGAACCGGCGGCGGCTAGGGTTAGCGGAAGAGAAAAAAATCAAGCTCTGGCTACCATGTTAGTAGAAAGGTAATATCGTGAGATTAGACAATTCCATTAGGCCATATAGGATTAAAATATATAGAAGGGGAGACTCCTAGGGGTGACCGGCGGCTTGGGGGAAACCCCAAGGGCGCCAACCCCTGTTGCCTTGAGCGGCAAGAAGCTCCTATGGGTTGGTCCTACCTCACGCAGGAGGAGGCCCAGCATACTGAGTAACCCAATACTCTAACAACGACTCCATTAAGTTTGACTTGCTGTGGAGTTCCATCATCCCCACTCTCAGTGATAACAGCCATTAGTGTACCCCAAGGTGTCTGCGTTTCAACGGCTGTAACCAGCATTTTGCATGAACCATCTAGGACTTTGGTCCCAGATAAAAGAAAAGGATTATGTTCATTTACGGCAACAGGTTCACTCTCCCCAGTTAAACTGGATTCGTTGATCAATACAGAATATCCAGAATAAAAAAAACATCTGCAGGGACCTGATCCCCAACCGCTAGATGGATAACATCACCGGGAACAGGATCATCTAACAATATTCTTTGTCTAAACCCGTCCTTTGAGGCTTGAACATGAATTTTTCTTTTCTCTTTGTCCAGGTCCCCTGAATTGCAAAAACATGGTAGTTACTTGTTGCAGTAACAGATACAACCAGGAGGATACTTGTGAATCAGATTGCTACTTCGAGTTTGAGTCAGATTAGTAATTTGAGTTTGACAACAAGAAAAAGGCAAGTGCAAAATCAAAAGCCGCACAAAAGCCACAAGCAATTAGAGAAGAAAAAAAAAGGCAAGTGCAAAATCAAAAGCCGCACAAAAGCCACAAGCAATTAGAGAAGAAAAAAAAAAGGCAAGTGCAAGATCAAAAGCCGCATGTGCAAATTTTGTTCTAGGGTCTCCTGATTCCATCTAGAGAGAGTTTGGGTGACCACCCCAACAAAAAAAAAACGAAAAAAAAAGAAAATAAATCAGATTGTTGTTTGGGGTGTTTTTGGTGACGACATTGGTGTCTCGGCTCGCGTCTCTAGTACGGTCTAGACTAAGATCAGCACAGTACCGTCGTAGAATATTTATTCAGCTTGTTGTGATTAACGTGGTGAAAGTTTGCTCCTTGTGCTAGTTCAGCCACCTAAAGCCATAGATTGACACCTGCTCTTGAAGTTGTTCATTACTTGCTGGTTGCCATCACCTTCTTGCTGAGCTTTGTAAGAACAGGTAAGAGCTTGATTGAATAGGTTGAGAGTGAGCGAATTATCTCCACCAGCACCTTTGTAGCTAGGGATAACATTACCCTTTCATATTGGATTTTTTTCTACTAACCATGGCAGGAGGAGCAAATACAAATGAAGACGTGCATTTACCTCGCACACGGGGAATTATACAACACTTCGAACGCCAAGTGCGGCTACACACAGAAGCGCTTGATGAGGATTTTCGAGTTACCAGTGACCGCCTTGGTCAATTGGAAAATATGCAGATCGACACTAACACCAAAATCAGCACGTTGGATAGTTCCATTCAAACATTGAACACCTCTATTGGAGCCATCCTGCAGCGCCTTGAGGAGAGGGATCGTGGACGCAGCGCAGATGGACAGGTGAGCAATGCTCCTAGTATTGTACGTGACAATGAAGATGACTATTCTGCAGATACGGAGATTGGGGAAGATGAGGAAGCTAGGCCACGGCGCCGGCTACAACGCAACGGTCAAGGCATAGGTGGACATCGTCGGCGTGAGGTACGCAATCATGAAGATACTTTTAACAAGATCAAATTTAAGATACCTCATTTTGATGGTAAATATGACCCTGATGCATATATTACTTGGGAGATTTCTGTTGATCAAAAATTTGCATGTCATGAGTTTCCTGAAAATGCAAGAGTTAGAGCAGCCACTAGTGAGTTTACTGATTTTGCTTCTGTTTGGTGGATAGAACATGGCAAGAAAAATCCTAATAACATACCACAAACTTGGGATGCTTTGAAACGGCTCATGCGGGCTAGATTTGTTCCTTCTTACTATGCACGTGATATGTTAAATAAGTTACAACAATTGAGACAGGGATCTAAAAGTGTAGAAGAGTATTTTCAGGAATTACAAATGGGTATGTTGCGTTGTAATTTAGACGAGGATGAGGAACCATCTATGGCTAGATTTTTGGGTGGTTTAAACCGTGAAATTCAGGACATACTTGCTTATAAAGATTACAATAATGTTACTCGTTTGTTTCATCTTGCTTGTAAAGCTGAAAGGGAAGTGCAGGGACGACGAGCTAGCTCTAGAACTAATATTTTTGCAGGAAAGACTAGCTCATGGCAACCACGCACGACTACTCCTTCGACTGGGCGTGCTTCTCCGCCATCTTCTTCCCAAAGTCGGGCAGCACCTTCTTCTTCCAGCAACAAGCCACGTGCTTCTTCCACTAGCTCAGCAGTAAAGACCACCCAAAAGCCCACCGAGAGTGCTTCTTCCGTAGCATCTACCGGACGATCTAGAGACGTTCAATGTCACAAGTGCAAGGGTTTTGGCCATGTGCAGCGTGACTGCCCAAGCAAACGTGTTCTAATTGTTAAAGATGACGGTGAGTATTCATCTGCTAGCGATTTTGATGACGATACATGTGTTTTGCTTGCAGCTGACTATGCAGGTAGCGATGAACATCAAGAAGAGCATATTGGTGCAGAAGATGCAGCGCGCTATGATAGTCTCATTGTGCAGCGTGTGCTTAGTGCACAAATGGAGAAAGCGGAACAAAATCAAAGGCACACATTATTCCAAACAAAGTGTGTCGTCAAAGAGCGATCTTGCCGCATGATCATTGATGGAGGTAGCTGCAACAACTTGGCCAGCAGTGACATGGTGACCAAGCTGGCACTAAGCACCAAACCGCACCCACATCCCTATTACATTCAATGGTTAAACAACAGCGGTAAGGCAAAGGTAACTAGACTTGTGCGAATCAATTTTACTATTGGATCATATAAGGATGTCGTTGAATGTGATGTTGTGCCTATGCAAGCTTGTAATATTCTGCTAGGAAGACCTTGGCAATTTGATAGAGATTATATGCATCATGGTAGATCAAATCAGTATTCTTTTCTTTACCACGATAAAAAAATTGTGTTGCATCCTATGTCTCCTGAAGCTATTATGCAAGATGATGTTGCTAGAGCTAGGAAAACTAAATATCAGGACCATGCTAACATTGAGAACAATAACAATGCCAAATCTGTGTTTGATAAGAAAAATGAGATATCTTTGAAGGGAAAATGATTGTTTGCTACGAAATCTTATATTAATGAACTGATTGCTTCCACCTCTGTTGCCTATGCCTTGGTATGCAAAGATGCTTTGATTTCCCTTTACGATGTGCAACATTCTTTGCCTCCTGCTGTTGCTAACATTTTGCAGGAATATTCTGATGTGTTTCCAAGTGAAATACCACCAGGACTACCACCACCTCGAGGGATTGAGCACCAGATTGACCTCATTCCCGGTGCTTCATTGCCCAACCGTGCACCATATAGGACAAATCCAGAAGAAACAAAGGAGATTCAGCGCCAAGTACAAGAACTACTTGACAAAGGTTATGTACGTGAGTCTCTTAGTCCTTGTGTTGTTCCAGTTATTCTAGTACCTAAAAAGGATGGATCATGGCGTATGTGTGTGGATTGTAGAGCAATCAACAATATAACCATTCGATATCGTCATCCTATTCCACGCTTAGATGATATGCTTGATGAATTGAGTGGTGCTGTTGTGTTCTCAAAAGTTGATTTGCATAGTGGTTATCACCAAATTCACATGAAACTAGGAGATGAATGGAAAACTGCTTTCAAAACTAAGTTCGGTTTATATGAGTGGTTAGTCATGCCTTTTGGGTTAACTAATGCACCTAGCACCTTCATGAGATTAATGAACGAGGTTTTGCGTGCATTCATTGGAAAATTTGTTGTTGTGTATTTTGATGATATATTGATTTATAGCAAATCCATGGATGAACATCTTGATCACTTACATGCTGTTTTTAATGCTTTGCGTGAGGCACGATTATTTGGTAATCTTGAGAAGTGCACCTTTTGCACGGATCGAGTCTCTTTCCTTGGCTATGTTGTTACTCCACAGGGAATTGAAGTTGATCAAGCCAAGGTAGAGGCTATTCAGGGGTGGCCGGTACCAAAGACCATCACACAGGTGCAGAGCTTTCTAGGGCTGGCTGGGTTCTATCGTCGCTTTGTGAAGGATTTCAGCACCATTGCTGCTCCATTGAATGACCTTACGAAGAACGGGGTGCCTTTTTATTGGGGCACCACACAAGATAATGCCTTTACCATACTGAAAGATAAGTTGACGCATGCACCTCTTCTCCAAGTTCCTGATTTTTCTAAGACTTTTGAGCTTGAATGTGATGCTAGTGGGATTGGATTGGGTGGTGTTTTGTTACAAGAAGGAAAACCTGTTGCATATTTTAGTGAGAAAATGAGTGGGCCTGTTCTAAATTATTCTACCTATGATAATGAATTATATGCTCTTGTACGAACTTTAGAAACATGGCAGTATTATTTGTGGCCCAAAGAATTTGTTATCCATTCTGATCATGAATCACTAAAGCATATTAGGAGTCAAGGGAAACTAAACCGTAGGCATGCTAAGTGGATGGAATTTATTGAGTCTTTTCCTTATGTCATTAAACACAAAAAAGGAAAGGATAATGTTATTGCTGATGCTTTATCCAGACGTTATACTCTTCTATCTCAACTTGACTTTAAAATTTTTGGATTAGAAACGATTAAAGATCAATATGAACATGATGCTGATTTCAAAGATGTATTGCTGAAATGTAAAGACGGAAAAACATTGAATAAATTTATCCTCAATGATGGCTATGTGTTTAGAGCTAACAAGTTATGCATTCCAGCTAGCTCCGTTCGTTTGTTGTTGTTACAGGAAGCGCATGGAGGCGGGCTGATGGGGCAGTTTGGAGTGAAAAAGACGGAGGACATACTTGCTGGTCATTTCTTTTGGCCAAGGATGAGGCGAGACGTGGAGCGCTTTGTTGCTCGCTGCACGACATGTCAAAAAGCTAAGTCATGACTTAATCCACATGGTTTGTGCATGCCTCTTCCTGTTCCTAGCATGCCTTGGGAGGATATTTCTATGGACTTTGTTTTAGGACTGCCTAGAACAAAGAAGGGGAGGGATATCATCTTTGTTGTTGTGGATAGATTTTCTAAAATGGCACACTTCATACCTTGTCGTAAAAGTGATGATGCTACACATGTTGCTGATTTGTTTTTCCGAGATATTGTTAGATTGCATGGTGTGCCAAACACAATAGTTTCAGATCGTGATACTAAGTTTCTTAGCCATTTTTGGAGAATGTTATGGGCAAAATTGGGGACTAAGCTTATATTTTCAACTACTTGTCATCCCTAAACTGATGGTCAAACTGAGGTTGTGAATAGAAGTTTATCTACCATGCTTAGGGCTGTTTTGAAAAGGAATATAAAAATGTGGGAAGAGTGTTTGCCTCATGTTGAGTTTGTTTATAATCGTTCCCTACATTCTAGTACTAAGAAATGCCCTTTTGAGATTGCTTATGGATTTGTACCCCGTGCTCCTATTGATTTATTACCTCTTCCTTCAATGGAACGAGTGAATTTTGATGCTAAACATCGTGCTGAATTGATCTTAAAATTGCATGAAACCACTAAGAAGAATATAGAGTGCATGAATGCCAAGTATAAACTTGCTGGTAGTAGGGGAAAGAAAACTATCACTTTTGAACCTGGTGATTTAGTTTGGTTACATTTGCGAAAGGATAGATTTCCTGATTTGAGAAAGTCTAAATTGTTACCTCGAGCTGATGGTCCATTCAAAGTGTTAGAAAGAATTAATGATAATGCATATAAACTCGAGTTGCCTGCGAATTTTGGGGTTAGTACCACATTTAACATTGCAGATTTGAAGCCATATTTGGGAGAAGAAGATGAGCTTGAGTCGCGGACGACTCAAATGCAAGAAGGGGAGGATGATGAGGACATCAACACCCTCGATACATCCACACCAACTCAGCTACCGGTTTTTGGTC
The DNA here is from genome assembly GCA_036927565.1 of Tuctoria greenei. Lineage (NCBI taxonomy): Eukaryota > Viridiplantae > Streptophyta > Magnoliopsida > Poales > Poaceae > Tuctoria > Tuctoria greenei. The sequence continues at coordinate 62,384,659 of JAYESD010000006.1, forward strand.
CGATCACTCGCGCTCGTGCACGTCAACTAAACTATGAGGTGAACTCGTTCTTGGCCTTATGTCCATCTTATCTAGACCGTGGAACTACGTGCTTTCTTGTTTTGCTTAGGAACAATGGAGAGGAGCCAATGGGAAGGGAATTCGCGCGGACGGGATTTGGACAGCAGAACAGCACCAACTTGTGACGGCCACCACGAATTCATACGGACTCCGATCTGGGCGTTCAAGTACTTCCTAGAAAGATTATCAAGTATACTTTCGAACGGATCTGGCCTCATGTCCATATCTATTCTGAGTTGGCCGCAATAGTTATTTTAATACCAAGACCTTTTTCTGTCCAGGGTGCTGCATCACCAAAATTGGGCCCATGGTCCATGTATCGTTTGGAGTCCATTAGGGACTCGTGATTAGGGTTTCTCACGACCCTAGGGAGGTAATAAATAGTTGCAGCCGCCCTCATTAGCTGGTGGGTTTTTGTTTATTCGTAAGTTAGCTTCTGCTGCTTCCTTGTACACGCGCGTGTCGACTAGATCGCCCGTCTACTTGTATCCAGAGCCCCACTTTAGATTGATTCAACAGATAAGTGTTTGTTCTTCTTGTTCTTGCGTGTTCTTCGATTGCTTGCAGGAACAAAGGCCCTCGTGGTCAGGTTGATTGTGCGCCAGCAAGATCAATACAACTTCGGAGTCGGTGTACCGATCGCTAAGGCGCATCGTCTTGGGGACGGTGTAGTCGGATCGCCAACGTCTTCTCCTCCACAAATCGAACCCTCCTATTCTCATCGAAAGATCAGGAACCAAGATCCTATCACACAAAACTCCTATAAGCCGCGGACCTCACTCTCGGTGAATAGGTCTCGTCTTTGATTCAGGCTATAATTATCTGTACTAATTCCATCAGTTAACGATGTCACCAATTTGTCTGCAATTCCATCTAACTAGCCATGCATAGACAACTTTTTACAGTCACTGAGTTTTAACAATTGATGCCAGTTCATCAACACAAATCTCAAACCCAGCAACTTTAACACCTTTAGGAACAACATATTCACTCTGAAGCGAAACACCTGAGTAGATGTGTTTTTGGAAACACACTTGATGAGAGCAGCATTGAAGACTGGATTGAAGGCAGGAAATGTAACATATCTTGAAGTCTAAGGCTCACTTTGGATTGAAGAAAAACAATGGATTTAACGAATTCACATGTAAGAGTAAGAAGGGATCTACCGCACAAACAAAAAAAAAATAAGGGATTCGTTGAATCCGAAAAGTAAGAAATGGATCTGTCACATGAATAAAGAAACAACAACAACGAAAAATAACAGCAGATCCATCGTTAAGGGTGTGGCCGACGCTAAGCTCGACGGCGACACGCTCGGATGAACATGTGCGCAGGCGACGAAAGCGGCAACGACGCTATGGGTAAGGCTGATGAGGACTCCGGCTACGCCGGAGCACGGACGGCGTGGGGCACAACCGGCGCATGCCGCCACAGCCGCCCCTCTCTCTGTCATCTCTCTATTGTGGCTGGGACAGGGAAGAAGAAAGAAAAACAAGACTGTCTTGTGCGGCTGGTCAGAGAAGAAGAAAGAAAAGAATTGCCTAGGGTTCACGTGAGGCTGGGAAGTTGTTTTATATGCCCTCGCTGATTTTAGCCACCGTTGATACACATCCAACGGTGCGCATTGGTTGTCCGCAGTACAGGCCAAAAGCTCAGGTGAGAAGGTATTTGGACCGTGTGGGCTGCCTTTTTATTTTTCGCTGTTTTTCTTATTTCCTTAGCAGACTGGATGTTGTTTTTTTGGGCCACAGGCTAATTAATTTAGCTTTTATTTTTCTGCTAATAAATTAAGAAGGCTGGCAGCCTATGCAGTGGGAAATCGCCAGTGGCAGTGAGGCCTTAATGGCCATTGGCCCATGCGGGTGCAAAAGAAGCCATGCGGGCTGTGCGCCCATTTTTTCTTCCCATTTTCTGGAGTTTTATTTAAGGGCCATAGGCCATGTTTTGTGCAGTGGGCCAATTTTATATTTCATATTTTCTGAAAATTTAAATAATGGCCAATTTGATTAAGTGGTCTTACTGATTAAATTATTTTTGCTAAGAAAATAAGTATTTTTTGTTGGACATAACATGATTTCTTGCATTTTTTTGCATATTTTTCTTTTGAAATTAAGTATATTCTCAGCAAAATTAATTTAATTATGATGTGGAATATTAAGTAATTAAGATATTTTATGCACATTTTTATGCTTTCGCTGATATTAAAAGGTTATAACAATTTGATCGAGTAACACAAGCGAAAGATAAATTGCTATGTCTTTCGAATTTTTTAAGTTGCATGCAATTTTGATTGAGGAACCAAAGTGAAAAATAAAATTGCATGTTATTTAGTATTTTTTATATCATTATTGGTTGAGTAACCAAATCGAAAGGCATTAGCGACATTATTCTTCTTTTGAAGAATTAAGTTCATAGTAATTTGGTCGAATAACCAAATAGAATGATAAATTACTATGCTTTCAGTTGTTCTTATATAATTATCCTATGCATCCACTTATGATTCTTTTTTGTTTTTGTAATGAAGGTTGCTCCAGTGCTAATGTTGCACTGAGTTTCATCGGTTCCATTGAGCCACTCAATGGAAGCAATTATGAGAGATGGTGAGAGAAGTTAGAGATTGCTTTAGCAGTTTCTGAGATAGACTTTGCTCTCACTAATGAAACTAATGAAACTCCAGAGTCCTTTGATGAGAGGACAAATAATTATACTAATGAGTTAGTGGTATGACATTGATTGTTATAAGTGGAAGAAATCAAACAAAAAGTGTTTGATGGTGATTAAGAGCACTATCACAGAGACCATTCGGGGAACAATCACTAAATGTGACACTGCCGTTGAATACATGCAAAGGAAAGAAAATCAGTTTACTGGTTCTTCTAAGGCCACAACAAGCACTCTTATCAAGAGGCTTGTTATTGAAAAGTATTATGGAGGTGGTGTGCGAGATCATATCTTTAGGATGACAAGTATGGCTGCAAAGCTTAAGCCTATAGATTTGGGGATCAAAATGAATTCATTGTGCACCTCATCATTGCCTCACTTCCTAAGGAATTTGAGACATTTTTCATCAATTACAACTCTCAACCTGAACTATGGAACATAGAAAAACTCATCGCTGTGTGTGTTCAGAAGGAAGAGAGGATTAAGTCTCTTCATGGTAATGATACCATTAATTATGTGAAGGGAAAAGGTAAAACTCAGAAGAATTATTCTTATAAGCAATCTACTAAGTGTCATGGTCATTTTCACCATGATAAAGATAAGGGTAAGGCTCCACAACAACACCCGTACAGAAAGGATGTGAAAGTGGAGAAAGATCAGTGCCGCTTTTGTTTAGTCAAAGGCCACCATCAAAAGGATTGCGCGAACTTCTTAAATGGTGTTGAAGAAATTGTAATGATTTTGTTACCTTTAATAATGAATATCTATATTTAAATTATAATCCATCTACTTGGTAGATTGACTCAGGTGCCACTGTGTATGTTTGTAATTTCTTGTAGAGGTTAAGTATGAGGAGGACCCTAAAAAGAGAATAAAGAGCAATTAAAGTTGCTAATGGTCATGAAGCAGAAGTTGAGGCCGTAGGAGATTATCTATTAGAATTAAGAAATGGCTTTGTACTTACACTTCATAATATATTATATGTACTCTCATTAAGTAGAAATTTAATTTCAATCATGTTTAGACAATGATGATTATGTATGCCAATTTGGCAAAGATAAGTGTATAATTATGTATGATAATAAGATTATTGGTATTGCATGAGACAAGGCATGATATACCTATTGCCTATGCATAATAATATTAATATTGTAAGCGACGATCAAATTTCCTCTCATAAGAATAAGCGCAAAAGAATCAATTCTGAAATATCTTCAAAATTATGGCATTGTCGCTTAGGTCATATTAAGATAATTGATTTCACAATTGATTCGTCCTCAATTGGATTTTTCTAATTCAGAAGAATGTATATATTGCATTAAAAGCAAATTTGTTAAGAAAATTAAGAAATGTGTCATATGTAGCATGAGAATTTTGGAATTACTCCACACGAATATTTGTTGTCTTTTTGCCATAGTATCCGTTGACAGTTTTATTCGTTCATAACCTTCACGGATGACTATTCACGCTATGGCTATATTTATCCAATTAAAGAAAGCTCTGAAGCATTGAATAAATTAAAGATATTCAAGGCTGAAGTTGAAAATTAGCACAATATTAAGATAAATTACTATGCTTTCAGTTGTTCTTATATAATTATCCTATGCATTCACTTATGATTCTTTTTTGTTTTTGTAATGAAGGTTGCTCCAATGCTAATGTTGCACTGAGTTTCATCGGTTCCATTGAGCCACTCAATGGACGCAATTATGAGAGATGGTGAGAGAAGTTAGAGATTGCTTTAGCAGTTTCCGAGATAGACTTTGCTTTCACTAATGAAACTAATGAAACTCCAGAGTCCTTTACTGAGAGGACAAATAATTATACTAATGAGTTATTGACTTATGACATTAATTGTTATAAGTGGAAAATCAAACAGAAAGTGTTTGATGGTGATTAAGAGCACTATCACAGAGACCATTCGGGGAACAATCACTAAATGTGACACTGCCGTTGAATACATGCAAAGGAAAGAAAATCAGTTTACTGGTTCTTCTCAGGCCACAACAAGCACTCTTATCAAGTAAGCTCTGTCGCCCCCGCCCCCGCGATCCCTGCCGATGCCGCGCGCCGCACCCTGTCGCCCTGTGCCGCAACCGATAGCAGTAAGCTCTATTCCGGTCTGTTAATTTTCTGAATGTCTGTATTTGAAAGGTTCACCTCAGTAATTTTTTTGCAGCTGCCGCAACCTTGAGTCTTACCATTGCAGGAGGCAGGAATAGTGGGAAGCTCAAGTAATTCTTAATAGATGAGTTATTTCTTCCAACCACGGCACTATTACTGATACTTTCTGAAAAATAAATATCCTGAGTACCTTCATTCATGTATGGTGTGTGATTACTATAATGTTAGTATGTTGCTATAGTGTAAGCTGCTATCATGTTCAATTCTCATAATGCAAGTAGTTTCACATGTTCACTTATGATTTCGGTGTAGCACATGTATTTGGGGTGAATGATCGAGTGATGTAATAGATCATAATGCATGCTTTGAGGCAGCTGGGGTGAATGGAGACAATTCTGTTGATACTAATGCTTTAACTAGCTGGACTATGTTTTAGTTTCTAGGCACTCTCTGTTTCGGCCTTTCCCTTTATGGAACCACTTTCTACCTTCAAGGTAGCTTCTTTTTGTTTATGTTCTTGAACTATTTTTGAGTCCATCACAGAAATAAAATCTCTTTGGAGGACTACCCATAATTTCCATACAAAACAAAAAACAGGGAGAAACAAAGTCTAAGCTAAAAATTATGTGTTCTGATAATATTTGTTTACAGGGAAACAATATCAAACAGAATGTTCATGCTTTAGGAATTAATACTATGTCCATCCCAAATTATTTGTTTTGAGTATAAATTCAGTTGGGGGTTGGTGCTTAAGGAATGTCCAGACCCTATAAGCTTTAGATTTCCTAGCTTTGTTTAGTTATGCAGTGAACTTACCAAAGATCATACACGTGCTCATATAACATATTGTCTGTTGTTTGATATTTATTTTTTATTGGTGCTTATTGTTTATTGATATTTAATGTTTTTGAGTGACTACTTAATATATGTAAATAATGGGGTTTTGGGCCGGCTCGCACCAACCCGAAAGGGCACAACACACTGTAAGTGTGATCGTGCCGTGTAGACCATTGTAGTGGTACCGTATGCGTCAAGGCGACACGGAAGCGAACAGGTTGGTAAGGATGTCAATGACCCGCGATTGCATGGACGATGGAAATGGATGTGGAACTGTCATCTAAGACCAATTTTCCTCTCACTCTTTCTCTAGTTCTTTCCTCTCTCTTAAATGACTTCAAAATGAAAATGAGCAACGTAACCTATAGCAATGTATTACCCGTTTTGGATCGGCACTTCTCACATGCCATTGGCATGTGAGACGTGCAGGTTCGGAATTGTCCCTTTTTGGACAGTCTGGGAGTGACCGAGGAGGCGTGGCTTGTGACGAGACACGGGTCCGGATTTGGACGATATTTCAATGGCGTAACCCTGTTGTTCTCTACTGCATTATTTTTGGGCGTGCAATGAGAACAGCAGGGTTATGCTGTCGAAATTTCTTTCGAATCCAGATCACGCGTCTCGTTATGAGCACGCTCCGCTCGGTCACTCTTTGGTGGGTTTATGATCTATCTGCCAAGGTTGTAGGATCATGACATAACATAACAATGAAACTAATAATGATTTGTCTGCTTTAAAGATATACTCTGAAAAATGGCTGAAGACCGTACTTGGATGTACACTGGTTGGATAAAGGATGGGAGCCACTCGGAGGAGTGGTTCACCAGGACAGATGCTTTCATATAATGAACTTTCTCATTGTCAAACAACAGTAAGGTGCGGTGCCCATGCAACAAATGTCAGAATGCAAAGTGTTTTGACAAAGTGACGTTGACGTTTTACTTGTGTCGAAACGGTTTCATGCAGCATTATGGGGTGTGGAACTTTCACGGTGAGATAGCTTCTCAAGTCGTACAAGATCGAGATGAGGATGACAACACAGGGGTCGATAGGATGGATGAGATACGTATATCGACTATAACTCTATAGTTATGACCCTTTTACTTGAAGAACTGCACCAGATTGGGGGTGTAGTGTTAAATAGGCGGTGTTATACTGTTGAAATTTTAGGACCTATCATGTATACATTAATGATAATTTCTTCCGCTTTAAACTGCAGAGTCTAACATGGGTGAAGATCGTAGTTGGATGTATACTGGCTGGAAGAGCAGAACTGGTGGTCACTCGGATGAGTGGTACATCAAGTTAGATAAATTTTTGGATCGAGCATTTTCGTTGTCAACAAAAAATATGGTGCGCCCATGCACAAAATGCCGGAACAACAAGTTTTTGAGAAGATGGGAGCTTTCGTTTCATTTATGTCGAAACGGTTTCACTCCACATTATGAAGTTTGGACCTTCCACAGCGAGACTAAATCTCGAGTCATAGCATAAGTGGATGAGGATGATGATACAACATAGGTTGATATGATGGATGAGATGCTAGAAGCTCTTGAAGCAGAGGATCCTCTTACAAATGAGGCAGAGGAGTTCTTTGAGGAGCTGAAGAAATCACAAGAGCCATTGCATGAACACACGGTTGTGACCGTACTTGCTTTCTTGACCAGATTTATGGCAATTAAGTCCAAGTACTTTTTTCCATCAACTTCTACAATGATCTCATGAAATTGATCTGTGATATCCTTCCACAACCTCACAAAGCGCCTCCAGATATGTATCAGTCAAAGATCAAGATATCTAGTCTCGGTATGAACTATGAGAAAATCAATGTGTGCCCAGACAACTGCATGATATTTGGAAAGAGCACGCCAATGAGAAGATGTGCTTGAAATGTGGTAAATCGAGGTATGTCGAAGTTGTTAATGACGATGGCGATAATGTGATAACATATGTCGCATATAAGCAACTTTGTTACTTGCCTGTGACACCTCGGTTGAAGCGATTGTTTCTTTCAAAAAGAACCACAAGACACATGAGATGGCACAAAGAAGGAAACGTGAGAACAAATAATTCTTGATGCATCCATCTGACGGTGATGCATGGAAGACGCTAGACCGTTTCGATCCAGATTTTTCTCGTAATGCGAGGAATGTTCGCACCGGAATAGCGACAGACGGATTCTCACCATTCAGTACAAACTCTATGCCATGTCCCCTGGAAATAACTTGCGACGGCAAAAGTTAGCCGTTGCAAATAGGCTTATTTGCGACGGTGGCCGTCGCAAATAAACTTAATTGCGACGGCCAAAAACCGTCGCAAATAAGAAAAGTTGTCGCAAATAGCTTATTTGCGACGGTTTTTCCCTTATTTGCGATGGTTTTTCCCTTATTCACCGTTCATAGGTCGCAAATAAGCCTATTTGCAACGGCTAACTTTAGCCGTCGCAAGTTATTTCCAGGGGACATGGCGTAGAGTTTGTACTGAACGGTGAGAATCCGTCTGTCACTATTCCGATGCGAACATTCCTCGCATTACGAGAAAAATCTGGATCGAAATGGTCTAGCGCCTTCCATGCATCACCGTCAGATGGATGCGTCAAGAATTCTTTGTTCTCACGTTTCCTTCTTTGTGCCATCTCATGTGTCTTGCGGTTCTTTTTGAAAGAAACAATAGCTTCAACCGAGGTGTCACAGGCAAGTAACGAAGTTGCTTATGTGCGACATATGTTATCACATTATCGCCATCGTCATTAACAACTTCGACATACCTCGATTTACCACATTTCAAGCACATCTTCTCATTGGCGTGCTCTTTCCAAAATATCATGCAGTTGTCTGGGCACACATTGATTTTCTAATAGTTCATACCGGGACCAGATATCTTTGGCCGTCGCAAATCGTCGGGATTCCTGTAGTGTTTGTTTCACATACAGCTAACTATCGGACCAGTGCCTTGTCGTTCATCATTTTCTTCATTGCAAAAGCAAGGCTCAATGTGACTGCTAAAGGCAATCCCTCAGGAACGGCGACAACAACGATTGTAACTGCAATGGCAAAATGTCCAAATATCTCCAGTACATCATCCCTAGACCAACTTAAAAGAAGTCCATCATGATATTTAGGACCAACTAACCCTTGCAACAGGACAAAAATGTTAAGAGAGTGAAAAATAAACCAATTTTTCCAAATGTATTTGTGACTGTTAGTAGAGAGGTAATGTCACGGAATTAGATGATTCTATTAGACCATAGAAGGTTACAATATATAGAGGGAAGACCCCTAGGGGTGACCGACGGCTAGGGGGAAACCCTAGGGGCACTAGCCCGTGTTGCCTTGGGCGGCAAGAAGCTCCTACGGGTTGTGCCTACCTCACACAGGAGGAGGCCCAACATACTAAGTAACCCAATAATCTAACACCTCCCGCAGTCACAACTCAGCCATCACAAATGTTGAGACTGTACTGAAACTCATTAAACAACAAGGAGGGGAGACCCTTTGTGAAGATGTTAGCGAACTACGATGTCGTTGGAACATGGAGGACGCGGACTTGACCAATGGCAACCTTCTATTGGGAAAAATGAAGATCAATCTTCACATGCTACGTGTGCTGATGTTGAACGGTGTTGGTGGAGAGGAACACATTGTTGATGTTGTCGCAGTAGACGAGAGTGTAGCGTGATGGAGAAGTCTTGAGCTCATGCAGGAGCTAGTGCAACCAGGTAGCTTCAGCGACACCATTTACGACAGCACAGTACTCAGCTTTAGCGCTGGAGCAGGAGACAACTATCTGATTTGTCTGATTCAGCAGCTTGATCTGAAGAATGCCTTCCTCCATGGAACCCTCACTGAGATTGTCTACTGCTGCCAGCCCATGGGTTTCGCCGATCCAGCTCACCCGACCTGGTTTGTCACTTGCGCAAGTCCTTATATGAGTTTAAGCAAGCACCCTGGGTTGGTACAGTCGTTTCGCCAGCTATCTGACCACACTGAGATTCATTGAAGCCAAGTCGGACACCTTGTTGTTCATCTTTCGGCATAGCTCTGAGACGGTATATCTTTTACTCTATGTTGATGATATCATTTTGATTGCATCCAGCACGGAGCTTCTGCATGGTACTATTTCTGCTCTTCAGCGTGAAATCACCATGAAGGACCTTGGGTCTCTCCACCACTTCCTCAGCATCATCGTAGAGCGTCGCCTAGACGGGTTGTTCCTCCACCAGCGCACCTACACGTTGGACATCCTCAAGCGGGCAGTCATGGCAGACTGCAAGCCGTGTACGACTCTAGTCGACCTCCAAGCGAAGTTGGCTGAAGACCCGGGACCTCCGGTTGCAGATGTCTCCAGTTTTCGGAGCATTGCAGAAGCCCTCCAGTACCTGACGTTTACACGGCCCGACATTGTATATGTTGTACAGTAGATCTGCTTGCACATGCACAACCCTCAGGATCCCCACTTGACAGCCATGAAGCGGATCTTACGCTAGGCGTGACAGGCACCACTACACCCTTTCCTCTCGTAGGAGGTTGCTGAGAGGAGGTGGTGTAGTGATACCTGGAGGGTGGGTTGTCGCGGACGTCGGATGTAGACTGTCGGTACCCTGGGAACCGTATACCCCTTGAGATTACAAAGATCTCAAGGGAATGTCATCTACTTGATTTGAAGACCTTCAGAGGCCCACATGTCAGATATTACCGGACCTGCTTCTCCAACATGGTTAGTCCCAGGGTCGCCACGTGTACTGTCAAATCGGAGCTACCGCCCACAAGGGGGAAGCTCCGGGCTATGTATCGAAATGGCACCCCTGAACCTAACCCAGACCGAGGGAAGCTCCGGAACTAACACGTGTCAGGTAGCTCTGGACCTATTTGTCCCCCACAGTATGCTCCAGAGCTGCCACGTGTCCAACCGACAGATCTTCAGCCTCTAACCTCCAGAAGACTCCACAACGGCTCCGGATCTTCAAAGGGGAATCAAGGACTTCAAGATCCGATTAAGTGTCATTAATACTATATTAATGACACTCGATCGTACGACCTTAATTACCAGTAACGGTGTTGTCAAAGCCCGTAACTCTGTCATTAAGAGCAATTAATCGTGTTGAATGTGTATCAATATTAGTAACCGCCGGGGTCACATGTCGGGCTAGGCTAACTTGTAACGGCCTACCCTTGTACTATAAAAGGTTAGGCCGACGATACATAGAGGAGACTCTACACACGCTGGAGACGTGCTCACTCTACACTCTCAACTTATGTTGAGCTCATACATCCAATACACCAACACACCCCGTGGAGTAGGGTATTACGCTCAGGCAGCCCGAACCACGTAAATCTTCGTGTCTCCTGTGCCACTTAACACCTCACCTTCTTGAATCTACGCATGCCCATACCGAACCTCAAACTCCTCTAACACTTTAGTAGTGTCGGGATCTGCCGGATCAAAACCACCGACAGTTGGCACACTAGGAAGGGGTGCCTGAGATTTCAAGAATGGTGAAATCAGCCGCTGGATCAGCCAATGGTCATCCCGCTGTTCAAGCTGTTGGGGGCAATCCCTCTAATATGCAGCCACCAGCAGGAACCACGGTTCCAGCAGGAGTCACACTTCCACCACTGCCGCCTCCACCAGCAAATCAAGCTGGTCAGCGCGATGGTGCACCAGCGTCAATCACTGCGTCGGCGAATCTTGACAACCCGGAACACGCGCTTCATGCAGCATGTGCTCTCCTTTAACGCCCACTACCTCTGGATGCATCTCGGGATGCCATGGAGCAGTGGAGGGCCGATGTGGAACATTTGGTTGCAGCAGCAGCCGATCGCATCAGCAACCAGGGTCCTCCTCCTTCAGGACGAGCCCCGTTGCAGCGACGGACCTTGTCTGGCAGACTTGGACCACACGTTTCCAACAGCAGGAGACGTGTTGCGTCACAGTAGGTGACGTCATTGCCCTCCGGGGCACGAAGCACTCACACGGTATCAAGGCTTTCAACTCATGACCTCCGGGTGGAGCTTGATCGCCGATATCGCCAACAAGACGGCCGAGTCCATATTGAGCGTGCTCGTGAAAGACGAGAAGCTCAAGACATTCCTGCTCCTGAAGGAGTAGGAGGTGGCTGTTCAGCCCTGGCCATGCATTTGCGTATGGTCAGGTGGCCACAGAAATTTCGGCCTCACCTGCCGGAGAAGTTCGACGGGACCATTAATCCTGTCGAATTTCATCACATTTACTCCACTGCTATCCTGGCAGCTGGAGGAAATGAGGCCGTAATGGCCAATTATTTTCCAGTGGCTCTAACTTGGACCGCCCGGTCCTGGTTTATGAGCCTTCCACCCAACTCCATCAATAGTTGGGAGGAGTTGTGCCGGCAGTTCACCGCCAACTTCGGGATTTCATACACCCGACCAGGCACCAAACTGGACCTTTTTGTAGTCGTGCAAAAAGGAGGAGAATCCCTGCGATCATTCATCCAGAGATTCTCTCAGGTACGAAACACTATCCCTTCTATCTCTAGCGCCTCTGTCATCGTGGCATTTAGACAGGGTGTGCAGGATAAGAAGATGCTGGAGAAACTGGCGATCAAGGAGATTACCAGTGTCACGGAACTCTTTAGCTTGGCCGACAAATGTGCCAGAGCTGCGGAGGGCCGTGAAATGCACTCCAAACCAACTCCGGAGGATCACAAGAAATCCTCCAAACTAGAAGCCGCTACCTCCGGGAGTGGCAAGAAGAAGAAAAATACCAACGGCAAGAAGAAGCCATCGGCCAGTGCCTCCAATGTTGCAGCTGCTACAGCTCTGGGTGGCCGAGGGCCACACCCCGAGAAGCGACCTCGACTGTCTTCTGAAGACGGTGGCAAACCCAAGGTGTGGTGTCCAATTCACAAAACAGACAGCCATAGTTTGGAAGACTGTCGGGAGGTCTAAAACCTTGCCGAGCGCTACAACAAGCGCCGGGAAGAAGCCCCTTTCCGACAGAGGGAAGGAAAACAAAAAGTTGACGAAGCTCCGGTTGAAGAGGAGTTAGGTTTTCAGGATCCTTAAAAGGTCCTGAAGGCCGTCTACACCTCTGTCGACGACGATTCTGATGTCTCTGACAACGAGCGTCAGAAGATCATGAACACCATTTTTGGTGGATCATGGGACATCACCTCCCGTCGCGTCCTCAAGACTATGCGTCGGGACATGGCTGCTGTAGCTCCTACATCCAGGGCAGAGCCTCATCGGAAGTGGATGGACACAGCCATCACTTTTGATGCTTCGGACTGCCCTCGAAGCATGGTTGGAGCAGAGTTAGCTTTGATGGTATCTCCTACCATCAATAACATCTAGCTCCACCATGTCATGGTAGACGGAGGTTCGGGGCTCAACCTCATAAGCTTCGAAGCTTTTACCAAGCTTCAGCTCCGACCTTCGGATCTCCACCCCTCCCGACCTTTCTCCGGAGTAGGTCCGGGAGCCATTACCCCACTTGGTGCTATTACCCTCCCCGTTACCTTCGGGACCCGGGAGAAGTATTGCACTGAAAAGTTGGTCTTTGACGTTGCTCAGATCAACTTACCCTTCAATGCCATCTTGGGTAGGCCTGCCTTGTACAAATTCATCGCAGCTGCTCATTATAGTTACCTGGTGTTAAATATGCCAACACCAGTATGCGTTCTCCGGATTCGCGGAGATCGCACTGCCAGAGTAACTGCTCTGGAAGAACTCCATGCGCTCACTACGGCGCAAGAGGAAGACTCCAGACAGGAGCAAGCTCCAAAACCCCCGAGCATTCGTCAACGAGGCTCGACTTCTGCACCTCGTGTGCAACCAAGCGGCGACACCGACATTCCCGTCAAAGTTGTCCAAATTGGTTCCGATGCCGCTCAAACCACCCGTATATTGGGGGGATTGAACGACAAATAGGAACTCGCGCTCATCACTTTCCTCCGGCCTAATGTTGACGTGTTTTTCTGGCAACCATCACAAATGCCTGGGATCCCCAGGGAAGTGATTGAGCACAATCTGAAGATCTACCCTGACGCTCGGCCCGTGCACCAGAAGCCTCGGAAGCAATCCGTGGAGCGACAAAACTTCATTCGACAAGAAGTGAAGAAGTTGCTCGAAACTGGATTCATCCAAGAAGTCTTCCATCCAAAATGGCTGGAAAACCCAGTCGTTGTGCCCAAGGCTCGCGGGAAGCTTCGGATGTGTATCGACTACACAACACTAAATAAGGCATGTCCAGAAGATCCATTGCCACTACCTAGAATAGATCAGATAGTGGATTCCACCTCCGGGTGTGAATTACTGTGTTTCCTAGACGCATATTCTAGGTATCATCAAATCAGAATATTTAGGGAAGATGAAGAGCATACCTCTTTCATCACAGTAGATGGATTGTATTGTTATATAGCCATGCCATTTGGTCTCAAGAACGCAGCTTCAACCTTTGTACGAGCTATGTACAAAACCTTGGAGAACTCATTAGAGACATAGTGGAAGTGTATGTCGATGACATCGTGGTCAAGGTCAAGAACAAGGAGTCACTCCTTGACACCTTGCAGGCTATCTTCGACAAGCTGCGGGTCACCCGCACAAAGCTAAACCCAGACAAGTGTGTCTTCAGAGTTAGCTCTGGAAAACTTCTTGGTTTCCTGATAAGTCACCGGGGCAAAGAAGATAATCCGGCGAAGATCAAGGCCATTGAAGACATGCGGCCACCAGCCCGCATCAAATATGTCAAAAAGCTAACTGGATGTCTAGCAGCCCTCAGCCGGTTCATTTCAAGACTGGCAGAACGGGCACTTCCTTTCTTCAAGTTATTGAGGAAGTCCGGACCATTCCAATGGTCTGAAGAAGCAGAAAAAGCATTCCAAGAGCTAAAACAGCTCCTCACCACCCTACCAACTCTGGTAGCTCTGAACCCTGGTGAGCCTTTGCTGCTTTACATTTCAGCTACTGACGAAGTTGTCAGTATGGTCCTGGTTGCGGAGAGACCAGAACCATCCCATACTCAGCAATCTAGACCCCTTCGGGAGGGTCCAGAGGTTCCTGAAAGTGAGTCTGGGTCCCAGCTCCCAGACTTGAATCCACAAGAAGTTACTTCAGAAGACCCAGACCCCTCCGGGAGGGCCTAGGTCGCATCTGAAGAAGCTTCAGGTCCCTCCAGCCAGGACCCGGAGGTCTCCAAAGAAGGTCCGGGTCCCTCAGGGAGGCCAGATCAATGAAGAGGAAGCTCTGGGCCCTTCCGGGAGGGTCCGGACCATTCAGCGCCCAGTGTACTTCATCAGTGAAGTACTTCATGATGCCAAGACTCGATACCTAGAGGTGAATAAACTGCTCTATGCAGTTCTTATTGCCTCCAGGAAGCTTCGCCATTACTTCCAAGCTCACAAAATCTCAGTGGTGACTTCCTACCCACTTCGAGCAATCTTGCATAATCCCAATTCAACTGGGAATATTGCAAAGTGGGCAGCGGAATTGGCCGAATTCGATCTCGAATTCATTTCAAGGCAAGCAATCAAGAGTCAAGCATTGGCAGACTTCGTGGCGGAATGGACTCCCTCTCCATCAAACCCTGGGGGCCCCAATGAGCAGAAGCCGGAACACAAAGCTCCGGTCTTCACCGAGCCTCATTGGACCCTCTACTTTGATGGCTCCATGCAAAAGCAGGGGGCCGGAGCTGGAATCCTTCTCCTTGCACCAATCGGGGAGAAGGTAAAATACATGGTACACCTTTACTTCAAGGCGACCAACAATATGGCGGAGTGCGAAGCACTCATCTACGGACTAAAGGTGGCACTGTCATATGGTGTTAAGCAGCTGCTGGTTAAGGGAGATTCACAGCTCATCATTAAGTAAGTGAAGGGTGAATGCTCCTGCAACAACCTCTAGCTAGCTGCTTACCTCCTTGAAGTCCAGAGGCTTCAGAAGGACTTCGAAGTCCTAGACCTCCACCAGGTCCAGCGTGCCCACAACGCTGAAGCTGACGAACTCTCGACGAAAGCGTCAACCTGAGCTCTGGCTCCTGATGGAACTTTTGTCCAGAGGTTGTCAAAACCCACAGCCCAGCCTGTCGAACTGGGCGAAGGGGGCGAGATCAGCATCCTGAAGCTGGCGGTCGTGGCCCTATTACCATGGCAGCCATCAAGGGTCGTAGGTGCTGCTGGAAGCTCCGAGCAACCCAGCACGCAAGACTCAAATGCTCAAGTTAGCTCCGATGCATGGATCTCGGAGATCTGGAGCTACTTGAAAGACAACATCCTGCCTGACGACGATGTATCCGCTGACCGGATAGTCAGATTGGCTAAAAGATACACGTTGGTAGAAGGGGATCTCTACCGGCGTGGTGCCAACGGCATCCTAATGCGGTGCATCACAAGGGAAGAAGGCTGCGAGCTCCTCTCAGAAATCCATGGAGGCGAGTGTGGGAACCACGCGTCTTCCCGCACGTTGGTCGGTAAAGCCTTCCGGCATGGCTTCTATTGGCCTACAGCACTCCAGGATGCATCTGAGCTTGTGAAGAAATGTGAAGCATGCCAATTTCATGCAAAGCAAATTCACACACTGGCTCAGCCTCTACTAATGATACCTCCTACATGGCCCTTCGCTGTGTGGGGGATGGACATCTTGGGACCTTTCCCAAGATCCGTCGGAGGTTACAAGTTCCTGTATGTCGCCATTGACAAGTTCACCAAGTGGCCAGAAGCAAATCTAGTGGTGAAAATAAACAAGCAATCTGCTATCAACTTTTTGCAGTCCATCGTATGCAGATTTGGAGTCCCAAACAAAATCATCACTGATAATGGGACCCAATTCACAAGCTCTGCATTTCAACGATATTGCTAAGACCTCGGCATTCAAGTTTGCTACGCCTCCGTAGCTCACCTGGCAAGCAATGGCCAGGCCGAGAGAGCAAATGCTGAAATCCTTAAAGGACTCAAAACGCGCACTTATCAGCGTTTGAAAAAACATGGAGCCAACTGGATTGAAGAGCTTCCGCCCACTCTATGGGCCAACAGGACAACTCCAAACCGGTCAACTGGAGAGACACCCTTCTTCCTGGTGTACGGAGCTGAAGCAATCCTTCCTCCAGAGATCACCTTGGGGTCACTCCGGGTCCGGACCTTCGACGAAGCCACGCAGGACCAGCTCCAGCGTGAAGACCTAGACCTCCTAGAGGAGGGAAGGTGCCAAGCAGCTGTTCGAAATGCCCGATACTGCCAAGCTCTTCAGCGCTATCATCAGCGGCATGTACACAACTGACAGCTCGAGGAAGGCGATCTAGTGCTATGGAGAATACAATCCAGAGAAGGGTTAAACAAGCTCTCCCCCAGCTGGGAGGGACCCTTCTGAGTGATTAAAGTATCCCGTCCCGGAAGCGTTCGCTTGGCTACCGAGGATGGGACACCTCTCCCAAATCCTTGGAATATTGAGCACCTCCGTAAGTTCTACACTTAATATCACGGAGGTGAGTCTATAGTAACTTGAGGTGTATGTTATAGAGTCATTGTAGAGTCGGGTAGTTCCTCTGGGAGAACAGCCGGACCTTTTCCGGAAGGTCCGCAAAGTTCATGCAACACTTGTCATAGTCTCAGGACTAAAAGTGTAGCTAGCTACCCTGGGTCAAACGAGAAATGAAACACGCATAGCCTGGTTTCGTACCCTAAGAGTGTACTTGTTTCCCCTGTACCCCGGACCTATAATGAAAGACATCTTCATGTGAAACAGACTCCACGTGCATTTATTTTGTACAGGCTCAACATTTTTATTTTTCTCTTTCTTGTCTATAACAAAGTAGTGTAATTCTTAAGAAATTTTAGTCTGACCGGTTCATGTACAATTTGAGCTGTATTGTCAATTCTTTTGGATTCAAATATTGTTCATAGCTCACTCGCCTGAATCCGCCAAGCCAATCTAGGGCCGGAGTGTGCTATTGTCTTAGCCTCGTCAAGCACCCTGAGTACGCCACTCTACCTACACCCCGGCAGGCCGAAGTAAGGCGGGTCCAAGTACAATTGGATCTAGAAGAAAAGACAACACATTCGGTTGTATTCAGAATCACGTTTGACCTAAAACTTTCTTGAGAATCGTAAGTCGCAATGAAGTTATAGGGAAGGAACAAATTTTATTATTTTTCTTGGCTTTGGTGTGCAGGAAAAATAAAAAATCTACGTTGATGGAGAAAAGCCGGAGCTAACAAAGCTCTGACTCCCCTAGGTGGCTTGTAATCGATGTTAAGCATTGAAAACGAGAATCACCGGAGCAACCAAGCTCCGGTAAAGCTAGGGGGGCCAATCGTCAACGCAAAATAAAAGATGGTGAGAAGACCCCACAAGTGGAGTCTGCTACCGACAAACTACACGTTGGTAAAGGTCACTGCCGGAGCTACTAAGCTCCGACACCCCGGAGGGCTAACTATCGATGCCCTACGCGTTGATAGGGACTATTGCCGGAGCTTCTAAGCTTCGACGATAGTCAATACCGGAGCTTATAAGCTTCGACAACCCCAGGGGGCCTTCACTATCGAAGACTTCAGACCTACACTCTACAAGTTTGAAGCAAATGAGTCTTCAACAAAACACAATATCCTCTTGGCACATGTTCACAATCAAATTGTGTACATCTACCAGGGGGCCAAGTGAAGATAAAAGTGTTGAAGACAAAAAATGAAATTCACAAAAATTTGGGGATTTCATTCATCTGGAGACAAGGGATTACAAAATTGAGGAAGAAAAAGAGAGAATACAAGTGGGAGCTACAGAGATGGTCCTAGACCCTATGGAAGAACTGGGCGACCTTCTGAGCAACCTCCGACACGTTGGCTCGGGCGGCTTCACCTTCCCCTTCGACGGGACCTTCAAGCACCGGGTCCAGAGGGAATTGGGGATTCCAGCTGGTGTAGCACGTCAGCACATACTCTGCGACGTTCTTCGCCAGGGATTGCCCCTCAACCTCCAACTAGTCCGCGATGAAGTCGCCCACCTTGGAGAGTTTGCTACCCGCCGAGCTTAATGCTTGCAACGCCAGGTCTAGCTCCGGCTTCGGATCATCCAGACGCACCGGACTGAAGCCCATCGGTGTTAGCGCATCGTTGGCTTTGCTCTGGAACTCCCAAACCTGTAGGGAGTCCGCTGTCCTCAAACCCTTCAGTTCTTCCAAGGAACTTTTGGCCACCGCCAGTTCAGAATTCTCGCGAGCAAGGCGCTCAACCTCTTTGGTATTCTGCTGAATCTTTTCAGCAATCTGCTTCTCGAGTTTTCCGAGCTCCTCCTCCCGGAGGTAGATCTTGTTCCGGCAGTCAACCAGGTCCTTCTCCCTGCCCCTCACTTTCTTCTCCCTAGCAGCGATGGCACACTCTTGCTAGTAGAGTCCCTGCCCCCGCACCCAGGCCTTCTCCTCCTCCTCAGCGCAGTGCTCTTCCAATTTCTTGGCGCGCTCCTCGAGGCCCTTGTCAGTCAGAGCCACCTTTTCGGTGAGCTCCTCCTCCCTCTTCAGGACGTCATCCCGCAGCTCTAGGAGTTTTTGCTCTTCATCTTCGAGCCTCTTCTACCTCTCCTCAAGTGCCTCCCGACGCTTGATGAGAGTAGTGTTAATGGCTTCCAACCTTTCTTGGCGTTCATCAGCCGCATTATTAGCTGCCTTGGTCTGCTCATAAATGGCCGGGATTGAGCGTCGAGGGCGCGAGTCAAGCTCTCCCTGTCATCCAATAATTTGCCCCAGTATTCCAGGCGGACCTTCTCCTGCTTGATCCATTCTTTTTCATCTGCCAGCCTCGACTGCGCCAGCTTGGTCTCGAAGTAGAGTCGATTACGCCACCTCCTAAGGGTTTGGCGCTCCTCTTCAAGAGCCTTGCTGTCGTGGAAGAATGCCAGCTGAACTTGACACAGATTGGAGCAGGCGTTGTCAATAGACAATGACAACGGGATAGGATCCGGACCTGTTGGGGTCTCCTCCACTGGTTCCAGCGGGTTTTCAGTTACAAAAATTGGGTCCCACTCCACAAGAGTGGTCCCCTGAGCCTCCACGGCACTAGAGCCATCCTCCGGGATGGCCTCAGTCGCCATCAAGGAGGGTCCCGCTGATGAAGGTTCGACCTCCGGAAGTGGTTCCGAAGGACCAGCCGCCAGATCTTCGTTCGCCCCCTCGGGCAGGGGGCCAGCGACTTCATCAGGGCACTCCAGCTCAGCCGCGGGTACCTCCGGTGTCGTCACTCCCGGAGCAAGAGCTGCTTCTGGCTCCGGCCTGGGCACCTCCTCTACTGGGGCCTCGAGCGCTGACGCCTTCGCAACGACCGGCTCAGGCGCCGGAAGATCTTCAACAACAGTCGGCCCTGCGGCCAAAGCTTCAACGGCAACCGACTCGGGAGCCGAAGGTCTTCAACATCAACCGGCCCTGCGGCCAGAGCTCCAGCAACGACCGGCTCTGCGGCCGGTGCTTCAGAGATAGCCGGCCCAACCGCCGGGACTTCCTCAACATCCGGCGCGCACGCTGGGACTTCAATTACCTCCGGCTCAACCGCCGGGGCTTCGACAATTTCCGGCTCTGGGGCCGGGATTACTGCTTCCTCCGGCTCAATGGCCGGAGCTTCCATTGTCTCAGCACCCAAAGTCGGAGTTTCAACCTCCGGGGCAGGTGCCACTGGCGCATCTTCTCTCCCATGGTCTGGCGCTACCACAGGAGTCTCGGGGGATGAGTCGAGGTCCATGACCACGACAACTGGCGCCAGAGCTGCCGCAGCTTCAGCCACCACTTGGGGCGGCACCGGGATAGGAGCAGAGGCTTCCGCCCTCACAGCTTTAGCTGCTGTGGCTGAGGGTGGAGCCTCACTCCTCTTCTTGGGAACGCTGCAGATGATGGATGAAGAAACTTAAAAAACAGTTACAACAACAAAATAACTATCTGAGGTAAAGATTAAAAATTACCTCAGGAGGCTTCCGCACCAGCTTGCACGGAACCTCTTTCCCGGGCGTTCTGGGCTGACCATAGCCGCCGCCAGCGTGGAAGCTCCGGAAGGCCCCCCCGGAACTCGTTGCAGCCACGGGCATTTCCTTAGTCGAGGCCCTCCTCGACCGGGAAGGACCTCCGGACCTAGAGACCTCAATTGGCCCTGGTGCTGGAGTCGCATGCCCGGAGCTAGCACCCCGGGAAGACACCATTGCGGGTACAGTCGCCGCAGTTGAAGAAGACATCCCCCTCCGGGGAGATGGAGCTGATGCAGAGGTTGCAGGCCTGACGGACCTTCCGTCGGCATGCTGCAGCTTCCTCTTCCGGCTCCAGGGTTCGTCTGCCGGCTCCTTGCCCTTGCCGACGACTTCGATCCTTGGCTTCGGGGCAGGGTCGGAGCCACCTTCGGAAGCCCCAGGGATCACCACCCTGGAGGTCGATCTTCTCTCGACGACACCAAGGTCGTCAAGACCGGCATCGTCCGTCGGAGCTCCCTGTTGAACTCTACTTCCACGTTTAGAGGGAGGAAGGCTGATGGCGGGGTCAAGTCATCTCCCGCGATGTCGATGCCATGCTGGAACTTCTTGAGATGTAACTCCAAGGTTGCCCGCGCCATGTTGGACTTCAGTCCGGTCTCGACTCGATCGTCGTCCATCACGCTGTTGAGGGCCCAAGCGAGTTTTTCTCTCCTCTTTAGCGGTGCCCACCTGTTGACCAGGAAGTTGCAAAATACCGCCTGAGGAGTTAATCCTCCCTCCACGCACTAGCGGATCCTGGTCATATCAGGGTTGAAGGCATCCGACAGCACCAGAGCTTCACTCCAGACTGCAGTGTCGATGTTTGGGAGGCCTTCGGGCAGCTCCAGCTTCTCGTGCTCCTCCACCCGGATGACTATCCAGTCCTTCTTCCAGTCATCCCACTTTCCAGAGGGAAACGACCAGAGGTACTTGAATGGGCACTTCTTGCGCTTCACGAAGTAGTAGAAGCTAAGGTACTCATTACTCCTACCGGTGGTATGGACGGTGAAGAAGGCCCGGAAAAGTACAATGCAGGGGGGATGCCCACCCACATTTCACAGAAGTGGACGAAGATAGACACAAGAAGAATAGAGTGGGGGCCAAGGTGGTATAGTTGCAGACCATAAAAGTCTAGCAGCATCAAGAAAAAGGAGAAAAAAGGTGGGATCAACCCCACCATGGCGTGCGAAGAGAAGTACACCATCTCGCCGGCGTGCTCCTTCTCGAACGGGAGCTATCCTCCAACGCGGACCAGGCGGTTGAAGAAGTCTGGGGACCATCCCATGAGGGCCCAGACCTTCTTCAGGTCACCTCCGGTCTTCAAACAACTCTCGTAGAGACCCAACTCCATCGCGGCACAACAAGGCAAAAGAGGAAAAGCAAGCACAAGTTGGGAGTTTGAGTGCAAGATCAGATGAGAGGCGTAAAGAACCCCAGACGGTGCGCACTTTCTTTCTTAAGTAAGCCCTCGCAACGCTTGGATGGAAACCGCAAGGAAGTCGAAGATACCACTCAAAAATTCCACCCAGCCGATGACAAGAGGGCCCGGGACCACCCCGACGATCAAGTCGAGGTCCTTACCCAGACGAACGGTTGTCATCATGAGGCGGGAAGCCCGAAGGCGGCGGCCTGACAAGGCGCGCGGAACCGATACGATTTTTGTATCGGGAACCGGCGACCTTCAATTGCGTGAGATCCGCACGCCAAAGATCTCATTTGCCGCACACGGGATATGCCACGCGGCGAGGATTTTACTCCAAACTATCACCAACAGCACATCCGAAGACCTTTGAAGAGTCAGTTCAAAAGTCGAAGGATGGACCCACCTCTGGCGAAATGACCTCACCCAAGGGGTCTCCCCCAAAGGTGGGCCCTGGGGGCCACTGTCGGTACCCTGGGAACCGTATACCCCTTGAGATTACAAAGATCTCAAGGGAATGTCATCTACTTGATTTGAAGACCTTCGGAGGCCCACATGTCAGACATAACCGGACCCGCTTCTCCAACATGGTTAGTCCGAGGTTCGCCACGTGTACTGTCAAACCGGAGCTACCGCCCACAAGGGGGAAGCTCCAGGCTACCGAAATGGCACCCCCGGACCTAACCCCAGACCGAGGGAAGCTCCAGAACTGACACGTGTTAGGTAGCTCCGTACCTATCTGTTCCCCACAGTATGCTCCGGAGCTGCCACGTGTCCAACCGACGGATCTTCAGCCTCTAACCTCTGGAAGACTCCACAACGGCTCCGGATCTTCAAAGGGGAATCAAGGACTTCAAGACCCGATTAAGTGTCATTAATACTATATTAATGACACTCGATCGGACGACCTTAATTACCAGTAACGGTGCTTCCAAAGCCCGTAACTCGGTCATTAAGAGCAATTAATCGTGTTGAATGTGTATCAATATTAGTAACCGCCGGGGCCACATGTCGGGCTAGGCTAACTTGTAACGGCCTGCCCTTGTACTATAAAAGGACAGGACGATGATACATAGAGGAGACTCTACACACGCTGGAGACGTGCTCACTCTACACTCTCAACTTACGTTGAGCTCATACATCCAATACACCAACACACCCCGTGGAGTAGGGTATTACGCTCAGGCGGCCCGAACCACGTAAATCTTCATGTCTCCTGTGCCACTTAACACCTCACCTTCTTGAATCTCTGCGCGCCCATACCGAACCTCAAACGCCTCTAACACTTTAGTAGTGTCGAGAGATCTGCCGGATCAAAACCACCGACATAGACGATCGACGATGTCGGCTACTAATGGGAGGCAGGCCATCTAGGACCACTGCCGGTGCAGCAGGAGTGGTCGGAGTCGTGCGTGGTGCGGCAGTGGAAGTCGGGTCCACACGTGACGCAGCAGTCGGTGCCACTCGGGGCAGAAATCCCGAAGGGACTGCTGGAGCGGGAAGGGGAGCAACAAAGGGCTCGGTTCCCAGAGGGACCTCCGGAGCTAGCTGGCATGGTGCCACGGTACCTGTAGTGGTGAGTCAGGTGCCAACGGTGGGGGTTCATGGAACCAGAGCCACAAAGAAAATCTAGGTCAGTTAGATTGGGCGAGGCAGTGAGGGGGAAGTTGTCCTCATCAAAAATCACATGTATATAGAGGATCATGCG
Organism: Tuctoria greenei; assembly: GCA_036927565.1. Lineage (NCBI taxonomy): Eukaryota > Viridiplantae > Streptophyta > Magnoliopsida > Poales > Poaceae > Tuctoria > Tuctoria greenei. The sequence continues at coordinate 62,408,416 of JAYESD010000006.1, forward strand.
GTTTGTGGAGAGATCAAGGCAGTGGCAACCTCTATGATCAGAGGAGTAGCCAAAGAAGACACACTGGGTAGAGCGTGGAGCGAGCTTATGGGGCGCGGTTGCAGCAGTGTTAGCGTAACATGCAGAGCTTAAAACTCGGAGATGCTCATATGAGTGTGGGGACTCGAAGAGGGCGATGAGCAAACACACAGCCTAAATATCCTTCGTCAGAAGGCAGTTTAGGAGGTATGTAGCAGTGTGCAGTCCTTCAGCTCAATAATGCCCGGGAAGGAAAGCCTAGATAACCAAAGTGTGGATGACATTATTAATGGAACAAATGATACATTCAACTTTACCATTATGTGGGGATGTGTATGGGCACGACATCCGGAGCTATGTTTGGTTCGACATGAGGAAGTGTCAGGTGGAAGAATTGCCAAATTTGCGCCCGTTGTCACTCTGGATGGCTTTGACCTTCCTGTCGAACTGACTAGACACATAAGAAAAGAAGATGGATAAGGTGGTGAATGTGTCAAATTTATGATTCAGAGGAAAAGTCCATAAGTAATGAGTGAAGTCATCAAGAATGACCAGATAATACTTATAACCTAACACATTAACAACGGGAGATGTCCAAAGATCAAGATGCATTAAATCAAAAGCATGTTCCGCACGATGAGATGAGCTACAAAAGGGCAACCTGGTGTGTTTGCCTAACTGACATGCATGAAAAAAAAATCATGTTTATTGTTGGTGCACTGAATAAAGATAACTAGATAAACTAGATAAGGCGTCACGGCCAGGATGACCAAGACGATGGTGCCACATGGTGGGAGCATTAGCAGTAAGGGCTTGAGGGATAGCAGCAAGCTTGGCCACAACACTGGAAGATAGAGTGAGAGACCCTAGAAGATGCATCGTGTACAATGGTTCGGTGCTATTCGACCGTACGATCATGTTCTTGGTTGAGATCCTTCACAGATAAACCAAATGGGTCAAATTCCATAGAGCACCAATTGTCAGTTGTAAAACGATGAAAAGAAAGAAGACTTTGAACTATGTTAGGAGAAAGCAAAATATTGTTAAGGTACAATGGCCCAGGAAGAACCCCTACTGAGGTGATTAGAAGAGAAGAGCCGCATTACCAACAATGACCAATGAAGGATTGGATGAAGCTAAAGAACGAAGAGTAGAAATATTACCAACTGACGGGGTGTGTGGTGCGTGCTGCCACAGTCCACCACGCAGTCCTGGACCGTGGTAGGGGGCGGGTGAAGCGCGATGGTGCCGAAAGAGTTGGACAGTAACTATTGATCCCAGCCTGCGCCTAGCCAAAGATTACATTCCGATGCTCGGGCGGCCTGCTGGTACAGCGACTGCTAAGGTGGCCCGGATAGGGTGCCGGGAGATGCCTAAGAGCCCCGAGCAGCCACAAAAGCCTGCAAACGCTGCTGTCTAGCAGGCACGGGCCCATGCCACAGATGGTCGTAGGTCGGCCACGGTGCGTTGGTCCTGCCGTCGGGACCAGTGGGAGCGGTGGTCTGGCCGCAGGAGCCACCACGGCCTCTGTCACTATTGTTATTCTTGTGGTTTTTATTCTTGTTCCGGTTGCCACCATTGCTAGTGATACTGCCACTGGGCGACTGAGACGGCGTGGAGGATGGTGACGCTGGAGACGCAGCGTTGGATTAGAGTGTCATCGCGGTAGCCGCAGGTCCTGTATTGCCCATGTGGATCTGCTCTAGTAGTAGGTCATCTCGAACTTTGAGGAAGTTCAGAAACGGCGAGTAGTGTCGAATGATGGCGCCCACGTGCTCCAACCGTTGGTTCGGTCCCCGAAGGATGTTGAGGACGAGGATGCAGTCATCAACGGGTGCGCAAAGGTCGGCCAGACCATCGTCCATGGCCTTGAATTTGCGACAATATTCATTGATCGAGAGGTCACCTTGAACAAAATTGCAAAAGGCAGCATCAAGGTGAAGAGTATGTTGTTCACGGTTGACAACAAACTGGTTCTCGATGGCGAGCCAGAGGTGGCGCGCTGTGCACCCACGTTCCCGAACCACCTGGTGAAGATCCATCAAGATGAAGTTGCCGATCTAGTTGAGGACGATGTTGTCCATCTGAATCCACCCCGGATCATTGGACGGAGCATCATCTGTGACATGATTGATCAGGGCGTAGCGCTGTAGGGCCTGCTCCCTAAGATCACGCCAGCTGGCGTAATTGGTGGAGGAGGAGTCGAGGACGATGTTCACCAGCTGGCGGATGTTGAGCATCGTGGCTGTCTGAAGGTTAAGGCCGGTGACGATCGTGTCTTTGTAGGTCGAAGGAGCTGTAGAGACGACGGTACGAAGGTCTGAAGAAGAAGACGATGGTATGCGATGACAGGCAGTAGTAGCCATCTGCTCCAAGATGACGGCCTTAGACTCCTCATCCTGAAAGAGGAGGCGAGCGGCCTGGACGCGGCGACGAGCAGTAGCAGCCTATGCATCGACGTCCTTGGCCTCCTTGATGATCGTCTATAGCCGAGCACGGAGGACAACGGCATCGGCGTCGTCCGCCATGGTAGTCGCACAGGCAGAGAACCGGCGGCGGCGGCGGCTAGGGTTAGCGGAAGAGAAAAAAATCAAGCTCTGGCAACCATGTTAGTAAAAAGGTAATGTCGTGATATTAGATAATTCCATTAGGCCATAGAGGGTTAAAATATATAGAAGGGGAGACTCCTAGGGGTGACCGGCGGCTTGGGGGAAACCCCAAGGGCGCCAACCCCTGTTGCCTTGGGCGGCAAGAAGCTCCTATGGGTTGGGCCTACCTCACGCAGGAGGAGGCCCAGCATACTGAGTAACCCAATACTCTAACAACGACTCCATTAAGTTTGACTTGCTGTGGAGTTCCATCATCCCCACTCTCAGTGATAACAGCCATTAGTGTACCCCAAGGTGTCTGCGTTTCAACGGCTGTAACCAGCATTTTGCATCACCCATCTAGGACTTTGGTCCCAGATAAAAGAAAAGGATTATGTTCATTTACGGCAACAGGTTCACTCTCCCCAGTTAAACTGGATTCGTTGATCAATACAGAATATCCAGAATAAAAAAAACATCTGCAGGGACCTGATCCCCAACCGCTAGATGGACAACATCACCGGGAACAGGATCATCTAACAATATTCTTTGTCTAAACCCGTCCTTTGAGGCTTGAACATGAATTTTTCTTTTCTCTTTGTCCAGGTCCCCTGAATTGCAAAAACATGGTAGTTACTTGTTGCAGTAACAGATACAACCAGGAGGATACTTGTGAAAATTCCAATGCCGTCATGAGCACCTTTTGGCCATCCTTCGGTAGCAATGCCAACAACAAAAGATACAAGAGCACATGCTATAAGAATTATAAGAGTAGGATCTTGAAATGCTTCCCACACAAAACTCCCATAAGCCGCGGACCTCACTCTCGGTGAATAGGTCTCGTCTTTGATTCAGGCTATACTTATCTGTACTAATTCCATCAGTTAACGATGTCACCAATTTGTCTGCAATTCCATCTAACTGGCCATGCATAGACAACTTTTTACAGTCACTGAGTTTTAACAATTGATGCCAGTTCCTCAACACAAATCTCAAACCCAGCAGCTTTAACACTTTTAGGAACAACATATTCACTCTGAAGCGAAACACCTGAGTAGATGTGTTTTTGGCAACACACTTGATGAGAGCAGCATTGAAGACTGGATTGAAGGCAGAAAATGTAACATATCTTGAAGTCTAAGGCTCACTTTGGATTGAAGAAATTGAAAAACACGGGAATAGGAAAAATATAGGAATTCAAATTGTATGTCTTTGCAATTACATGGGAATTAAAAATATAGGAATTGAGATAAGAAACCCTTTGGCAGCATCATAAGAAAAACAAGGGAACCTGTAACATGAGTCAGGAAAAAAAAAAGGTCTAACCTCATGTTAGGTTTCCTACAAAATTTAGCAAAGGATTCCATTTCGATGGAAACTACCATTTGTTTTTCCTGTGAGCCAAATGGTCATATAGGAAAAATCTTTTACAAATCCTATCCTTCAAAATTCCTTTATCATTCTTTCAATCCAAAGGAAGCCTAAGTTATATAATGAAGTAAATGGACCATTACAGAATTACCATGTTCACAATACAGGGTGGATTTTGATACGAGCACAAGAACCGGAAGCTTCTCCTGCCACAGAAGAAACAGAAGCTATAAGTTATGCGGTAGAAAAATTGATGTACTTTATTTTGTATTTCTGATGAAAACATTCAATATCAAAATATGGCAATTAAAGAGCATGGTACATATGCCGGAGGTCATGAAAATTAAGCTAGGCTCATAAAGGTTGTGGTTGCAATGAAAAGAAAATGACAATATACTTGAGTAGTCTCGGAATCAAACATACTTAAAAGGTAGTTGTGAATTGTTGTAAAAATTTGTTGGATCATGTCCCTGTTCAAATTATGGAAAATTGAGAATTTTATTTTGTTGTCTTTATCCAAATAAAACGGAAAATATTAAGCAGCCAACAGAAATTAGTAAGATGTACAGGCACAGAAGTCACTCGAAGATCATTGCAGCTGCCAACTTTTACCTTTTAGATGAAAATCGGTCTTTGTGTTTGTTATGAACTCATATTAAGATAACTAATCATGTGATTAATTTTAATTAGCATGTGTCCTAATGAAAGGGTGACACCCAACCAAATGGACACGTCCCAGATCGGGAGACACCATTGTAGCAATTAAGAGATCCCCTCTTGTGCCTCTTGATCACATATAAGTATGAGGGTCTTTATTGTTTACAGGCGACACACTGACACACTCAAATATCTTAGAACTGAATCAACACATCAAGAGGAAACAAGAGGAAGAACCTCCCATTTCATGTTCTTCTCTACTGCCTCGCCTCTGTAGGTTTGATGATCGCTTCAACGTCTAGTGTAAAGAAAAGGGAGAAAAAAGGTGTGCCGTCTGTGTGTTATGTGCTAATCAAGCCCATTAGCACTCGATGTCGTTTTCGAATTTGTATTTGATTTTGTACCTGAAAGATTAAGTGGCTATGCAATTTCTTATTTGATTTTTGGTTCTAACATTGGTATCAGAGTCATTTTTGTTTTCGTTTAAGTGTTTCCACATCATATTAAGAAACGAAATCAAACGGAGATGATTTCGGATTTAAGCATGCTGACAGTAAGAAAAACAATGGATTTAACGAATTCACATGTAAGAATAAGAAGGGATCTACCGCACAAACAAAAAAAATAAGGGATTCGTTGAATCCGAAAAGTAAGAAATAGATCTGTCACATGAATAAAGAAACAACAACAACGAAAAATAACAGCAGATCCATCGTTAAGGGTGTGGCCGACGCTAAGCTTGACGGCGACACGCTCGGATGAACATGTGCGCAAGCGGAGAAAGCGGCAACGACGCTATGGGTAAGGCCGATGAGGACTCCGGCTACGCCGGAGCACGGACGGCGTGGGGCACAACCGGCGCATGCCGCCACAGCCGCCCCTCTCTCTGTCATCTCTCTGTTGTGGCTGGGACAGGGAAGAAGAAAGAAAAACAAGACTGTCTTGTGCGGCTGGTCAGGGAAGAAGAAAGAAAAGAATTGCCTAGGGTTCACGTGAGGCTGGGAAGTTGTTTTATATGCCCTCGCTGATTTTAGCCACCGTTGATACACATCCAACGGTGCGCATTGGTTGTCCGCAGTACAGGTCAAAAGCTCAGGTGAGAAGGTATTTGGACCGTGTGGGCTGCCTTTTTATTTTCCCCTGTTTTTCTTATTTCCTTAGCAGACTGGATGTTGTTTTTTTGGGCCACAGGCTAATTAATTTAGCTTTTATTTTTCTGCTAATAAGTTAAGAAGGCTGGCAGCCTATGCAGTGGGAAATCGCCAGTGGCAGTGAGGCCTTAATGGCCATTGGCCCATGCGGGTGCAAAAGAAGCCATGTGGGCTGTGCGCCCATTTTTTCTTCCCATTTTCTGGAGTTTTATTTAAGGGCCATAGGCCATGTTTTGTGCAGTGGGCCAATTTTATATTTCATATTTTCTGAAAATTTAAATAATGGCCAATTTGATTAAGTGGTCTTACTGATTAAATTATTTTTGCTAAGAAAATAAGTATTTTTTGTTGGACATAACATGATTTCTTGCATTTTTTTGCATATTTTTCTTTTGAAATTAAGTATATTCTCAGCAAAATTAATTTAATTATGATGTGGAATATTAAGTAATTAAGATATTTTATGCACATTTTTATGCTTTCGCTGATATTAAAAGGTTATAACAATTTGATCGAGTAACACAAGCGAAAGATAAATTGCTATGTCTTTCGAATTTTTTAAGTTGCATGCAATTTTGATTGAAGAACCAAAGTGAAAAATAAAATTGCATGTTATTTAGTATTTTTTATATCATTATTGGTTGAGTAACCAAATCGAAAGGCATTAGCGACATTATTCTTCTTTTGAAGAATTAAGTTCATAGTAATTTGGTCGAATAACCAAAGAGAATGATAAATTACTATGCTTTCAGTTGTTCTTATATAATTATCCTATGCATTCACTTATGATTCTTTTTTGTTTTTGTAATGAAGGTTGCTCCAATGCTAATGTTGCACTGAGTTTCATCGGTTCCATTGAGCCACTTAATAGAAGCAATTATGAGAGATTGTGAGAGAAGTTAGAGATTGCTTTAGCAGTTTCCGAGATAGACTTTGCTCTCACTAATGAAACTAATGAAACTCCAGAGTCCTTTGCTGAGAGGACAAATAATTATACTAATGAGTTATTGGTATGACATTGATTGTTATAAGTGGAAGAAATCAAACAAAAAGTGTTTGATGGTGATTAAGAGCACTATCACAGAGACCATTCGGGGAACAATCACTAAATGTGACACTGCCGTTGAATACATGCAAAGGAAAGAAAATCAGTTTACTGGTTCTTCTAAGGCCACAACAAGCACTCTTATCAAGAGGCTTGTTATTGAAAAGTATTATGGAGGTGGTGTGCGAGAGCATATCTTTAGGATGACAAGTATGGCTGCAAAGCTTAAGCCTATAGATTTGGGGATCAAAAATGAATTCATTGTGCACCTCATCATTGCCTCACTTCCTAAGGAATTTGAGACATTTTTCATCAATTACAACTCTCAACCTGAACTATGGAACATAGAAAAACTCATCGCTGTGTGTATTCAGAAGGAAGAGAGGATTAAGTCTCTTCATGGTAATGATACCATTAATTATGTGAAGGGAAAAGGTAAAACTCAGAAGAATTATTCTTATAAGCAATCTACTAAGTGTCATGGTCATTTTCACCATGATAAAGATAAGGGTAAGGCTCCACAACAACACCCGTACAGAAAGGATGTGAAAGTGGAGAAAGATCAATGCCGCTTTTGTTTAGTCAAAGGCCACCATCAAAAGGATTGCGCGAACTTCTTAAATGGTGTTGAAGAAATTGTAATGATTTTGTTACCTTTAATAATGAATATCTATATTTAAATTATAATCCATCTACTTGGTAGATTGACTCAGGTGCCACTGTGTATGTTTGTAATTTCTTGTAGAGGTTAAGTATGAGGAGGACCCTAAAAAGAGAATAAAGAGCACTTAAAGTTGCTAATGGTCATGAAGCAGAAGTTGAGGCCGTAGGAGATTATCTATTAGAATTATGAAATGGATTTGTACTTACACTTCATAATATATTATATGTACTCTCATTAAGTAGAAATTTAATTTCAATCATGTTTAGACAATGATGATTATGTATGCCAATTTGGCAAAGATAAGTGTATAATTATGTATGATAATAAGATTATTAGTATTGCATGAGACAAGGCATGATATACCTATTGCCTATGCATGATAATATTAATATTGTAAGCGACGATCAAATTTCCTCTCATAAGAATAAGCGCAAAAGAATCAATTTTGAAATATCTTCAAAATTATGGCATTGTCGCTTAGGTCATATTAAGATAATTGATTTCACAATTGATTCGTCCTCAATTGTATTTTTTCTAATTCAGAAGAATGTATATATTGCATTAAAGGCAAATTTGTTAAGAAAATTAAGAAATGTGTCATACGTAGCATGAGAATTTTGGAATTACTCCACACGGATATTTGTTGTCTTTTTGCCATAGTATCCGTTGACAATTTTATTCGTTCATAACCTTCACGGATGACTATTCACGCTATGGCTATATTTATCCAATTAAAGAAAGCTCTAAAGATTGAATAAATTAAAGATATTCAAGGCTGAAGTTGAAAATTAGCACAATATTAAGATAAAAGTGGTAATATCCGATCGTGGTGGTGAGTACTACGGTCGGCATACTCTATATGGTCAAGTTCCTCGACCATTTGCACAGTTCCTACGGGAACATAGCATTGTCGCTCAGTATTCTACATCGGGCGAGCTTCAGCAAAATGGTGTAGCTAAACGGCAAAATCGTACGATAATTGATATGGTTAGATCCATGTTAAGTCAATCGGAATTATCGGTTAGTTTGTGGATGGAGACATTAAAAACCGTCATTCACGTGCTAAATCGGGTTCCCACTAAGTCGGTGCCAAAAACACCGTATGAATTGTGGACGGACGTAAGCCCTCATTAAGTTACATGCATGTATGGAGTTGTCCTGCTGGGGCAAAAATATTTAACCCAAACATTGGTAAATTGGATGCCAAGACAATAACTAGTCATTTTATTGACTATGTAGAAAAGAGTAATGGATATCGTTTCTACTGTCCAAAAAGATTTACTAAGTTTGTGGAAATGAGGCATGCCGTCTTTTTAGAGGATGTCATAATCAGAGTGAGTACGGTAAGACGAGAAATAAATCTTGAGGAGAAGCAAGTTGATGTACCCACTCCTATAATTCAAGAACCATATTTCTTATTACCTGCTATTGCCTAAAATTCGGCACATGTTGTTAGTTCTCCATTGGCAACAGAAATAGTAAGAGAGGTTCAAAATTCTGAACCTGATGCCATTAATAATAAAAAGCAACAACAGTCCCAAAATGATGATAATGTGCAATTAAGAAGATCTCAAAGAGAAAGAGTATCGGTTATACCGGACAATTATGAGGTCTATATGAGTGAGGTAATTCAAATGGAGAGTGATTACACCACATTTGAAGAAGCTATGCGAAATCCTCAATCATCTGAATGGCGTAAAGCCATGGAGGATGAAATAAGGTCTATAGATGCTAATAAAGTTTGGGATTTAGTTGAGATTCCTAATAGAGCCAAAACGGTAGGCTGTAAATGGGTCTACAAAATTAAACGTGACTCCAAAGGAAATATTAATAAGTTCAAAGCCAGAGTTGTGGCAAAAGGCTTCACTCAAAGAGAAGGCATAGATTACAATGAGACATTCTCACCTATCTCATGTACAAATTTTTTCAAATTATTTTGGCCTTAGTAGCACATTATGATTTAGAATTACATCAGATGGACGTAAAAACGACGTTTTTACGCGTAAGGGATAGTGAGATCGATACTTTTCCTATCACAATAGGGCTACAACAAGGATCAACCTTAAGTCCATACAACTTTTCCTTGGTGATGGATGAGGTATCGAGGATATACAAGGGGATATCCCTTGATGTATGCTCTTTGTTGATCATGTAGTGTTGGTAGATGAAACTAGAGATGGTGTTGATAGAAAATTGGAGCTATGGAGGCACACCTTAGAGTCTAAGGGGTTTAGACTTAGTAGAACCAAAACGGAGTATATGAGGTGCGACTTTAGTGATATCGGGTGCGAGGAGGGAAATGTTAGTTTACAAGGACAAGTAGTACCTAGGAGGGACATTTTTCGACATTTAGGATCAATATTACAAAGCAATGGTGATATTGACGAAAATATTTGCCACATGATCAAGATCGGGTGGATGAAGTAGCCGCAAGCATATGGAATCTTATGTGATAAGAAAGTTCCACAAAAATTGGAAAATTCTATAGGACGGTGATCAGACATGTGATGTTGTATGGAGCAGAATGTTAGCCAACTAAAAGATAACATGTCCAACAAATGAGTGTTGTTGAGATGTGCATGCTACGGTGGATGTGCGGTCATACAAGAAGAGACAAAATTATGAACGAGGTGATACGTGATAGGGTAGGGGTGGCACCGATTGAGGATAACCTAGTCCAACATTACCTATAGTGGTTTGGGCATATCCAGCGGAGACCTCCAGAAGCACCGATTAACAGTGGGGTTATAAAGATTAGAGAAAATTTTAGGAGAGGTAGAGGTCGACCAAGGTTGACATGGCAGGAGGTGGTGAAACGAGACTTAATAGAGTGGGACATACCTAGAGATTTGGCTCATGACATGACTGCATGGAAATTAGCGATTCATGTGCCAGAATCTTAGTTTATTCGTATTTTTTTACTCTTATCTTCTTTCTTATTAGTCCATTTCTAAAATATATAAAATGTAAAATCTTATTTTATTTGTATCTTTTACTCTCATCTTATTTTCTATTGCTTTTCTTCAAAAATTGTTAGGTTCCATTTCAAGCTGACCCAACTTGTTTGGGACAAAGGCTTGGTTGTTGTTGTTGTTGGACGTAAAAACAATTTTTCTCAATGGAGATTTTTATTAGAACGTTTATATGATAGGACCGAAAGGTTCTATCATTTAAGGTGAGGAACATATGAGATGCCATTTAAAAAAGTCCATTTATGGACTTAAACAAACATCAAGACAGTGATATCTCAAGTTCGATGAGACAATAAGAAATTTTGAGTTTAAAGAAAATGAGAAGGACAATTGTATTTATGCAAAATTTAAGAATGAGAAATTTATTTTCCTCGTGCTCTATGTGGATGACATACTACTTGCAAGTATTGATGTTAATCTACTATCAGAAACTTAGAAGTTCTTTTCCTCTAATTTTGATATGAAAGATCTTGGTGAAGCATCCTATGTGTTCGGAATAGACATAATGGGGTATTAAGCTTATCACAAAAAGCATACTTAGATAATGTACTGAGAAAGTACAGTACGCATAAGAGCAAGCCTCTGTATGCTCCGATTGTCAAGGGCGATGAGTTTGAGAACTTTCAATGTCCCAGGAACCGGTATTAGATCGGTCAAATGAAGTCAGTTCTATATGCTTCTGCTGTCTGAAGTCTTATGTATGCTTAAGTTTGTTCTCGCTCTGACTTAGTATTTATGAAAGGAATGCTTGGCAGATATTAGGCCAATCCAGAGATTGATCACTGGAAAGCAGTTAAGAAAGCATTAAGGTATGTGCAAGGCACAAACGGCCTCATGTTAACGTATAGTAAGTCAGATCCACTTGAAGTAGTGGGATATTCAGATGCAGATTTTGTTGGTTGTGTGGATAGAAAGAAATCCACATCAGGTTATATATTCACCCTCGCGAATGGAGTCATTTAGTAGAAAAGCTCCAAACGAACCGTCACTGCATCGCCCATGATGTATGTCGAGTTTGTTGCATGTTATGAGGCCACCGAGTAGACTGTTTGGCTTAAGAAATTTTTACCTGGTCCTAAAGTGGTTGATAGAATTGAAAAACCACTTAAGATATATTGCGATAATGAACACGCGGTATTTTACTCTCACGACAATAAGTTGAGTAGTGATGCCAAATACATCCACATTAAGTTTTATGTTGTGAAAGACAGAATCCAGAGCCATACCATAAGCCTTGAGCATATTTGTACCAAGTGAATGCTTGCGGATCCGCTAACAAAAGGTCTTTCACCCAACATGTTCAGTGAACACGTGGCTAGCATGGGTTTAAGGGAGAACTTATAATTATTGGATACTTAGGTTCTGTTTGGCACAGCTTCTACTGCAACTTTTTCATAAAAATAAGCTGAGGGTGTGCGAAACAGGAAGCTTCTGTAACAGCTTATTAGTTCAGCTGCTTCTCAGAATGAACTAAAAGCGGGATATAAGCAGAAGCTGCTTTCCACCAGCTTTTCAAACAAGCTGCTTTTATAACAAGTTCCAGCTGTACCAAATAGGGCCTTAGGTGCCAAATTAAGAGTAAGGTCATTTTCAGAATGTAAGATGTAATGTGGTATTCAAGTCAAACAGTACCTAAATAGTTGTTTCGATGTGTCGTGCCCTATATGTCAAGCATAAGGAGAGTGACACTAAGTTTAGTATTGCGTAAGTTGGTAAGTTTTAAAATCCGAGTTCAAGGGGAAAAATATTAGTTATGAACTCGTATTAAGATAATTAATCATGTGATTAAATTTAATTAGCATGTGTCCTAATGAGAGACACCCAACCAAATGGATGCGTCCCTGATTGGGAGACACCATTGTAGCAGTTGGAAGGCCCCTCTTGTGCCTCTTGATCTCATATAATTATGAAGGTGTTTATTATTTACAGAAGTCACACTGACACACTCAAATCATCTTAGAATCGATCAACACATCAAGAGGAAACAAGAGGAAGAACCTCTCATTTCGTGTTCTTCTCTACTGCCTCGGCTCGTAGGCTTGATGGCCACTTCAACATCTAGTGCGAAGAAAAGAGATGAAGAAGGTGTGCCGTCTGTGTGTTATGTGCTAATCAAGCTCATTAGCACTCGATGTCATTTTCGGGTTTGTATTTGATTTTGTATCCGAAAGATTAAGTGGCTATGCAATTTCTTATTTGGATTTTTGGTTCTAACACTTCGTACTAGCAAAAACGCCCTAAACATATAAGAAGAATGCAATTGATACTGGAAAAAGGATAATACAATGAAAATCTTGCTTCAGTACTCAAGAAACTTTGATTAAATTTGCACAAGAAGAAAAGTTTCCAGATGATTTTCAAGAATCCAAGCAAACGTTTGTGAATACTAACATTGAAGCAGCAAGATGACCAACATAGAACCGTTCTACGGTCATAGTTTGAGGCAGCCTATGTGCAAGGTCACAAACAAACAAAACTTACTAAATTGTACCAGCCGTTCCAAAGCCATGATTCTAACATATAACGATAAAATTCAGAAGAAATGGAGCAAGCTGGAGCATAAACATGCACGGGTAGCGAGTGAGAGGCACGGACATGGTGGGCTCGCTTGCAGAGGCCGCCGCCGGCGACTGGGCGAAAGGGGAGGCACCGGTCGAGGCTTTTCTTCGGCCGCCGTAGCACCGTCACGAGCTCCAAGGGCCTCCATGCGATCCGGCTGCCGGAGGAGGGACCTGGCGCTGCGCCGAGGAGGACAGGAGTTCGGGGAAGGAGCCCCGGCCGACAGAGAAGACCGCTGTCTATCACTCCCGTCTTCCCTGCCTCGCTGGCTCGCTTTCAGCTCCCTGTTTTTCTACAACTGAACTGGAAATGACACTGACTGATTGGTGGGCCCCATTCACTCTCGCAGCCTTGACAATTGCACTAGTTATTTCGCTATGGAAAAAATCTTTAACAAATTGTTCCTGTTTTCACGAGAGGAACAACTATAACGCAATCAGCAGTTTGTGTTGCAATGGTGCAAAAGTTAAATCTAGATCACATGATCTACATTCAATGATTACTACATTTTACACCTAAACTCCTCCATCTAACATAGTGTTTGTACTGCATTTATGTTATCAGATGAAAGAGTTTGAGTGTAAAATATAGTATATATTGGTTCAAATTAAATTTTTGCACGATTGCACCAAAGTGTTGATTGCATTCTAGTCGTTCCCTTCCACAAGATGTTAAAGATGTTATCCTTTTTAAATTTTTTTTTCCAAAATAAGGCAGTAGCTTGCCGTCAGCAAATGTGATTGCCGATACTTTTTTAAAATTGTATATTTAAGAATTTGTTTAAAAGTACAATTTAGTGTATCTTAATATCACAAGTTTATAGATTTTGGGATACATTATGAGTAATTTTTTAGATAGTAAAAAATTGTTTTTCGTCTGTTACATTGTATGCAACCTCTAGACCATTATAAATTTCATCCTCATAACTGATTACAAGGGGAATCACAATCAAATAATTATTATGATTGACACAGTCAATTGTTATGTTTCTAACCATGTTCGATGAATAACTCTAATGCAGTTGTATCCAATGATTTGTCTGCCTTGTGGAACTTATCTTTTGTCATGTTATCATGTTGCAATAGTGCCTGATATCGTAACTAGTACGTTTCTTTGAAAATAACTTGCATAAATGAAAAATATTGAACACTATCGATATTATATAATTTCAAATCTACAAATTGTCTAGCATATGACGGTTGTCCCAACCAGAATGATTTTTCTCTTTTACATTGTAAGCATGTAGACATTTTCCTATCATCTGGGAGACTGGTTTGGGTAGTTTTTGTTAGAGATATGATACTATATTTATATTGGATGATATATTAGGAGTTTATATGCACATTGTACTCATCATGTACTCTATACATTGGAGCTTCTGACCCTCTCAATAACATAAGGTCATGTTCATAACATGGTATACAGAGCTAGGGTTTCGTTTTTCCAACCATACCAGTGCAACTTTTTTCTGGCGATGGCCAGCACCTTGAAGTCGGTCGCCACCGGATGACGTGCCGCCGGAACTCTTTTGCTATGTAGTCAATGGCGCTCATGTTATGCAGCTCGGTGACATTCACCATCGGCCTCTTCCCCCGGCGTCATTCCTGCTCCAGGGGAGTTTTCACGGGAGCTTCTTCTATTCATATATCGCCATCTGCGTGTGTATACCCGCCGCCTCGTGTCTTTTCTTTCGGGGCGTGTGGAACCCGTCGCCTCTGGAATTGATTCGGCCGGATCTCGTCGCTTCTGCGCCATCCATGTCGATTGAAATCGTAAGGCGGGAGGATCGATCCAGCGCTTCTTGCGTTCCCCACGAGCCGCTGCTTGATCCTGGTGTTCGCTTCCATCCGCGCGGCCGTCAAAAGCTTGAACTCGCACGGGCATCATGCACCCTCATCCGAGGACCGGTCGACTTGAACGATGTCATCGTTCGTCTTCACCAACGCGTGCCAACACCCGGTGTGGGTGGGTGCACTCCGCGGCATGAGCTCGTCTTCGTTCATGAGATCCGGCTTCTACCTTCCGCCTCTAATCTGAGTTTTGGCTTTGACATCATCGTGATGTAATCGTGACCTCAACGTGACATCATCGTGATATTTAAAACCCTGAAAAAAAACCTTGCTGCTTTACTGCTTTTATTTACGCTCTCCCGTCGCCCGCTACTGCTTATTTTGTGCTCTCATCGTCGTCTGTCATCTTCTTCTTGATGACTTTTTCTTCTTTGGCCAGAATTCCAGTTGTACGGTGTGTGGTGCTTTTTAATGGCATCAATTACCACGATTGGGTTCCACGTATGTGTTTACATATGCATGGTCTATGACTCTGGGAGTTGCTCACGGAAGATCTCTGGTTGGTACTGATTTTCGTAGCCATGATTCACAACGTCTTTGATTGCTTAACTGGCTTTGTTTTCCTTCCGCTGCACTATTTCGTCTACTTTGACGTTTGCTCAGTAGCACTACCATTTGGGTCATCTTTGTGACTCTCAGCATTATTTTTATCTCTCCAAACTCAATGTTCGTAATGCACCTTGAGTTTGAGGGGGGGTGTTAGAGATATAATACTATATTTATATTAGGTGACGTATTAGAGGCTTATTTGCATATTATACTCATCATGTACTCTATATATTGGAGTCTCCGACCCTCTCAATAATATAAGGTCATATTCATAATAGTTTTAACCTCATAGCTATATGGACAATCCTCCAAATTACCTTTGCATGTTGACAATTAGGAAGTGTTTAATTGTTTCGTTCATTACATTTGCAGAAATAATATTTTACATTGCCCTTCCAATTCTTTGTTATCACATTATCATTGGTTAGAGTCACCCACTTTGGAGGTACCATAGGAATATCTTGATTTTTATAGGACTTTTAGCTTCCAAAATAGTTTTTGATGAAAAGGAGTATTCTGAGTAATGTATCACAAAATTATAAGGTTTGTCCATTTATCAAGAGTTAATATCACACTACTACAAGTATATCAATATAAGTATTGCATACTTGCAACTTCATCTACATGACCCATAACTTTTGAAACACACATCACATATTTGCATATTGCTAGTACTCTCTCCGTTTCGAAATAAATGATGTTGGATAATTTTAAAACTACTACTCTCTCCATTTCGAAATAAATGATGTTAACTAATTTTTTTTAAAATTAACCAGCATCATTATTTTGAAAGGGGGGTATTCTTTAATTATGCATGTGTGTCGTGCTGTTCAGGAGAAGTTTTTTTTGCTCTTACGAGACTCTCAAGAGTCCTCCAAATAGAACTTCAAATATGAGCTTCTCTAAAATAAAAATTTTAAAAGTAACACATTTTTATAATGTCATTATCTGATAATTTAAATTATTTTCTTTTTATATTATATTTTAGCCACATGAAGTATTGAATTGTCCTCGACTCAATCGTACAACCGAACAGGTTCAAGTCTAGTGAAGTGAGTTAGGTGCATTGTGTCACCAATTAAAGAAAACACTTCAAAAAGTGTAATAAAACCAAAATATATATGGATAGTTTATGTCATCATCTGCTGGTTGAGGAAATGAACATTACATTGGAAATTATTGTAAAATTTGGAGAGGCCCTTGGACTCCAAATCAATCTACAAAGATTTGTGTCATCAGGATCAGATGTGACCAAATAGAACTGGATGAGGCCAGACTGGTCTTTACCTTGTACATCGGTAGAATTTCCATGTACATATTTACGTTTATCAATTTCGGATAAAGGTTACCAATATCTAAGTTGCTATCTTGGATTGAGAAGGTCAGGAATAAGTTGCTTGTGCGGATAGCCTCTCTTATGAATATGACGGCCAGAGTGACATTAGTCCGCTTTGAGCTTTTAGCTATACCCATTTACTGGTCGTAATCAATGTGCCTAAATGGTTTCTCAGAGCCGTGATATAGGCTTCATCGGGCCTTACTCGCCTTATCTGCTAGGTTTAGGGTTGGTTTTGTTAACTAGAGATCTTTGATTTTCTACGAAAGGGACATGATCAGGTCAACGGTGGATGTTGCTTAGTGGCTTGGGACAAGATACAAAGGCATGCGATCTTGGTGGTTTGGGAGTCCTCAACCTTTAGTATATGAGTAGGTGGTTCTGGTTCAAGAAACACTACTAAAAACAGCACTTTTATAGACGGCTCTAAATATATTATCACACACGGTTCTGAAAACCGCATGTTACAATGCACCTGTGATAATGCATAATTTTCATAGACGAAGACCAAAAACCGCCTTAAAATATATATTATCACAGGAGGTCTTTACATCCAAGAAACCACCAGTGAAAAGTAATTATCACGGGCGATTTCTTATGTACAACGATCGCATGTAATAAACCTTATCACAAGCAGTTCTTTACAATAACAAACTACCTGTGAAAAGCTTTTTTCTCAGGTGGTTCTTTACCTACAAGATCTATCTATGAAAATCTCTTATCACATACGGTTATTTAAGGTCGGTCCACCTATGAAATTTTTTTATCACATGCGGTTCTTTACGATCAACCATCTGTGAAAGCTCCTTAGTGCAGGCGGTTTTTATTTAAAACCCGTCTGTGAAGATATATACCTTCCAACACTACATGCTGCCATTTTTAATTTCCAGCTCAAATTCAAATGCACATTCACACACAGTACAAACAATTTAATTTTGACAAGCAACATTTACACACATATCACAAAATATAAGTCATCCAATATACATACAATGCAAGTAATGTACAATACAATATATCTCAATTCATAGTTTACAAGTTTCATTAAATACCGCCTCGATGTTCATACTGCCTAAGTTTTGGCACATTGGCAAGTAGACTTGTGTTGTCGAAGAACGTCCCTTTTTGGTGAAAAACTTCGCGACGTATGAAAGTACACAGTTCACTCGGAATCTTATCGAATCCTCCACCAGACATATCTCTAGAAATTGACCATTTTGCGATCACATTCTTGTACTACAATAAAAACACATAATAAAAGTATTAGAATATGTTGGTGACAATGAAAATATAATATAAGCATTAAAATATGCTATTGACAATGAAAATATATTTCAAAAGTGAGAAAATACAATATCGATATTAAGGATAACTTACATTCTCACGATTCACTCTATACTCACAAGCGGTCCGAAGATGCTTGCATACACAATATCCACATAAGACATTACCAAGAGGTTGCTTGGGACAAGGATAGTATGTTGATATTTGCATTGTGGTCTTGCAGGTCGCTGTTGGTATTTCTTACGAAAATATAATAATCCGCAAGCACACGGAAATACCGTTGTAACACTTCCCCTTAAAGAGTATTGTCAAAGGTATCGAATTCAAGAAACGTGTGTGTGATCTCCTAACTTTGTTCTCTCAAGGACACAAAGTTTTTTTGGTACGTAAGGATCTGAGAAGAATTCAATAGTTTGATTTTAAGCCACAGTAGCGTACGATAGATGATTGCTTCGGGCACGAGTTTACCCCTAGCAAAACCAAGACGATTCCCGCTAAGAGCCTATGGCGTAACCAAACATGGAGGATTACTAAGGACAAAAAGAGTTGTCAATACCTACTGCCTACCTCTTCAATCAGTGGTTCTACGAGATATCCACTAATGAATTATAATCTAAGCACAACGCTTAAGTTCTAATTCACAATCATAATCATTTCAAATGCAAAGCTACGAATAGAGCCTCTAAAGAACTAAAGAGTGAACCTGCAAGCAACTACCAAGCAAACTACTATGAAATAGAAATCAAATTTGTATTGAATTCACGAGAGATTCTTACTCGATTCTGGCACAAATTTTCTAGAGGTACAAGTGTGAAAGAGGGACTTGACAAGCTCAAGCCTCCTCCTCCTAACTCCTCCTCACTCTCCTACTTGGCTGGCCACTTGGGAAACACTAACACTTTGGAGTGGTATTCTAAACTCAAACTTGTGGTGTGTGAAATGAGGGAGTGAGGGTGGGCTATTTATACACGAGTTCAGTCGGTTTGACGCCACAATTAGCGTGCAAATCAGTTGTTACCGCCATCAGAAAGCCACATGGAGTCAACATGTGTCGATTGACCAGGGAATACGCCAGGAATGAGTCGGTCGAACCAGGGGTTCAGCCAACTTGGTCCTGGCCCCCTCGGCTTGTGCTTCCTCCTGGCCGCTTATTTGTGGGATCAGGTTCCTTCCCCTTGTGAATTAACGTAGAATTCCCTCTCGTACATCTGGAAATGGGTCCATGGATCCATGTGATGCCATGTGTCATCGCTTGATTGGTCGAAAGGTAACTTTTAGTATTGCTCCCGACATTCTTGGGTATTTTGGGGCTTAATTCACCTGCATGCAAATAGACACTAACACTTGTGGAAATTGTTAGTACTAAGCCCTACCACTATGTTGTGTTCTCAATTTTATAATTTTTATGCGGTGAATTGATGGTCAGATTTATAATTTAAGGACCATCAACAAACTCCCACACTTAATCCTTTGCTCGTCATCGAGTGAAGGCAAGAAGAACTAAGTGCTACGATAAGTTTTGCTATAAGTATGAAATAAGTATACAAAGTATTTTAACTCATACCTTTATTCATGAACCCTTTCTGTGGTGTGGCTACCACATCATCTTGGGTGTTTGATAGGTGGAACGGGTTAATGTATATCATCTGGATTACCTTCTACTAAATTAATTTTGAAAATTGCTATATTTCGAATGTCAAAGAGGATATTGCCTTTTTCATCTCAAATGGAGTCTCTCAACTCCATCAAAGTGTTTGAAATCCTCACCTTGGCATGGATTTGCCATCTTTTTTTCCTATATATGAATATGACTTTTTGTGGAGCTTGGTAGGGATAAAGGATGGCACACTTGCAATCCATATATTATTAAGTCAAAAACTAGATCCTTATGAGAAGACCATGCAACAAAAACCAATGACTAAGGAAATTTTTGTGCACTTATTATGGATGGTGGATAATGGATAGGGATGATAACTCCCAATTGATCACTCTCTTTTTGTGCAAGGATGAAGTATGGCTACTTATTGGCTCTCTCTCTTTTTTTTAATTCTTTTGAGAGCTCTTATAGCCATGCCTTCTAGTCCTTTTTGTGCATCTTTTTATTGAGAGAGGATTTTGCAGCGATTTGTATGGAGTATATTTTGATGGTGGATGGATGAATAACATATGGTGGGGTGCACAATAAATTCCAAATCAAAAATCTCACGCAAGTCACTCAATAGGGTCAAGAGTTTGACAAAGTTCAATCAAAATGCAAAGCGGTTTTCAATAATTGTATCATATGGCCTTGGTGTATTTAAATTCTAATGAGAGATGAAGGCAAAATCTTAAGACTTCAAAATTTTGCAAATATCAAAATCAATTTCAAGAAAGGATGGGTTTATTTTATTCACTATATCACACCAATCAAATACTTAGATGGCATGTTTTTCTAAATTGAGTGTATGGGTCCAAAAATAAGGTAGCGAAGTCAAAATACAAGGTATACTAATCACAACTTAAGCAAAATGAAATTGTTCATTTCAAATTGAGTTGAGTTTAGAGAAGTTTTACATGAATTCATCAAAAATTTCAACTAAAATTGCAATGATCATTTTGAGACCTAAGTGTGCTGAATACATTGGCTTTGACAATAAAAGTTTTAAATGCTGCCATAACATCTTTTTAGCAAAGTCCGACTTTAGCTCTGGCATGTCTTTGATAGCTCCGACATGTCTTTGTTAAGCTCCAGTATGTTTTTTGCTAGGTACGACTTATGTTGGTTAGCTCCGACATGTTTTTTTAGCTCCAGCGCTAGGTTGTACTAGCTTTGGTAAGTTCCGGTTCAAGGTCTGGTTAGCTTTGGCAAGGTTCGGAGCTTGATTGAAATGGCTTTGCTTTTACATTGAAATATTTTGAACTTGTTTTATACTCATGGAAGTTTACTTATTATTCTTTTACTAAGTTTTGGTGTGTTTTTGGTGTTTATTGTTGTTATCAATTCGTTATGGTTTGCAACATGCTTATGTGAGGTGCTCACCTAAGATGTTGTAGTTTCAAAACTAACGTGAGTCAAGTCGAGGACTTGTGCTCTGAAGTATTGGTTGTTTATTCATATGCAGGTGTTGCTTGAGTTCAAGACATGGCTGGTGACGGGATCTATTGAACTAGTCTTAGGGAGAAGATGAGGTTCAACAACCACGTTCGAGAGGAATTGTGGTTGAGTTGATCGGGAGGTTGCGCAACATATTTGAATCAAGAACAATGCATATGAAGGTATCGTGGACGTCGTTGGAAGATTTTTGCACGTGTGCAAGGAGAACATGGACGTGGCTACATGGTTCTGAGGCTTGATGAAGAGATGTGGACGTATAAGAATTGGTCGGACAGGTCCAACCGACTAGGTTATGGACTCAGGCTGCAGTCGAGTCGTGTTTGACTCAAATATGGAAAGTTTTGAGTTGGTTATGATAGGATTTCATGTGGGTCACGAATTTGAATTGTTTTAGGAATGTGGGATACGTTACTAAGGTGTTTGGAAGTCTTAAGATTGCTTCTATCTGCGTATAGAAGAGTCTTGAGCAGTTATGGAAAGTTTCGATCCTTGAACTGAGTAGAATTAGAGTCCTAGTTAGGTTTGGGTTGGCCTAATGTGGGGACCGGAATCCCGACATCCGAGGATCTCATTGGGTGGTGTCGTGCGATGTGACACCCAACAATATACAAGAATAGAAACTGAATAAAATACAAGACGAAGTCCTTTGATTATAATACAGCGGAAGTTTTACAATACTAGCGGAAGGAAAGAAACATATATATCATAGCTACGCTCTTAGCATTAGCTATGCAAAAGCAAAGTTATCCATGCCTTGGATACTTTGCACTAGCAACACTCAAATTACAGCGGCGTGTAGGGTTCCCACTCGGTTGTACACCCTGGAGGGGGTGCAACCTCATCATCAAACCCTTCATCCATTATATAACCTGTAAAAACTCGTTAACTGCACACGTGAGCATAAGGCTCAGCAAGACTAATCCGTCTCACTAGATATATGCAAGGGGACACTAAACATAGGTAAGGTGAAGCATAAATGACTCGCCTACAAGTGGATCCTTATAATCAGGTTTTATGTAGCAAATGACATTCCCCAAGCACGGCACATCATGGGCTCCACAATCAAACAAGAAACGCTTTGCCGATGATATGACATGCCTAGAGCATATAATGCTATTACAGCTAAAGTATGGGGAAACTGTAAACTTTAATTTTACTATCTCTAAATCATACAAGGTTGCAAAACAATTATAATTCAATACAATATAATTTTCTGGCTTCTTTAGTATTTACTATGTCACCGCTCAGTGAACAAGTGGTACTCTATTACCGCGAGGGACAAAGATTGCAATCAGGACACACCCGGACAACACGACACATACGTCGTTCGGAAGTGTTAGCGAGCACACCTGTACCTACATAACATTTCAGTACTTGGCGTATATGGCCACCTTTCACAAGAAACCCGAACGCCGAACCCATCTCACCTCTGCAAACAGAAGGTCTCCGCACGGAACACCTCATGTGTCCGCCGACCGATTTACACCTTACTGTCCTCAGCCCACCCCTATCGATGGTGAGTTAGTGGGCCTCGACACCCCAGTTATCGAGTTACATCAGTTTACTGGATTCCATATGTCCATTATGTTGCCAGTACAATTCAAGCTTGTCCGAAGGGGCTGCATATGGACGGGCCTTAATCGACACAGGCAGGGCTATGCGACCGAGACTCAATTCTTGCCGCTTCCTATCCATCCCCTGCCCGGTCTAAATTTTATTATATTAAGCCATTAACCAATCCTGTGAGATATGTCCTACATTTCTCGCGAGTAGATTCTAACTACTCGACTTCTACCGGATTTCCTATGCATTAGCAAAGCAGTTACTATAGGTCAAACTGTAACCCGTTCCAACCAATCCCTGGGATTTTTGGTCATGCAAGTGGAGTATCAATCATCCTAAATGTAATGCACAATTCATATACTAGTCATCATAGTGATAAAACAAAATTTTATAAACGACTTAAATGCAAACCGAGGCTTGCCTTATTGCAGGTTAGAGTTTGAGTTAATATTTGGAAGGTGCTCTTCCAAGGCTTCTGGCTCCTCCTCGACTTTGGTCACTATATGATATGTATAGAATACGTATATGAATGACTTTGAAAAATAATTATTACCAAGACCATGATTTAAGTTATGGTGTCCACTATGTGATAGTGATCTAATTGGCTTTGGAACTTTGAAGGTAGATGCTATGGAATATGAGAGATGCTCTTGCAAAGAACAGGAGATGATCAAAGTAGGTTGTTGTCTCCAAAATTATGGCAAGTAATTATCTTCCAAAGATTTTAGAGAAGAAACTGTAGCTTGAACATAGCTAGCAGTTGATAATCAAGATAGAGGAAATTGTCCTGGTTCTAGCAAAATTTGTTTAATAATTTTCTAAGCTCTGGTGAAGGAGTTATTGTATTTCTAAGTTGGCAAGAATTTCTGGATTTATTTTATAATTGAATTTTTAGCCTTTTAATCAATATTTAGTTTGTAACTGAATTAGGACTAGGATAGTAGGTCAATTAAATCCAAGATTTTTACAGGAGCTAGTGTATGACTAAAGGAAGACTCAGCCAAATTTGGGACATAATAAAGCAACTGAACATCTACGAAAATTCAATAACTGAAAAAGGTAATTGAACTATACAGAGGGTTAAACAGGTGCAATGGCTCCCAAACTTTTTCTGGTTGTCAAATAGGACAGTAAATTTTTTGTGAATTTTGTGGATTTTTCCAGTGGCTATCTTATTTGGAAAAATTGTATTTGCATTTGGAAAGATTATTTCCTACAGAATTTAAATGTGAGTTTCACAGAACCTAATTGGTACTGATAGAAACTAGAGCTCAAGGGCTTTCAAACAAAATTTGTTTGAATATTTTTGGAGCGTCCTACAGAAAGATATTGATTTTCAAACTTTGGAAATGGTTTTGCACCAAAAGGGAAAATTCATCTTTTGAATTTGGCGCCAGGGCCCACTGGATTTAAAATCATCCAATCAGAGGCCAACCACACCGGGGTTTATAAATTTCTCCACACGGCCACACGGGATCCAACGGACGCAGACAGATCCGGCGCGTTGCATTCACTGGCAGGTGGGTCCCGCGTCCTGGTCTTCTTCCACCTCGGTCTGCGGCGCGGGCGGCGGCGTTCTCAGCGGCGCGCGGCGGCGCTTTCGCCAGCGATAGCCTCCGGCCTACGGGAGGCCTCAGGACTCGCCGCTCCCACACACTTTTGCACGGGGAACACGATGGACTAGCTCCCGACGGCGAGGGATGACCGGAAAACAATTCCCGACGGCGGCGGCTAGGGTTTTGGTGCAGTGGAGACCTTCGATTCCCTAGCTAAACTTCTCGTTTGAAAGCTCGAGAAGCATCATGGATGCATGGGGAAGGTCTTAGGAGGGTTCAAAGCTCGTGTCATCGCCGGTAATACCAAAGTCGACGGCGAATCGAGCTCCATCAATGGCGGAAGGGGAAAACTTGAAGATCTTGCTAATTAGTCGATGGTTTCTTCTGATTTTTGGAGGGAAGGTGTGCTAGGCCACATAGATCATATCCTCTAACTGGATCGAAAATATTTCGTACATACAATCGGAATTAAACCGACGATCTAGCCTTAACGTGATAAAAGTGCTTCGGGATTTTGAAGAATACTAGAGCTAGGATGCATGATAGGGATTCAGGCTTAACCAGAAGCTGCACGAGGTCATTGCGCACCTTTTTGTTACTGACCGAAGAGGATGAGGGCACTTGTATTGACGGCGAGGTCGTGCGGCATCGAGCGGCACTGGGTTGATCGCGGCGGCGATGAAAAATGGCGCGGTGCGGTGAATGGGTGAGGACTCCGTCGACAGGGGGGGGCTTTTATAGCCGCCACGGCGGTAGATAAGGACGCCGGGGGGGGGGGGGGGGGGGGGGGGCAGCTGGAGGCAAACGATGCCGACCACGAGCTGGTGCTTGCATGCATCGCGGTGTCAACCGGGGGTGAGAAACAGAGGCGGTGAAACGTTTTCACTGTCTGACATGTGGGCCCCACCTCTCTCCATTATCCATTCCTCTAAATTCTAGCTTAAACATTGTCCAAAAATTCCCAAAATTTATAGGTAGACTAAGAAAAATATGGGGAATTCAATTCTGCAATCAGAATTCAATTTGGACTTAGTTTGCATCAAATTCAAATTCAAATTTGAATTTTCAATATGGGTATAAACCTTGTTGAATTAAATAGCATCTGAGGTCCAAAAATCTCTAAACTTTGAAATCAAGTTCCCTGAACCATAAAAGGCCTTAGAAAAATTTAGGGGTTGATTTGGGCAAAGTTTAGTGCAAAGCAAATTTTTATGTCGACGCGAAATGAATCCTTTGTACATGTCCAGACAAATGGAAGATGTACTTCAAAAATCTTGAAAATTTTCTGAGAAGCTATTTAGATATTTAAGAGTTCAAGGAAAAATTTAGAGCCTTGGATTTGAATCTTTTTGGCAGGGCCTAATATGGATAGCAACATAATCAAATAACATTGGTTTTGATTTTTATATTGCTGCCATATAATTTGCCCTAGCCATTGCAATCAATAACTTCCCAACTTTGTAGAAAGAAAACTTTTTAGTGAGGTCAAGCTTATGTGCACAATTATGTTGCCCTCCATTTTGTTTGATAAACCACTTGTGGTTGAACTTCTCATAAAAGGAAAAAGTGGGATTTTACATTCCTCCCCCCTTAAAAGAATCTCGTCCCGAGATTACAAAGGAAGGACAAGATAAAGATCTACTGAACATGTGCCGCTAACAATTCCGGATAGTTCATTTTAAGATATTTCTCGCTTTCCCATGTGGCTTCTTCAACACTGTGGTTGCTCCACAAGACTTTGTAGAAACGCAAAGTGCGCCTTCTTGTGGTGCGAGTCTTCTCATCAACGATCTGGGTTGGATGCTCGAAATACGTAAGATCTGGTTGGAGGGCTTCCAAATCCTCAATACGTATATTCGCTGGGACGTTGAGACATTTCCGTAACTGAGAAATGTGAAACACATTATGGACCCCTGCCAGCGATGGCGGTAACTCCAATTGATATGCCACAGGTCTGCATCTTTTGATTATTGCGAACAGTCCTATAAAACGTGGAGCTAGCTTCCCTTTTACTCCGAATCGATGAATTCCTTTCATCGGGGATACCCGGAGATAAACTTGATCCCCAATCTCGAAGTGAAGAGGTCGACGTCGTTTGTCCACGTAGCTCTTCTGACGAGACTGAGCGGCTTTGAGATTTGTTTGAATAATGCGTACTTGCTCTTCGGCTTCTTTTATTAAGTTGATGCCATATACCACTCGTTCACCAGATTCGCACCAGTTTAAGGGTGTGCGACACTTCCGGCCATAAAGAGCTTCGTATGGTGCCATCTGGATGCTAGCCTGGTAACCGTTGTTGTACGAAAATTCCGCCAATGGTAGATGATCATCCCAATTCCTACCATGGTGGATGGCACAGACACGAAGCATATCCTCTAGCACTTGATTCACCCGTTTGGTTTGTCCATCCATCTGAGGATGATAAGCTGAGCTTCGAATCAGTTTGGTACCCAATGCATCATGGAGATGCTCCCAAAAGCGAGCAACGAAAATAGATCCTCGATCTGAAATGATAGTGCGGGGTACTCCATGTAGGCACAAAATTCTGGAGATATAAAGTTCTGCATACCACTTCGCATTATAATCCACACTGACCGGTATGAAATGAGTTGATTTGGTTAATCGATCAATGATCACCCAAATTGAGTCGTGATTATGGAGAGTGGGAGGCAACCCAACAATGAAATCCATACTAATATCCTACCATTTCCAAGTCGGTATGCTTAAAGGTTGAAGCTGCCCAGCTGTCTTCATATGGTCGGCCTTAACTCGACGACACGTATCACATTCGGATACGTATTTTGCTACTTCTCTCTTCATCCGAGTCCACCAGAACTTCTTTCTCAAGTCTTGGTACATTTTGTTACTTCCCGGATGAATGGAATACTTTGATAAATGAGCTTCATCCAGTATCTTCTTCCGAAGTTCCATGTTTCGAGGTACCACTATGCGGTTCTTAAACCAGATGGTACCCTCATCATCACATTGGAAACATTTCATCTCCCCCTTCTCCATTCTTTGGCGAATGTGCGACATCCCTTTGTCCTCCTTCAGAGCTGCCATAATATCCTCCTTTGATGAGGACATCACTTCTATGGATACAAACAACACTCCATTGAACATACAAGATGCAATCAATAGAGTTCATACACAACAATTAATTTCAGAGGTGAACTCATTCTTATATATTTCCTTATATGTTTTTGAGCATAGATTGCTACTTAATGATTTAATTGTGATTAGGATCCATGGAGAGGTCCAAGGAGTACTTGGAGGGGGTATTAGGGACGTGGAAGACCAGAGAATTCGTTCAAAGAAGATGGAAACCGAACCAAACTCCAAATCGTATCCAACTCGGAGTCCAGGAGCAGTACGCACTAAAACGGACGTCCAGGACGCATACGAACTCCGATTTAGACGTTCTACATATGCACGGAAAGGGGAGAGGATAAACTTTACAATGGCGCCGGTCCCATGTCAAAATACCTTCGGAGTCGACGGGAATCGTCGAAACAAAATCAAGTACAGAATCTGTCAGGGTGCTGCACCACCGTATTGGGCCATTGGGCCTTGTATCAAGTCTAAGTCCATTTTTTTCGTGTCTTAGGGTTAGGTCACGACCCTAACACCCCCTTTGACGTCCTCCCACCTATATATACTCCATGCTAGCTGCCATAGACAATTGGGGTTTTGCTTAGATCAATAATATCGCCGTTTATCGGTTTGTGAAACCCCAATTCAGCAATTTCAGATTGCTTCTTCTACGTTCTTGCTTGTGTTCTCGGTTGCACTTGCAGGGATTAGCCTTCTTGGCGAGGTCAATCGTGTGAAGCACGGTTGATAACCAACTGAGCGGTGGTGTAGTGATTGCAGGGGTTGTTCGTGTTCTACTCGAGGGCCTCGGATCATCAACGTCGAGATCTCCACATCAATCGACTTATCCATTATCTTTCGGAAGATCGGGACTCATCAATTTTCCTATCAATTGGTATCAGATTTCCAGATTGCCCGTTAGGTAATTCATCTATCCATTACATTAGTTTTGTTTTTCATACCTAGAGTCCACAAAAAAACTTGCAGTTTAGTAGATCTGTTCATTACTTTGTCCAAACCACATTGAGCCATTGCAACTTTGTTATTCAGTTTGGTTTTGTTGAGTTTGTGTCCGTGGTTGAGTCATATTGCTGGTTTAGAAAGTGTTTTTGGTCTTAGTTTGAGTTTTGCATTGTGTGATTCATCCTTTTGAATCACGTCATCACGTCCAGATTAGATTCGCCTCTGTTCAGTTCGGTATTTTTATCATATCTCGCTCATACGAACTCGGATTTTAGAGTTCTTATACTTTCTGGAAAGCTTAAGAAGTTTTCTATAACTTTCTTATTCATCATTCTCCCAGAAAATATAGTTATCGATGTAGAAATTGCATTATATCTGAATCTGTTATTGACCTAAAAATTCTGAACAGTCTGTATTTTAGGGGCAGTATCTCCTATTGTTCTTTTCCAAAATAGGTCTTCCATATATTGAAACTAAATAGGAGAGATATATCTACAATCTTGCTGTTCTAAGTTTTCCAATTTAGAGTCTATAAGTGTGCCTATTTGTCCTTGGAAGATTGAGCAGAAAATCTGCGACAGACACACAAGATATCTTGGATTGATTTTCATTGTGTTCTTCCCTTGCAGCACATTCTGAAAAAAAAAGGAAGAAAAAAGAAAAAGGAAAGTGCAAAACAAGAAACAAAAGCCGCACAAAAAAGAGGAAAAAAACAACAAAAAAAACAAAAGTGCTTGCATTCTTTGTGTCATCTAGTTTTGTCTCATGTCTTGCTAGCTTGAACTACTAGGAACACATTTATGCCAACAACTTTGAAAAATACTTTGGACACTTACTAAACTTTACTATCTGATTTCATTGTTGCTAATCCTTGCTACAAATAAAGTGTCATCCAAGCTACACCTTACTCTTGAGCAGAATCGATACACATTTGCAATCATCCCACGCTTCATTGGTTTCTTCATACCGGCCACCGTTTGCCACCTGCAGTGTCGGTAAGAACACTTGTAAGAGCGTGGTAAGACGCTTGAGAGTGTGTGATTCCACTTCCACTTTTCCATTATCCTTTGTAGTTGATAGGAATAACATATTTTTTGTGTTGTCTTCTGTTTGCTACTAACAATGTCAGATAAAAGCAAGAATCATGCAATATATGCTGAGATGATGGACATGATGAAGACGGCGATGGAGTTGCTCACTAAAAATCAAACATCAACCAAGGATTCACATGACGTTCAGACCACCTTTACAACTCCTTCAACAATAAGTAATTACATTCTCCCATCTTTTCCTTCTTTTGATGGTCTTGGTTATGATGAATATATTGCTTGGGAAATAGAGTTGGATAAAATTTTTGGAAAATGTCATATGTGTGAGAGGAGGAAGATTAGAAATATTGCAAGTGCACTAGTAAGTTGTGCATTAACTTGGTGGAACAATTTAAATTATTTAGAAAAACCTCGAACATGGAAAGATATGAAAATTCTTATGCGAGAAACATTTACTAGTGTATCCAGTTGCAAAGATGAAATACATGAGCTTGAGAAGAATTTTCTTGTTGTACCTCCTCCTATGCCTAACCTTTTGCAGGAACAAGAACCAATAATTGTAGAAAATCCAAAAGCGAATGAGGTGTTCAACAACTCCTGTGAAAATTCAGATCTATCAATTCATATTTCACCCACAATTACTGCTGAAATGTGAATAAAGGTAACGAATATCACAACACACTTGTTGAGGGTGAGAAGTTTTTGGATGTTCTAAATTTTTTCATCAATCATGCTATTGTCGAGGAGCGACTAGTGAAATCTTTTATTGATACACCATTGCCACCTGTTGATTTTCCTGCTGATCCTTCTATTAAAAATGAGTTGTGTGCTAATAATTATATTGTACCTATGCTAGAACAACTGAATGAATTTGATACTTTATCACCCACATGTGCTGAAATTAAGAATTTGATTCCAATTACTTGTGAAAGGGATGAGCTGAAATTGTTATCTTCTCTAAATACTTCGGGCTATATTGAATTTGACACTCTTTGTGATCTAGATATCGTAGAGAAGATAATATTTTCTCAATCTAAATTACCTTTGTTAAGTAGAAATATTTTTCATGCTATAGGCAAATATGAAAATAGTGGTATGTTTATGGTGCATAAAGTTTACATATGTTCAAATGTGCAAGCTCCTTTTGTGCTGCAACAACATGGTGAAATGAATGGATGCACTAACACTAATAATGTATTGTCAAGTTTTTCTAGTATTTTTTCCTTGCAGCAGGGACAACAAAAGCATTATTCACTGTGGTTGTGCATTATGGACAACACTTACTTTACCTCCAATGCAAGCCTCTTTGCTGGACATACGAGCAAGACAAGGACGGCTTGTCATAAAGAAGGGGAGAATGATGAGATCATGCACATTATTATTGCACCTACAAACATGACACAATATTTATTTGTTTGGGATCCTGGCTCAAGTGAATGTGCACTCTTATTTGATGGACAAGATCAAGATGGCGCACTATGTCGTTCACCACCTTGGCCTCCTCCTTTGATGCACACAAAAAGATTTGATGGCGTTGCATATTTGGACCAACACATGAGAGAAGATGAACTTGAGTCGAGGACGACTCCAATTCAAGAAGGGGAGGATGATGAGGACATCACTTCTATGGATACAAACAACACTCCATTGAACATACAAGATGCAATCAATAGAGTTCATACACAACAATTAATTTCAGAGGTGAACTCATTCTTATATATTTCCTTATATGTTTTTGAGCATAGATTGCTACTTAATGATTTAATTGTGATTAGGATCCATGGAGAGGTCCAAGGAGTACTTGGAGGGGGTATTAGGGACGTGGAAGACCAGAGAATTCGTTCAAAGAAGATGGAAACCGAACCAAACTCCAAATCGTATCCAACTCGGAGTCCAGGAGCAGTACGCACTAAAACGGACGTCCAGGACGCATACGAACTCTGTTTTGGATGTTCTACATATGCACGGAAACGGGAGAGGATAACCTTTCCAATGGTGCCGGTCCCATGTCAAAATACCTTCGGAGTCGACGGGAATCGTCGAAACAGTATCAAGTACAGAATCTGTCAGGGTGCTGCACCACCGTATTGGGCCATTGGGCCTTGTATCAAGTCTAAGTCCATTTTTTTCGTGTCTTAGGATTAGGTCACGACCCTAACACCCCCTTTGATGTCCTCCCACCTATATATACTCCATGCTAGCCGCCATAGACAATTGGGGTTTTTCTTAGATCAATAATATCGCCGTTTATCAGTTTGTGAAACCCCAATTCAGCAATTTCAGATTGCTTCTTCTACGTTCTTGCTTGTGTTCTCGGTTGCACTTGCAGGGATTAGCCTTCTTGGCGAGGTCAATCGTGTGAAGCACGGTTGATAACCAACGGAGCGGTGGTGTAGTGATTGCAGGGGTTGTTCGTGTTCTACTCGAGGGCCTCGGATCATCAACGTCGAGATCTCCACATCAATCGACTTATCAATTACCTTTCGGAAGATCGGGACTCACTTTTTCCTATCAATGGAGCCAATGGATAAGTCGATTGATGTGGAGATCTCGACGTTGATGATCTGAGACCCTCGAGTAGAACACGAACAACCCCTGCAATCACTACACCACCGCTCCGTTGGTTATCAACCGTGCTTCACACGATTGACCTCGCCAAGAAGGCTAATCCCTGCAAGTGCAACCGAGAACACAAGCAAGAACGTAGAAGAAGCAATCTGAAATTGCTGAATTGGGGTTTCACAAACCGATAATGGCGATATTATTGATCTAAGCAAAAC
Source organism: Tuctoria greenei (assembly GCA_036927565.1). NCBI lineage: Eukaryota > Viridiplantae > Streptophyta > Magnoliopsida > Poales > Poaceae > Tuctoria > Tuctoria greenei. The sequence goes on from JAYESD010000006.1 coordinate 62,440,558, forward strand.
CCCAATTGTCTATGGCGGCTAGCATGGAGTATATATAGGTGGGAGGACGTCAAAGGGGGTGTTAGGGTCGTGACCTAACCCTAAGACACGAAAATAATGGACTTAGACTTGATAAAAGGCCCAATGGCCCAATACGATGGTGCAGCACCCTGACAGATTCTGTACTTGATTTTGTTTCGACGATTCCCGTCGACTCCCAAGGTATTTTGACATGGGACCGGCGCCATTGGAAAGGTTATCCTCTCCCCTTTACGTGCATATGTAGAACGTCCAAAACGGAGTTCGTATGCGTCCTGGACGTCCGTTTTAGTGCGTACTGCTCCTGGACTCTGAGTTGGATACGATTTGGAGTTTGGTTCGGTTTCCATCTTCTTTGAACGAATTCTCTGGTCTTCCACGTCCCTAATACCCCCTCCAAGTACTCCTTGGACCTCTCCATGGATCCTAATCACAATTAAATCATTAAGTAGCAATCTATGCTCAAAAACATATAAGGAAATATATAAGAATGAGTTCACCTCTGAAATTAATTGTTGTGTATGAACTCTATTGATTGCATCTTATATGTTCAATGGAGTGTTGTTTGTATCCATAGAAGTGATGTCCTCATCATCCTCCCCTTCTTGAATTGGAGTCGTCCTCGACTCAAGTTCATCTTCTCTCATGTGTTGGTCCAAATATGCAACGCCATCAAATCTTTTTGTGTGCATCAAAGGAGGAGGCCAAGGTGGTGAACGACATAGTGCGCCATCTTGATCTTGTCCATCAAATAAGAGTGCACATTCACTTGAGCCAGGATCCCAAACAAATAAATATTGTGTCATGTTTGTAGGTGCAATAATAATGTGCATGATCTCATCATCCTTGATAGTAGGAATGAGAGCTAGGTTGTAGAGTGCCCCATATGGAACCAAGTAGAGACTCGGTTCTTCTTCTCCTTCCATTGAGGTAATGGAAAGATTGTTGACATGGGACTTGCGGCTCAGAGCATCTGCGACTATATTCGCTTTGCCTGGATGGTAGTGGATCTCAATCTCATAATCCTTGATTAACTCCAACCATCTACGCTGTCGCATATTTAAATCTTTTTGGGTGAAGATGTATTTCAGGCTCTTGTGATCGGTGTAGAGATGTACTAAATTACCCAGTAGATAATGTCTCCACATCTTTATTGAGTCGGATAGTGCTGCTCATGGTTCCGAAGCTACCGTGATCCATAAGCGATCACTCGTCTATCCTGCATCAACACACAACCCAAACCAATTCCTTATGCATCACAATACACGTCGAACGATTTGGTTGTGTCCAGTTGAGCTAATACTGGTGCCGTTGTGAGGTGTTTTACTAATGCTTGTAAACCTGCCTCACATGCCTCAGTCCATACATACTTCGTTCCCTTCTTCAGAAGTTCTGTCATTGGTTTAGCTATTTTGGAGAAACTGGGAATGAACCTCCGGTAATACCCAGCTAAACCTAGGAAACTTCGAACTTCATGTACAGACTTTGGAGACTCCCATTTGAGGACTTGCTTGATCTTACTGGGATCAATTGCAATCCCTTCTGCTGATATGATGTGCCCTAAAAATGGCACTTGAGTGATCCAGAATTCACACTTGCTGAACTTAGCATATAGCTGGTGGTCCCGTAATCATTGAAGCACGATACGCAAGTGTTGAGCATGTTCTTCTTCGGATTTTGAATACACAAGTATGTCGTCAATGAAGACTACGACAAACTTGTCCAATTCTGGCATAAACACTGAGTTCATGAGATACATGAAATGAGCTGGTGCATTGGTCAATCCGAAAGACATAACAAGGTATTCATACAGTCCATACCTCGTCGAGAATGCTGTCTTTGGTATGTATTCTAGTTGGATTCGGATCTGATGATAACCAGAACAAAGATCCATCTTCGAAAATACTTTATCACCCACCATTTGATCGAAAAGGATGTCAATGCGTGGTAGTGGATACTTGTTCTTGATAGTGACAGCATTGAGGGGACGATAGTCTACACACAGTCTCAAGGTCTTATCTTTCTTCTCTACGAACAGTGCAGAACAACCCCATGGTGATGAACTTGGACGAATGAAACCCTTGTTCTCAAGTTCGGTTAACTTCTCCTTAAGTTCTGCAAGTTCCTTTGGTGCCATCTTGTAGGGTGGTCTTGAGATTGGCACTGTTCTCGGTGTAAGTTCAATCTTAAATTCTATATCTCTTTCTGGGGGCATACCCGGAAGATCTTCGGAAACACGTCCGGGTATTCACATACTACCGGAATATTCTTAAGTTCCATAATCTCAGTATTGTGAGTAGATGAATTCACTAGAATGGCTTCCTCAAGATTGAGGACTTGAGAGGGATGGAGTGTAAAAATTAGATATATTTTTCGAGGGACCAGATCTAGAATAGCACCATGGTATTGTAACCATGCCATTCCCAAGATGACATCTAATTTCTGATGCTCTAGTATCAGAAGTGAAACAAGATATATGGTTCCATCTAGGTTAAGTGGTATCCCAGGAACCAATTCATTTGTTACTGTTTTCCCGGCTGGAGTGCTAATCACATACGGAGTTTTTGTGGAGATTATAGGCAATTGATTTTTAATGACAAAAGACTTGCTAATGACATTGTGTGAAGCTCCAGAGTCAAACAGTATGACTACGGGATGATTGAAGATAGAGAACATACCTGTGAGTACGGGTGCGCCTTCCGGAACATCCTCAATGGCGAGGTGGTGGACGTTGTCGAGTTTGGGAACTGGCTTCTTGGGCTGGTTGCGGGGTTGGTTCGCGCCCTGGTATGATGATTGTCCTCCGCCTTGCCTACTCTGCGGGCAGTCCTTGGCAAAGTGCCCCGTGCGTCCACACGTGAAACACGTGTACGGGGTTTGGCCAGTACGAATGGGAGGACGAAATCCCAGTGCACGTGGTGGAGGTGGAAGTGCACGTGGGATCATCCCCTGCTATTGCTGCGGTCAGAACCCGGAGTTGCCGAACTGGCGACCACTGAACATTGGTGGTCGTGATGGCAGTTGCCACCTCTAGTCGGATGGTGATCGATACACCATTCGGTACTTCTGAGAAGCACCACCTCCGCTACCCTGCGGAGCACTCCTCTTCTTCTTGTCTGAGGACAGTTCTCGAGTAGCGTCCTCCTGCATGATTGCGGTGTTGACCAGGTCGTTGAAACTGCCGCGATTGAACAAGACCAGCTTGTCCTTCATCTTGGTGTTCAGCCCCCGGTAGAAGCACTCTCGCTTCCTGTCTTCGGTGTTCACTTGGTCCTGTGCATATTGGGCCAAGTGGTTGAAGGCCTTGGAGTACTCGTAAGCACTCCTTCCTCCCTGCTTCAGCTCCAAGAACTCTTGAAGCTTCCTCCTTATAATCCCGGGAGGAATATGATAGGCGCGGAACGCCTCCCGAAATTCTGCCCAACTCACAACATAGCCTGTGGGGCGTGCGGCGAGGCAGTTTGCCCCCACGCATCGGCAGAACCCTGTAGTTGCTGAGCTGCAAACAGAGCCTTCTGTTGTTCGGTTACCTCAAGTAAACTGAACTTCCCTTCAATAGTGCGGAGCCAGTTGTCCGCCTCCAAACGCTCGTCGGCCTCTCTGAAGATTGGTGGATGCGTCGATGAGAAATCCGAGTTGGAACTCAGCTATGACTGACGTAGCCCATCAGCGTGTCGTCCCCCTTGACGGGACGAATGTTGTACAAGAGTCCGCAACAACTCGGTTTGCTCGTCGCGCGAGTCGAGTACTGCTGCGAGAACCTCCGCGAGACTTCTGGGAAGTGTGGGTGGAGGTGGTGGAGGTGGCTGCGTCTGGGGCGTATTCTGCCCCGGGGGTGGTGTGTCATCCCCCTGCCCTCCACTTGAGCCTCCCACTTCTGGGGCTGCAAGTGTACGCACCATGCTGCAATACAATGATTCGCACCATAAGTCTCACTGCCTCAAGTTCATCCTTCCATATAAATAGTAATGCGGTAGACCACGATAGAAAATATACAACATCAACATATATTGATAAAGTACCAACTTTATACAAGATATATTATCTCTGGACCAAGTTTACAGTAGTAAACTCCAAAATGATGGACTCCCACTATGGAAATACATCTCTACCATACTTGGTCCTATTGAGATGTCGTACACATCTGGTTATCTAGACATAACCACCACTACTCTTAATATGACACAAACATGATCACAAAAGAAAAACACGAGCAACCATTTAACTATATGTTGCCCCGTGTTGGCAGAAGTGCTGCCACATTCCCTTCAATACGTCCTACTCGACGTATTCAAGTTCCTCGGGGTCTTCTTCTTCTGCTTCATCATCTGAAGGTAATTGTTCACCCATAATTAATGGTATGTTATGGGCCGGTGGATACACCACTGGTTGTAATTGTGCCTCGGCCTCAATAACATTATCCTGTAGTTCTCCTGCTTCATACTCCCAATTTTGAGCTGTCTCAATAGCGGTGTCCCGCTCTTCAGTGACTACTAACAGCTGCTCTTGCTGTTGTTGCACCTCCAATTGACTTGCTTGTAGCTCACTACGAGCTTGTTGTAGTTCAGTGCGAGTCTGTCATTGTGCGGCACGAGCTTTCCGTATCCTAATGCGAGCATAATGTAACTGACTCTCGCACTTATCTAGCCGGTGATTCGCTGGAGCTATGAGCGAACGTAGACCTTTGTTGATAAAATCAAGGGTATCACCCCGCTCCGTCGCTTCCCGCAGAGCCTCGACTTGCTCCAAAATAACGGTGCTTTGCATCACAACTATCATATTGGAAGCAGCCGCATATGTTCCCAGTGTTGTCGTGGTTGTGTCGCCAAATGGCATATATGCAGCAACCATACGACGTTGCCACTCAAAGCCGGCCATACCACGGACTGGAATAAGGGCAAATTGAGTCCCTGCCATGGCATCTTGATGAAGCTCACAAAGCTTCATAAGTGCTTCGCTTGCAGCGACTGCCCAAGTGTCCTCTAACTGAGCCCCCTCGATGGTAACCGAGAAAGGAGCCCATCCATATCGACGTGGACTAGCCGGAACGTCCACCAAGATGGTGCATGACCGAACACCTCTGTCGATCGCTTCCCTACCCCAATAGCATGGCATCTCGGTGAAACCAAACTGTTGGAGCACTTCCCGCAGCATACTTGGGAAGCCCGGATGACCATCGCAAGTGGAAAATACCCATCCGTCTGGTAGTAGCATCCTCGCACCCGTCATCTATAGAAAGAATACTGGAACAGTGAGAATGTTTCCAACTCTCAACAGTTTTCAGAAATTTTTTAAAACTGGAGCTGTAATCACAGTCTGTTCCAGCTGACCTTCCTGTATAATTCCACAATTTCATACAGGAAACGTCAGATCCTAACGTTGGGCTGAATACAAAAGTTGTAGTATACTTTCCAGGCTTTCCAGATTGTACTCATACAGCTACAAGTGAGCTAGGAAATAGAATCTATACAGGTTTTAAGTTGACCCATATTTTCTGGAATTTTTGACAGAACCTCCCCTGTATATGTAGTGATGTCCACAATTTATACAGGGATATCATGATAATATTTTGAGGTAATGACAAAATAAACTTTGTATAACATCAAGTTAAAAATCCATAAGTAAAAGATTTAACCCCTGAAAAGTTTGTTATACAGGTATCGCGCGCGAATTCACAAATAGGTGCAAACTGTTTTAAGTTCTGGACTGCCAGAACCAAGTTTGCGACAAATGGAATTAGACACCGCTATACCCAGATTTAGATCAGGAATGCAAAATAAAGTTGATAGAGGACTTCCTAAGATTTCCATAAATGTATATATGTGACCATGTCACTATTCTGGATTAAGAGCTATAACTATCCAATCATAACTGTTGAACTGACTGGTTTGCACCAGCAGTCCTGCAGTTCACTGTGTTGACTTCCCAATTTGGTTTAACTCCAACCCAAATAAGGAAAAACCTCCCATTACAAACTTGTAAATCTCCTCCTACCCTTTCCAAAAATGTATCACAATAAGGCAGTGGATTTTTCTACAGCAAGTTATGACAAAAATACAGAGACTGGTACAATGGTAAGGTCATCTGGAGCAGTTACAATACACCCCAGATTTCAACAGATTATTAAGCTTTTCTGTCTTTATGGTCAACATAAAAGTTGTAGTGATCTTCACGAGATTTCCACCCATATATGATACTCCTATACTATCTATTAAATAACCAAGATTACAATCCGGCGAAGTCGAGCCAACTTCTGCCAGAAATCAAGAATCCTGATTTTATCTACTCTATCGAGTCGGAACCCTTTTTACGGAGTCCAAACCTACCAGCATCTGATATTTGGACTTTCCAACGCATTATGCATCCATTCTATCGTTGGGGATGGTCTAGTATAATGTTTGATACTGACGGTACTACGTATCTCACCAAAGAAAATTCTATCCGGTATTTCCGGTTACGTCTATAGGTGGTGCCTATATCGTTCTCTCCCAAACGGCTTCTACACGGTCTTTTACCGTAGTTAATGCTGCAAAAGACAAACAATCCACTTTCACACCTTCACACCTCAAGGGTGGCACGGGGAAACACGACAGACAGTCACAATAATATATATGAAAATAAATGCATAAGACTCTGGTGTGAGTCGTCCTCGAGCGAGGTCATGTCTCGAGGTACATGGCTGTAAATACGTGTGTACAGCAAAGACTCCCGTACGATCCGGCTTATACACGCTCGGGCATACGTGTTTCGCATGCTCCCATAGAACATGAATAGTTCTAGAGAGGCATACTATCGGGTTATACACCACCCGATGGGGACTCCCACTAACTTTGAAGCACGTTGGAGTACCGCGTGTCATAGGTTCTCAGAAACATTGAGAGCTTCAGAGACTCCTATTAACTTCCCGTGCCAAGCCACAGAAATTTCGCATACCACTCTTCGTATGCTGAGCTTACCGAGATTGACCCGCTCTCGGTGGCGTACCTTACCTCTTACCTGACGTCGGGGCGTCGTTACATAATATAATAACACATAGTTAGTTTACCACCTTTATATCTTATACTAATAATACTCCTTATAAAGGCATATAGCTAATTCCTCACTCAAATCCTAATTTTTGAAAATATGTTCTTTTCAAGTACACTGTTCCCAATGATGCTCTGATACCATGTCTGTGGGGACCGGAATCCCGACATCCGAGGATCTCATTGGGTGGTGTCGTGCGATGCGACACCCAACAATATACAAGAATAGAAACTGAATAAAATACAAGACGAAGTCCTTTGATTATAATACAGCGGAAGTTTTACAATACTAGCGGAAGGAAAGAAACATATATATCATAGCTATGCTCTCAGCACTAGCTATGCAAAAGCAAAGTTATCCATGCCTTGGATACTTTGCACTAGCAACACTCAAATTACGGCGGTGTGCAGGGTTCCCACTCGGTTGTACACCCTAGAGGGGGTGCTGATGAGGACATCAACACCCTCGATACATCCACACCAACTCAGCTACCGGTTTCTGGTCCGATCACTCGCGCTCGTGCACGTCAACTAAACTATGAGGTGAACTCATTCTTGGCCTTATGTCCATCTTATCTAGACCATGGAACTATGTGCTTTCTTGTTTTGCTTAGGAACAATGGAGAGGAGCCAATTGGAAGGGAATTCTCGCGGACGGGATTTGGACAGCAGAACAGCACCAACTTGTGACGGCCACCACGATTTCATACGGACTCCGATCTGGGCGTTCAAGTACTTCCTGGAAATATTATCAAGTCTACTTTCGAACGGATCTGGCCTCATGTCCATATCTATTGTGAGTCGGCCGCAATAGTTATTTTAATACCAAGACCTTTTTCTGTCCAGGGTGCTGCATCACCAAAATTGGGCCCATGGCCCATGTATCGTTTGGAGTCCATTAGGGACTCGTGATTAGGGTTTCTCACGACCCTAGAGAGGTAATAAATAGTAGCAGCCGCCCTCATTAGCTGGTGGGTTTTTGTTTATTCGTAAGTTAGCTTCTGCTGCTTCCTTGTACACGCGCGTGTCGACTAGATCGCCTGTCTACTTGTATCCAGAACCCCACTTTAGATTGATTCAACAGATAAGTGCTTGTTCTTCTTGTTCTTGCGTGTTCTTCGATTGCTTGCAGGAACAAAGGCCCTCGTGGTTAGGTTGATTGTGCGCCAGCAAGATCAATACAACTTCGGAGTCAGTGTACCGATCGCTAAGGCGCATCGTCTTGGGGACGGTGTAGTCGGATCGCCAACGTCTTCTCCTCCACAAATCAAACCCTCCTATTCTCATCGAAAGATCGGGAACCAAGATCCTATCAAGTGGTAATCAGATCAAGGTTAATCGGTGAGAGTGCTACCATTACTTTTCTTTCCGCTGTTATCATCCTATAGTCCAGAAAAAGCCCAAAAAATACCAGATCTGTTTTTTTCCATTATTGCTAGACCATTGTGCCTTTTACTTTCTCCACTTAGTCAAGACTTGTTGAGTTCATGGTTGCTTCGACGAGTCAAGTTGCTGGTCTTTAGTTTTGCACCACTAGAGTTTCAAGTTCGTGTCACATTCGGTCACCTAGTTCGAGTCAGATTCGTAGTTTGAGTTTGAGTCGGATTACTAGTTTGAGTTTGAATCAGATTGCTACTTCGAGTTTGAGTCGGATTACTAGTTTGAGTTTGAGTCGGATTACAAGTTCAAATCATATTTCTACTTTGAGTTTGAGTCGGATTGCTAGTTCGAGTTTGAGTCAGATTACGAGTTCAAATCAGATTGCTACTTCGAGTTTGAGTCGGATTGCTAGTTCGAGTTTGAGTCTGATTACTAGTTTGAGTTCGAATCAGATTGCTACTTCGAGTTTGAGTCAGATTAGTAATTTGAGTTTGACAACAAGAAAAAGCCAAGTGCAAAATCAAAAGCCGCACAAAAGCCACAAGCAATTAGAGAAGAAAAAAGGCAAGTGCAAAATCAAAAGCCGCAGAAAAGCCACAAGCAATTAGAGAAAAAAAAGGCAAGTGCAAGATCAAAAGCCGCATGTGCAAATTTTGTTCTAGGGTCTCCTGATTCCATCTAGAGAGAGTTTGGGTGACCACCCCAACAAAAAAAACGAAAAAAAAAAGAAAGAAAAAAAATCAGATTGTTGTTTGGGGTGTTTTTGGTGACGACATTGGTGTCTCGGCTCGCGTCTCTAGTACGGTCTAGACTAAGATCAGCACAGTACCGTCGTAGAATATTTATTCAGCTTGTTGTGATTAACGTGGTGAAAGTTTGCTCCTTGTGCTAGTTCAGCCACCTAAAGCCATAGATTGACACCTGCTCTTGAAGTTGTTCATTAATTGCTGGTTGCCATCACCTTCTTGCTGAGCTTTGTAAGAACAGGTAAGAGCTTGATTGAACAGGTTGAGAGTGAGCGAATTATCTCCACCAGCACCTTTGTAGCTAGGGATAACATTACCATTCATATTGGATTTTTTTCTACTAACCATGGCAGGAGGAGCAAATACAAATGAAGACGTGCATTCACCTCGCACACCGGGAATTATACAACACTTCGAACGCCAAGTGCGGCTACAAACAGAAGCGCTTGATGAGGATTTTCGAGTTACCAGTGACCGCCTTGGTCAATTGGAAAATATGCAGATCGACACCAACACCAAAATCAGCACGTTGGAGAGTTCCATTCAAACATTGAACACCTCTATTGGAGCCATCCTGCAGCGCCTTGAGGAGAGGGATCGTGGACACACCGCAGATGGACAGGTGAGCAATGCTCCTAGTATTGTACGTGACAATGAAGATGACTATTCTGCAGATACGGAGATTGGGGAAGATGAGGAAGCTAGGCCACGGCGCCGGCTACAACGCAACCGTCAAGGCATAGGTGGACATCGTCGGCGTGAGGTACGCAATCATGAAGATACTTTTAACAAGATCAAATTTAAGATACCTCATTTTGATGGTAAATATGACCCTGATGCATATATTACTTGGGAGATTTCTGTTGATCAAAAATTTGCATGTCATGATTTTCCTGAAAACGCAAGAGTTAGAGCAGCCACTAGTGAGTTTACTGATTTTGCTTCTGTTTGGTGGATAGAACATGGCAAGAAAAATCCTAATAACATACCACAAACTTGGGATGCTTTGAAACGGCTCATGCGGGCTAGATTTGTTCCTTCTTACTATGCACGTGATCTGTTAAATAAGTTACAACAATTGAGACAGGGAGCTAAAAGTGTAGAAGAGTATTTTCAGGAATTACAAATGGGTATGTTGCATTGTAATTTAGACGAGGATGAGGAACCAGCTATGGCTAGATTTTTGGGTGGTTTAAACCGTGAAATTCAGGACATACTTGCTTATAAAGATTACAATAATGTTACCCGTTTGTTTCATCTTGCTTGTAAAGCTGAAAGGGAAGTGCAGGGACGACGAGCTAGCTCTAGAACTAATATTTCTCCAGGAAAGACTAGCTCATGGCAACCATGCACGACTACTCCTTCGACTGGGCGTGCTTCTCCGCCATCTTCTTCACAAAGTCGGGCAGCACCTTCTTCTTCCAGCAACAAGCCACGTGCTTCTTCCACTAGCTCAGCAGTAAAGACCACCCAAAAGCCCACCGAGAGTGCTTCTTCTGTAGCATCTACCGGACGATCTAGAGACGTTCAATGTCACAAGTGCAAGGGTTTTGGCCATGTGCAGCATGACTGCCCAAGCAAACGTGTTCTAATTGTTAAAGATGACGGTGAGTACTCATCTGCTAGCGATTTTGATGACGATACATGTGTTTTGCTTGCAGCTGACTATGCAGGTAGCGATGAACATCAAGAAGAGCATATTGGTGCAGAAGATGCAGCGCGCTATGATAGTCTCATTGTGCAGCGTGTGCTTAGTGCACAAATGGAGAAAGCAGAACAAAATCAAAGGCACACATTATTCCAAACAAAGTGTGTCGTCAAAGAGCGATCTTGCCGCATGATCATTGATGGAGGTAGCTGCAACAACTTGGCCAGCAGTGACATGGTGACCAAGCTGGCACTAAGCACCAAACCGCACCCACATCCCTATTACATTCAATGGTTAAACAACAGCGGTAAGGCAAAGGTAACTAGACTTGTGCGAATCAATTTTACTATTGGATCATATAAGGATGTCGTTGAATGTGATGTTGTGCCTATGCAATCTTGTAATATTCTGCTAGGAAGACCTTGGCAATTTGATAGAGATTCTATGCATCATGGTAGATCAAATCAGTATTCTTTTCTTTACCACAATAAAAAAATTGTGTTGCATCCTATGTCTCCTGAAGCTATTGTACAAGATGATGTTGCTAGAGCTAGGAAAACTAAATATCAGGACCATGCTAACATTGAGAACAATAACAATGCCAAATCTGTGTTTGATAAGAAAAATGAGATATCTCTGAAGGGAAAATGCTTGTTTGCTACGAAATCTGATATTAATGAACTGATTGCTTCCACCTCTGTTGCCTATGCTTTGGTATGCAAAGATGCTTTGATTTCCCTTTACGATGTGCAACATTCTTTGCCTCCTGCTGTTGCTAACATTTTGTAGGAATATTCTGATGTGTTTCCAAGTGAAATACCACTAGGACTACCACCACTTCGGGGGATTGAGCACCAGATTGACCTCATTCCCGGTGCTTCATTGCCCAACCGTGCACTATATAGGACAAATCCAGAAGAAACAAAGGAGATTCAGCGCCAAGTACAAGAACTACTTGACAAAGGTTATGGAATTGAAGTTGATCAAGCCAAGGTAGAGGCTATTCAGGGGTGGCCTGTACCAAAGACCATCACACAGGTGCGGAGCTTTCTAGGACTGGCTGGGTTCTATCGTCGCTTTGTGAAGGATTTCAGCACCATTGCTGCTCCATTGAATGACCTTACGAAGAAGGGGGTACCTTTTTCTTGGGGCACCACACAAGATAACACCTTTACCATACTGAAAGATAAGTTGACGCATGCACCTCTTCTCCAACTTCCTGATTTTTCTAAGACTTTTGAGCTTGAATGTGATGCTAGTGGGATTGGATTGGGTGGTGTTTTGTTACAAGAAGGAAAACCTGTTGCATATTTTAGTGAGAAAATGAGTGGGCCTGTTCTAAATTATTCTACCTATGATACAGAATTATATGCTCTTGTACGAACTTTAGAAACATGGCAGCATTATTTGTGGCCCAAAGAATTTGTTATCCATTCTGATCATGAATCACTAAAGCATATTAGGAGTCAAGGGAAACTAAACCGTAGGCATGCTAAGTGGATGGAATTTATTGAGTCTTTTCCTTATGTCATTAAACACAAAAAGGGAAAGGATAATGTTATTGTTGATGCTTTATCTAGACGTTATACTCTTCTATCTCAACTTGACTTTAAAATTTTTGGATTAGAAACGATTAAAGATCAATATGAACATGATGCTGATTTCAAAGATGTATTGCTGAAATGTAAAGATGGAAAAACATTGAATAAATTTGTCCTCAATGATGGCTATGTGTTTAGAGCTAACAAGTTATGCATTCTAGCTAGCTCCGTTCGTTTGTTGTTGTTATAGGAAGCACATGGAGGCGGGCTGATGGGGCACTTTGGAGTGAAAAAGACGGAGGACATACTTGCTGGTCATTTCTTTTGGCCAAGGATGAGGCGAGACGTGGAGCGCTTTGTTGCTCGCTGCACGACATGTCAAAAAGCTAAGTCACGACTTAATCCACATGATTTGAAGCCATATTATGGAGAAGAAGATGAGCTTGAGTCGCGGACGACTCAAATGCAAGAAGGGGAGGATGATGAGGACATCAACACCCTCGATACATCCACACCAACTCAGCTACAGGTTTCTGGTCCGATCACTCGCGCTCGTGCACGTCAACTAAACTATGAGGTGAACTCATTCTTGGCCTTATGTCCATCTTATCTAGACCGTGGAACTACGTGCTTTCTTGTTTTGCTTAGGAACAATGGAGAGGAGCCAATGGGAAGGGAATTCTCGCGGATGGGATTTGGACAGCAGAACAGCACCAACTTGTGACGGCCACCACGATTTCATACGGACTCCGATCTGGGCGTTCAAGTACTTCCTGGAAAGATTATCAAGTCTACTTTCGAACGGATCTGGCCTCATGTCCATATCTATTGTGAGTCGGCCGCAATAGTTATTTTAATACCAAGACCTTTTTCTGTCCAGGGTGCTGCATCACCAAAATTGGGCCCATGGCCCATGTATCGTTTGGAGTCCATTAGGGACTCGTGATTAGGGTTTCTCACGAACCTAGGGAGGTAATAAATAGTAGCAGCCGCCCTCATTAGCTGGTGGGTTTTTGTTTATTCGTAAGTTAGCTTCTGCTGCTTCCTTGTACACGCGCGTGTCGACTAGATCGCCCGTCTACTTGTATCCAGAACCCCACTTTAGATTGATTCAACAGATAAGTGTTTGTTCTTCTTGTTCTTGCGTGTTCTTCGATTGCTTGCAGGAACAAAGGCCCTCGTGGTCAGGTTGATTGTGCGCCAGCAAGATCAATACAACTTCAGAGTCGGTGTACCGATCGCTAAGGCGCATCGTCTTGGGGACGGTGTAGTCGGATCGCCAACGTCTTCTCCTCCACAAATCGAACCCTCCTATTCTCATCGAAAGATCGGGAACCAAGATCCTATCAGATGCAGCCTAATCATCAAACCCTTCATCCATTATATAACCTGCACAAACTCATTAACTGCAAACGTGAGCATAAGGCTCAGCAAGACTAACCCGTCTCACTAGACATATGCAAGGGGACACTAAACATAGGTAAGGTGAAGCATAAATGACTCGCCTACAAGTGGATCCTTATAATCAGGTTTTATGTAGCAAATGACATTCCCCAAGCACGACACATCATGGGCTCCACAATCAAACAAAAAACGCTTTGCCGATGATATGACATGCCCAGAGCACATAATGCTATTACAGCTAAAGTATGGGGAAACTGTAAACTTTAATTTTACTATCTCTAAATCATACAAGGTTGCAAAGCAATTATAATTCAATACAATATAATTTTCTGGCTTCTTTAGTATTTACTACATCACCGCTCAGTGAACAAGTGGTACTCTAGTACCGCGAGGGACGATGATTGCAATCAGGAGACACCCAGACAACACAACACATACATCGTTCGAAAGTGTCAGCGAGCACACCTGTACCTACATAACACTTCAATACTAGGCGTGTGTGGCCACCTTTCACAAGAAACCCGAACGCCGAACCCATCTCACCTCCGCAAACAGAAGGTCTCTGCACGGAACACCTCATGTGTCCGCCGACCGATTTACACCTTACTGTCCTCATCCCACCCCTATCGATGGTGAGTTAGTGGGCCTCGACACCCCAGTTATCGAGTTACATCAGTTTACTGGATTCCATATGTCCATTATGTTGTCGGTACAATTCAAGCTTGTCCAAAGGGGCTGCATACGGACGGGCCTTAATTGACACAGGCAGGGCTATGCGACCGAGACTCAATTCTTGCCGCTTCCTATCCATCCCCTGCCCGGTCTAAATTTTATTATATTAAGCCATTAACCAATCCTGTGAGATATGTCCTACATTTCTCGCGAGTAGATTCTAACTACTCGACTTCTACCGGATTTCCTATGCATTAGCAAAGCAGTTACTACATGTCAAACTGTAACCCGTTCCAACCAATTCTTGAGATTTTTGGTCATGCAAGTGGAGTATCAATCATCCTAAACGTAATGCACAATTCATATACTAGTCATCATAGTGATAAAACAAAATTTTATAAACGACTTAAATGCAAATCGGGGCTTGCCTTGTTGCAGGTCAGAGTCTGAGTTAATATTTGGAAGGTGCTCTTCCAAGGCTTCTGGCTCCTCCTCGACTTCAGTCACTATACGATATGCATAGAATACGTATATGAATGACTTTGAAAAATAATTATTACCAAGACCATGATTTAATTTATGGTGTCCACTATGTGATAATGATCTAATTGGCTTTGGAACTTTGAAGGTAGATACTAGCGAATATGAGAGATGTTCTTGCAAAGAACAGGAGATGATCAAAGTAGGTTGTTGTCTCCAAAATTATGGCAAGCAATTATCTTCCAAAAATTTTAGAGAAGAAAATGTAGCTTGAACATAGCTAGCAGTTGATAATCAAGATAGAGGAAATTGTCCTGGTTCTAGCAAAATTTGTTTCATAATTTTCTAAGCTCTGGTGAAGGAGTTATTGTATTTCTAAGTTGGCAAGAATTTCTAGATTTATTTTATAATTGAATTTTTAGCCTTTTAATCAATATTTAGTTTGTAACTGAATTAGTACTAGGATAGTAGGTCAATTAAATCCAAGATTTTTACAGGAGCTAGTGTATGACTAAAGGAAGACTCAGTACAGAATTTGGGACATAATAAAGCAACTGAACATCTGTGAAAATTCAATAACTGAAAAAGGTAATTGAACTATACATAGGGTTAAACAGGTGCAATGGCTCCCAAACTTTTTCTGGTAGTCAAGAATGGGACAATAAATTTTTTGTGTATTTTGTGGATTTTTCCAGTGGCTATCTTATCCGGAAAAATTGTATTTGCATTTGGAAATATTATTTCCTACAGAATTTAACTCTGCGTTTCACAGAACCTAATTGGTACTGATAGAAACTAGAGCTCAGGGGCTTTCAAACAAAATTTGTTAGAATATTTTTGGAGCATCCTACAGAAAGATATTGATTTTCAAACTTTGGAAATGGTTCTGCACCAAAAGGGAAAAATCATCTTTTGAATTTGGCGCCAGGGCCCACTGGATTTAAAATCATCCAATCAGGGGCCAGCCACACCGGCGTTTATAAATTTCTTCATGCGGCCACACGGGATCCAACAGACACAGACAGATCCGACGCGTTGCGTTCACTGGCAGGTGGATCCCGCGTCCTGGTCTTCTTCCACCTCGGTCCGCGGCGCGCGGCGGCGGCGTTCTCACCGGTGCGCGGCGGCGCTTTCATCGGCGATAGCCTCCGGCCTACGGGAGGCCTCGGGACTCGCTGCTCCCACACACTTTCGCACGGGGAACACGATGGACTAGCTCCCGACGGCGAGGGATGACCGGAAAGCAATTCCCGACGGCGGCGGCGGCGGCTGGGGTTTTGGTGCAGTGGAGACCTTCGATTCCCTAGATAAACTTCTCGTTTGAAAGCTCGGGAAGCATCGTGGATGCATGGGGAAGGTCTTAGGAGGGTTTAGAGCTCGTGTCATCGCCGGTAATATCGAAGTCGACAGCGAATCGAGCTCCATCAATGGCAGAAGGGGAAAACTTGAAGATCTTGCTAATTAGTCGATGGTTTCTTCTGATTTTTGGAGGGAAGGTGCGCTAGGCCACATAGATCATGTCCTCTAACTGGATCGAAAAGATTTCATACATACAATCGGAATTAAACCGACGATCTAGCCTTAACATGATAAAAGTGCTTCGGGATTTTGAAGAATACTAGAGCTAGGATGCATGATAGGGATTCAAGCTTAACCAGAAGCTGCACGAGGTCATTGCGCACCTTTTTGTTACTGACCGAAGAGGATGAGGGCGCTTGTATCGACGGCGAGGTCGCACGGCATCGAGCGGCACTGGGTTGATCGCGGCGGCGATGAAAAATGGCGCGGTGCGGTGAATGGGTGAGGACTCCGTCGACCGGGGGGGGGGGGGCAGCTGGAGGCGACCGATGCCGACGGCGAGCTGGCGCTTGCATGCATCGCTGTGTCGACCGGGGGTGAGAAACAGAGGCGGTGAAACGTTTTTACTGTCTGACCTGTGGGCCCCACCTCTCTCCCTTATCCATTCCTCTAAATTCTATCTTAAACATTGTCCAAAAATTCCCAAAATTTACAGGTAGACTAAGAAAAATATGGGGAATTCAATTCTGCAATCAGAATTCAATTTGTATTAGTTTGCATCAAATTCAAATTCAAATTTGAATTTCCAATATGGGTATAGACCTTGTTGAATTAAATAGCATCTGAGGTCCAAAAATCTCTAAACTTTGAAATCAAGTTCCCTGAACCATAAAAGGCCTTAGAAAAATTTAGGGGTTGATTTGGGCAAAGTTTAGTGCAAAGCAAATTTTTATGTCGACACGAAATGAATCCTTTGTACGTGTCCAGACAAATGGAAGATGTACTTCAAAAATCTTGAAAATTTTCTGAGAAGCTATTTAGATATTTAAAAGTCCAAGGAAAAATTTGGAGCCTTGGATTTGAATCTTTTTGGAAGGGCCTAATATGCATAGCAACATAATCAAATAACATTGGTTTTGATTTTTATATTGCTGCCATATAATTTTCCCTAGCCATTGAAATCAATAACTTCCCAACTTTGTAGAAAGAAAACTTTTTAGTGAGGTCAAGCTTATGTGCACAATTCTGTTGCCCTCCATTTTGTTTGATAAACCACTTGTGGTTGAACTTCTCATAAAAGGAAAAAGTGGGATTTTACACCTAAGGGCTGGTTATATAAGCAAGGCAGGCCAGAGCTCATGGTGAACGACTTTTGGGGCTGTTTCTCTTGTGTTCTATTGAATAAAATTCATAGTTTAAAGGAACTTTTGTGCCTTGTTCGCCCGACTTGTTCCAGACAAGTTTTTCTCGTCGAGTTTTCTGCACAGCACTACCTTTCTTCGGTGGTTTTTATCATAAATCGAGTTTTACAGATCCAATTGACATGATTATTTTTGTGTTTTCTTCACAACTTTATTTTCTATCATCTATCAAAATTTCATGATCATTGAATTTGTGGTTTCTGATCTACACGAGTTTCTTTGCAGCATTCCAGAACTGTTTTTCTCACATAGGACAGATTGACCTTTGTTCCATTTTTCTATCGTAACTTGAGTTTCTCTCGACAGATTTGAGTGATTCTTGTTGTGTATTCTTCGTTACTTGATTATCTCTGATATCTATCACTTTAGTCATGGTGAAACACGTTTAGATTAGTCTCACACATGATTTCTTTAACAGATTGTTTTTCTACCGAGGGGTTTTCACTGCTTCCGCTGAAAAAGTTTAAATCTACCATTCATCCCCCACTGGTAGATTTTCACGTGCTCTTCGATCCTACAATTGGTATTAGAGCCACGGTGCTCTAATCTTTGTGATTTGTATGTGTTTTGACTAATCATCATGGAGAAATACTCTGCAAAACCTTGTGTCTTTAGTGGTATTGATTTTCATGTTTGGAAGGCACGTATGGAAGCCTTCATCTACGCTCAAGGCTTCACAATATGGGAGAAGGTATAGAAGCCTTACGAAGTGCCTTCAAACGATCAAGTTACAACTACAAATCTGAGAGATGTCGATAACAACAACAAGGCTCGAAACTTGATCATACAAGGATTAACTCAAAGCGACTTCGACCGTGTTGCACACCTCCGATCTGCATACGATGTGTGGAAAGCACTTTGTTACTACCACGAAGGATCCAACACGATCAAAGAGGTAAGGCAAGACATGTTCAAGAAAGAATACATGCGCTTCGAGATGCAACCCGGTGAGTCTATTGATGACCTTTTTGCTTGCTTTAATAAAATTATCAGCAACTTGCGTAGTGTCAATGTTAATTTTTCAGATAATGCTAGGCAATTGTTAAGTGCATTAAATATGTCAATTTGGGAGATGAAAGTCACATATATTCATGAATCTACTGTCATGAGTACACTTACTTTAGATATGCTATATTACACATTAAAAACTCATAAAATTGACATAATATCACGTAAGAACCCCAACAAGTCTATTGCTTTTGTTTCTCAACGTGATATGCCTAGCTTCGACCAATATTCATCTTGTGGTACACTTGCTTTGTTGTCCTCTCTAACCCTTGAACAGATTGAGGAGTTTCTAGAGGAGGAGCTAGTACTTCTCTCTACTAGGTTCTCGAAAGCATTGCAAAATGTGAGAACTAGAAGGAGAGGAAGCTTTGGACATCAACGATGTTTCGAATGTGGTAAGAAGGGACATTTTCTTTCAGATTGCCCTAACCTTTCAGGTCCTACTTCCCGGGATGTAAAGCAAACAAGAACGAAGCACTCCTCTGCAAAAGATACGAAGAAAAAGAAAGGTTTTACAGGATGTCAATTGGTGAGCAGTTTTATCTCCGCACTTCAAGAACTTGGCTCAAGCAATTTGGACATTGGGAGTGATGAATATGAAGATGATTTGGCAAACTTGTGCTTCATGGTGGGCAAATCAAGATCAAGTATGGAGGATGTAGAACACAACAGCGACAATGAAGAGGTATGTCCTACTTGCAAAGAAATGTGTGATGCTATTTCTCATGCCACTATTATAGTTAAGAAAAAGGACAAAAAGCTTATGGATAGTGCTACTAAAATTGAATCACTAGAATCTGAAATCAACCGTTTAAAAACTTTGATTCCTAGTGATGATGCATGTCCCTCATGTGATTTAATCTATGAACAATTGTCCTCATTAAGAAGTGCGCACACCTCCACACTTGATAAACTTGAGTTAGAAATTGAAAAGAATAGAAAGCTTGCTACACTTAATGATAAAACTTGAAATATGCTAGCTGTTCTACATTTGATTTGCATTGTTCTGCTTGTGATGATCTTGATAAGAAACTACAAGATGCTATGGATAAAATTTCTATATTGAACAATGATTTACGTTCTCATGAAGTTAAATTTTTTTCCAATTGCAAATTAAAAGGAAAAACTTCATGTGAAAATTGCTTTGATCTGTGCAATAAACGTGATAACATGCATAGGACATTAGATCGGTTTTGTAATGGGAATACGAACCTAAACTTGATGCTGAATTCTTCCAAGTCTTGCAATGATAAAATTGGTTTAGGATTTGATTCTCATGCTCATGCTAAGGCATATCCACCTAAAATTGTAAATTCATTAGGAAGTGGTTTGATTCAAATAGTACCTAAACAAAAGAAGTGGTTTTCAAATCTGCAGGAGTGTTGTCTCATTCCGTTTCAAATAAAAATGTTGCTTGCTCATCTAGACATGAACACAAAGTTAAATTTCATTGTACCTACTGTGGTAGAGATGGTCATGTTATAGATTTTTGTTATAGACTAGCTAAACAACAGAAAAAGGAAAGAATGATTGCTAGATCTCATAATTTTCATGCAAAATTTGCTGCACTTGCTAAACCGAATGATAGGAACATGCAATCTTCTGTAATGAGTCGAAAACATGCAAAGGTTGCTCCCAAACCTACTGTTTTTTGTGCTACACATGTAACATCTCGTAGGACAGTAGTTGGGTACAAAAATCCTCAAGCTTTGGCTCATATACCTGTTGTTGTATCTCAGCTTTCGCGTGTTATTCCTGCTGGGCGTCGTGTGACTCAGTACTGGATTCCTAAATGCCTTTTGACTAACCCCAGTATTGAGTCATCGACGTATTGTGCTTCTATGTAGGTTAAACTCTTGAGGAAGGAGAACATTTGGATTGTGAATTCAGGTTGCTCACGCCACATGACCGGTAACAAATAATGGTTCCCCTCCCTCTCTTTTGTGTCACGTGTAGAGAATGTTACTTTTGCCGATAATTCTTCAACTCCTATAATTGCTAAGGGTTTGGTTAGCGTAAATAATCACTACACTTTGAAGGATGTGACACTTGTTAAAAATTTGAAATACAACTTGCTTTCTGTTTCACAACTGCTAGATGAAAATTTGGAAATTATTTTCACTAAAAATTGCTGCAAAGTTGTAAATTCAATTAGTGAGCTTATTTTTGACATGTCTCGGTTTGGAAGAGTTTTTAAAGCTGATTTTGATATGTCTTCCTGTAAGCATAGGTGTCTAGTTGCTAATGATTCAAAGGACTTATATTTTTGGCATCGTAAACTTGGTCACGTAGGCTTTGATCATCGTGTTAGTGCTCTTGATCACATACATGGGTTACCTAAGCTTAAAGGGGACAAAGAAATTGTGTGCTCTTGTTGTAGACATGCTAAGATGGTTACAGGTTCACATACTCCTCTCACAATGATCAGATAACAGGACCAGGTCAACTTTTGCACCTTGACACTGTAGGACCTTCACACGTACAATCCTTCAGAGGTAAATGGTATGTTCTTGTGATTGTTGATGATTATTCTAGATACTCTTGGGTTTACTTTATGGCATCTAAGAATGAAGCTTTTAGTCACTTTAGAACTTTATTTCTTAAATTATCAATTGATCACCTAGGATCTTTAAAAGCAATTAGAAGTGATAACGGAATCGAATTTAAAAAACAATCTTTTGATCACTTTTGTGCAGAAAATGGAATAGATCATCAATTTTCTTCACCATATGTACCTCAACAAAACAGTGTTGTAGAAAGAAAGAACAGAACCTTAGTTGAGATGGCTAGGACTATGCTTGATGAATATCAAACTCCTAGGAAATTTTGGGCTGATGCAATTGCAACTGCTTGTTATGTCTCAAATCGTGTTTTCTTGCGCGCTAAGCTAGGTAAAACACCATATGAGCTCCGGTTTGGACATAGGCCTAGTGTTACACACTTTTGAGTCTTTGGTTGCAAATGCTTTGTTAAGAAACATGGTAATCTTGATAAATTTGAACCTAGATCTGTTGATGGCATGTTTCTTGGTTATTCATCTCATACTAGAGGCTACCGTGTGCTTTTATATGACACTAACAAAATTGTGGAGACTTATGAGGTGTCTTTTGATGAAGCTAGCCCAGGTACTAGCTCAAACATTGTAGGTCTAGATCCATATCCGCAGGGGGAGAGCATTTTCGTTGAAGATGAGGAAGAGGTGGAGCTGCTGTCCGAAAATTCAGTAGCTAATGACATTGTTCTAGCTCCTGATTTTGATTCACAACCAACACCGACAACCACCATTGCTGGTCCAGATCCTCCTCAAGTCAGAAGCTCATCGATTTGTGATGAACATGAAGTAGAAGAAGCTTGTGAAGTGTCCACTCCCCTCCGAGTTCTCAAAAGTCAACCTCCACAACAAATTATTGCAAGCTTGCACGAACGAGTCACATGGTCCAGGTTTTGCAATCCAAACTCTCATGCTCATTCTGCTTTTGTTGCTTCTTTTGAACCCAAAGATATATCACACGCACTCACTAATGAATCTTGGATTATTGGTATGCAAGAAGAGTTAGAAAAATTTGAAAGATATAATGTTTGGAAACTTGTACCTCCACCTCAAGGTCACACTTTAATTGGAACTAAATGGTTGTTTAAAAATAAACAAAGTGAGGATGGGGTTGTGGTTAGGAATAAGGCTAGGTTGGTTGCTCAAGGTTTCACTCAAGTTGAAGGTCTAGATTTTGATGAAACTTTTGCTCCTATTGCTAGATTAGAAGCCATAAGAATTTTGTTAGCTTTTGCTACATCTAAAGGTTTTAATCTTTATCAAATGTATATTGAAAGTGCTTTTCTTAATTGCTACATAGATGAGGAGGTTTATGTCAAACAACCACCGGGTTTTGAAAATTCAGATTTTCCTAATCATGTTTACAAACTGTCCAAAGCCTTGTACGGTCTCAAACAAGCCCCTAGAGCATGGTATGGTAGGTTAAAAACATTCTTACTTGAAAAGGGGTTTACCATGGGCAAGGTTGATAAAAATATTTATGTGCTTAAGCATGGCAACGACTCATTATCCGTTCAAGTGTATGTGGATGATATTATCTTTGGTTGTGCTTCTCATGATCTTTTGTCCAAGTTTTCAGCTATGATGAGTTCAGAATTTGGGATGAGTATGATGGGAGAACTCACGTACTTTTTGGGGCTGCAAATCAAGCAAACCAAGGAGGGTACCTTTGTGCATCAAACGAGGTATACAAAAGACCTCCTAAGGCACTTCAACATGGACAAAAGCAAGCCTCTTCGGACACCAATGGGAACAACAACAACACTTGAACTTGATGAAGATGGTGAACCCGTGGATCAAAAATAATATAGAAGCATGATCGGTTCACTTTTGTACCTCACGGCATCAAGACCGGACATACAATTCAGTGTATGTCTTTGTGCATGGTTTCAAGCCTCCCCCACGTGCTTCACATCGTCAAGCCATCAAAAGGATTCTCAGTTACTTACACAGAACTCAAGAATTTGGCATTTTTCTTCCTTCTTCCTCAACCATTACATTGAAAGCTTTTGCGGATGCTGATTTTGGGGGTTGTAGGATTAATAGGAAAAGTACTTCCAGTGCTTGTCATTTTCTTGGTAATTCACTTGTTGCTTGGTCCTCTAGAAAACAAAACTTAGTTGCACAATCCACGGCTGAATCTGAATATGTAGCTGCTGCTAGTGCTTGCTCACAAATTCTTTGGATTGTTCAAACACTTAAGGACTATGAGGTTGATCTACATAGTGTTCCACTGTTTTGCGGTAACACTAGTGCCATTTGCATTGCCTAAAAACCGCGTGCAACATTCTAGAACTAAGCACATTGACATTAGGTATCACTTTCTCCATGATAATGTTGAAAAAGAAAACATTGTGCTTCACCATGTAGATAGCAAACAACAATTGGCTGACATTTTTACAAAACCTTTGGATTTCACTCGTTTTTGTTACATTCGTAGTGAAATTTGGGTTATGCATCCTCATGGATTAAATTGAGGGGGAGTTTTCAAACTTGAGAAGTCTATGTGTGAATCTGAAATTAAAATAATATGAGCATAGTATTTCATACATATATGACTTTGTGATTCCTTTTACATGCTAAAAGTTCTTACTACATTACTCGTGTTATACATTATGTAGTTTTTGCCATGTCTAGTAATTGGAATAATTACTTACACTAAATCTGGTCATGGTCGAACTTTCTTGCTATTTTGAACTTGTTGCATGCTCACAAGTGCTTTTAATAATGAAAAATTAATCAATCAACTATTCACATGTTGAGCTTTTATGATCAAATAAAAATGAGAAACGATCAAGAGAATATGCATGGATCACACTTCTTCTTTTGAGATAGCTTATCATTGCACTTAGATATGGACTTGGAAGAAGGTTTGTATGACTAAAATCATGTCTTTAAGCTTCTGATTGTCAAATGACATAGGCTTGGCTTGGTTGGTTAGAATAAGGCAGATGCGCATATAATCTCTTGCAAAATGTCATATGTTAAAAGTTTGTGTTTTAAATAATAAAATGCAGCAACAAGTGACATGCTTTCAGGTTTTGAAATAGTTATATTTGTGAGATCATGACTTGTTTAAATTGAAAATTACATTTGATCTCTAGCATGGCTTACACTACTTTATGTATTTCATTGATGTGATAGTGTAAGTTACTTGATAGTATGACTTGGATGAGCTTTGTTTTATATGTATATGTTATAATATGCTCATAACAATTAAAATTTGTCTTATAAACCTTTCTGAATACATTGTCAAAGGGGGAGAGATAATATGTGAATTTTAAAGATAAGTGTGTGAGGGGGAGGAAATTGATTACACATTGCACATATTCACAATTATTTTTGGCACGATTCTTCTCAGAGGGAGAAACTGTTTTCAAAACTTTTAATGTGAATAAGCCAATGTTCGGATCTTAAGTGTTGTTGCCAATGCATTCATCAAGGGGGAGATTGTGAGACCTGTGTGTGCTGAATACATTGGCTTTGATAATAAAAGTTTTGAATGCTGCCATAACATCTTTTTAGCAAAGTCCGACTTTAGCTCCGATATGTCTTTGATAGTTCCGGCATGTTTTTCTTAAGCTCCGATATGTTTTTGCTAGGTCCGACTTATGTTGGTTAGCTCCGACAGGTTTTTTTAGCTCTGGCGCTTGGTTGTACTAGCTTTGGTAAGCTCCGGTTCAAGGTCTGGTTAGCTTTGGCAAGGTTCAGAGCTTGATTGCAATGGTTCTGCTTTTACTTTGAAATATTTCGAACTTGTTTTACACTCATGGAAAGTTTGCTTAGTATTCTTTTACTAAGTTTTTGGTGTGTTTTTGGTGGTTATTGCTGTTATCAATTTGCTATGGTTTGCAACATGCTTTTGTGAGGTGCTCACCTAAGATGTTGTAGTTTCGGAACTAACGTGAGTCAAGTCGAGGACTTGTGCTCCGAAGTATTGGTTGTTTATTCATGTGCAGGTGTTGCTTGAGTTCAAGACATGGCTGGTGACGAGATCCATTGAACTAGTCTTAGGGAGAAGATGAGGTTCAACAACCACGTTCGGGAGGAATTGTGGTTGAGTTGATCGGGAGGTTGTGCAGCATGTTTGAATCAAGAACAATGCACATGATGGTATCGTGGACGTCGTTGGAAGATTCTTGCACGTGTGCAAGGAGTGCATAGACGTGGCTACATGGTTCCGAGGTGTGATGAAGAGATGTGGACGTAAAAAATTGGTTGAAAAGGTTCAACCGACTAGGTTATGGACTCAGGCTGCGGTTGAGTCGTGTTTGACTCAAATATGGAAAGTTTTGAGTTGGTTATGATAGGATTTCATGTGGGTCACGAATTTGATTTTTTTTGGGAATGTGGGATACGTTCCTAATGTTTTTGGAAGTCTTAAGATTGCTCCTATCTGCGTATAGAAGAGTCTTGAGCAGTTATGGAAAGTTTCGATTCGTGAACAAAGTAGAATTAGAGTCCTAGTTAGGTTTGGGTTGGCCTAAGGTCTAGTTATATAAGCAAGGGAGGCCAGAGTTCATGGTGCATGACTTTTGGGGCTGTTACTCTTGTGTTCTATTGAATAAAATTTGTAGTTGAAAGGAACTTTTGTACCTTGTTTGTCCGACTTGTTCTAGACAAGTTTTTCTCATCGAGTTTTCTGCACAACACTACCTTCCTTCGGTGGTTTTATCATAACTCGAGTTTTACAGATCCAATTGACGTGATTCTTTTTGGGTTGTCTTCACAACTTGATTTTCTATCATATATCAAAATATCATGATCATTGGATTCAAAAGTTCATGATCATTGGATTTGTGGTTTCTGATCTACACGAGTTTCTTTGCAGCGTTCCAGAACTGTTTTTCTCAGATAGAACAGATTGACCTTGTTCCATCTTTCTATCGTAACTTGAGTTTCTCTCGACGGATTTGAGTGATTCTTGTTGTGTCGTCTTCGTGAATTGGTTCTCTCTGATATCTATCACTTTTGTAATGGTGAAACACATTTAGATTAGTCTCACACATGATTTCTTCAATAGATCGTTTTTCTGCCGAGGGGTTTTCACTGCTTCCGCTGAAAAAGTTTAAATCTACCATTCACCCCCCTCTGGTAGATTTTCATGTGCTCTTCGCTCCTACAATCATAAAGAACAGGGGATAGGAGATCCAAACCGATGCAGTTTAGCGAAATGGGGCCAAGAGGGGCCACCACCAGGGCGGCCGAACCAGAGGCTCGACCAAGCCGTAGCTGGCTCTTCTGATGCCTTGCTTCTTCGTGTCGTCTTGTGTGTTCGTTTGCGATGTGTTTTGGGGTGAAACGTGTAATTTGTGTGCCGTGAAATTGTGAAGGACTCCTCCCCACACTTGTTATTTGGAAACTTTATTGGAGATGAAATAGACTAAAGGGGGGAACTTTACCGGTGTTAGATCAACAGGTAAGTTCACTTTATTAAATAAAAATTTGGGGTGCTTACATTACTAAAATACAAATATTGAAGTAAAAACAAAATAAATCAAACTAAGGGGTAAGCATCCAAGTCCTAATGGGACGTCTACTTATAGTGGCTTGTAGATGTCGAACATCCCTAGGCCTCGCACAAGCGCCTAAGTTTGGAACTTATGCCACGGCGGACACCATAAATCTCCTCCCTAAGGGCCTCAATGTCATCTTTGAGATACGTCCTCTCAATGCATCCTTCGGCCACCGTGCGCACTAGATTCTTATTCTCCAAACAGATATTTGCTAGTTCTTTAGCTAGCTGTGCCGCATCGGCTCGATGAGATTTCTGATCACTGCTTTGAAATTGGCCCAGAGGACTTTTTATATTAGGTGGTGAGAGGTGACATCGCACTCCGGAGGGAGATGAACCCGTCGATTCCTCCATGGCTATCTTGTTCACATGCTTGTACAGACCTTTTCCATAACCCATCAGCATTCGCATGTCGCTGATTATGAAACAGTCGTTCGTCGGCTCCAGCAAGGTGCGAGTTGGCTATTCATAGTGGTGGCTCACTATGTCGTTTACCCCTAGCAACACTAGGACGACTCCTGCCAAGAGCCTACAGCATAGCCGAACATGGAGGATTACTAAGGACAGATAGGGTTGTCACCACCTACTGCCTACCTCTTCAATCTGTGGGTCTACGAGATATTCACTGGTGATTTCTAACCTAAGCACCATGCTTATGTTCTAAATCACAACTCTAGTTGTTTCGAACACAAAGCTAAAGCTAGAGCATCTAATAAATTAAAGCAATGAACCCACAAGTAACTACTTGTGCAAAGGGCTTCTTGATTTGGGTAACACCTTTGTAGGGGTACAAGTGTAGAAGAGGGACTTGACAAGCCCAAGCCTCCTTCTCCTAAACTCTTCACCACACTCTCCTTCTACTTGGAAGCCTCTAGGACTACTCTAAACCTTAGGAGTGGTATTCTATTCTCAACTTTTGGTGTGTGTGTGAAGTGAGGTGTGGGGCTTTATTTATAGGGGGGAAGAGGGTTCCTGCCACCAAATGCACGCGAATCAGTCACCACTGACTTCTTCAAGTCAGGATGAGCCAACATGTGGAAGCTGATCGAGTTTGGCGCCAGGACCAGGTTGGTCGACTAGAGAGGTCGGTCGATCGGGTCACAGCTCCGCTGGCGCTGTGCTTTCTCCAGGTCTCTGCCAGGTGGCTCCCATCCCTTTATATGGGTGCTACACCGTTGGATGGTCTCGGATACTTCTATTTGTGGGTCGTTTGATACACATGATGACATGAGGCATCGCCTGATTCGTTGAAATCCAACTTTTATGGATTACTCCCTGCATGCCTTGGTATTTTGGGTCTAAATTCACCTGCATACAAATAAATACCAACACTTGTGGATTTGGTTAGTTTTTAACTCTACCACTACGTTGTGTTTCTCTTTTATGCACATTATGAGATGAATTGACGGTCTAAATATGGCACTTAAGAACCGTCAACAAACTCCCCCACACTTAGTCCTTTGCTCATCCTCGAGTGAAGGCAAGGAAAATAACTAAGGTGATGTCATAAATTTGCTATAAGTTAGAAAAGGGAATACTAGATATTTCAACTCATACCTCAATTCATGAATTCCCTTTGTGGAATGTGGCTATCACATCAATCTTGGGTGTTTGAAGAGTGGAATGGTTGGCATGTAGTTCTCTTGGATCTTCTCTTGCCGAAATGATATGACGATTTGCTATATTTGAAAATCAAAGAAACAATTGCCCTTATCTCTCATTTGGAATCTCTCAAGTCCCTCAAGTGTTTTCATCCTCACCTTGGCATGTTGTGTCAATTTTGTCCATATACTAAATATGGTTATATCTGGAGCTTGGTAGGGATAAATGTGTCACACATTGCAATTCAACAAACAAATTGACAAAGAAAATTCTTGTGCACAAGAATGGAATGAATAGTTGTGGACTCCATGGTTTTCTCTCTTTAAGGATGAAACATGGCTACTTCCTTCCTTTTCTTTCTTTTTTTGGCATACTTCCTCTTTTGAAGAGTAGATGCTTTTCTTTTTCTTTCTCTTTTTTTCGTGGCCATGTCTTCTACTCCTTTTGATTTTTTTTTATTTTTTTAGAGAGATTTTGATGACCAAAATGTATGGAGTTTCTTTATTTGGATGGATGAATGGTGGATGCAAATTCTCAATGTGAGAAATTTTGCATGAATAAGGTGCACAAGAATTTCTAAGTCAAAAAGTTCATGCATCTCACTCAATTGGGTCACGAGTTTGACAAAGTTCAATGAAAAACAAAGTAGCGTATGCATGTGGCTTTTCAAAAATTTGTATCATATGGTTGTGGTGGGTATTTAAATTTCTAATGAGAGAATTAGGCAAGGTTCAAGACTCCAAATTGTGCAAACATCAAAATCAATTTCAAGCAAAGAGATATCTCCTCGAATAACTCATTTACCATATCACACTAGTCAAATACTTAGATGACGTGTTTTTCCTACATTTGCTTGTGGGAATCATAAACAAGGCAATAAATCAAAATATAAAGTATTCAAATTTTCAGCTCAAGCAAATTTTGACTACCAAGTTTTACATTTTCAATTGTTGAGTTGAATTGCTTTCAAATATTCAGTATTAAATATTAAATCAACTCAAACAGTAACGTAGCATGCATATTCAGGGGTAGGAGATCCAAACCAAAATTGTAGAGCAAAACGGAGCCATGTGGGGCCCACACCAGGTCGGTCGACCAGGGGGTTTGGCCGACCCCCTTCTGGCCTCTTCGTTGCTCTGTTTCGATGTGTCAAGTTGTATGTTCGGTTGCGACATGTTTCGGGATGCAACGCTATTTTTGCACGTCGTGAGTTCGCAAATTTGGGGTGCCTACCCCACACTTGTTCCCTAAATTCTTTTATTCACAAAAATAAACTAAAGATGGAATTTTACCGGTTTAGATGAACTAGTAAGTTCATTTTATTGAATTCAAAAAGTGGGGATGCTTATGTTATTCAATCTAAATTTAATGAATAAAAATTTGGAATAAAACTAAGCTAAACTAGTAAGCATCCTATGCGGTCGGGACATCTAAACTATGGTGTGTTGTAGATGTCGGGCTTCCCAACGACATTCATACGCACCTCAGCTTAGTGCCCATGCCACGGTGAACACCATCAATATTCTCCTTGAGGGATATGAGCTCATCATTTAGTTCCGCCCTCTCAATGCGCCCTTCACCCACTAAGTCCGATAGATTCTTGTTCTCCAAACAGAGAGAAGTTAACTCCTTAGAAAGTTGTGCCACTTTAGGGGCACGAGGAGATTTCTCATCGTTGTCCTCAAACTGGCCAGGTGGCCCTCTGATGGCTGGTGGCGAGAGGTGACGCCTAATCTTGGAGGGTGATGAGTCTATCGATTCCTCCATTGCCAAATTATTCACTTGCTTGAAAATACCTTTTGCATAGCCTCCTTCAGGCTTGCGCACCCCATGGATAGTGAGGCGATCTCCCACACGCTCAGGCGAGGTACGCGTAGGTGACTTGTAGTGATGGCTCACTACATCACCGTCCTTGGTCTTCAGAGTGTACATGAACTCCTCGCCAGGCTGTAGCTTTGCGAGAGACTCGTCTTTTTTGAGAAAAATACAGGTCCTAAATGACTTAAGGCCAGCCGTAGTCGGACGACGTGCAGGTGTCGTCGACTTCATGGGTGTCCTCCGAGGGGATAGCGATCGTGCAGCACCACGAGGCGTGGTGCTACACCCACGCGGAGTCGTCGTCGGTGGAGGGATCATGGCGAGAGGTACGACATCTAATTCCATGATGGGCTCCAAAGCGAGGGTGGACTTGTCAATGGTCGGCACGATGTCTCCGCTTAGGTTGAAGGTTGAGCTAGAGGAGGCATGAGGCACATTTTTCTTGTCAGCCATGACTTGGATGGGAGGAACAGGAGATGGATTTTTCTGGATGGTGCAAGGTTCCCCTCTTTGTTCCCGTCAATAAATAAGCGGGGAAAGTATGATAGCACCGAGAGTCTTGTAGGGATACGTCGGGTGAGTCCGCATGAGAAAACAGAAAGCCAACAGCGCGAGGGGGAGGTCGGCCGACCCTAGGGTTCGGGCTAGGTTTTTGTGGGTTGGCTTAATGTGCCTCATGGATGATTAATTGGATGGGGCCATTAATTGGACACGTAGAATTTAGACAGAATTTAAAGAAATGGCATGAAAAACAATAAGATTTATCACACCAATTTCTTTTTCCACCTCCTTCTCCTGGGATTCGAGAAATAATTTGAGTCGGTGTCCATTCAATTTAAATGGATGATCATCATCACCTTGAAGTGTGATTGCTCCATGGGATGAGGTTTCTACTACAGTGAAGGGTCCTTCCCATTTACTTCTAAGCTTCCCATGTCTAAAGAGTTTAACCCTAAAGTTGAAGAGTAGAACTTTATCTCTAGGTTTGAACTCTTTAGGCGTAATCCTCTTATCGTGCCATCTTTTGGTTCTTTCATTGTAGATTTTGGCACTATGGTACGCCTTATCTCTCCACTCTTCCAACTCGGAAAGTTGCTTCAGTCAGTGTCTTCCTGCTTCATGAAGGTCCATGTTCCACCGCTTGATGGCCCAATAGGCTCTATGTTCCAACTCTACAGGAAGATGACAAGTCTTCTCATAGACAAGTTGGAAAGGAGACATGCCGATAGGAGTTTTGTAGGCAGTACAGTATGCCCATAATACGTCGGGTAGCTTATGCTTCCATCCTGTTCCCATTTCCAAGACGGTCTTTTGCAGAATATTCTTAATCCTGCTTGACCACTTGTTTGTGGGTGGTATGGGGTAGCAATGTTATGTTGGATACCAAGCTCCCTCAAAAAGTTCTAAAAGATCTTATCTATGAAATGCGACCCTCCATCACTTATGGCCATACTGGGAGTGCTAAAGCGAAAATGATCTCATGGAACATTTTCCTAGCTTGCATGGAATTAGAATTTTTGCATGGAAAAGCTTCTATCCATTTTGACACATAATCTACGGCCACTAGGATAAACTCACAATCATAGGACCTACGGAAAGGTCCCATGAAATCAATACCCCACACATCAAATAATTCCACTTGGAGATTATATGTTAGGGGCATCGCATTGCGAGTTGAGATTCCTCCAAGCTTTTGGCATTTCCAACATCTGCGAATGAATTCTTTTGTATCTTCATACATAGAAGGCCAACAGAATCCACTTTGCCAGATCTTTACCTGAGTACGGTAAACACCGTAATGGCCACCAAAGGGGCTAGCATGGCATTTCTCAATAATCTTGGTGCCTTCGATTGATGGGACGCACCTTCTAAGAAGGCCATCGGCACAAACTCGATAGAGGTATGGGTCATCCCAAAGGTGTCTACGACTCTCATAGATGAGTTTCTTTTTGTTTTCCCCTGGTGGTATGTATCCTGTGACCATGAAGTTCACGATATACTCATACCAAGGGTGAGAGTTAGTCACCTTGAGAAGCATATCATCTTGTAGGAAGTCATTGATAGGAATGTCCATAGTTTGAGTGACTTCCATACACGAAAGATGATCTGCCATTGAATTCTCTACTCCTTTCTTATTCTTGATTTAGCCTTGGTTTAGCATCCTTTTTGGTGAGCAAGTACTTCAAAGCAGCATGGACTGTGCAGACTATAACCTTGGCTCCAACCAAATAAGACCTAAACTTATCGATAGCAAAAACTACAACCAAGTGCTCTTTTTCAGTTGTGGCATAATTGAGTTGAGCTTCCGTCAGAGTTTTGCTAGTGTAGGCTATTGCATGATGCTTTTTATTTTTGATTTGGCCTAGGACCGCACCAACAGCAAAATCACTAGCATCACACATGATTTCGAATGGCAGCGTCCAATCGGGAGGTTGAATGATTAGAGCTGAGATGAGTGCCTTTTTGAGCGTATCAAATGATTTAAGGCATTCATCACCGAAATCAAAGGGAGCTTCCTTAGCTAGTAGGTTAGTGAGAGGTCTAGCGATTTCGAGAAATCTTTGACGAATCGCCAATAGAACCCTGCATGACCTAGAAAGCTGCGGATTCCCTTAACATTGATAGGATGTGAAAGTTTTTCAATGACTTCAATCTTTGCTTTGTCCACCTCTATCCCTCTCTCGGACACTAAGTGTCCAAGAACAATGCCTTCTCAAACCATGAAGTGGCACTTTTCCCAATTCAGTACAAGGTCCTTCTCTTAGCATCTTTGTAAGACCTTGTCTAAATTTTCCAGACAATGATCAAAAGTTTTCCCATAGACGGAGAAATCGTCCATGAAAACTTTCATGATCTCCTCAATCATGTCGAAAAAGATAGACATCATGCATCTTTGAAAAGAGGTAGGAGCATTACATAATCCAAAAGACATCTACTGGTAGGCATAGGTTCCATAGGGACATGTGAATGTTGTCTTACTTTGATCATCGGGATGGATTGGGATTTGATGATAGCCCGAATACCCATCAAGGAAACAAAAGTAGGAGTGTTTTGCCAATCGCTCTAACATCTCATCGATGAAGGGCAGTGGAAAATGATCCTTCCTTGTAGCCTTGTTAAGTTTCCAGTAGTCAATGCACATCCTCCAACCCGTGACAGCTCGTTGAGGAATTAATTCATTCTTCTAATTTTGAATGATTGTCATACCTCCATTCTTAGGCACTACTTGAACTGGGCTGACCCATTCACTATGAGGAACAGGTTAAATAATCCCGATATGCAGAAGTTTTAAGACTTCCTTCTTGACAACTTCCCGCATCGCAATATTCAATCGCCTTTGAGGTTCCCTCGAGGGGACACTCTCGGGGTCAATGGGAATGCGATGTGTGCATAATGTTGGCCTAATCTTCTTGAGATCCTCTAGTGAATAGCCAAAAGCAGCCCTATGCTTTTCTAACATGGCAATGAGTTTGAGCGTCTCATCATCTGAAAGCTTGTCACTTATGATGACAGGGGCTTCCAAATCACCATTTAGAAAGGCATAACGTAGGCATGGAGGTAGACTTTTCAGCTCAACAGGAGGTTTTGGGAAGAACTCTTCTTTTGGCAATTCAATTGCCTCCTGAAATTCATCCTCCTCTTGGATGAAATCTTCTTCTCCTTCAATTTTAGGGGGTGCTAAGTATCAAAGAGTTCTAACCTCCTCTAATGGCTCATCTTGGATGGGAGATTTTGCGGATGTGTTCTTGGAACGTAGGAAAGGAATAGAGAACTTTCTCCCTCCAAGCTTGGCATTGAGGTTTCCTTCCAAGGGAATTTCCATGAGAAATTTCTCGATGGGGATCCCAATCATAATGTCAAAATCTTGAATTTCAAACACATGGAAATCTAAGATTGCCTCAATATCTTTGTGTCTTACAGACACCTGTTGCAAAACCTCGCATCCTTCAAGGATGTTTCCTAAAGAATCTCAGAAGAATTTACATATTGGTGCCAATGTCACATCGCATAGAATGGCAAGAGCACAAGAATCGGAAATGAGTTGCTCAAACAGTGGGGTTGTATAGGACCTTCATCGGTGTTCCTCTAATAAAACATTGAATAGTTGCCAAAGGTGAGGTCATCCGAAGGATTTCGGGTGATTGCTCAACTTTCGCAGTCCATTCCATGCTTAGAATAGAGGTTAACTCTTTGATCGTGTGTTGGACGAACACTCCATCAGGTGGGTCAGGTGGAGTTAATGGAAATGATGGTTTCCTATGGCGACAGTACTTCAACGTATTTCCAAAATATTCAAATATCTCTTCCTCAAAGTAGAAGGGAAACATCGAAGGTTGAATTTCTTCTTCCTTTGTAGTTTCGAGTTCGGGAGAGGATTCATCCAGCAAGGTTTGAGATAAGCAAGAGATAGGTTATTCCTTGTCCATGGATTTATCCTCGGATCTTGACACTACTTCCTCTTGAGGAGGCTCTTTAAGACCCATAATGAATGAAGAATTTTCTTGAGTTCGGTATAGAAGATCATTACCTTCTTCCGGTGTCTTATGGAGGAATGATACTCTAGCTGTAATGTCAAGATATAGGGCAAACTATTTGTTCAACCCTATATAGAAGTGTTGCAAAAGCAACGGATCAGGGATGGACAAATCTGGGCCGGAATTTCTAAAAAGAGAAAATCTGTCCCAAGCTGCACCTAAAGACTCCTTCTCCATCTGCTTGAAGCATAGTACTTCCTTCCATAAGAAAACAATTTGGGCAATTGTAAAGAAAGCAAGACAAAATCAGTCTCGTAATTCATTCCAACTTTCGTTTGTCTTCCCAACATTGTGGTCGTACCTTTGTTTAGCTTTTTCCTTGAGAGAAAAAGGAAACAACTTCCATTTGAGAGTTTCTTGTGTCTTACCCTTGATTAGAAGGCATGAACACAATTGTTCGAACTCTCTTAGATGGTGGTAAGGGTTTTCACAATCCATTTCTAAGAAGGATTGCTCGTGAACCATGGCTACAAAGCCAGGGCGAAGTTCATAGCTGGTAGAACAGATGGGTTCCTGAAAGTGCATCTAGGCATTCCCTTGTGGGTTTTGGATGATTGATAACAAACAAATGAGATCCTAATGAACTTGTTGAGATGAATGTAGATTAACTAAGATTAGATAGTTGGTGCACTCAAAAAGGTGAAAATGAAGTGATGAAGAAAAAGGAAAAGGCCCAATTGATGAATAAAGCGCAAAGTAGACTCAATTGTATAGGATGTGTGTGAGAGACACATCCCAAGAGCTCAATTCTTTGCATAGGGGTAAGGGCTTGAAATCAACCCTAATGATTCAGTGAGCACCGGACTAGTCCGTTCACAAACTGGACTAGTCCGTTCATCTTTCTGGAGTCTCACTTCACAGTGCACCGGACAAGTCCGTCCTTGGACTGGACTAGTCCATTAAACTCTCTGATGTTCCATAACACTGTGCACCAAACAAGTCTGTCGTTGGACTGGACTAGTCCAAGAAACTCTCTCATGTTTCATAACACTATGCACCGGACAAGTCCATCCTTGGGCCGGACTAGTCCGAGAAACTTTCTGATGTTCCAATGCACGGGGCGCCGAACATGTTCGGACTCCTACTGGACTAGTACGGTATACCTCACACATATTAGGGTTTTTAGTGTGCTTCTCATTCCACGCGGATTTTGCTCAGCACACTGGACAAGTCCGGTCCCTGGAGCGAACTAGTATGGCCGTCAGGATCCCTAATGGTAATAATTTTGGAAACACCATAAATAGGAGATCCACGACCCCACAAATACAACTCTCGAATTCTACTGTTAAGAACTGAAACCCTAGCACTGCCACTTGTCCCAAGAGCACAAAAACACATCTCCCCACACATCTAAGGTCCTCAAAAGTGAAAATCTTTGATTATTAAGATTTGGGATTGGGAGATAGTTGTCTACACGTCATTGAGCTCTTGGGATTTGATCTCTATACACTCTTGCTTTACTTGCAATCTTTTCAAGTGTATTATATCATCCTTTTCTATTGTAATATTTTGTGGGAGCCCTCAACGTGTGAGGTTGCCCCACCAGCTCGGTGATTACCCTGTGATAGTGGAATCAAGTCGGCCTTGTGTGGTGACTTGATGAGGGAAAAGGGTTTGAAGGGACCTGGCTCTGTGTTGGCTTCCTCAACGAGGAGTAGATCTCTTTGGTGAGATCGAACCTCAGTCAATCCATGTCTCGTGTGCTTTACTCTTTTACTTTTGCAATTATCATCATCTAGGGCATTAGATTTGATCAATCAAGTAATTTGTCCTCCACGTGAAAATTAAGCAGTCATATCTCTTGTTCAAGTTGTAAGAATAGTAATTACATTATGCTGCCATTTCATTTGAAATTTTTGCATCAACACTTGATCAGTTCGCAACACATCAGCACACCGGACTAGTCCGCATTC
Organism: Tuctoria greenei; assembly: GCA_036927565.1. Classification (NCBI taxonomy): domain Eukaryota; kingdom Viridiplantae; phylum Streptophyta; class Magnoliopsida; order Poales; family Poaceae; genus Tuctoria; species Tuctoria greenei. Next base: position 62,477,134 of record JAYESD010000006.1, read on the forward strand.
ACACCAGACAAGTCTTGTCCCTCAGGTATATAACAATTTGATTAAGTGTGCAAGAAAACTTTCAAAGCCTATTCACCCCCTCTAGGCCACATTCAATTGGTATAAGAGCGAGGTTCTCCATTTCCGAGACTCGTTGTTGGAGATATCAATGGCCTCTGACAAGAACAATGAGATCCCAAAGCTACCCAACACCAAAGATGAACAAGACACCAAGGCATTTGATATACTCAAGGAAAATAAACACGATCATGAAGAAGTGCGTCAACTCAAGGCGCTTCTTAGAAAGAAACTTCTAAGCAAAAAGGGCAAGGAAGAAGACGAGAAGACAATGGGGAGTGGTCATCATGACTACTCCTGATATCCTTACAATTACGATCGTCTTAATTCCAACAATCACTATGTTTCATTCCTACGGGAAAGCCTCCTAATTTCAATGGAAAGGACTATACCATGTGGAAGTATAATATGAAAATGCATCTTGTCTCCTTAAAAACCAGTCTTTGGTATGTTGTGTGTACAGGTGTAGATATCCCGGATACCGACGATGAACTCAGTCCAGAGCAAGAGCAATAAATTCACCGCAACGCACAAGCTGTTGCAGTGATCACTTCTTCCTGGAGCCGAGAAGAGTTTACCAAGATTGATGGACTGCAAAGTGCCAAGAAAATATGGGATACACTCAAGATCGCCCATGAAGGAAATCGCTCAGTTTGTGAAGCGAAAATTGAAATGCTTGAAGTAGAATTGGGGAGGTTTGCCATTGATGAGGGCGAATCACCTCAAGAGATGTACAACCGAATGAAAGCACTCATCAACAATATTAGGTCCTATGGGAGCAAGAAGTGGAATGACCATGAGGTGGTCAAAAGGATGATTAGAGCATTTATGCCAAGTAATGTCACCTTGTGCTCTATGATCCGAGAAAGCCCGGGGTATCACAAAATGACTCCGGATGAACTTTTGGGCAAGATTATCAACCATGAGATGATGGAGAAGGAGACCCAATATGTCAAAGACATAGCTGAACTTACCTCCTCCAAGAAGAAGGAAGTTGCCCTCAAAGCAACTTGCAAGCCTAAAGGAAAGGAAGTTCATGAAGCACAAGATGAAGAAGACACAAGTGATGTGAGCACCAGTTTGGATGATGAAGAGGTGGTGCTCTTCATAAAGAAATTCAAGCGCATGATGAGGAGGGGGAAGGGAAGCAACTCAAGTGATGGGAAAAGCAAAGAGAAAGGAAAATTTAAGGCACAACGTACCTACTACAACTGTCATGAGTACGGTCACTTTATGGTTGACTGCACATATGAAGAAAATAATAAGAAGAAGGAAGCGAAGCCACAAGACAAGAAGACCTTCAAGAAAAGAAGTCAAGCTCACCAAGCACATATTGGCAAGGAGTGGGACTGAAACGGAGAGTCCTCCTCTGATGAAGAAGAGGAGATGGCTACCATTGCCATCAAGAAGCCTACTAAGAAGTATACGCTCTTCTCGAACATGTGAGGATGGGAGACTCATAATCATACTTGCCTCATGGCTAGGGAAGGCAAGAAAAAGGTTCGACTTACACCTGTCTCGTTTAATTCCTCCATTGATGATTTTGATAGCTCTAGTGAAAATGAGGAAATGTTTAAAGGTTTAAGTAAAACTATTTTAAAGAAAATGAAAATTTTGTCGGATGAAATTTTTGAGGAGGAGCTTTTCAGCCGACAAGAAGATATGTTCATCCGCGAAAGGAAGAGATATCAAGAGGTTGAGAAACTCCTTGAGCTTGAGAAGGAGAAGAGCAAGTCACTTGAGCATGAGCTAGCCTTGAGTAAGGGAACTTACTCAAAACTGAAGACTCACACATCACAATCAAGGATGAACTTGCTAACTTGTCAAAAGTTAACAAAATCCTTGAAGTGCAAGTTGAGTCACTCAAGCAAAGTGACTCCTTCTCCTCCAATAGCTCACCTTCCAAAGGTGTAAATTCGACAACAATTGTAACTTGCACATGATCTAGTAAGAAAAATGATTTTAAAGATGATTCTTCTGTTTCACATGCTAAACATCCATCCCAAAGTGGCATCTTTGACAAGGAAAAGATTAAATATGCACGTAGTTCGTATATGGTCACTAGACCTCCTAACGTAAAAGATGGTCTTGGGTTTACTAAAAATAAAAACTTGTCCACGAATGTTTATATTAAGAAGCAAATCCATTTTGTTCAGGAAACATCACATGAATCTGAATTGCAAATACTGTTTCGTACTTTTGATGCTTCCTATCTACTCATGAAAGATAACTCTAGACATGTATTTGCCAAATATGTTGAGCCACACCACAAGAACTCAAAAACTTGTGTGTGGGTGCCCAAGACTCATGAGACTAACCTGCGAGGACCCAAGCAAGCTTGGGTACCTAAAACCAAGAAATAACTCTGTTTTGCGGGCCTACTCCTTTGGTGGATCGAAATAGGTCTTGGACAGTGGATGCACTAATCACATGACCGGAGAGAGGAGTATGTTTGTGGAGTATAAGCGCAATGCAGATCCAAGTGAAGGAATATACTTTGGAGATAACAGCCAAGGAAAGGTCCTTGGTAGCGGTGAAATTGAAAATTCTTCTCAACATACTCTTTCAAATGTTTTACATGTCGATTCTCTAGATTATAATCTTTTTTCCATATCTCAGCTATGCAACAAAAGTTATAATTGTTTATTCACTAATGATGGTGTGACTAACCTATGAGGGCCCAAGCAAGCTTGGGTACCTAAAACCAAGAAATAACTCTGTCTTGCAGGCTACGCCTTCAGTGGATCGAAATGGGTGTTGGACAGTGGATGCACTAATCACATGACCGGAGAGAGAAGTATGTTTGTGGAGTATAAGCACAACGCGGATCCAAGTGAAGGAATATACTTTGGAGATAACAGCCAAGGAAAGGTCCTTGGTAGCGGTAAAATTGAAAATTCTTCTCAACATACTATTTCAAATGTTTTACATGTCGATTCTCTAGATTATAATCTTTTGTCCATATCTCAGCTATGCGACATAGGTTATAATTGTTTATTCACTAATGAGGGTGTGACTGTTTTTAGAAGAAGTGATAACTCGATTGCATTCAAGGGAAGGTCGAAGGGAAAGCTTTATCTTGTTGACTTCAACAAAGATAAAGCTAAACTCAACACTTGCTTGGATGCAAAAACTAGCATGGAATGGTTGTGGCATAAACGGCTAGCCCATGTTGGGATAAGGAATCTACAGTAACTTCTAAAATGTGGTCACATATGAGGATTAAAAGATGTTTTTTTTTTTTGAGAAAGACATGCCATGCAGCGCATGTTAGGCGGGAAAACAAGTTGGAGCACCACACCCCGCCAAGAACGTGATGACTACCTCAAGACTACTGGAACATCTTCACATGGACCTCTTCGGTCCAATTTCTTATATAAGCATCAACGGTAACAAATACGGATTAGTTATTGTTGATGACTTTTCTAGATTTACATGGGTGTTTTTCTTGTATGATAAATCAGAAACCCAGAGGATCCTCAAGAAATTTTTGAAAAGAGTGCAAAAAGAATTCTCCTCATTCGTCAAGAACATAAGAAGCGAAAGCGGAACGGAATTCAAGAATACTAAAGTTGAGGAGTACCTAGACGAAGAAGGAATAAAACATGAGTTTCCGGCACCTTACTCCCCTCAACAAAATTGGGCGGCCGAAAGGAAGAACAGGACGCTCATTGAGATGGCAAGGACAATGCTAGATGAATACAAGACTTCAAACCAATTTTGGGCTGAAGTGGTAAACACCGCTTTTCACGCCACAAATCGGCTATATCTTCACCGACTTTTGAAGAAAACGCCATATGAGCTCCTCACTGGTAACAAACCCAATGTTTCATACTTCAGAGTATTTGGAAGCAAATGTTTTATCTTGAACAAGAATCGAGGACTTCGGAGTTCACTTCAAGATCTGATGAAGGGTTCTTGCTTGGTTATGATTTGAACGCGTACGCCTATCGTGTCTTCAACAAAGTCTCTGGCATCGTTGAAGTAGCACGTGACGTAGTGTTCGATGAAACTAATGGCTCCCAAGTGCAGCAAGTTGCTAAGTGAGTGCTAGGTCAAGATGAAGCCCCATGTCAAGTGTTGAGAAGGATGGCACTTGGTGATATTCGACCTCAAGAGCAACCATAAGACTCAAGTGCTCAAGATGAACCTCAACAGGAAAGCAATGATCAAGGGGGAGCTCAAGCACAAGATCAAGATCAGGAAGATCAATATAATCATGGAAGCAGTGATCTAGGGGGAGACATTGACAATGAAGAAAATGAAGTGCAAGCAACTTCACAAGTCCCTCACCCAAGAGTACATAAGAGTATACAAAGAGACCATCCTCTCAACAACATCATTGGAGACATCGCTAAGGGAGTAGCCACTAGATCTCACATAGCTCATTTATATGAATATTACTCTTTTGTCTCTTTTCTGGAACCATAAAGGGTAGAGGAAGCACTAAAGGATCCAGATTGGGTGATTGCAATACAAGAGGGGCTGAACAACTTCAAGAGAAATGAAGTATGGGAGCTTGTAGAAAGACCAAAGGCGAACATCGTAGGAACCAAATGGGTCTTTCAGAACAAGCAAGACGAACATGGAGTGGTAACAAGAAATAAGTTGCGACTTGTAGCAAAAGGTTACTCACAAGTCGAAGGTTTGGACTTCGATGAAACTTTCGCTCCTATAGCTAGACTCGAGTCCATTCGTATTTTATTGGCATATATATGCTAATCACCATAATTTTAAGTTGTATCAAATGAACGTCAAAATTGCTTTCCTCAACGGTCCCATTAAGGAGGAAGTTTACATGGAGCAGCCACTGGGATTTGAAGACCAAGAGTACCCCAACCATGTGTATAAACTGTGTAAGGCTCTCTATGGCCTCAAACAAGCTCCCCTAGCTTGGTATGAGTGTCTTAGAGATTTTCTAACTCAAAATGGTTTTAAAATTGGAAAAGCTGATTATACTTTGTTCACAAAACATTTTGATGATCATCTATCTGTATGTCAAATTTATGTTGATGATATCTTTTTTGGTTCTACTAATAAATCTTTTTATGAAGAATTTAACAAAATTATGACAGACAGATTCGAGATGTCAATAATGGGTGAATTGAAGTTCTTCTTGGGATTCCAAGTAAAGAAATTAATAGAAGGCACCTTCATAATCCAAACCAAGTACACGCAGGACATCCTCAAGAAGTTCAATATGGACAAAGCCAAGCCCATCAAGACACCCATGGCAAGTAATGGACATCTTGATCTAAACGAAGATAGTCCAAATGTGGATCAAAAGGTATATCGGTCTATGATTGGTTCATTACTTTATTTATGTGCATCTAGTCCAGATATCATTCTTAGTGTTTATATGTGTGCAAGGTTTCAAGCCGCACCTAAAGAGTGCCATTTAATAGCTGTAAAAAGAATTTTAAGATACCTTGTGCACACACCTAAATTGGGCCTTTGGTATCCCAAAGGATCCAAGTTTAACTTAATAGGATATTCTGATGCCGACTATGCAGGATGCAAAGTCGATAGAAAGAGCACGTCAGAGACTTGCCAATTTCTTAGCAGATCCTTAGTTTCATGGTCATCTAAAAAGCAAAACTCTATTGCTCTTTCCACAGCCGAAACGAAGTATGTTGCAGCCGGTAGTTGTTGCGCACAACTACTTTGGATGCAACAAACTCTAAGGGATTATGGTTACAATCTGAATCATATTCTACTCCTATGTCATAATGAAAGTGCCATAAAAATTGCACACAATCCAGTGAACACTCAAGAACTAAGAACATAGACATTCGTCATCATTTTCTAAGAGATCATTCACTAAAAGGTGATATAGTAATTTCACATGTTAGAACTGAAAACAACTTGCAGATATATTCACAAAGCCACTAGATGAAAGGAGATTTTGTGAGCTATGAAATGAACTAAGTATACTTGACTCTCAAAATGTGGCTTGAAACACTGCATACCTGCTTGAATCTTCAAAGTTTACTTACTTTGCGAAAAACTATCCCTTACCTTGATTTTCTCTTGAAAACTATTTAAATTAGTGAATCTTGGTGAATTATGACTATTGTATGATCGTTTATTGCTTACTGGCCATGTTCATCAATATTATTTGTGAAATGATGTCCTTTAGATCACTATTAGATCAAACTCCCAAAAATAAATTTGTTCCTATTCTGATCAGTCCGTTGACTCAGACTAGTCCAGCCCTGATCCGGCATGCCAGACTTGTCTAGCCTATACCGTACTAGTCCGTATTCCTAGGGTTTTAACCCAACCCGACGCCCAGACCTCTTCTTCCTCCCCTCACAATCGCATTTGCTTTCTCTCTTCTCAAAATCTAGCTCCCAAGGCAATTTTTGCTTTTGTCCACCAAAATCAAAGTTTTTTCCATGAGAAATCTTCTCCTCGGCGCGAAGCTTCATCACCCCAGACTAATCCGGACTCTCCTCCGCTCCTTCAACCTCAAATCTTTGATTTTTCGGTAAAAATCTCTTTAAACCCTAGTTCTCACCTTTCCTTCAATCTTGCTTATTTTTTTGATTCCTAGTGCATACATTATCTTTCTAGATGTATTCCTACTGTATTACTACTCATTTTACATCAAATCGAGCTAGATTTGTTGAAATAGGAAATTAGGGTTCATACGTTGGTCCGAACTAGTCCGGTGTTCAGTGCGGACAATTTTGGTCCTCCAGACAAGTTCGCACTCGCTGAAATGGACAAGTTCGGTACCCTGACAAATTGAACCTCTAAATTCTTATTTCCACAAAGTCTACAATACATTTTTATCAATCCTCAGATTCCCCTGTCAGGCACAATGCCGTCAAATTCCGAGAATAGCTCATTTGATTATGAAGCCGAGCGTGATCGTGACAGGGTACAAAGAGCCAAATAGAAAGTAATGAAGAAAAGGGCATGACTACAATGCTCACTCCTCTCCTCCTGACGATGCTCTTCCTAAGAAGAGGAGAGTGGTAGTGAAGAAAGCTATCAGCAAGGATGGTGTTGGTGACAGCTCACCAACACCTAGGAGAAGCATCAACAAGAGCAAAGGACTGGCTAGTGGTCCTATTGGTCCATTGAAGATGAAGGCCCATATTCACCGCAACAGGCAGCCTTTAGATGAAGATTTTACTGGGAAGGGAAGTGAATTGGCTGATAAATATAGAAAGATTGAAGCCTATGAGGAACCTAAGCAGTCAGGTGATCCAAGGTTCTGGAGCAACTTTCATGCTGATTATTATGAGCATGTTTACATGAAGATGAGGAACCAAGTGATTGAAAGTCAGTGGGTCAATGTCACTTACCTCCAATCCAAGAAGTGTCAAGCTTATCAAGAGATCATGGAGGCATTGGAGAGGCATGGTTTGAAGGATCTTCTATCCTTCCGATATAGTTGGAACAATGAAATCATCACCCAATTTTACTCTATCTCTACTTCGCCCGTGATGATGGGGATAAGATTATTTGGATGACACATGGATCCATGTACAGTGTCACCTATGAGGAGTTTGCAAGGATACTCCATCTTGAGAATTCCTTAGACAATGATCTTATAATTCACAATCTAATGCCTTTGGAGAAGGAAGAGCTAGAATTCATCTATGACACAAGAATGCCTTACAAGCCCCCAACTACCAAGTATTTGAAGCCATCCTTTGCAGTCCTGAATAGAATTCTGAGGAATACCATAGCTCCCAAGGAAGGAGATGCAGGAACCATCCAAGGGACTCTAAGGACCTTGATGAAAGTGATCAAACAGAGAAGAAATTTCAGTGTCTTTGAGTACATCTATAATGACATTATGAACATCTCCATTACTCCTAGCAGATCCTGTGGCTATGCACCTTATGTCATGTACATGATTGAGAATATGATACAACTTGAGTTTGTCAAGGATGTTGAGCACACTGGCCTCAAACCCTAGAAGCCTACAGTCTACACCATTCCTTCTGCTCCTGCCTTACCTGCAATGGAGCAGAGATCCAAACAAGCTAATGAAGGCTCAAGGACTCTAGCTGCTACTCCGGCTCCACCATCCTCCAAGGAGTCCTCCAGTGGTGTGCTAAAAATGCTTTCCTCCATCTTTGCATCCTACCGCAAAGTGGAAATTAAACAGCATAAGGAGAGTTTGGCCACGAAGAGACATCAAAGATACATGAAGGCCAACATCAAAGCTATTTTTGAGAAGCTAAAAATTGAACTAGTGGGATCACCTCAGATTTCAGAGGATTCACAGGAAGATATCACTGAGATGGCTCCCCTCACTGAGCAAGAGTTGAGCTCATTTGGACTAGCAGGTGTCTCTGCTCCTCCTCCTCAGCATGTACTTGAAGAGGAAGATGAAGAGAGGACTGAGAATGAGGGAGGCAGTGGCGAAGAGTGATTCCACTCAATTTTTCCCTTTTTGGTGCCTTGATGCCAAAGGTGGAGAGATTGGGATCAGTAGCTTATTTTGTAGCCTTAAGGACTAGTGACCGAGGACATGTATCTTAATTTGAAATTATTGTAATCTCTTGTGGATGTGCCTATGTTATTTTATCTGAATGTGTGATGCTTATTCAATATTGTTGTGATAGTTGCTTTTATAATTGATATGTTCTTATCTTTTGGCATGTCACAATATTTGATCACACACTCTATCGGCACCCCACCATAAAGAGTGCATATATGTGAGAAGTTTTTATTGATCATTTGTCATTCTCATATATGCACACTTTATGAAAATCAATTTTTTCTCTTAATTGTGAAATTTCAATTGGTTGTCATGAATCATCAAAAAGGGGGAGATTGAAAGTGCATCTAGGCATTACCTTGTGGGTTTTGAACGATTGATGACAAACAAATGAGATCATAATGAACTTGTTGAGATGAATGCAGGTTAACTAAGATTAGATAGTTGGTGCACTCAAAAAAGGTGAAAAATGAAGTGATGAAGAAAAAGGAAAAGGCCCAATTGATGAATAAAGCGCAAAGTAGACTTAATTGTATAGGATGTGTGTGAGACACACATCCCAAGAGCTCTAGTCTTTTCGTAGGGGTAAGGGCTTAAAATCAACCTTAATGATTCACTGAGCACCAGACTAGTCTGTTCACAAACCGGGCTAGTCCGTTCAACTTTCTGGAGTCTCACTTCACAGTGCACTGGACAAGTCCGTCCTTGGACCGGATTAGTTCGTTAAACTCTCAGATGTTCCATAACACTGTGCACCAGACAAGTCCGTCGTTGGACCGGACTAGTCCGAGAAACTCTCTGATGTTTCATAACACTATGCACCGGATAAGTCCGTACTAGGACCAGACTTGTCCGAGAAACTTTCTGATGTTCCAATGCACGGGGCACCGGACATGTCCAGACTCCTACTGGACTAGTCCGGTATACCTCACACATATTAGAGTTTTTAGTGTGTTGCACATTCCACGCGGATTTTGCTTAGCACACTGGACAAGTCCTATCCCCGGAGCGGACTAGTCCGGCCGTCGGTATCCCTAATGGTAATAATTTTGGAAACAATATAAATAGGAGATCCACGACCCCACAAATACAACTCTCAAATTCTACATTCAAGAAATGAAACCCTAGCGCTGCCACTTGTCCCAAGAGCACAAAAACACATCTCCCCACACATCTAAGGTCCTCAAAAGTGAAAATCTTTGAGTATTCAGATTTGGGATTGGGAGATAGTTGTCTATGCGTCATTGAGCTCTTGGGGTTTGATCTCTTTACACCCTTGCGTTACTTCTAATCTTTTTTATTATATTAGATCATCCTTTTCTACTATAACCTTTTTGTGGGAGCCCTCAACGTTTGAGGTTTCTCCACCAACTCGGTGATTAACTGTGATAGTGGAATCAAGTCGGCCTTGTGTGGTGACTTGATGAGGGAAAAGGGTTTGAAGAGACCCGGCTCTGTGTGGGCTTCCTCAACGAGGACTAGATCTCTTTGGTGAGATTGAACCTCGGTAAAAAATTTGTGTCTCGTGTGCTTTACTCTTTTACTTTTGTAATTATCATCATCTAGGGCACTAGATTTGTTCAATCAAGTAATTTGTGCTCCATGTGAAAATTAAGCAGTCATATCTCTTGTTCAAGTTATAAGAATAGTAATTACATTTTGGTGGCATTTCATTTGAAATTTTTGCATCAACACTTGATCAGTTTGCAAGTCACACCAGACAAGTCCGGTCCCTCAGGTATTTAACAATTTGATTAAGTGTGCAGGAAAATTTCAAAGTCTATTCATCCCCCCTCTAGGCCACATTCACTTCCGTCGAAGGCGGTGGCTCTCAGAACTTGCCCTTTGGACCAGAATAAGAAAGAATGGTGGACTGCTCCATATGTGGTGGTGGTAAGAAAAGGAAAGATAAGATAAGAAGATAGATACGAGGGTGAACAAGGTTCGAATATTAACAGCGATCGTCCCCAGCAACAGAGCCAGAAATGCTTGTTGACGTTTCTTACATCACAGATAAAAATCAGCAAGCGCACGGAAACTGTCATATAGCACTTCACCTTAAGAATGTATTCCCAATGGTATTGAATCCAAGGAACGTGTGTGCTAATCTTAAGAACTAATTCACCCAAGGACACAAAGTTGTTTTGTAGGCAAGGAAGAGAGAGGAATTCAAAGTATTGATTCCAATTCAAAGGAATTTGCAGTAGATGCCTGCTTCGAGCACGGTTTTACCCCTAGCAACAATAGGACGACTCCCGCCAAGAGCCTATGGCATAGCCGAATGTGGAGGATTACTAAGGACGGATAGGGTTGTCACCACCTGTTGCCTACCTCTTCAATTTGTGGGTCTACGAGATATTCACTCGTGATTTCTAACCTAAGCACCACACTTAAGTTCTAAATAATAAATGTAGTTCTAAATAACCAAAGCTACAACTAGAGCTTCTAATAAATTAAAGCAATGAACCCACAAGTAACTACTTGTGCAAACTACTATAAATTGAGAATCAAACTTGAGTTGAATTCACAAAAGGCTTACTTGATTTGAGTAACACCTTTGTAGGGGTACAAGTGTATAAGAGGGACTTGACAAGCCCAAGCCTATTTCTCCTAAACTCTTCACCACACTCTCCTTCTACTTGGAAGCCTCTAGGGCTACTCTAAACCTTAGGAGTGGTATTCTATTCTCAACTTTTGGTGTGTGTGTGTGTGTGAAGTGAGGTGTGGGGTTCTATTTATAGGGGGAGAGAAGGGTCGGTTCCCGCCACCAAATGCGCGCGAATCAGTCACAACTGACTTCTTTAAGCCGGGAGGAGCCAACACGTGGAAGCTGACCAAGTTTGGCACCAGGACCAGGTCGGCCGACTAGGGAGGTTGACCGACCTGGTCACAGCTTCATTAGGGTTGTGCTTTCTCCAGGTCTCTGCCAGTTGGGTACCATCCCTTCATTTGGGTGCTACACCATTGGATGGCCTCGGATACTTCTGTTTGTGGGCCATTTGATCCACATGATGACATGTGGTATCGCCTGATTCGTTGAAATCCAATTTTTATGGATTACTCTCTGCACGCCTTTGTATTTTGGGTCTAAATTCACCTGCATACAAATAAACACACACTTGTGGAATTGGTTAGTTTTTAACACTACACTACATTGTGTTTCTCTTTTGTGCACATTATGAGGTGAATTGACGGTCTAAATATGGCACTTAAGGACCGTCAACAACTTCTTGCCATGTTGAAGCGTGGGATTCGCAAGAGGCTTGAGAGCCGCCATCGATGGACGTCGCATAGGCGTCTGTGACTTCATTAGCGCTCTACGAGGAGAGAGCGAGCGAGCCATGCTGCGATGAGCAGGGCTACGCCCACGGGGTCCCAAGTGGCGGGATCGCGGTGAGAGGTGCCACGTTCAACTCCATGATGAATTCAATGGCCAATGTGGCTCCGACATTGGCCGGCGTAGGTTCCCCACTAAGGTTGAACGTGGAGCTGGAGGATGCGTGGGGCACGATGTCCTTGCCAGTCATGGCAGATGGGACTTGATAGAAGATGGAAGAGTGTGTTTCTTTTCTGGAACGGTGCAAGTCTCTCCTTTGTTCACGGCTTTTTAATATTGCTAAAGTGAAGATTCAGTCGGTAGCACCGATAGTTCTATTGGGATAACATGGGAGAATCACCCGCGAAAATAGAACTGAAACGGCACCAGCCTAACCTAGGGTTCGACAGACTTGGGCTCGACTTCGTTTGGGTTGTTGTTTGGCAGTACATCTCTGTGGGCCATATGTATCACCTTTATAATGGGCCCACTTGTTGGTCTTTGAGGAAGTACGTGGAATTTGGAAGAACGGCGTGAAAATCGATTAAATTTATCACGTCGACTTCTTTTTCCAAATCCTCGTGGGAGTCTAAGAAGATTTTGAGACAGTGCCCATTCACCTTGAATAGATGGCCTTCATCATCTTGGAGTGTGATGGCTCCATGAGATGAAGTTTCTATCACGTTAAATGGTCCTTCCCATTTACTTTGTAATTTCTCATGTCCAAAAAGTGTTACCCTAGAGTTAAAGAGAAGAACTTTATCTCCAGTCTTAAACTCTTTGGGCGTAATCCTTTTGTTGTGCCATCTTTTGGTTCTCTCCCTATAGATTTTGGCACATGATACGCCTTATCCCTCTATTCCTTATGTTCAAAAATTTGCCTCCAACAGTGCTTCCCAGCCTCGATAAGATTCATGTTCCACCTTTTGACGGCCCAATGAGCTATATATTCCAACTCTAGAGGAAGATGACAGGTCTTCCCATAGACAAGTTGGAATGGAGACATGCCAATGTGTGTCTTACAGGCAGTACGGTATGCCCACAATGCATCGGATAGCTTATGCTTTGAACCCCGTTCTCAATTCCAAGATGGTCTTTGCATAATGTTTTTTATTTGCTTATTAGACATTTCTAGTTGACCACTTGTTTGTGAGTGGTGTGGAGTAGCAATGTTATGTTGGACCCCAAGCTCCCTTAGAAAGTTCCAGAAGGTCTTATCAATAAAATGAGACCCTCCATCACTTATTACCATTCGGAGAGTGCCAAAGCGTGGGAAAATGATCTCATAGAACATTTTCCTAGATTGCTTGGAGTCTGCATTTTTACAAGGCAATGCCTATACCCATTTTGATACATAATCGGCGGCCACCAGAATGTACTTGCAATCATAGGACTTTGAAAAAGGTCCCATAAAGTCAATACAAATTTAATAATTATACTTGGAGATTATATGTGAGCGGCATGGCATTGCGAGCAGTTATTCCTCCATGCTTTTGGCATTTCCAACATTGGCGAATGAATTCCTTGGTATCTTCATACATTGAAGGCCAAGAGAATCCACTTTGTCAGATCTTTGTCTACGTACTATAAACACCGTAATGACCTCCATAGGGGCCAGCATGACATTTTTCAATGGTTTTAGTCCCTTCGATTGTGGGGACACACCTTCTAAGAATGCCATCGGAAAATACTCGATACAGACATGGGTCATTCCATAGGTTTCTATGACTCTCATAAAGGAGTTTCTTTTTGTTTACCCCCGGTAGTACGTACCCCGTGACCATAAAGTTCACGATACCCACGTACCAAGGATGGGAGTCAGTTACCTTGAGCAACATGTCATCTCGTAGGAGGTCATTAATGGGTACGTCCATGTATTATGTGACTTCGATACGTGAGAGATGATCTGCAACAGAATTATCCACTCCCTTCTTATCCTTAATCTCCAAATCAAACTCTTGGAGTAGGAGAACCCATCGGATTAGCCATGGTTTGGCATCCTTTTTGGCGAACAAAAATTTCCAGCTGCATGGTCTGTGTAGACTATGACCTTGGCTCCAACCAAATAGGACCTAAACTTGTCGATAGCAAAGAATACTGCGAGGAACTCTTTTTCTATAGTGGCATAATTGAGTTGTGCTCCTATTATAGTCTTACTAGCGTAGGCTATGGCGTGATGCTTCTTGTCTTTGGTTTGGCCTAAGACCGCACCAACAGCAAATTTGTTGGCATCACACATGATTTCAAATGGAAGCGTCCAATCAGGGGTTGGATGATTGGAGCTAAGACAAGTGCCTTTTTGAGAGTTTCAAAAGATTTAAGGCACAACTCATCGAGATCGAAGAGAGCATTCTTAGCTAATAAGTTTGTGAGGGGTCTAGCGATTTTTAAAAAGTCCTTGATAAATCATCGATAGAACCCCGCATGATCTAAGAAGCTGTGGATTCACCTAATATTGACGAGAGATGGAAGCTGTTCAATAACTTCAATATTAGCCTTGTACACCTCTATCCCCCTCTCGGACACTAAGTGTCCATGAACAAAGCCCTTATGGACCATAAAGTGGCACTTTTTCCAATTAAGTATCAGGTCCTTCTCTTGACATCTTTGTAAGACCTTGTCTAAATTTTCCAGACAATGATATAAAAATTTTCCATAGACGGAGAAATTGTCCATGAAAACTTGCATGATTTCCTCAGTCATGTCGGAAAAGATAGACATCATAGACCTTTAAAAAGAGGTGGGTGCATTACACAGTCCAAAAGACATTCGCCGGTAGGCGTATGTTCCATATGTACATGTGTCTTACTTTGATCATCATAATGAATGGGAATTTGATGATAGCCCGAATATCCATCAAAGAAACAAAAGAAGTAGTGTTTAACCAACCACGCTAACATCTCATCGATGAAGGGCGGTGTAAAATGGTCCTTCCTAGTTGCCTTGTTGAGATTCGGTAGTCTATGCACATCCTCCATCCCGTGACAGTTTGTTGATGAATTAATTCATTCTTCTCATTTTAAACGACCGTCATTCCTCCTTTCTTTGGCACTACTTGGACTAGAGTGACCAACTCACTATGAGGAACAAAATAAATTATCTCGACATGAAGAATTTTAAAGATCTCCTTGACAACTTCATGCATCTCATTGTTTAACCGTTATTAAGGCTCTCCTGAGGGGGTACTCTCGGGGTCAATGGGAATGCGATGGGTGCAAAGAGTAGGGTTGATGCCTTTGACATCCTGGAATGAGTAGCCAAAGATCGTCCTATGCTTTTCTAACATGGCTATGAGTATGAGAGTTTCTTCATTTAAAGCTTGTCACTTATTATGATAGGGGCTTCCAAATCCCCATTTAGAAAAGCATAGCGTCACTCTAGAGGTAAGATTTGGAGTTCAATAGGAGTTTTGGTGTGGGCTCTTCCTTGGGCAATTTAAATGTCTCATGAAGTTCATCCTCTTCTTGGATGAAATCTTCTTCTACTTCAGGAGGTTCCAAGTATTGAAGAGTCCTAACCTCCTCAGTTGGCACATCTTGGAGGGGAGGTTTTGTGGATGTGTTCTTGGAACGCCGAATGGGAATAGAAAATTTTTCCCTCCAAGATTAATGTTGAGATTTCCTGTTGAGTGAATTTTCATGATTCTCAATGGGTACCCCAATCATAATGTCGAAGTAACGAACTTCGAACACATGGAAATCAAGGAAAACCTCAACATTTTTGTGTCTTACTGACACATGTTGCAAAATCCCATATCCTTCAAGAATATTTCTAACTGTACCTCAGAAGGATTTTTGTGTTGCTGCTATTGGCACATCGCCCAAAATGGCAAGAGCACATGTATCAGAAATGATATTAGCTCTAACATTGGGATTATATAGGACTCACATCGTTACTCCTCTAATGTGACATAGAATGGTGGCCAAGGTTGAGGTCATCCGAAAGATTTCGGGTGAGCTCTCAACCTCTACCGTCCATTGCAAACTCAAAATAGAGGTTAACTCTTTGACCGTCTCTTGGAGGAATACTCCATCAGGCGGGTCAGGTGGAGTTAAAGGCAATGAATGCTTCATATGGTAATAGTACTTCGAGGTATTTTCATAATCTTCAAAAATCTCTTCCTCGAAGTAGAATGGGAATTTCGAAGGTTGAATTTATTCATCCTTTGGTGGTTTATGTTCGGGATAGGATTCTATAGGCAAAGCTGGTGATAAGCATGCTACAGGCTCTTCCTTGGCTATAAAGGTGTCCTCGATGCTTAACTTGACTTCCTTTGGGGAGGTTCATTAAGACTCATAATAAAGGAGATAATTTCTAGAATTTGATCTAGAAGTTCCTTCCCTTCTTCTGGCGTCTTATGGAGGAAAGATCCTCCAACCGTAATGTCGAGGTATAGGGCAGACTCTTTGTTAAGTCCCATGAAGAAATGTTGCAATAACAACGGATCGGGGATTCACAAATCTGGGCTAGAATTTCGCAGAAGCAAAAATCTATCTCAAGTTGCACCTATTGATTCCTTCTCCATCTGTTGGAAGCTCAATACTTCCATTCGTAGGGAAACGATTCGGGATATTGGACAGAATGCTAGACAAAATTTGTCTCGTAATTCTCTCCAATCACCGTTTGTCTTCCCAACATTATGGGTGTACTATTGCTTCACTTTCTCCTTGAGGTAAAAAAGGAAACAACTTCCATTTGAGAGTTTCTTGTGTCATGCCTTTATTGAAAAGGCATGAACACAATTGTTCAAACTCTTTTAGATGGTGGTAAGGGTTTTCACAATCCATTCCTAAAAATGATTTTTCCCGAACCATGACTATAAAGCCAGAGCAAAGTTAATAGATGGTTGAACAAATAGGTTTGTCGAAGGTGGTGGCTTGTAGAACTCGCCCTTTGGGGCAGAATAAGAAAGAATTGTGGGCAGCTCCATTTTGGTGGTGGGAAGGTAAGAAATAAAGAAAAGAAAATAGATACGATGGTGAATAAGATTCGAAGATCAGCGGCAACTGTTTCCCGACAACGGTGCCAGAAATGCTTTGCTGGTATTTCTTACGAAAACAAAATAATCCGCAAGTGCACAGAAATATCATTGTAGCACTTCCCCTGAAGGAGTATTCCCAAGGGTATCGAATCCAAGGAATGTGTGTGCGATCTCCTAACTTTGTTCTCACAAGGACACACAATTGTTTGGTAGATAAAGATTTGAGAAAAACTCATTAGTTTGATTCTAAGCCACAGTAGTCTACGGTAGATAATTGCTTCGAACATGGGTTTACCCCTGGCAAAATCAAGACGATTCCCGCTAAGATCCTATGGTGTAGCCGAACGTGGATGATTACTAAGGACAGATAGGGTTGTCACCACCTACTGCCAACCTCTTCAATCCGTGGGTCTACTAGATATCCACTGATGAATTCGAACCTAAGCACCACGCTTAAGTTCTAATTCACAACTCTAATTGTTTTGAATGCAAAGCTACGACTAGAGCCTCTAATGAATTGAAATAGAAAACTACAAGCAGTTTTGAATGCAAAGCCTCTAACGCAAAGCAGTTTTGAATGCAGTGAACCTACAATCAACTACAAAGCAAGCTACTATGAAATAGAAATCAAACTTGTATTGAATTCATAAAAGTTTCTTACTTGATTCCAGCGGAACTTCTGTAAAGGTACAAGTGCGGAAGAGAGACTTGACAAGCCCAAACCTCCTCCTCCTATTTCCTCCTCACTCTCCTTCTACTTAGTTGGCCACTTGAGTAGTACTAGCCCTTTGGAGTGATATTCTAAACTCAAACTTGTGGTGTGTGAAGTAAGGGAGTGAGGTGGGCTATTTATACACGAGTTCAATCGATTTGGCACCACAGTTAGTGTGCGAATTAGTCAATACCTCCATCAAGGAGCCACAAGGAGTCGACACGTGTCGATTGATCAAGGGAGGCACCAGGAATGAGTCGGTCGAACCTGAGGTTTGGCCAACTTAGTCCTAGCCCCCCTTGGTGTGTGCTTCCTCCTAGTCACTGATTTGTGGGTCCAGGTTCCTTTCCCGCGTGAATTGATGTTGGATTCGCTCGGATACGCTTGGGAATGGGTCCATGGATCCATGTGACACCATGTGTCATCTCCTGATTAGTCAGATGGTAACTTTTAGGATTGCTCCATGCATTCTTGGGTATTTTGGAGCTTAATTCACCTGCATGCAAATAGACACTAACACTTGTGGAAATAGATAGTATTAACTCCTACCACTATGTTGTGTTCTCAATTTTATAATTTTTGTACGGTGAATTGATGGTCAAATTTAGAATTTAAGGACTGTCAACAGTCGCTCACCGTCAAGTTGTTTCCAGTAAAGGTGTCAAGCGCTGTCATCTAAGGAATATCATATAAGAATTACCAACCTATATACATGTGTACATAAAAGTATCAAATATCCGTACCTTTTCAAAATGCTAAGTAAATCTTTGTAAGTCTTTGATGGGAAATCGGCTGAGTCCAAGACCATTGCACAATCCTGCGTCGGCCTGATGAAGATCATTATGTATTGTTTACTGCACATGTATGAACACATGTGTTAAGTTAATGATTAATAATAATTGCTATTTCAATATCATGTCTCGAACTTACTCGAAGTGGTACGGAACCTTTATGAGGTATTTGTCAGCTTTGACAAAGTTATACATGGCTCGTCCTATGTAGGCTGCCAACTTTGTCATTTTATCCTTCTTTTGGTCTGTGATTAATTTTTTAAATTCATTTTCTAATATATGCCTATATTTTTCTGATTCTTGATTTACCGTAAAGTCGAAATTCGACTTAGCAATTCTTGTCAGGTCAATGATACCCATCTTGGACTTCAGTTTCTCATTATCCATGTATTGCATTCTATTAAAGAATAAGTCTGAAATCGTTATAATCTCATGAATGTATGCGTGTAGTAAGAAAAGCAAGTACGAAATATTAGAGGCACTTACAAGCACCACATGAGTGACAAGTTGATTTCGAGCATTTCTCAATAGAATAGGCTCCGCAGATCCTTAAAGGAAATTACTCATTTATCGTTTTCTCCTCCGCTCCAAAATGCTTGACATTATCAAGATCATATTTAGTGCTGGCGATGATGTACCACTCATGCATTCTCCTGAGCGGAAAGGTTGTATGCTAAGTTGTGCCGATGTCATAAATGGCTTCCCATTCACAAATTTAGGAGAATCATCCTCCTTCTAGTATATCGGAATTCCCTTTTTAACCAAAGAAGATGCACACAATTGTTTCTGGAAAGCAAAATATTGTTGGGGTTGAGAATGTGAGACATAGTGAAGAGAAATATAATCAATATGAAGAGATGTCCCTTTTCACCGATCCAGAAAACATCAAGCGCGTAGAAAGAAGCATTGAATATGATTTGAAACCCTATATGTGAAAAGATGTCAATGTAGGAAAAAATGTATAAAATAAATTTAAGTTGTGATGCATAAAAGACTTAATATTTATTATTAATGAATTTGACAGATATTTTATATATTTGCAATATTGTAATGAAGTTGTGTAACGTTGAATTTGCCAAATTTTTTTGTTTCTCTTTTTATTGGTTTATATATATATATATATATATATATATATATATATATGTGTGTGTATATATATATATATATATATATGTGTGTGTGTGTGTGTGTGTGTGTGCGCGCGCGCCTGTGTGTATATGTGTGTGCGTGTGTAAATTATAGATACAGATATATATTATATTATATATGTTATATATTATATATAAATTTGTATATTTTTATTTTGTTTCTCTTTTTATGGATTTGTTTATATATATGTGTATATGTACAATATATATATATATATCTGTATATAATATATATATCTGCATATAATATATATATTATAATTTTATATATACAAATATATCTAAAATAATATCACATAATCATCTTTACAGGTGGTCCTTCTATATAACCGCCAGTGAAGATATTATTGCCAGTGCAAAGTTTCGTCCCACATCGGCAAGTTGAAGGCATTGCACCCAGCTCATAAGGCAAGATGCACATAGCGTGTTGATATCTAATAATGTTTGAAGAGATTATGTTGGCGACCCCAATCGTAACACTACAGAGTATTACGCTTCCAACTGTAATTCTCTGGAAAATATTATTCGATCTTTTCTCTAAAGACATTTTGACAACCGGTTATTTAGTAGAACCGCCTGTGATCGGACGCTTCAATTTCTGCGTGCGGACCCTTCACAGGCGGTCTCTCATTAAAATCCGACTGTGAAAACGTATGAAAATTCACAGATGGTTTTTCTTGTCATCCGCTTATGATAGTTGCGCAGGTTACAGACGGTTGTTTATTAAGGATTGCATGTGAAAAACAATATCTTTATCCAGACGGTTTTGTTTTGTGAACAGCCTGTGATATTTGCTCATCCCAAACGGTTATTAATTCATTGGACATCATAGACGTATTTTTTAGCGGACCGCCTTAGTAAAAAATGAGGTGCTTGTAAAAATACTTTTTGTAGCAGTGAAATCTGATCTGAATCGGTCCATCAGTGGTTTCCGGATTAAAATGCATCCTAACGCTATTGCACTACTCAATATTGCTCTAAATTCACAAATTGGCAATGGCAACAACACGTTGTTCTGGTCCGCTAGGCGCTAGGTGGTCGATGGGCCAATGTCTCGGCAATCTTGCGCCAACTGTGGTGGTCGTTGTTGTCCCTTTGAAAACTTGAAAATGTCAGACAGTGGTTGAGGCACTTCTTGGCCTATGCTGGACTTGTGACATACAAGGAGGTTCGGTCTATTCGAATATTTCTTCGATTCCGACACTGATGGGGTTTTCTACTTGTGTTCCTGATCCCCATGAGATTTCTTCTGCCGATTGGTGGAGGAAAGCTAACAAGCGGGTTCCAAAATAGGAAAGGAAAGGCTTCAACATAACGGTAGTCTCTGGGGCTTGGTTACTATGAAAGAAGCGCAACTCCTACGTGTTTGGAGCCAACAATGCATTAACAAGTTGGTTTGGCTGTTCGTTGACGAACACCACCTATGGTGTCTTGCTGGTGCACGGGGTCTTTGAGCACTAGGTCATTAGAAGTTTAGGTCATGTCTTCCTTGGTCAGGCCCCACCACTTGTTATTATCCTATAGGATTGTACTTATAATGTACCTCAATCATCATAACTCGGTCTGAAGTGAGGTAGCAATAATTGTAAGAGTCATTTTTTTCTCTTTAATACAAAGATACACAACTCTCCTACATATTTGATAACACAAATACAAAATTAATTGACAGTTACCCCATAAGCTGGCCCAAGCCTGCTAAAAGTAGCTAATACATGGCTGAAGTCATTTTTTACCCTCTCCATCCACCTATTAGCTGGAAAAATAAACAACAACAAAAATTAAAGACACCGTGGAAAAATTGTATTCACAACTAACAAACCAACCACTTGAGATAATAAAGCTAGCTAATAGCTATCCAGCTAATAATTATTCATTAGCTATTAGCTAGATCACTATTATACATAGTGCTTCCAAAACAGAGTACCTGGCTAGAACGGGCCAGAACTAAAACAGGAAATGTTGCTTTCAACATATGATCGGACACGTTACTTCCTCCGTTTTTAAATTGTTACCATTGGGATAATAATTCTAATTCAAAAATGAAACTAAAGTTATTATCCCAACGACATCAATTTAAAAATGGGTGGAATATTCTTTAACCAGCATCTTAGTGTTGAACCATTATTTACAAGCAAGTATCATGAAGAATGAAGTTACATGGACCACGTGGCAAGCGTGGTGAAGTTTTTTTCTGAATCATGTTATATGTACAACGCCTGGCTAGGCTGGGGGCTCTGACTTTCTGAAGAAAGCGTCAATAGGAATATGTTTCCCAGCTTTTGAAGACTTCAGTTTTTTCTTTGGTGTGGGTGTGGCAGAGCATGGTCGTTCAGCTAACCTGTTGCATGCGAAAGGGAACAGTCAAGTTTGATACACCATTCAAGTCACCTCTTGCTTCTTGGTAATACGGAGTTAACTAAAAACAAAGGCTATTGCGATGAACTTATTAATGTTCAAAGACAATTGACATCAAAGTTAACCAAATCAGATAGTAATATTGCTCAAAGACTGAATTGCGAAGGACAAGGCAAAACCCCATAAATGGTGACTTATATACTAGTAAAATAACTCGGCACGTATTGTATGATACTCATGAGCATGCCAACATAGAGGTATACCTCTCGTTACAGGTGTGTCTTGTACTGTCTACTGTTTCTTCCTGCTGTAGCATTTCAGCCAAGTGAAAATCTGAATGTTCTTGCCTCTCCTCCTCAAAGCCTGGAGGTAGTTCAAATCCACAAAGCGAACAAATATAGCCATCAATCCAGAACTGCTGGCTAGGTTTGCCTGATGAAGGTGCAGCTCCCCGACTTGTCAAGTGGCCAACCTCATCAATCTGATCTGCATGTGTAACCTGCATGAAAAGCAAGATCCAATAATTAAGCAGCACGAACACTCAGAAGAAATTATAACTTTATTCGTGCAGAAAGACCGGGACAATAAAGCTCCACCATTTTCCTTCATTATGATAAAATTGCACAAACGGCCGTGTCAGTTTGTATCGGTCGTTTCAGTTTGTAATGGTCGTGCTGGGCGATTGGTTTGGGCTGTTGGATTAAGCTTCATCTGTGCTTATCTCAAGAACGACATGCTTTCCTCTTCAAACCATTCGTGCCCTTGGTGTACGTATTGTGGTGTAATCACCACCCCTTTAATCAATATATTACAGTGCCGGGGTTTCCCTTGCAGTTTTGCTTAAAAAAAATGCACAAATCTTAGTTAAGACAGGACAGACCTTCTCACTGGATGCAACATCATCTGATTTTGTTGCACCTACGCCATCACCGTTAATTTGATTGCCTAAGAGATCCTCACTACTATAGTTGACTGAACTCCTTTGTTCTGGTATAAAGAGGCTCTCATCATGTGCTAGGAATGCTTGTTGATCCATGGAACCATCAGTTCCAGCATCATGTTCCAAACACTCATCTCTTGTTGTCAAACTAATAGAACTATCATGTTCATTTACTCCATTGACATTTGAGTTATTGTGTGACGAACGGAAAAATATATCAAGCGTCTTCTGCGTTGAAGTAGATGAATTTTCCTTTTCATCATAAAGCTGGGACATTCTCAACCCTGTTAGTTTGTATTAGCATAACTGTTAGTTGGCAGGAGAAGAAATGCCATGTGAATAATGCAATGAGGTCCAACTAGAATAAAATAAAAGATAGACATACACAAACAATAAGGTAATTGCAGTCCAACTTATAAGGTACAAGCAAAATATGCACTGTGCCAGAATCACAAGCATTTAGCCGTAAAAACAGTGGACGAACTTGGAAAAAAACCTGCTTCAGTGACAACGAGATTCAGGAAAAGGTGCATATTGTGCGAGTTCTTACAAATAAGTAGTAGAAGTTAAAAGCCAAACAAGTTGAAGTTCCACCTAACTGATTGCATTAAACTTGATTCAAATAAGAAATTTAAGATGTACTCCCTCTGCCCCCTTTTGATCTACGTATTTGAGCCGGGCGCCGAGACCAGGGAGCAGCTGCGGTGCCGCGCGATAATGTCTCCATTTACTCAG
The DNA here is from genome assembly GCA_036927565.1 of Tuctoria greenei. NCBI lineage: Eukaryota > Viridiplantae > Streptophyta > Magnoliopsida > Poales > Poaceae > Tuctoria > Tuctoria greenei. Next base: position 62,500,633 of record JAYESD010000006.1, read on the forward strand.
TATTAAACAAACTGTGGTGACACTACGTAAGCCGTGGCGCCTGTCCCATACTGCACGCAGATGGAGGCGCACAGGCCCGCATGGCAGCGTCATATCCGCATGCAAATGGAGGTGCACCTTGACTAGCCAGGCAAAGAGGCATGCTTCAGAACTAACTACAGGTCCAGGCCAACAGCCGTATGCACACAGGACAGGGCTTAAGCAACGGTAGGACACAGACAAAGATCAATTGTGGAAAAGTTTTTTAGGCAAATATACAGATGAAAACAGGATGGAGGGAGTACAAACTAACCCATCAATCTTAAAGAAAGAGGCAGTTCAGCCTTGAGCAACTTTGTAGCATACATTAGGATATCTTCCTTAGAGTTGATGTAGGTCCGTGCAGTTGCTGCTCTCGTCCTAACCTGATTCAGAGAGTTGATTAATCTAGTAATCTGTGCAACAATCAAATAAGGAAATATCTCTTGCTGATCCCAGACCAATCATTACAGAAAATTAGTGAACATTTATAGAAGACTATAACCTCAAAGTCTGCAGTCTTCAGTTTGAGTGTCAGTGTCCTTCCCTTGAAGCCCTCCTTTTGCAAATCATCAGCTAAGTTTTCTGCAAGATTAGCTGAAAATAGATAAGAATGTGGTTAGTCATGCATAGAAAAATGTTAACCTATCACACCAGGTGCAGTAGCACATGAAACTTCTCATGACGAGTGTAGTGTTTTGATATATACATACAAAATCATTTTTTTACTCTTTGCACGTGCAAAAGTAGGCGAGAATAGCTATATTGTTGCAACTTTTTCTGCAGGTTATGAAAAGTGCTCCATTGCCACCATTCTTGTTGTCTCAGATGTGATTTCATGATCCGGCCATTTGAAATGCGGATATTGATGGGTTGATGATTTCCAGCCAGGTTTAGGCCCTGTTTGGTACGGCTCCAGATTCACACGGAATCAGAAACATTTCAGTTCCAATGCAGAAACGGTTTCAGACTCTGGAATAGAATCACTTTAGAAACTGTTTGGCTAGCATATCTGTTTCAGTTTCAGGGGAGAGGAGAGAAATGCTGAATTGACCCATTTAACCCTGGCTGGTTTGTGGTTATTCTTCATTTATGTTTGTGATTATGTAATGACGTTGATAATACAAAAAAAAAAGATAGCCTCCGGTCGTAATGTTGACCCCTAGTGAGAACGTTGTAACATATCATGGCTGATATTTGATTCCTGTAAGTCTTTATTTTGTTTGTATTACCACGTTGACGAGTTAAGAAAAAAAACGAAGATAAAAAATTTTGGCCACTAATCTGAAGCATTCTAAGGTGGTGGCAAATCTTCGTAATTTTTTTAGAACTTAGACCCGAGTTACGATTGACCAAAGTGTTCCAAGGTGTGGAACACCTTTTCAGGTGTTTCTCCTCCACAGTTCAAAAAAGTGAATCACTTCAAAGTGTTTCTCCCCTGAAACGTTTCTCTTTTTTGCCATTTGGATCAGTTTCAAGTGATTCTACCCAGAATCAGAAACGTTTCATCCATCCAAACGGGCCCTTAGTTTATTCAATTCCACCTGTCCTTAAGACGTTATTATTTGTTACTTGGAGTTTCTATTTTTTATATAAAATGATCAACAATAAATTTAATGCGCTCACCAATCATGAACTATGCCACTTCCACACAATTTTCCAGAACCAAAAACCGACAGTTTCAAGAAAAAAGTACTACCGGATAGGGAAATCATTCTTATGATTACAGTGTTGCCCTTGTTCGAGAACAATATCAGATAAGTGAGTTAGTCCCTGATGCATGTTATATATCTAAAAGGAAGCCGATCCAATATTAAGAACATAATTCTTATAATCCCAAACTTCAAAATAATGGAGTGTTCGCATGTCCCACGTGAACACATGCTTTATGGTGCTATCACTACCGGACCAGCCAAATAACACTTGGCTGCAAATACATATTACAAAAATTAGCATGGCATAACAGAAAGAACAAAATGGTGCTTTGACTTGTCTTTTTTCATGTACTGAAAACTTTTAAGCTGTCTTCATCATGCAAATGGACACACAATTCAAGCTGATCAGTGAAGCTGCTATGAATAAACAAGCATAATGTACGTAAAGTGAGTTACATCTAGTACTTTGATATACGTAGAGAAAAAGAATGTATAGAAGATTTCACTGCACATATAACAATCATGCTAACAGAGTACGACGTAAGCAAGAGAAGAAATTACTGTCATAAAAAAGAAACATGTAGAACAAAACCAAGTTACTTAAGAACAACAGGCGTGTATTGATGGCAAGAAAGATGCCCACATTTAAGATGTAAACCATGTAGCTCTTGCTTACAGAAACAATCAACTAAGTAGTGAGGATGTTTACCTAATTTCTCTAAAAGCAGAGAAGAATCGTTTGTTGCAGAGAAAGTTCGCTCGCAACTGATACTTTTCCTTTGCCTTAGTTCAGGAGTCTCTGTACCTCCTAATCCAAGACTAACCGAAAGAAAGAAATCTGAAAAAAACAAATACAAATACATTTAATATAATATAGTTTACTAAAAGCTTGAAACAGAACAGAGAATAGGTGTCATTAACATACTGACCAGCTGAGCATTCAGAAAAAAGAGCACATAAGAAAGCAGCCTTTAGCAGCATATCCTGGCATGTACTGATTCCAAGAACCTGACGCAACATCTGTTCAGTTACCTTACCGATACCACCTATCTGCATACAATATCTTTAAATGACAAATATTTTTTTTTTGCTTTTTATAAATATCCAAAGAAATGTCAACACTTAGAAGTGAACAGTGTTGCATCTTAACCAAAGAAAAAAATTAGAGTTAGTAATTGCATAGAGCTAAAATTATTCAGACTTGCATCATGAAATTCAGTCAGAACTCAGAGCAGTCGGTACATTGGCTAACATACTTCACATGTTAACCAAGGCACGAAAGAGCAAATATGAAGACAAATAAGACCAAATATGACAGCAAAATAGAACCAGTACAAAAGGAACAGCACCAACCTTGCCCCTTTAAGTTATATGTGGAAAAACTGAAGTACCTTTCTTATAGGCAATGTTGATACAAATGTCAACACAGCTTCCTTGTCGTTTGGTAAAATAAATTGTCCATTGGGCTTGTTGATGTCAGAGCAAACCTAGCAAAAAGACACAATACAGAAAAAGAACTTGTAATTCAAGATGATTAGGAGCATAACTTGAAAAGGACTGCAAAAGATGAGTCAATCAAAACAGATCTCCGGTCATAAGTGAAAAACAACACGTTTCAATAGCAAAACTGTTTATGGAAAACATACTCTGTATGAGTATCAGTTAACAAACTTTGTTTATTAGATAATGTTATATTAACCTAACGTGATGGTGAATAAAAGACAAATAAAGTAGTCATGGAGAAGACACTAAGCAGGAACGTATCTTTGCCCCCTTAGAGATAAAGTTTGAATAATGAACAGAGGCAAACGAAAGCTTCAACAACTGACCTTTGCAATCATCCGGTTTGGAGCAACGCCAGCACTACATGTTAGACCAGTTTCCTGGTGAATGGCAGCCCTAAGTTCATTAGCAACCTAAGCAAACCAGCGTATGATCAGTCGACTTAGTCATGCAGTACTAACATGCTAGAACAACATAAAATCCATGAAAAGGAAATAAAGTTAAATTTCAGGCAAGTAAACCGTAAGCTCTGAGAATGAAAAGTGTTTAATCTTACCTCCTCGCCTGTAATGCCTCTCTCGATGCAGGTATTGGTTATGTTGAGATATGCTTCATCTAGACTCGTTGCAATGAAATTGGGATCATATCTACGGAAAACTATAAGTCACCAATACATTAATAATCACTATGCAGCACATTACATAACATTATATGTTTAAAACTTATTTCCTAAATCAATTAGTGAATATTATGTTACAAACCTTCTCTGGTGAGCTCACCATAATGATTGTATCTCTCAAAGTTTGGTGGAACAAAAACCAAGCCAGGACATAGTTTACATCCAATAAACCCGGGCATTGCTGCACGAACACCAAATTTTCGTGCCTGCATCAGTAAATAAATTACACTCCACATTAGATAAGGGAATATACTGATTGTAGCTTCCGACACACCCAGTCTGTAATGCATGGAAATTTCAAACTCTGAACATTTGATAGTTCGATAGTAAGTCGGTTATTATTTTCAAATAAAAAAAGCAACAAAAAAGTTACAAGATTTGAACTAATTATCAATTAGTAAATAGTGATCAAACTAAAAGATATGTATAGTATATTTTAATGTTCACCTCATAACTGGCAGTGGCTATCATAGACATGCTACCAACTGCCAACGGTTTTCCCTTCAATGATGGATTCTCCAATGTTTCAACAGCAGCATAAAAGGCATCCATGTCAGTGTGAAGCCATATTTTTGAAAGATCTCGTGAAGCTTCCAACTCTATCATTTTCTTTTCTGCAACCTGAAATTATATTGTTGCATTGTGGTCACAACAATAGAGAGCAAAAGTGAGATGTAGGAGTAAAATATGGCACGCATATAAAATGATAATAACATTATATTCGTTAAAGCTATGTGACAAGCTATTAATCAAATAACTTTTTGAACTCAAGAAAAGTTTCAAAGCTTGTTATGAGTGTCTCCAGGGAGCACAAATCCAAAGTCGACACTGATGAATTATCATTTGATATAACCCTAAATGAATGTTGTATGTTAGTGTCTTTACAATTACCAACCAATCAGCAGTTGTAAGTGCATAAAAAGGAAAAACAGCCTAACTAGGGAGTCGAGCCTGGGGTACAAATTACTTAACAGAGATAAAATACAGCATGTAAATTATATTAGTCCATACCTTCTGAAAATGTGATATGTCATTATCGGTAAGTTTTGCACATTGCACACGCAGATGCTCAATCTTTTGTTTGATCAATGCATCCTTCCTCTGCTCATTTTCGAAATATTTTGAACCTTTGCTCATTTCATAGATTACCTTCTGCACCTTCTCCTTGTCAACTCCCTCCATTCCTAAAGAAACACCAGAAGAGATAAGAAAAGTCACAAATCGAGCTCATTAATATGATTTCCGTGGCAAGCCTAATGTAGAATGTATAGGCCAATTCAGATAAAAATGGGTACACACCACCAGCATTATTCAGGCGTCGCCTAGGCGACAACTAGGCGCCGCCTAGGCGTCCAGTCATTCCTGGGTGGACGCCAGGGACGAGCGCCTCGTCTGGAGCTGCCTAGGCGTCCGCCTTGGACGCCATGTCATCCGCCAGTCGTCCGGGCGTCCTTTATGGCGTCCCGGCGTGGTCGACTTGGGCCGAATTGGCACTGGCAGCCCAAAACCTGGCTCTAACCCTATCTCCCCCGACTCCCTCTCTGTTCCCTGACTCGAGTTCGAGGACCGCCGCACCCGACCCCGACTGGCCGAGTGAAGACCGCTGCCTGCGCCTGGCCAGCCGCCGGCGCTCTGCCCTCGCCGGAGATCTGCGTCGGCCGCCGGAGTCCTCCCTGATCCGGCTCCCTTTCCCCTCTGCCAGCCACCGGTCGTCTCCCTCAGTCCCTCCCTTCAAACAGCAAGTCAGCATCAGCAAGTAAGACCGCCAACTTGATCCGCCTCCCTCCCTCTGTTTTGAAGCTCCTTGCTCACTTCAATACTTGATGGATTGATGCTCATTCTCAGCTAGTACATATGTTCATCCTTGTCCTTTGCTCTGTATATTTGCTCATGCTCATGTTGCTCGCTTGCTCTTGCTCCCAGACCCATGTCCTATGCTCAATCGCTCGTGTTCTGTAGTCTGTACAGATTTCATTTGTTCCCCGTTTCTCCTTTGTTGTTAGGGATGACTGATTGCAATGAAGGAGGCGTGCCACAGCCGCAGCTGCCAGCAAGTGACAGTCAACCACGCCCAATGAATATGATCCGTCGAAAGATCCAAAAAGGAAGGCAAAGTCTAAAGATCCTGGATGGAAGTATGGATTTTGGCCGGATTTGACAAACAAAGACTTGGTGCAATGTTGTCTATGTGGAAAGCAAGTCCATTCAGGCATCAAAAGATTGAAGCAGCACCTTGCCGCCGGGTTTGGGGATGTTGAAAAATGTCCCAAAACCGCCACAGCAATAATGAAAGAAATGAATGAATATATTAAGAAGACTGCAAGATCAGTAAAAATTGTGTTGGATGATGATGAAGAGGATGATGGTGGTCATAGAGATAAAGATGAGGTTCAGAGGCCTCCTGCAGAAGCATCTCACGTGCCTCTTCTTGTCACTCTTCCGTGCTTGTTCCAAGCTCTGGGACGGCAGCTAAGAGGAAGCAATCTACTATTGCTTTCAAGCCGGCTGCTAAAAAGGCTAAAGTGACCAAGTCTGTGGCTGCAATAATCAAGAGGACATCAGAAGAGGTGGTAGAAGAAAGACTCAAAGCAACCATCTCAGACAAGCATTGAGCATTGTATGAGAACAAAGGAGGAAAAGGAGACTGTGTGGCAACACATTGCTGATTTTTTCTATGAGACTGGTGTTCCATTCAATGCTGTCAATGCTAGAAGCTTTGAGATCATGTTGGAGTCTATTGGACAATATGGTACTGGATTGAGACCTCCTTCTATGTATCAGTTGAGGGTGCCATTGCTTGCAAAAGCAAAGGCTAATATTCAAGCTCGTGTTCAGAAGCTTGAAGTGGAGTGGAAAAAATACGGTTGCACTTTAATGTGTGACGGACGGACCGACATGAGAAGAAGACATTTGATTAACTTTCTTGTGAATTGTCCAGAAGGTACATGTTTCACAGAGTCTGTCAATGCATCATCTGAAGTTGTTGATGCAAGAATGCTAGCTGCTTTGATTAAGTGGAAGGTTGAGGAGTTGGGTGTGCATAATGTGGTTCAAATAGTAACTGATAATGGGGTCAACTTCAAAGCTGCATGTAAACTTGTTATGGAGAAGTATCCAACAATATTTTGGACCCCTTGTGTTGCACATTGCTTGAACCTCATGCTCCAAGACATTGGAAAAAGTATAGCACCATTTAAGAAGGCTATAAATCAAGCTCAAGTTGTCACTACCTTCATATACAGGCATGGGAGAGTTTTAGATGCTATGAGGGAGAAGACAGGAGGTAACAATTTGGTGAGGCCCGCTGCCACTCGATTTGCCACTTCTTTCCTCACTTTGCAGTGTATGTACAAGTTTAAGGATGCTTTGAGACAACTTTTTGTAAGTGAGGATTGGAGTAGATGCAAATTGGCTTCAACTGAGGTTGGGAAAAAGGTTTGTGATACCTTGCTCTCTATGCAATTCTAGAATTCAGTGGAGGATTGCATTGTAGCATCTCAACCGTTGCTAGTGGCTTTGAGGATTGTTGATGGTAATGAGACTCCTGCGATGCCTGGGATTGCTGCAGCTATGGATGTTGCTAGAAATAAGACAAGTACTAGTCTTGCTAACAAGCCTTCTTTGCTTAAGAAAGTGATGGACATCATTGAGAAGAGATGGGTGAATCAAATGGAGCAAAAGCTTTATGGAGCAGCATTGTTTCTCAATCCAAATAAATTCTTTGACATAATAGAAAATGATGTGGAGTATGCTTCTAGACTCTGAATTCAATTCAATGATGTGCTTGAGAAGATGGTACGTAATGATGATGAGTTGCTTGCAAAGATAAGTGATCAAGTAGATGACTATCAGAAAATGAGGAAGAGCTTTGGAAAGCAACTTGCAATGAAACAACAAAAAACAAAGAATCCTTGTAAGTATTTGTTCTATGTTTCTGTGGTTACATATTTCATATACTATTGTGAATTTGTGATCATCTAACATTGGAGTTGCTATTGTAGTGGATTGGTGGGATGTTTTTGGTGGTCTTAATAGGGAACTTCAAAATATTGCAAGACGGATTCTAGGCCTTTGTTGCTCCGCCTCCAGTTGTGAACACAATTGGAGTGTATTTTCCTTTGTAAGTATTTAATTACTTACATTGTTGCATGTTTGAAACTTCATGGAATGCCTATTACTTATATGTTCCATTGTTTCATTCATAGTTACATACGGAGAGAAGAAATCGGTTGGAGCATCAAAGGTTGAGTGATTGGGTGTACATTCAATATAATATGAAAATCATGGAGAGATTTAAGAAGAGGTGTGAGGAAGGGAAAGGGTACAACCCTTTGGTGTTAGAAGAATTTCAATGGGATAACGAATGGGTCCAAGTGAGCACCAATGAAGTTCATTCCGGTGAAGATCTTCTTTGGTCTCATGTCGATGAAGCTATTGGTGCATCTAGATCACTTCAAGGGCGTAATTTGCCTAGGGTGGCCGCAACCGCAACATATCAACGTAGGCGCGTTCCGACCTCAAGGCTCACTACTTCTATGCTCTCCGCTAATGAGGAAGAGGAGCAAAGTTTGAGAGATGAAACGGATGAGGATAATGACATAGTGCTTGATGAATGATGATCTTGATGTTGAAGATGATTTTAGTGCACCACCACAACCACTTCCGTCTAATGAGGGTTCTCAAGATGAGGCACTTGAGTCAAACCCAAATGATATAGAACTTGACATAGACTAGGTCATGGTCTCATGGACTTGTTCAATTTCACTACCTTGGTTATGTAGTGCTGCTGTACTGCTGCTGTATCAGTTATATGTATCAGTTTTCACTTATGGAGTTTGGACTTAGTGCTGTTGTACTGCTATGTTGTATTGCTGTGTGGTATGAAAACTGAAATTCTGTTTCTGTGTGCTGTATGGAAACTGAAATTAGAATCTGAAATCTGAACTGAACATTGTCATTATCAATTTATCATCACATTGTAGTGTTACACTGTTACTTGTACACATTTACATTGACAATCTATTACATATTTACATTGTTGATTGTCTATTACAATGTTACATACAAATAAGTCTGAAACTCTGAATCTGAAACCCTAAAACTGAAAGTCTGAAACACTGAAAAGTCTGAATCTGAACTGGGCGCCTGGACGACGCCTAGGCGGGCGCCTAGGCGACCAGTCGCCCGGCTGGCGCCTGGGCGTCCAGGCGCCCCTTCACAACACTGCACACCACTAAATTCCAACTGCCCTTCAAGGTAATTTCCAATCAGGTATGAAAAACTAATACTAGAATGTGTAAACAGACAAATACAAAAAAAAATGTTCGGTTCAATGTGTTAAAATTCTGCCTTTTCGATTTCATCAGTCAATTGAGCTTTCCAATTAACCCAAGGAAAGAAATGGAACTATTCTGGTATCAGGGACAGATGTGACTTGTTGTAAATCTGATGGCATAATGAGAGATAAGCTCCGAATCAGTTCCAAAGTTACGCAGGCGGAACATTAAAGAACATCCAAGGAAGTTGTGAGACCATTCTATCAGTATCCATGGGTAGCCGCCTATGGGCTATGCCGAAGCCGGGTAAAACCAGTCTTAGACGAAGAGAGCGAGAAAGTGGTGTACAGTACACCTGCTTTGGCGTTGGTGTAGGCGGTGTGATACGACTGCCACGGTCGATCCCCTCCTCCATCCGGCGGCGTGCCCGCCGCGGACGACATTGCTGCGGTCTCTAACGAGGTCTTCCCCACAACCGGGGCCTTGGAGGCGCGCACGGAAGTGAGATATCGGATTGGCCCTGGTGTGTCCTCCGCCGCCACTGCTTTTACGCGCGGGGGAAGTAGTGAGTGGGGAAGGCTCTGGCGGCGAGCCAGCTCCGCGCCTCCGCCTCCGTCGTGCGCGTCAACTGGACGGTGGCAGCGGCCGGATTGGGGTGCGCTCGTCTTTGCTTTACGCTTGCTCCCCAGGGAGACATTCTCACCGAAGGGGTCGTCACCGAAAACAATATGTAATTATTTTTGAAACGTTTAATTATATGTAACATGTAGTTATATTTATCTAATTAAATATTTTTATTATATTTTTATAATACTGAGCATGAAACTAAAATTTCAATATATATTATCTTATTAAATTATTTACTCATATAATAGTATGTCAATTATTGCTATGCTCGTTTGTGTATTTTGGAATATTTTATTATTATACATTTACAATAACAACCAAGCCTTTGTCCCAAACAAGTTGGGGTCGACTAGAAATGAAACCCAACAATTTTGAAGAAAAGTAATAGAAAATAAGATGAAAGTAAAAAACAAAAAATAATAATAATAAATACAAATAAAATAAGATTCTACATTTTATTTATTTTAGAAATGGGTTAATAAGAAAGAAGATAAGCGTAACAACTTACGAATAAATTATGATTCTGCCACATGAATTGCTAATTTCCATGCAGTCATATCATAAGCCAAATCTCTAGGTATGTCCCACTCCCTTAAGTCTCGTTTCACCGCCTCGTGCCATGTCAACCTTGGTCGACCTCTACTCCTCCTAAAATTTTCTCTACTCTGTATAATCCCACTGTTAACCGGTGCTTCTGGAGGTCTCCGCTGGATATGCCCAAACCACTATAGGCAATGTTGAAGTAGCTTCTCCTCAATCGGTGTCACCCCTACCCTATCACGTATCACCTTGTTCCTGATTTTGTCTCTTCTTGTGTGACCGCACATCCATCGTAGCATGCGCATCTCCGCAACACTTATTTGTTGGACATGTTGCCTTTTAGTTGGCCAATATTCTGCTCCATACAGCATCGCAGGTCTGATCACCATCCTATAAAATTTTCCTTTCAATTTTTGTGGAACTTTCTTATCACATAAGATTCAGATGTTTGTCGCCACTTCATCCACCCGATCTTGATCCTGTGGCAAACATCTTCGTCAATATCACCATTACTTTATAACATTGATCCTAAATATCGAAATGTGTCTCTCCTAGATACTACTTGTCCTTGTAAACTAACGTTACCATCCTCACACCCGACATCACTAAAGTCGCATCTCATATACTCGGTCTTGGTTCTACTAAGTCTAAACCCCTTAGACTCTAAGGTCTGCCTCCATAGCTCCAATTTTCTATCAACACCATCCCTAGTTTCATCTACCAACACTACATCATCAGCAAAGAGCATACACCAAGGGATATCCCTTGTATATCCTTACACATCATCCATCACTAAGGAAAAGATGTAAGAACTTAAGGATGATCCTTGGTGTAACCCTAATGTGATAGGAAAAGTGTCGGTCTCACTATCTCTTACGTGCACACTTGTCACCACATTATCATACATATCATTGATAAGGTTAATGTACTTTGTTGGGACTTTGTGTTTCTCTAGTGCCCACCACATGATCGGTCTTGGTACCTTATCGTATGCCTTCTCCAAGTCAATGAACACCATATGTAGATTCTTGTTTTGCTCCCTATACCTCTCCATAAGCTGACGGAGTAAGAAAATCGCCTCTATAGTGGACCTCTCAGGCATAAAACCAAATTGGTTTTTAGTGACATTGGTCACTTTTCTCAAGTGGTGTTCAATCACTCTCTCCCAGAGCTTCATAGTATGACTCATGAGCTTAATTCCTTGCTAATTAGTACAACTTTAAACATCTCCTTTTATTTTTGAAGATGGGTACTAAAATTCTTTTTCGCCACTCTTCAGGCATTTTGTTTGACTAAAAAATACGGTTGAATAGTTTAGTGAGCCATACTATTGCTACATCCCCTAAGCATCTCCACACCTCAATGGGACGGGGTCGCGGGCCTTTCCTCCTTTCATCCTTTTTAAGGTCTCTCTAACCTCAAACTCTTGTATCCTCCGCACGAATCATCTGTTGGTGTCATCAAATGAGTCATCTAACTCGAACCTAATACTCTCATTCCCGTCATTGAATAGTCCATTGAAGTAGTTCCGCCATCTGTTCCTAATTTCTTCCTCCTTCAATAGAATTTGGTCTGCCTCATCCTTAATGCATTTGACTTGGTTGATATCTCCCACCTTTCTCTCACGAAGTTTCGCCATCTTGTATATATCCTTTTCGCCTTCTTTTGTCCCTAGCCTCTCATATAGTGCATCATAGGCTTGCCCCCTTGATTTACTCACAACACGCCTTGCATTTTTCTTAGCCTCTTTATACTTCATCATGTTACTTGCACTTCTCTCATTATGCCAGCTTTTATAAGACTCCTTCTTCTCCTTAATAGCTTTTTGTACATCTTGATTCCACCACCAAGTGTCTTTATCTACAAGTTTTATACCTTTTGTCCACCCAAGAACCTCCCTAGCTGCCTTCCTAATGTAAGTCGCCATCTTCACCCACATACTATCCGCATCTTCCTCTTCGCTCCAAGGTCCTTCTGCGATCATCCTCCTTTTGAATGATTGTTGCGCTTCATCCTTCAACTTCCACCACTTTGTTCTTGCGGTTTTAACACCTTTGTCTCGTAACACCTTTTTCTCACCTTATAATCTAAATGTGCCCCTCTTTCCCTTCTCCTGGTGAGGATATAGTCGATTTGACTAGAATGTTGGGCACTAGTAAAGGTCACTAAGTGAGATAGCCTCTTCTTAAAGAGGGTGTTAGCTACCAATAGGTCATAGTGAAAGTGCATCTAGGCATCCCCGTGGGTTTTGGATGATTGATGACGACAATTAAGAGGCTAATGAGCTAAGTTGATCTTAAGCACAGGTACAAGGATTGAAATGAGATGAAAACCCTCAAAAAGGAAAAGGAGAAAACGGGCGTCAAAGGCTCAAGCGTAGAAATTAGGGTTTCTATGGTATCGAGCTTATATGAGCAGTATCATGTGAGAGGGTGGTTGTATCATGTGCATTGAGATCATACCAAGGGGTTCAAAGTGGTGGTTCAGAGAAAAACCTAAGTGAGAAGCCCAAAATGAGAAAAACCCTAGGAGGACAGACTAGTCCGAGCCTCTGGGCCGGACTAGTCCAGCCATGGTAGACAAGTCCGTTTTTGGACGGACCAAACGTTTCTGGAGTGTCCCCGAGTGATTTTGGAGCTAAATCTGAGAAGTTCGGACTTGTCCATTTTTGGACGGACCAAAGCTCTCTGGAGTAGTTCGGACTTATCCGTTTGAGCACGGACTTGTCCGTTTGGGACTTAGTGTGACAAACCGAGAGAAAACTCTAGGGCGCCAAACTAGTCCGCCCCAGTGTCCGGACTAGTCCGTAGCAACCCAGAAGAGTCCGTTTTGGGACGGACCAAGTGGTTCTATTCCACTTCGGACTAGTCCGTTGTTGACCGGAGTAGTCTGGTGTCTAGTGACCGTTTGAATTTGGAAAATTGGAGGGTAGCGTGACGATCGTTGCTCAGTGTGGCAGTTGTCGGGAACTGACCAGGGGGTCAGTGGTCCATTGGGCCGGACTAGTGCGTGGTCTAATGCTGGACTAGTCCGCCCCTTTGCTGATGTAAGCAAAAGGAGCTCGGGACCTCTATAAAAAGGGGACCCCCAGGCTCATTTGACAATGACTTGAACCCTAGCGCCGCCACAAGCAACCTAGAGCCTTCCAAAGCCTTCTACTCGTCCTACTAACCCCCTAAGAGCAAATCTTGAAAAGATTAGGGTTTGAGGAGGAGAGTAAAGGAAGATCATTGCGCTTTGGCTCTTGGTTTGATCTCTTGCACATTGTGTTGTGTTTTGTGGCTTGTGTGAGTTGAGCTTCGTGTGCTCCTCATTGTATTGATTTGTGGGAGCCTCAAGTTGTGAGCAGCCCCATCAAACTTTGTGATTATCCATTGATATAGTGGAAACCAAGCCGTCCATAGTGGTGGCTTGGTGAGAGAAGGGTCAAGTGAGACTCCGTCCTTGTGTGGACTTCTCAACGTGGAGGTAGGATTCTTCGTGGAGCTGAACCACGGGATAAATCTCTTTTCACTTGTCTTTCGCTTTTTGTGATCACTAGCATTGCTATTAGGGTTCACATTTGTCTTATTGCCTTACACTTGATCACTATTGTAAACCTGCAATCTAAGTGTTTTAACATCACATTCTGAGCTTCACAAGTTTGTTACATATTTCTTTTATTTTCTGTGAAGTTTAATTCCGCAAACAACTTGTAGAAATCAAGTTTTAGGGTTTCCACCTTGTGCTGAGCGGACTAGTGTGGCCCTGACCAGACTAGTCCAGCCACAGAGAATTAATCTCGTTTAATTAAGTCATTTCAGGTATTATTGCCTATTCACCCCCCTCTAGGCGACTTTCAATTGGTATCAGAGCAGGCTTCTCCCCAAGATTCTAACAACTCGGAGAAGTAATGGCCGGAAGGGGTGACAACGAGGTTCCGGTGGTCGTCGATGACACCAAGACAAAAAACGTCGATGTTCTTCAAGATGATCCAAATGACAACGAAGTTCGGATGCTCAAGGCACGGATTCGCGAGAAGCTCAATGTGCCGGAGAAGGAGATCAAGTCAATTGCTCCGGTTAACATCGACAACGGGAGTAGTTCACAAGACTACTCCCGGTATCCTTACAATTATGAGCAACTTACCGCTAGCAATCATTACTTGTCTATTCCCATTGGCAAACCTCCTCAATTTGATGGAAATGATTATTCTATGTGGAAGCATAATATGAAGATGCATCTCATTTTCTTAAACCCTAGCTTGTGGCAAATTGTGATGACAAGTGTTCACCTTCCCAAGAATGAGGAAGACATCACTCTGGAGCAAGCCGTCCTTCTACATCGCAATGCTCAAGCCGTTGGAGTGATTACCTCCTCATTGACTCGTGAGGAGTTCAATCTCATTGAAGGGTTGGAGGTTGCCAAGGAGATTTGGGATACCCTCAAGACGGCGCACGAAGGCAACCGCGTCATAAGGGAAGCAAAGATCGAGATGATTGAAGGAGAGCTTGGGAGATTTACCATCATGGAGGGTGAATCTCCACAAGATATGTATGATCGCCTCAAGACTGTCATCAACAAGAGTCGGTCATATGGAAGCACCTGGTGGACCGACCACGAAGTAGTAAAGAGAATGATTCGAGCATTCATGCCTCGAAACGTCACTCTTTGCTCACTAATTCGTGAAAGTTCGGGCTTCTACAAGATGACTCCCGAAGAAGTGCTAGGGAGAATCATCAACCATGAGATGATGGAGAAAGAAGCGATGTTCTACAACGATCTACAAAAGCTTTCCTCCTCCAAGAAAATGGATGTTGCATTCAAAGCAATGTCCTCAAGATCACAAGAAAAGGAAGAAAGTGATGAAGAGAGTCTCGACACTGATGAAGAAGAAGCTATCTTTATCAACAACTTTAAGAGGATGTTTAGAAGAAGGAGGGGGAGCTACCAAAATGAGAGGAGAAGCAAAGACAAGCCCAAAACAAGATCAAAAAGGGCTTGTTACAATTGCAGAGAATATGGCCACTTCATTGTGGATTGTCCACATGAAGAAAACAAGAAGAAGAAGGAGGGCAAGTCCAAAGAGAAGAAGTACTTCAAGAAGAAGAAGCAATCCGGACATGCCCACCTTGGGAAGGAGTGGGATTCAAATGAGGAATCCTCCTCCGATGAAGATGAGAAGGTAGCAACCATTGCTATGAAGAAGACAACAACGGAGAACAAGCTCTTCCCCAACTTGGAGATCTCAAGGCCAACATGTCTCATGGCCAAGGAGGGAAGAAAGAAGGTTAAATCTAACTCCTCTTCGTCAATTTCTTCTCATGATGACTTTGATAGTAGTAGTGAAAATAAACACATGCTTAAAGACATGAGCAAAAGCACCTTGAAGCGATTGAGATTGTTGACGGAAGAGATATTTGAGAGGGAAGAACTCATCAACCGTCAAGAGGACATGCTCATCCAACAAAAGGAGAGATGTCAAGAGGTTGAGGAGCTCTTGGAGCTTGAAAGAGAAAGAAGCAAGGCACTTGAGCATGAACTCGCTTTGAGCAGGGAAACTTGCTCAAACCTTGAGAACACTACAATTGTGCTCAAGGATGAACTTGTTAGTTTGACACAAGCTAACAAAATCCTTGAGACGCAAGTGAAGTCTCTCAAGGTCAATGCACCTTCTTCCTCTACAAGCTCACCTTCCACAAATGTTAAATCCGCAACATCTCAACCTTATAAATGCTCAAACTTAATCATAAAACTTAAAGATGAGCTAAAGTTGGCACAAACCAATCAAGAACCCAAGGGTGGCATTTTTGACAAGGAGAAGGTGGCATATGCACGTAGTGCATTTACCAACACAAGACATCCCCTTGTCAAGGATGGTCTTGGTTATTCTAGGGGGATGAGGCAAAATGCCAAAACTCCCAAGAATGGAAAAGACTTGATTGTCTTTGTCAAAGGAGGCTCATACAACACTAAGGGAAAGAACATTACTACTACACCTAAAATGCCTAAGAAAGAACTGCATCCATTGTTCCATGATTTTGATGCTTCATATGTTTTATTAAGGAACAAGTTTGGAAAGGCATATGCTAGGTATGTTAGGTCACACCGCAAGAGTCCCAAACCTTGTGTGTGGGTGCCCAAGTGCCTCTTGACTAACATCAAAGGACCCAACACCATTTGGGTACCTAAAGCCAAGGCTTAAATCTTTCTTGTAGGCATACTCCTCCGGTGGAACCAAGTGGGTCCTTGATAGTGGATGCACAAATCATATGACCGGAGAGAGGAAGATGTTTGTGGAGTATGAGCTTAATGAAAATCCAAGTGAAGGAATCTATTTTGGGGACAATATCCAAGGAAAAATCCTTGGCACCGGTAAAATTGCTATATCCTCTAATCATACTCTTTCAAATGTCTTACATGTTGATTCACTTGATTATAACCTTTTGCCCATATCACAACTATGTGAAAAAGGTTATAATTGTTTATTTACTAATGAGGGTGTGACCGTCACAAGGAGAAGCAATGACTCAATTGCCTTTAAGGGTGTACTCAAGGGAAAGCTCTATCTTGTGGATTTCTCCGCGGACAAGGCCCAACTTGATACATGCTTAATTGCGAAAACTAACATGGGATGGCTTTGGCATAGGAGGCTAGCCCATGTTGGAATGAGGAATTTGCAAAAACTCCTTAAGGGCGAGCACATCCGTGGTTTAAAGAATGTTGTGTTTGAAAAGGATAGGCCATGTAGCGCATGCTAAGCCGGAAAGCAAGTTGGAGCCCCTCATCCATCCAAGATCATTATGACAACATCAAGACCATTAGAGCTTCTACACATGGATCTCTTCGGTCCAATCGCCTACATTAGTCTTGGTGGTAATAAATATGGTCTTCTCATTGTTGATGATTTTTCACGTTTCACTTGGGTGTTCTTTTTGCATGACAAGAGCGAGACTCAAAATGTCCTCAAGAGATACTTGAGGAGAGCTCAAAATGAATTCTCCTTGAGTATCAAGACCATTAGGAGTGACAATGGCACCGAATTCAAGAACACCCAAGTTGAAGAATTTTTGGATGAAGAAGGCATCAAGTATGAGTTCTCGGCCCCCTACTCCCCTCAAAAAAATGGGGTGGCCGAGAGGAAGAATAGTACTCTAATTTAGATGTCAAGAACCATGCTTGATGAGTGCAAGACGTCGGACCGGTTTTGGGCGGAAGCGGTCAACACCGCTTGCCATGCCATAAACCGGTTGTACCTTCACCGCATTCTTAAAAAGACGTCATATGAGCTCCTAACCGGTAACAAACCCAACATCTCTCACTTTTGTGTTTTTGGGAGCAAATGCTACATTCTTAACAAGAAGCCTAGGACTTCGAAGTTTGCTTCCATGTCT
This sequence comes from Tuctoria greenei, assembly GCA_036927565.1. Lineage (NCBI taxonomy): Eukaryota > Viridiplantae > Streptophyta > Magnoliopsida > Poales > Poaceae > Tuctoria > Tuctoria greenei. Next base: position 62,518,304 of record JAYESD010000006.1, read on the forward strand.
GATGAGGGTTTCTTGCTTGGCTATGACTCAAACACTTACGCCTATCGTGTATTTAACAAATCCTCTAGAATTGTTGAAGTAGCAGGTGACGTAGTGTTTGATGAGACTAATGGCTCCCAAGTGGAGCAAGTTGATCGTCATGTGCTAGATCAAGAAGAAGCTCCACAAGTGGTGATAGGAAGGATGGCACTTGGAGACATACGACCACAAGAGCAACCTCAAGTCACAAGTAACCATCCTATACATCAAGCAAGCTCTTCCTCAAATGATCAATATCAACCTCTCCAAGATGCGCTTCAAGAAGATGAAAATGAAGGAATCAATCAAGGGGGAGACAATGAGGATGAGGAAGACCAAGATGATGAATCAAGAAATCAATCACCTCATCCAAGAGTGCATCAAAGCGTCCAACGGGACCATCCAGTTGACAATATACTTGGAAACATCTCCAAGGGAGTAACTACTCGATCTCGTGTTGCAAATTTTTGTGAACATTACTCTTTTGTTTCTTCCTTGGAGCCCCACAAGGTTGAAGAAGCACTACGAGATCCAGATTGGGTGATGGCCATGCAAGAAGAGCTCAACAACTTCGAGAGAAATAAAGTATGAGAGCTTGTGAAGAGACCAAATGCAAATGTTGTAGGAACCAAATGGGTGTTCCGCAACAAACAAGATGAACACGGGGTGGTTACAAGGAACAAGGCATGACTTGTGGCCCAAGGGTACTCACAAGTCGAAGGTTTGGATTTCGAAGAAACCTTTGCTCCCGTAGCTAGGCTTGAATCAATTCGTATATTACTTGCATTTGCTACTCACCATGATTTTAAGATATATCAAATGGACGTCAAGAGCACATTCCTCAATGGTCCAATCAAGGAAGAAGTATATGTGGAGCAAACCCCCCCCCCCCCCCCGGATTTGAAGATGAAGAATTCCCAAACTATGTGTACAAATTGCGTAAGGCTCTCTATGGACTCAAACAAGCTCCTAGAGCTTGGTATGAGTGCCTCAGAGACTTTCTAACTCAAAATGATTTTAAAATTGGGAAGGTGGACTATACTCTATTCACTAAGCACTTTAATGATGATTTGTTTGTTTGCCAAATATATGTCGATGACATTATATTTGGTTCTTTTAACAAAGCTTTTTGTGATGAGTTTTCCAAGATAATGACGGAAAGATTCGAGATGTCCATGATGGGGGAGTTGAAGTTCTTTCTAGGTTTTCAAGTGAAGCAACTCAAGGAAGGCACATTCATTAGTCAAACCAAGTACACACAAGATATACTCAAGAAGTTTGACATGGACAAGGCCAAACCCATCAAGACTCCTATGGCAACCAATGGGCATCTCGATCTCAATGAAGATGGTCCAAGTGTAGACCAAAAGGTATATCGTTCTATGATAGGCTCATTGTTATACTTATGTGCATCTAGGCCCGATATCATGCTTAGTGTGTGTATGTGTGCTAGATTTCAAGCTGCTCCAAAGGTGTGTCATTTGACCGCCGTTAAGAGAATTCTTAGATATTTGGTTCATACACCAAGCCTAGGACTTTGGTACCCCAAAGGCTCTAAGTTTAACCTCATTGGATATTCCAATGCGGACTATGCGGGGTGCAAAGTGGATAGGAAGAGTACATCGGGAACTTGCCAATTCCTTGGTAGATCTCTAGTGTCATGGTCCTCAAAGAAACAAAACTCCATGCACTTTCCACAGCTGAAGCGGAGTATGTCGCCGCCGAAAGTTGTTGTGCATAACTTCTTTGGATGCGACAAACTCTTAGGGACTATGGCATAAACTTGCGCCATATTCCTCTCCTATGTGAAAATGGGAGTGCCATCAAAATAGCTCACAATCCAGTTGAACACTCAAGGACCAAGTACATTGATATACGCCACCACTTCTTGAGAGATCACTCCATCAAAGGAGACATTGCAATTTCCCATGTGAGAATCGATAAACAATTGACTAATATCTTTACCAAGCCCCTAGATGAGAAAAGGTTTTATGAACTTAGGAGTGAGCTAAATATCTTGGATTCTCGGAATGTGGCTTAAGTCTTGCACATCTGATTGCAATATTCAAAATTCACGCATGCTCGCGAAAAACTCATCCTCCTCAATTTTTCACAAATTATTTTTGAATTATTGAATCCTTGTGAATCATGGTCATAGTTTGATTGTTGATTGCTTACTGACCATATTTACAAAGATCTTTTGTGACATATAGTCCAAAAGGATCAAATCTCCACTCAAAACTCAATATATAGGAGTTTTATGTCTTAGGACCGGACTAGTCCGCTCCCTGTCCGGTGGTATGAGCTGTCCGGACCCAGTCCGGATGCCGGACAAGTCCAGGTCCCTGATCGGGCTAGTCCGACCCTTGGGGACTTAACCTCCCCAGGGTGTCCTCGACCTCTCCACTTCGTTTCAAACACTCTCTCTCCAAAAACGCTCGAAAACCGTCTCCCCAATGGTGATTTTTGAGTCCATCCACCAAATCTCGATTCCAATCAGTGGGTTGAAGCCCAAAGGTGCTTAGGAACTTTTCCCCAAGCATCGAAGACCGCTTCCTCTTCCACATTTCAACAAATCGAAGACTTGAAGAGGTATTTTTGACCTAACTCCAAAATCCTTGAAACTCAATTCTTTTGGGTCCATTGATTAAATCTTCTTCACAAATGTTGTTGTACACATCAATGTGATCATGTAGCTCCATTTTTGTGGTAGGATCCATAGTGTTTGCAAAATTTCCCTCGATTAGGGTTCTTATTGTGTGAACCGGACTAGTCCGGCTGCTGGGCGGATAAGTCCGACCTCGTGCGGACTAGTCCAGCCCTTGGGCAGACAAGTTCGGGTTACACAGTGAAAATCCTAACCTAGGTTGATCTTGTGAATTATACCATTTTACTCTAACTTCCTTGACTCATACGCATTCCCTTGCTTCTCTTGTCAGCAACCATATCGAACAATGAGTATGTTCCTCCCTCCGACTCTGAGATCGAAGCGGAGAAGCAGACTCTCTTTTGCGGGAAACAAAGAGAGGATCAAGAGATGGCTGCTACATACTTTGCCTCTCAGAGGGCAAAGAAGACGCAGTGTGAGGAGCACAACTCCGCTGCTGCCGAGGCTGACCCAAAGAGGAAGAGGCTTGTGACCTTGGGTGAGCAAGCCAAGTCCCAGAGGGCAAGATCCTCCAAAGATAAGGGAAAAGCCCCAGTTGATGCTGCACCCAAGAAGAGGGTGACTGTGGCCAAGAAGGCAGCAAGAAAACTGAAGAAGGGTGCCCCACAACCCATTGGCCCCTTGAGGATGTCCTCTCCTGCACGAAACCCAAACCGTGCAGCTGCTTTTGATGTCAACATCTTCAAGGGCAAGGGGGCTGAGAAGGCACACAAGTTGAGGAAGATAAATGTTTATCAGCGTGACAGGAGCACTGTGGATCCCCAGTTCTGGTGTGACTTCCACTGTGACTACTACAGGACGGTCTACATGACCAAGCAAACTCCTATCACAGATGCTCAGTGGATCGACTAGGATTACATGGCCCAGAAAGATCATCAAGCCTTCAATGTTGTGATTGAGGCTGTCGAGAGGCATGGTCTGAAGAATCTTATGGCTTTCCAGTATGATTGGAATGTGGAGGTCATCACTCAGTTCTACTCCACCCTTTACTTCCACACCGATGGGGAGAGGAGGATCACCTGGATGACCCATGGAGAGTAGTACTGTATCACCTTTTGGGAGTTTGCTCAGTTGCTTGACTTGGAGGATCAACTGGATAATGAGATCATCATTTCCAATCTGAAACCAGTTGATCGGGACACATTGGAGTACATGTATTCAAGTCATGGACAATATGAGGCCGGACACATCAGAAATATAAAGCCCTTCTATAGTGTGCTCAACCGGGTCCTCAGAAAGACAATTGCCCCCAAGGATGGAGATGCGGGGATCATCCAAGGCAATTTGAGGCATTTAATGGTCCTTATTGATGGAGATGTCCGCTTCAATGTGGTGGACTATATCTTTGATGACATCTTCAACATCTCTCACACCCCCAACCGATCATGTGGATACGCTCCGTACATTATGTACATGATCGAGAAGATCTCCGAGCTCACATTCAAGAAAGATATCATTCACCGGAGGCTTCGACCACAACTCCCTCCTCCGGAGCCAGCTGCCCCTCGGAGGAAGAATGCGGATCCTCCAGTTTCTTCCTCTCGCTTCGTGCTGTCTCCTCCACCTCCTCCGCCTTTGACACAATGCGGAAGCGGCTTCTTCAAGTGCTTCAAAGCTCTCTTTTCTTCGTGCCGAAAGACGGAAATTCGGCAACATCACATGGAGCATCGCAATGAGAAGTATCTCAAAGCGATGTGTGACAAGCTGGACATCCCTATGTCCCCCGCCGAGGAGAGCGATGGTGAGCTCACTTCCTTTCCCGAGTTCACTGCCGAAGAGCTCGCTGAATTTGGAGAAGCTGGGACTTCCACCGCGGCCCCGACCGAGGATCCAGAGGCTACGGAGAGCGACAACGAGCCCCAAGGTGAAAATGATGACTCTGACTCCGTCAATGAGTAGTCCTAAGGGCTCTTCCTCTCTTCTTTTCCTTTTTGGTGTCTTGATGCCAAAGGGGGAGAGATAGCGAGGAGATAGCTTGACGGGCTCTTAGATCGAGGGGTAGAGACATAGAGGGAGAGATGAAAGGAGGAGAGATAAAATAGATTGATATTGATGTATGAGTGTATTGATCTATGTTGGACTTATGTTTTAAAACTCATTTCAAGTTGTATTGTAAGACTTAATCTATGTATTCAAGTATTCATGTGTCTTGCCTAAATTTTTGATGTGTTGCCTCATTTTAATGTCTACTTTGCATAATCATTGTCTTATCACACTTTATGAACACATCACTTAGGCATCCCACCATAACATGTATATGTATGAGAACTCTCTCAATCTCTTTACTCATGATGCATACATTGAGGGGGAGTCACTCATACAAATACATGTTATGAAAACAAATTATTACCCTTGATGTTGAAGTCTTAATGTGTTGTCATCAATTCACCAAAAAGGGGGGGATCGAAAGTGCATCTAGGCATCCCCGGGGGTTTTGGATGATTGATGACAACAATTAAGAGGCTAATGAGCCAAGTTGATCTTAAGCACACGTACAAGTATTGAAATGAGATGAAAACCCTCAAAAAGGAAAAGGAGAAAACAGGCGTCAAAGACTCAAGCCTAGAAATTAGGGTTTCTATGGTATTTAGCTTATATGAGCCGTATCATGTGAGAGGGTGGTTGTATCATGTGCATTGAGATCATACCAAGGGGTTCAAAGTGGTGGTTCAGAGAAAAACATAAGTGAGAAGCCCAAAATGAGAAAAACCCTAGGAGGACGGACTAGTCCGGGCCTCTGGGCCGGACTAGTACGGCCATGGCAGACAAGTCCGTTTTTGGACGGACCAAACGTCTCTGGAGTGTCCCCGAGTGATTTTGGAGCTAAGTTCGAGAAGTCCGAACTTGTCCGTTTTTGGACGGACCAAAGCTCTCTGGAGTAGTTCGGACTTATTCGTTTGGGACTTACTGTGACAAACCGAGAAAAAACCCTAGGGGGGGCGGACTAGTCCGCCCCAATGTCCGGACTAGTCCGGACCAACCCAGAAGAGTCCGTTTTGGGACGAACCAAGTGGTTCTGTTCCACTTCGGACTAGTCCGTTGTTGACCGGACTAGTCTGGTGTCTAGTGACCGTTTGAATTTAGAAATTTGGCGGGTAGCGTGACGATCGTTGCTCAGTGTGGCAGTTGTCAGGAACTCACCAGGGGTCAGTGGTCCCATTGGGCCGGACTAGTCCGTGGTCTAAGGCTGGACTAGTCCGCCCCTTTGCTGATGTAAGCAAAAGGGGCTCGAGACCTCTATAAAAAGGGGACCCCGGGCTCATTTGACAATGACTTGAACCCTAGCGTTGCCACAAGCAACCTAGAGCCTTCCAAAGCCTTCTACTCGTCTTACTAACCCCCTAAGAGCAAATCTTGAAGAGATTAGGGTTTGGGGAGGAGAGTAAAGGAAGATCATCGCGCTTTAGCTCTCGGTTTGATCTCTTGCACATTGTGTTGTGTTTTGTGGCTTGTGTGAGTTGAGCTTCATGTGCTCCTCATTGTATTGATTTGTGGGAGCCTCAAGTTGTGAGCATCCCCATCAAACTTTGTGATTACCCATTGATATAGTGGAAACCAAGCTGACCATCGTGGTGGCTTGGTGAGAGAAGGGTCAAGTGAGACCTGGTCCTTGTGTGGACTTCTCAACGTGGAGGTAGGCTTCTTCGTGGAGCTGAACCACGGGATAAATCTCGTTTCACTTGTATTTCGCTTTTTGTGATCACTAGCATTGCTATTAGGGTTCACATTTGTCTTATTGCCTTACACTTGATCACTATTGTAAACCTGCAATCTAAGTGTTTTAACATCACAATCTGATCTTCACATGTTTGTTACATATTTCTTTTATTCTCTGTGAAGTTTAATTCCGCAAACAACTTGTAGAAATCAAGTTTTTGGGTTTCCACCCTATGCTGAGCGGACTAGTCCGGCCTTGACCAGACTAGTCCGACCACAGAGAATTAATCACGTTTTATTAAGTCATTTCAGGTATTATTGCCTATTCACCCCCTTTAGGCGACTTTCACATAGGCTACGGCAAAGTCTAGGATATCCTTACCCTCCTGGTATCTATTGCCACACCCAAAACCTCCGTGTACCACCTCAAAACCTACGTTAGTTGTACCTACATGACCATTGAGATCTCCTCCTATGAAGAGCTTCTCGGTTACCGGTACACTATTAACCATATCTTCTAAGTCCTCCCAAAATGTCTCTTAGTGCTCATGTCGAGCCCAACTTGTGTGGCATAAGCACTAATGACATTCAAGATAAGGTCCCCCACAACTACCTTGACTAGGATGATCCTATCCCCTCGTCTACAGACATCCACTACTCCATCATTGAGGCTCTTATCTACTAGGATGCCTAAGCCATTCCTAGTTCCAGTCGAGCCAGAATACCAAAGCTTGAAACCAGTATTCTCAACCTCTCTCGCCTTTTTACCTGCCCATCTAGTCACTTGTAGACAAAGGATATTTACATGCCTCCTAATCGCAACGTCCACTAACTCTCGTAGCTTTCCCGTCAAGGATCCTACATTCCAACTACCCACCCGAAACCTAATTTCCTCGGCTAGCTTCCTTACCCTTCGCATCCGTCGAGGAAGATGCAAAGACCCTTGCTCACTTAACGCTACATTCGGGCGATGATGTAGCGCGCCACTAAGGTGGTGGCGATCCGGCCCTCACTCATTTAACACCACATCCGGGTTCCGATATGGCGCGCCACTAAGGCGGTGGCGACCCGACCCTCGCCCAATTAACACCATACCCAGGTTCCGGTATGGCGCGTCGCTAAGAGGGTTACAGCCCAACGAATTTCCAATGGGTTTCATTTCCATGAGAATGGCTAAGTTTAGTTGCTGGCTCGCCAAGCCTATCACAACCCCTCCTCCTTTACCCGGGCTTGGGACCGGCTATGTCATTACAACATAGGCGGAGTTATTATTATACGTTTATAAAAATAATTTAAAATAAATAACCTACGGTTTTGGAAATTTTCAAAACTAACCCACTGCCGTCAGTGTCACAAATGAAATGCCACATGTGCCACGAATTTCGTGGGAGTCCATGACGAAATTCTACGTGGCGTGTGACGTGGCAAAAGATTCCCGCAGCCAGTGGGCCCATAGGGAATTTCATAGGTGCCTCATACGTAATTTGGCGACGTGCGAGTTTCGTATCGGTATCGCGCAATATTCTCTGTCATGGCACTTTGTCATATGTGTCATGCACGATTTACGCCTCCGTTAAATCCGCCGCCCCTCTCTTCTCTTCTCTCGGTCGCTCGCTCTGCTCCCCTTCGTCGCTCGGTCTCGGCCGCGCCCACGCCCTCCGGCGCGCCTGCTCCTTGGTGGGAGCGCTCCCTTCGGCGCCATACCAGCGACAAGGAGCAACCGCTCGATCTGCCTCTCCGCTTTCCTGGAGCGGGCGACGTTTGAAGGTAATTTTTTTCTTTTTTTTGTTGTGATTTTATTTAATGTAATGCTAGTTCTATATTATTTGATGTGATGTTAGTTATATATTATTTTGATGTGATGTTAATTATATTCATGATTTATTACGTGATATTATGGTAATTGTAGATTATTCGTACCATTTCCGGTAGTAATATTAGAATGTTAATTTTGAACTAGTGATGTGATGATATTAAGTAGATTAATAATACATGTTTTGTACCATTTTACATTAAAAGAATACATGTTTTTGTAAAATTTCGATATTTAATAATGGCATGTTAATAATTAAATGGCTCCATTTATGTGTTAAATAATCACATGTTAATAGCAATATTGTATATTATTACCAAATAATGCATATTATTACAATAATTGTGGAAATAGTACCATATTATTATTTTAACAATATTATTAATAAATAATACTAATATAAAAGTAAATTATAATGTGACTGCTTTAATTGTGGAAGTAGTAGCATGGGACCAATAATTTTTTATTTATACTAATAGAATATCAGAGAAGTTAGTGTTTTGTATATTCTATGGAGAAGGCATGATTGTGTATGGTTCAAATAGGGTTGATTTGTCTGGGTTCACGTCGTGAGAGAGTGATAACAAGAGCAAATGAGAGGACATTTAATGGTGTCAAGAACTGGTTGATGAAAACCTTTAACCTTGATGCACACCACATCAATTGAAATTGAAAGGAATAATTAATCATGTAAAAGATGGATTTTACTGGGATTTGATTGTTATTAACGGAATACGGAATTGGAGGAAGTTTGTAGATAGGGTTGTGGAGCGGGGATGGCCTCTAGTGCTTCTTGTGCAAGTAGAAATGAAAGAAGTAGATAATACAACAGAAGCAGATGGAGAAGGCGATACGATGGAAACTGATGTAGGAATTGAGGAAGTTAGAGAGAACTCAATACATATAGAAGACAATGGTGTGGCAGATGAAGGAGGGCACATTGAGAACATAGTTGAACAGATGAGGACGGAAGATATGGAACATGAAAATCTTCCATAAGTTGACTCTTCTGATGACGCGAATGATACTCCTGTTCCTGTAGAGTGGAATAATCCGATCCCGAGTAATTTATCAGCTATGGAAAAATATTGTAGATTATAGAGATACCATGAGAACCAGTTAACACAAGGAGATACTTTTAAAGACAAAGATGCTTTGAATGTAGTGAAATATTGGTCTCTGTCTATGCACAGATCATTAAAGTTTACAAGTCCAGTAAAAAATACTATGATGTTAAATATATGTTCTCAAATTGTCCTTTTTGGGTCTATGGTTTCAAGGAGAAGTGGACAAAGCTATGGAGAGTATAAAAAATGATTTATCACACATGTGAGTTGCAAGAATTGGAGAAGTGCAACAGTGCTCTTACATCGCAATTTATGTGAATCACATGTACGCCTGTATTGTGGATAACATTCGGTTTGAACCAAAATCAATAATAAACACTATTGAGAAGGATTCAAGTACACCATAAGTTACTCCAAAGTGTGGACGACCAAACAGAAGGTGATTGAGCAAAGATTTGGTACATATGAAGCGTCTTATGAAAATCTTCCAAAGTTATTGCAGATCATCCAGGAGAGGAATGTCAATACTTATTATGACATTATGGACGTGTCAAACCGAAATATGCCCGGGAAGTTGTTTCTCCATCATGCATTCTTTGCATTAGGTCAATGTATTGCTGCATTCATACATTGTAGGCCTATCCTCTGCAGTGATGGCATATTTTTACTGGAAAGTACAAAGGCCAAATTCTAACAGCTACTGTAGTTGATGGGAACCAACAAGTGTTGTCCGTGGCTTTTGCTTTTGTCAAAAGTGAGAACACTGACAACTGGTATTGGTTTCTTAGTCGGGTAAAGATGGTCGTAGTTCAAGAACATCCCGATGTTTGTCTCATACATGATCGTCATGTTGGATTGCTTAAAGCAATATCTCACTTGAAACATGGTTCCTCAAAGCATGGGCAAGGATCTTATTGGACAGACATACAATCAAGATATTGCATGAGGCATTTAGGTGCTAACTTTTCCAGTCACTTCAAGAACAAACAACTTATGAGTTTGTTTAAGATGTTGTGTGGTCAAAATCAAGAGAGGAGGTTTAATGCTTTGTGGCAACGTCTTGACGAATTGGCTACGACACAATTAGATACATCCTCAAGCAAGAACAATCCTAATGGAATTTCTATGCGAACTGTGGGGTCATCAAGCCAAAACTTCTCCAGTTGGATTCGATATGAACCGAAAGAGAAGTGGTCTTTGCTATTCGACACTAATGGTGCTAGGTATAGCATCACGACAACTAATTTAGCTGAGGTGATGTGCTTCTTTCACACTACTTTTAATAATTTTTCATTTAGTCTTCCGTATTTTATCCATGCTAATGTAGTGGTACCCAATACAAATATACAACTGAGTGATGCGAGGTTGAAGAGGATTACCTTTGATTGCTATTGTTGAGGGCATTTTATATGGGACATGCAAGTATTTTCGTGAGCGCAACTGCTATTTTTGCAAGGGATGATGTCAATTTGGCTTATTCACCGTACATGTGCAAGTTCATAGATAAGAAGATCGAAAAGGCTGATTTCATCGTGTGCGATCTATGGGGACTGCTGAGCACAGATTTGAAATTCTTTGCAGGGACAAGAATCATCGTGGTGCTAACCGTGGTAGAGTTGTTCAACAGTGTATTCTTCGTCCCGACGATTGCACGTGCACATGCATGAAGCCACAACTCTTTCATAGGCCTTGTTCTAATGTTATTGTAGTTTGCTCATTCACCAAGTTAACTCCAACAATTACATATCATACTACTTTCACAAATAGATTTTGTCACCACTTGGAAAGAAGAGATATATGGTTTTGCTACGCCTGGCACATTTACCGTGGATTCACGACCAGACGCTTTGCGAGGACCTAACACCATGCGGTTTTGAAGCAGAAGAGAGGTTGTCGCAAGACTCGACATATCAAAATTGATATAGCTGAGTCTGAAATTGGCAGATTTCAAGGAACATGCAGCAAGTCCAACCAAACTAGTCATACCTATAAAAATTGCATTTCAAACAACGGGGCCAATGTGGCTAAAGTTGGACCTTCTGGGAATCCGAAGGGTGGTCGTCGTCCTTGTGCACGCCACACAACTATGTTTAGGGATGGCAATGCTATTTGATGTGCATTATTATATTTATATGCGCTACCATTATGTAATATCTTAGTATTATGATCTATGAATTTGTACGTGTATTAACTGAAGTGTGTGTATCAAAAAACATTAGCATATATACTGTTATGAATATGTTTTCCATGTTATTTCTTTGAATATGTTTTCCACATCATTCCTTTGAATATGTTTTCAAGTTGTTCATGTTACTAATGCATTTCACGTTGACTTGTAATATGTAGGTATGGCTGCATGTCAGGACAGTGTCTTGAGCTACTTGAGTCACAGGTTCATCTGACGCACCAAGGTTACCGAGTCTCAAGAGGCGAGGTTTTGCCCGTTCTTCTTCCCAAGGTGCCCTGAGAGTTATGGAAGTTAGACGATAGATGGATTCCCATGTACGTGTTTCTGTTCATATGATAATTAAAATCATTTATTAATTCTGTAGATATTAATTTATTGTCTCCTAAACAGGTTGAGTGCACCTGGCTTGCTTCACATATGTAGGCTGGTCGAGGCGAGGCCGTTTGATCATGCTGACCGAAACTACCGTTTCAGCTTGACAAAGCCCTACTGAAAGTGCATCTAGGCATCCCTTGTAAGTTTTGGTTGATTTATGACAAACAAATGAGATCATAAAAAAATTGTTGAGATGAGTGCAGGATTTAAAGAGAATTAGGAGGAAAGCTCAAAAAGAAAGCAGAATGAGGAATCAAAAGGATAATAGCTCAAGAGCTGAAAAGAATAGTTTATTTTGTATAGAGTGTGTTGAAGAAACACACCTCAAGAGCTCAAGCAAAAGATATCTCACTCCCTACACAAAAATCTGGACATCCGGACTAGTCCGATATGTCTCTGACTAGAAACGGACAAGTCTTCCCAGTGCGGACTTGTCCGCAAGTACTCCAATTTACACAGCACCGGACTAGTCCAATATCATCACAAACTAGTCCGATATCTCTCTAACTAAAATCGGGCAAGTCCTCCAAGTCCGAAGTTGTCCTTAGCCCCACATTTTTTTACGACACCGGACAAGTCCGATATTGCCACGAACTAGTCAGAAAACTCTCTGACTAAAATCGGACAAGTCCTCCAAATGCGGACTTGTCCTCAATTCAACATGAGGTTCACCACACCGGACTAGACCGATTTGTGCCGGACTAGTCCAAACACTTCCAGAGCCCAAATTGGGCTAGTCCGCAGATTTCCGAACAAGTCCGATATATCTGAACGCTTAGGGTTTTCCACACGCCGCACACCGGACTAGTCCGGAGTCCACCACAGACTAGTCGGAACATTGCAAACCCTAACGGTAAATTTTGGAAACCCTTGTATAAATAGAGGTGTACGGCCCTACAACCGATTCTCTCGATTCCCTGCGCTGTCATACCTTCCAGGAGCCCAAAATACACATATCTCCACAATTCTAACCCTAGAAAGATCAAATCTTTGAGGATTATCATTGATCAAAAGGCGAGACTTGTTCCGCACGATCTTGAGCTCTTGGGTTTGAATCTCTCGCACACACTTGTTGTTTATTGCATATATTTGGAGTGTGTTTGGTGGTGTTCTTCATTGTAAATCTTGGAGAGCCCTCAACTTGTGAGAAGGCCCCTTGAACACGACTATTTTCCCCTTTGTGGTTAGTGGAAGATAATCAACCTCCGTGACGATTCGACGAGGGTATGGTTGGTGAAGACCCAGTCCTCTGTGGACTCCTCAACATGGATGTAGGTTTCCTTCGTAGGAATCAAACCACAAGATAAAAACGTGTCTCACATTTTTTGTTTCATTGTTCATCATATTCTAGGGTTTACTTAATCTTGTGTAACTTACGTTGAAACATTGAAATCAAAGTTAATATGTGCCATAACTAGTTTCATTGTCGTGATACATCCAAGTTACAAATTACTTTCCGCTGCATAGGGCACTAGAATTGAAATCATCGATCAACCTGATCGTTCTAGTCCACTTATATCGAACTAGTCCGCATAGTACCGGACTAGTCCGATCTCTCTGTATTTGATCAATTCGTTAAGTGTTTCAGGATCCGACAAAAGTTCAAAAAGCCTATTCGCCCCCTCTAGGCTACATTCAATTGATATCAGAGCTGGACTCTTCAAAAGAGACTCGCCGCTCGAAGAGAAGATGTCGAAAGTCAAGGATGTACACAAGAACTTCAACAACGAGAAGGGTGATGAAGAATGAACTCAAAAGCTAGAGAATCTTCTCGACGCCATCCAAGATTGTGAGGATGATGACGAGGAGATGCTTGAACTCAAGGCACCCCTAAGGAAGAAGGCACTCTCCCCAAAGGGGAAGAAGAACATCGAGGACGAAAAGAAGGGGAGTAGTCACACTAACTACTCCCGATATCCTTTTAGTTTTGATCGGTTAAATTCTAACAATAATCATTACTTGTCAATTCCTCTAGGGAAAGCACCTTTCTTCGATAGCAATGATTATTCTATGTGGAGACAAAACATGAAAATGCATCTCATATCTCTTAACCCCAGTTTGTGGCATATAATGTGTACAGGGATAGATATCCTGGATGATGATAAAGAGCTGACTCCAAGCCAAGAACAAGCTATTCATCGGAACGCTCAAGCTGCAGCTGTTATCACATCGTCACTGAGCCGAGATGAGTTCACCATGGTGGATGGACTCGAAATTGCCAAGGAGATATGAGATACTCTACAAACCACACATGAAGGTGATAGTCATGTACGCGAAGCCAAGATCAAAATGATGGAAGGCGAATTGGGAAGATTCTCCATTGAAGAAGATGAGTCACCAAAAATATGTACAATCGATTGAAGAATCTTATCAACAAAGTCCGAGCATATGGCAGCAAGAAGTGGAATGATCACGAGGTCGTAAAGCTAATTCTTAGAGCATTCATGCCTCGCGGTGTGACTCTTTGCTTGATGATTAGAGAAAGCCCCGGGTATCGGAAGATGACCCCGAACGAACTTCTTGGGAAGATTATCAACTTTGAGATGATGGAGAAGCAAGCCAAACACATCAAGGAAATTGTCGACCTTACCTCGGCAAAAAAGAAAGGAGTTGCTTTAAAGGCCACTTGTAAACCTGTATCAAAAGAAGCCCGAGAGGCTCATGGAGAAGACAACAACAATGATGAAAGCAGTGATATTGATGAAAAAGATATGATCTTATTCATGAAGAAATTCAAGAAAATAATGAGAAGAAGACAAGGTGGTCACTCAAATGAAGGAAGAAATAGGCACAAACAAAGACCCAATATGAGGTGTGCTTGCTATAACTGTGGGGAGTATGACCATTTCATAGTGGACTGTCCACATGAAGAAAATAAGAAGAAGACTAAGAACAACAAGCCTCAGCCAAAGAAAATGTTCAAGAAGAAGAAGAAGCAATTTGGCCAAGCACACTTAGGGAAGGAGTGGGACTCCAATGATGAGTCCTCATTCGAAGAAGAATAGGAGATGGCCACTATAGCCATCAAGAAGACTTCCAAGAAATCGACTCTCTTCCCAACCATGGGTGCATGGAAAGACACCAACAACACTTGTCTAATGGCCAAGGAAGGTAACAACTAAATCTTTCTCCTCGCATTCTTTTACTAGTGATAGTGATAATTCTAGTAAGGATGATAGCAGTGATGAACAAGAATACATGCTTAGAGGTTTACACAAGAAAACTGCTGCTAAGATAAAATTTCTAATGGATAATCTTGTTGATAAGGAGGAGCTAGTTGATCGTCAAGAAGATATGATCATCCTCCAAAAGGAAGAATATCTTAAGATCAAAAAACTTCTTGAACTTGAGAAGGAGCGAAGCAAATCACTAGAACTTGAGTTAGCTTCAAGCAAGGAAGCTTGCTTGAAGTTAAACGACTCAAATGCCACCATCAAGAATGAACTTGCTAAACTGACGAAAGTTAACAAGATTCTGGAGGTACAAGTTGAGTCACTCAAGCAAAGTGGTTCTTCATCCTCCTCAAGATCATCTTCTCAACATATAAAATCTGAAACTGCTATTGCTTGTACATGTGCTAAAATTGACACTAATTTGAAAGAAAAGTCAAACTTGACAAAAGACAAACATCCTTCCCGAAGTGGCATATTTAACAAGGAGAAGGTCAAGTATGCACACAGTACATACTTGGTCACAAGACATCCTAATGTCAAACATGACATTGGGTATTCTTGTGGTGAAAAGCAAAATGCTAGAAGCCACAAGAATAACAAGGAACGCATTGCCTTTGTTAAGGGAAACACATCTCAAGTTAGAAAACTTAATAATGTTGACAATTTGACATTGTGAAAACATATGAACAACAAGTTTTATTTAGAACATTTGATGCTTCATATGTACTTATGAAAAGTAATATTGGAAGAGTTTATGCCAAATATGTTGGGCCACATCATGGGAACACCAAGTCTCATGTGTGGGTCCCCGAATCACTTGTGACCAACCTCAAAGGACTCAAGCAGCTTGGGTACCTAAGACCAAGGCATAATTTGTCTTATGCAGGCCTATTCATCCGATGGAGCTAAATGGGTGCTAGATAGTGGATGCACTAATCACATGACCAGAGAAAGAAGAATGTACGTGGAATATGAAGAAATTGAAGATTAAAGCGAAGGCATTTACTTTGGTGATAACAGTCAAGGAAGGGTGCCTGGTACCGGTAAAATTGCAATTTCATCAAAACATACTTTTTCTCACGTTTTACACATTTATTCCTTGGATTATAACCTTTTGTCCATATCTCAATTATGTGACAAAGGTTATAATTATTTATTCATTAATTAGGGTGTGACAGTCTCTAGAAGGAGTGATAACTCGTTGCATTCAAGGGTGTGTTAAAGGGAAAACTTTATCTAGTTGACTTCAACAAAGATAAAGCCTAACTTGACACATGCTTGATTGCAAAGACCAACTTGGGTTGGCTGTGGCATAGACGGCTAGCACATGTTGGCATGAGGAATCTTCAAAAAATCCTTAAAAGCGATAACATCCGAGGTTTAAAGGATGTGGTTTTTGAGAAAGACAGACCTTATAGAGCGTGCCAAGCCGGGAAGCAAGTAGGAGCACTCCATCTCGCGAAGAATGTCATGACTACAACAAGACCGCTCGAGCTCCTTCACATGGACCTATTTGGTCCAATTACTTACATAAGCATTGGCGGTAATAAGTATGGTTTAGTTTTTGTCGATGATTTTTCACGCTTCACGTGGGTTTTGTTTTTGCATGATAAGACATAAACTCAAGGAACCCTCAAGAACTTCCTCAAGCGGGCTCAAAATGAATTCTTGTTGACGGTCAAGAACATACGGAGTGACAATAGAACGGAATCCAAGAACATCCAAGTTGAGGAGTATCTAGACGAAGAAGGTATAAAGCACAAATTTTCAGCACCATACTCTCCTCAACAAAACGGAGTAGCCGAAAGGAAGAACCAAACACTCATTGAGATAGCGAGGACAATGCTCGGTGAATACAAGACTTCAGACCGGTTTTGGGCTGAAGCTGTTAACACCGCGTGCCATGCCATAAACCGGCTATATCTTCATCGCCTACTCAAGAAAACATCAAGAGCAAGTTGATCAATGTGTGCTAGATTAAGAAGAAGCTCCATGTCAAGCATTGGGAAGAATGGCATTGGGCGATGTTCGGCCACAAGTGCCACCTCCAAATGCAAATGAAGAAGATGAACCACAAGTGGAGGAAAATGATTAAGGGGGAGCTGTCACACAAGATCAACCTTTAGAAGACCAAGGTGATCAACACATCAATGAAGGCAACCATCCAAGGGGAGAAGAAGATGATGACCATGAAGATTCAAGATCACAAGTGCCACATCCAAGAGTACATCAAAGAATCCAAAGAGATCACCCCGTCAAAAACATAATTGGTGACATACAAAAGAGAGTAGTAACTCGATCTCGTATAGCTAATTTTTGTGAACATTACTCCTTTGTATCCGCTTTGAACCACATAGGGTTGAAGATGCATTAAAGGATCCAGATCGGGTGGTGGCGATGCAAGAAAAATTGAACAACTTCAAAAGGAACGAAGTGTGGGAGCTTGTTGAAAGACCCAAGTTCAACATCGTTGGCACTAAATGGGTGTTCCGCAAAAAGCAAGATGAACATGGGGTGGTGACAAGGAACAAGGCACAACTTGTGGCCAAAGGGTATTCACAAGTCGAAGGTTTGGATTTCGATGAGACTTTTGCTCCCGTAGCTAGGCTTGAATCGATTCGTATATTACTTGCATATGCTACTCACCATGATTTCAAGCTTTATCAAATGGACATGAAAAGCGCCTTCCTCAATGGACCGATCAAGGAGGAGGTGTACATGGAGCAACCCTCCGGGTTTGAAGATCAAGAGTTCTTCGACCATGTATACAAACTGTGTAAGGCTCTCTATGGCCTCAAACAAGCTCCTAGAGCTTGGTATGGGTGCCTTAGAGATTTTTTTGATTGAAAATGACTTTAAGATTGGTAAAGCTGATTACACCTTGTTTACTAAGCATGTTGATAATGATATCTTCATTTGCCTAATCTATGTTGACGATATTATATTTGGTTCAACTAACAAATCTTTTTGTCAAAAATTTAGTAAGATTATGACAGATAGATTTGAGATGTCTATGATGGGAGAGTTGAGATACTTCTTGGGATTTCAAGTAAAGCAACAAAAGGATGGGACGTTCATAAGCCAAACAAAGTACACTCAAGACATTCTCAAGAAGTTTGGAATGGACAAAGCAAAGCCCATAAAGACTCCCATGGCGACAAATGGATACCTGGATCTCAATGAAGATGGACCAAACATGGATCAAAATGTATATCGCTCCATGATTGGATCCCTACTTTATTTATGTGCATCTAGGCCTGATATCATGTTGAGTTTATGTTTGTGTGCAAGATTTCAAGCCAATCCTAAGGAATGTCATTTGATAGCTGTTAAAAGGATCTTGAGATATTTAGTTCATACACCCAACCTAGACCTTTGGTATCCCAAAGGTTCAAAATTCAATATCACTGGATACTCCGATGTAGATTATGCTGGATGCAAGGTAGATAGAAAAAGTACCTCCGGTACTTGCTAATTTCTAGGTAGATCCCTAGTTTCTTGGTCCTCTAAGAAAAAAAATCCATTGCCTTATCCACAGCCGAAGCGGAGTATGTTGCAGCCGGGAGTTGTTGTGCACAACTCTTTTGGATGCGACAAACTCTAAGGGATTACGGTTACAATATGAGCCGTATTCCACTCCTTTGTGATAATGAGAGGGCCATTAAAATTGCCCATAATCCCATTGAGAACTCTAGGACAAAACACATAGACATCCGACATCACTTTTTGAGATATCATTCAATGAAAGGAGACATAGCCATTTCCCATGTCAACACTGAAAAACAACTAGCCGATATCTTTACCAAGACACTTGATGAAAAATGCTTTTGTGAGCTCTGAAATGAACTAAATATCCTTGATGCTCGGAACGTGGCTTGAAAACTTGCATACCTGTATGCCATCTTCAAAAATCATGTTGATTGTATTGAAAAATCACCTCTCTATTTTCTCTGAAAAACTATGTGAATTACTTGATCTTGGTGAATCATGGTCATAGCTTGATTGTTGTATGTTTACTGATCATATTCATCAAGAATATTTGTTTGTTTTTGCCCCCTATCTTCTTTTTAAGCACCTTCGAATATATTCGAAAGGTCTATAGTCTTCTGTCTAGGTGACCACAGACTAGTCCGTGGTTACCGTGGACTAGTCCGCAGAGTGTCCGCTAGACTGGACTAGTTCGGTCAGACCACGGACTAGTCCGATTTTTCGACACCATAACCCTAGGGTCGGCCAAAAACCTAATCTTCTACCTCACAATGCTCCTCACGTTCTCTCTCTTCACTCGAGTGCTCCCAAGGTGATTTCACGAAATCTCCATCAAAGCCACTTAAGTTTTGGTGGGAATTGATCTCCATTGCAAGGGGATCGAAGACCACAGACTTGTCTGCATCAAAACTCCTTCAACACCGCGAATCGAAGGATTTGGTAAAAATTTTCTCCAAACCCTAGGACCTTAGATTTTCCTTGTTTTTTTTTGTTCAAATACCCTAGTTCTTCTTGTCAATACATGCTCCCTTGTAGTAGTACAACTACATTGCTCCATTTTTGCGTTGAGAAACTCCATTATCCTGTTAGTTAGGGTTCGAGCAGCTGAATATCAAACAAGTCCGTTATCAGTGGGGACAAGTCTGATACCTTGGACTATTCCGCACCTGATCAACGAACAAGTTCAATGTTAGCTGAACAAAACCTTAATCTTCTTCAACTCAATGCCTTTTCTTGCTACCAATCCTTATCTATGTCATGTATAACCTTCTTGTCAGGATAATGTTGATCTCAAATGATGATATATCCGACTTTGAGGCCGAATTGGATCAAGAAGTGTTGCCTTGAATGTAGGATTCTGGCTCCAATAAAAGACAAGAGCGTGCTACCGAGCCTTCGTCCACCCCACCTAGGGTGCGGCGAAAGGTTTTGGCCAAGAAGCCAACTTCAAAAGTGAAGCATGTGGTTGGACCTAGTTCAGCGGCTCCACGCAAAACTAAGGGAAAATGCAAAGGAATTGCCTCTGGCCCGATTGCCCCCCTCGAGAAATAGAGACCCATCGGAAGAAAAGTTCAATGGCAAAGGGAGTGATGTGGCTTGGAAACTGAGGAAGATTGATGCCTATAGCAATGGCAAGAAGGTATTTGATCCTAGCTTCTGGAGCAACTTCCACGCGGACCACTACAGTACCATATACCTTCAGATGAAGACTCCAGTGGTCTGCAACCAATGGATCGACAAGACACACTTTGAGAGAAAGAGCTGTCAAGCCTTTGATGAAGTGATAGAGGCTGTGGAGAGACATGGCCTCAAGGACTTGTTTGCTTTCTGATATAACTGGAATGATGAGGTCATAACACAGTTCTTTGCAACCTGCTACTTTTCTAGTGATGAAGAAGAGAGAGTGACTTGGATGGCACATGGATCCAAGTACACTGTTACTTATGATGAGTTTGCTAGGCTGTCGCACCTTGAGGACACCGGCAGAAATGAGGTCATTATTCACAATATTGGTGTTTTGTAGAAGGACAAGATAGACTTTCTCTATGATACTCGCCTCAAGTACAATCCTCCCTCAACCAAGAACATGAAGCCTTTCTTCATGGTTCTCAATAGAGTGCTCCAAAAGACAATTGCTCCAAAGGATGGAGATGCCGAGAGTGTCCAAGGTTACTTAAGAACCTTGATGAAAGTAATTAGCAAGAAGAGAAAGTTTGACATCTTTGAATACATCTGGAATGATATGGTGAACATCTCCTGCACCCCCAACCGTTCCTGTGGTTATGCACCATACATCATGTTCATGATAGAGAAGGTCACATGAATTGAGTTTGTGAAAGATGTTGAGCATACTGCTCTAAGGCCTCAGAAGCCTCCTCAAGCCACTCTCCCAGCTGCTCCCTCACCTGCCTCAGCTGAAGAACATCCAGAGAGAGCCCAAGGAGAGTCCAGACCTCCATCAAGCTCAAGGGCCCCTCCTCACAAAGGGTCTCCTAGTGGCATTATGAAGTACTTGGTCACCATCTTTGGTTCTTGCCGCAAAGATGAAGTGAAGATCCACAATATTAACAAGGCAAGGAAAGAGGACATGAGGTACATGAAGGAAAATGTCAAAGCCATATGCCAGAAGCTAGAGCTTGAGCCTGTTGGGTCTCCAGTCATCTCAGAAGACTCCGCTTCTAACTTCTCGGAGCTTCCACCTCTTCCTCCTTCTGAACTTGCATACTTTGGCATTGGGGGCACGACGAGTGGCTCTCAGCCTAATCCTTCTCAGACTGATGATGAAGACGACAAAAGGATAGACAACGCGGAGTGAGCCTGCGATGACGAGTAGATCCCTCCTCTCCTTCTTTTTGGTGCCTTGATGCTGAAGGGGGAGAGATTGAGGGGGAGTCTTAGGTCCTAACAGTAGGTTGAGAGATGAGAGCTCTATTTGTGTTTCTTTTGGTGCTATAAGAATTTTGGTGTTGTAAGACTTTGATTATGCTCTCATATGCTTTTGGACATGTGTTGTGAAACGATGACTATGTTATGCTTATGATTTATGTTTTATGCTCTGAATTTTATATTCATGCCTGATAATCTTGATGTTGTTATGATTATGCTTTTATCTTATTCACATCAAGATTATTGCTCACACACACTTAGTTTCGCACCCCACCATAAAGAGTGCACATATGTCTTATGTCTGCATTTCCTATTTTGCTCAAAGCTCATATGTGGACACTTTATGAAAATCTGAATTTTCATCATATTTGTGTAAATCTCAATTGGTTGTCATCAATCACTAAAAAGGGGGAGACTGAAAGTGCATCTAGGTATCCTTTGTGGGTTTTGGTTGATTTATGACAAACAAATGAGATCCTAACAAAATTGTTGAGATGAGCGCAAAATTTAAAGAAAATTAGGAGGAAAGCTCAAAAAGAATGGAGAACGAGGAATCAAAGGGATAAGAGCTCAAGAGCTGAAAAGAATAGTTTATTTTGTATGGAGTGTGTTGGAGAAACACAATCCAAGTTCTCAAGCAAAAGATATCTCACTCAGTACACAAAAATCTGCACATCCGGACTAGTCCGATATCAGTGTGGACTAGTCCGATATGTCTCTGACTAGAAACGGAGAAGTCTTCCCAGTGTGGACTTGACCGCAAGTACTACAGTTTACACAACACCAGACTAGTCTGATATCGCCACGAACTAGTCCGATATCTCTCTGACTAAAATTAGACAAGTCCTCCAAGTTCGGAGTTGTCCTTAGCCCTACAGTTTTTCACGACACCAGACAAGTCTGATATCACCACGGACTAGTCCGAAAACTCTCTGACTAAAATCGGACAAGTCCTCCAAGTGCGTACTTGTCCTCAATTAAACATGAGGTTCACCACACCGGACTAGACTGATTTGTGCCGGACTAGTCCGAACACTTCCAGAGCCCAAATCGGACTAGTCCACAGATTTTCGGACAAGTCCAATATATCTAAACACTTAGGGTTTCCCACACGCCGCACACTGGACTAGTCCGGAGTCCACCACCCTAAACCCTTAGGGTTTCCCACACGCCTCACAACGGACTAGTCCGGACATCACAAACCCTAATGGTAAATTTTGGAAACCCTAGTATAAATAGAGGTGTACAGCCCTACAATCAATTCTCTCGATCCCCTGTGCTGTCATACCTTCCAAGAGCCCAAAATACACATCTCTCCACACATTCTAACCCTAGAAAGATCAAATCTTTGAGGATTAGCATTGATCAAAAGGGGAGACTTGTTCCACACGATCTTGAGCTCTTGGGTTTGAATATCTCGCACACTCTTGTTGTTTATTGAATACCTTTGGAGTGTGTTTGGTGGTGTTCTTCATTGTAAATCTTGGGGAGCCCTCAACTTGTGAGAAGGCCCCTTGAACACGGTTATTTGCCCCTTTATGGTTAGTGGAAGAGAATTGACCTCCATGGCGATTCGAAGAGGGTAGGGTTGGTTAAGTCCCGGTCCTCCATGGACTCCTGAACGTGGATGTAGGTTTCCTTCATGGGAATCGAACAACAAGATAAAATCGTGTCTCGCATTTTTGTTTCATTGTTCATCATATTCTACGGTTTACTTAATCTTGTGTAACTTATGTTAAAACATTGAAATCAAAGTTAATATGTGCCATAACTAGTTTCATTATCGTGATACATCCAAGTTACAAATTACTTTTCACTGCATAGGGCACTAGAACTGAAATCATCGATCAACCTGATCGTTCTAGTCCACGTATACAGGACTAGTCTGCACAATATCAGACTAGTCCGATCTCTCTGTATTTGATTGACTTGTTAAGTGTTTCAGGATCCAACAAAAGTTCAAAAAGCCTATTCACCCCCTCTAGGCTATGTTCACCTGCTGTCTGCGTTGACATACCGTTGGAGACCCAAGACCCACACGTTTCACTTTTCGTGTGGAGAGATGACCGTCACACTAGAGGACATGTCTTTCATGTTGGGTCTGCCTATCGCAGGTATCCTTGTGTCTGCATTAGACGAGGTTTTCTAGGAGACACGATTGTTCTCCCGCGATGTTTACAATAATTACTTATAGTGGTACCTCCCTTGGACACGAGCTATTCTCGCACACACACCAGTGCACCCACGGCCGCACGTACCCTCAACGACAGACACGTATCTGCGTCATAGAGATGAGGCTTCATCAATGGCGGTAAGATCAAATTCCTTGAAGTACCTTTCTAAAGCTAAAGTATGTTGTTTCCATTAATTATTAATAATAAATTGTTGTTGTATGGCCCATCAATTCACAAGTGTGAAGATAAATCAGTTCCGTTAGGTTCTTGCAGAGTCCTCAGCTGGACTTTAATGATTGAGGCAGGGGATAGCAGCCACTTCATCAAAGATGATACATATGCTGGAGAAAATATACGACCATGCCAAAGAGGGTCTAAAGTTGGCTTTTTGTGCATTATTATGTGCACAGGACACTACAGTTCCGACCGCACGGAACGCTAGAAGGGCCAGAACAGCAGGTACACAATTACAAGTAAACTTGGTATATTTGCACATAACTAATATTTCTGTTATTCTATATTGTGCAGGAACAACTATGCACGGACCTAGGCCGCCCGGTTGTAGGGACTGTTCAGAGCAGTCCACGCGCATACCTGCTCGGGCCCCCTTAGTTCGGACTTCCCAGGCCCGTCCACACAGGTACATGCTTGGGCCCCCCTTACTTCGAACTTCCTAGGCCCGTCCACATAGGTACCTGCTTGGGCTCCTCCTTCTGACTTAGTTGGCCCATCCACACATGCGCCACGTATGGACGGTATGACATACATAATTACTACATCTATCAAGTAAAACCATAATGGACACAATGATATTGCTAATTAAAAAAATTATCATATTGCAGGTATGTACACAACAGACTATGATACGCCATGTGGCTCACAGACGTACCAACACGGCAGTTGTTCACCTACACCTTACGAGATAGATGACTACCTGGTGGACATGCTACAACAGGATACAGTTCCTGCATCGCAGTTGGATGGTGCTTCCATTCCGACTCAGCCTTCACAGCAGTTCGACACACCCACACCTATTCAGCTGCGACGGAGGAGGGCACCTCCTTCGCGCTTGTCGTTCGATCATGCTCATGTGAATGCTACACATAGGTACGACACTGTTGACGGCTGTTATATACCAATTTTATCCGTCAATTTAACTCAATTATGTGAAGGATTTGTCATTTCTTGCACACATCACCTTTCTATCTAACCCAATTCCACTTGGACTTGGAGAAATATGTGTATGCAACATTTTATGCAAGAAATGAGGAAATGTAGAGGGACCAATCCTATAAAATATCATCCCAGCCAATCAGGCAATGACACGTGGCATCTCATGGATCAAATGGCCCACAAACAGAAGTATGCGAGGAGATTCAATGGTGTTGCACCCATATACATCAAGGGGACCCACCTGGCAGCCACCTGGAGAAAGCACACGAGAATTGGTGCCTTGACCAGGTCGGCCGAACCAGGGGTTCGGCCGACCTCTTCCTAGCGCCAAACTCGGTCAAACTCCACGTGTTGGCTCCTCGCGGCTCCCTGGAGTCAATGGTGACTGATTCGCGCGCTTTTGGTGGCGAGAACCGACCTCAACACTAGTATAAATAGGACCCCTACCCCTCACTTCAACACACACCACTTGAGCTTCATCTCTATTGTATACACTATCATCCATAGTCTTAGAGGAGTTAGGTTGTAGAGAGGAGAGTCTCTAGTCCCATGTCCAAATTGGGAAAGGTATGGCTAATGTATTCTTTCTTGTATTTGTGACTTTATGCATAATAAAGATAGTATCTTTAGTCTCTACTTATACATATACTTGGGCAAAGCGTTTCTTGTTTGATTGTGGAGTCCATGTATGTAGAAGGTATAGCTTCTATGACTATTTCATCATGAACATATCTCATTATCATAGAACCTATAGACCCCCACTATAGTCTAGTTAATTATAACATAACTAGGATAGTATGGATAATTATGTTGTGTATCAACATTGGTTCAATGATGATTCAATTCATTGCCTTAGGATGGATTGTGCCTAGGCTCTTAAGGTAATTACTTAATATGCTAGCATGGTGCTAGGATAGCTATGTAGCATTGGATGTCTCGTAGACCCACGGATCAAAGAGGTAGGCAGTAGGTGGTGACAGCCCTATCTGTCCTTTGTAATCCTCCATGTTCGGCTATGCCACAGGCTCTTGGCAGGAGTCACCCTAGTATTACTAGGGGTAAGCTCGTGCCCGATGTGTTGAACCACATAGCATAAGTATTCACTATTGATCTAACTCATGAATAATTAGTTTAGACTATGTATATGTACAATAGAGCATAGTAGGAGTACCTCCATAACTCTCAACCTTAACTAACCTCTAGGATCCTCTTATCCCCCTTAGACTTGAAAGCTTTTGTGTATTTTTATTTTATCCATCCTTACTAGATTCTTACCTAGACCTTTCTACCCTTTTCATTTGATGAATGATTGTTATATCTTTACCCCACCTTCCTTTGCACTACTACAATAAGCCTTATCGCAGGCGGCTCCAAACCTATTATCACACTCGGTTTTTAAAACCGTCTGAAATGAAGAGCCTGTGATAATCCGCAACTTCACAGGCGAAGAAGTGATACCACCTGTGAAGAAACATTATCACAGGCGGTTTTTACTTATGCTAGCCGCCTATGAAGATAAGTTATCACAGGTGAGTGGTGCAGCATATATATTCGCCTGCGATAATTGTCTTATCACAGGCGGTCTTGCAGCATAACTAACGGTCTATGATAATGGTGTTATCACAGGCCGATGTTGACCTACATCAAGCCGCCTGTGAAGACCTTTTACCACAGCCAGTTTCTACCTTAACAGTAACTTCCTGTGATAATTAGGTTATCACAGATGGTTCTTTACCTGTATCTAGCCGCCTGTGATAATTGTTTTTCACAGGCATGCCTAGCCGTTGGTTAATAACCGCCTGTGATAAGGTATAACCTATGCAGTACTACTGCTGTTATTTCTAATTTTCAGGTCAATTCAATATAATCACAGAACAAACATCAACAATATCATCACAGAACAAAAGTCAACAATATTATCATCATAGAAGTCAATTTCACTAAAACAATATACATATGTACAAGTTACACATACAATTTATCTCATAGTTTACAAGTTTTCACTAAAAACTGTTTCTATTGGCATAGTCGCAAAGTTCTGGCACATCAGCTGCTGCACCATTCTCATCAAAGAACTTCCCTTTTTTGTGCAAAATTTCGCGACGAATGAACTGACAGAGTTCAGAAGCAATCCTGTCGACACCTCCATTAGG
The DNA here is from genome assembly GCA_036927565.1 of Tuctoria greenei. Classification (NCBI taxonomy): domain Eukaryota; kingdom Viridiplantae; phylum Streptophyta; class Magnoliopsida; order Poales; family Poaceae; genus Tuctoria; species Tuctoria greenei. The sequence goes on from JAYESD010000006.1 coordinate 62,545,138, forward strand.
AATACTTCTACAAACCGGCCATTCTTTGTTTAGATTCTTCGTATGCTGCAATATAATACATAAGAAGGTTTAGAATGTGTTGGTTTGAACAATCTCAAAGTATAGATCAAAGTGAGAGTATACAGGAATTTAGTTGGTATTTTTGAAGCAGTTGTACTATGACCAATTGAATTTTGAAGTTGGAATCAAAATATGAAAATAATGTTTCTGGTAATATTGAACAACAGAGAATATAAGTATTAAACTATACTAGTTACAATGAAAATGAAACTCAAAAGTAAGAAAATAAGGTGTCGACATTAAGGATAACTTACATCCTCACGATTCACTCTATATACGCCGACGCTTCGAAGATGCTCGCATACATAATACTCACATAAGACACTCCCAACAGGCTGCTTCGGACAAGCATAATATGTTTTAATGTCCAATGCATTCGTATTGGAAGGTCTCTCACCGCCAAGCTGTTCCGCGTAAAACCGCCAAGCGCCGTAATACAAGAAATGTTATATAAAACTTGTCAACACATTCTAAATGTGTGTAAATTAAAATTATTGAATAAACGTACAGTTTCAAAATGGAAAGGAAATCTTTGTAACGATCTAGTGGGAAATCGGCCGAGTCCAAGACTGTTGCCTTTTCATGCGTTGGCTTGATGAAGATCATTATGTAGTGATCACTGCAAAAACACAAACACACGTGTTAACAATTACCAATAATTGCTATTTCAATGTCATGTGTCAAACTTACTCAAAGTTGTACGGAGCCTTTACGAGGTCCTTGCCATCTCTGACAAAGTTAAACATTGCATGTCCTATGTAAGCTGCAACTTCTGTCCTTTTATCCTTCTTAAGTTTTGCGATTTCTTTTTTCAATTTTTTTTCATGTGCTTGAACTGTTCTGAGTTTCGATCCGCTTGGACGTCGAATAGCGCCTTTGCAATCCTAGTAGGGTCAAGGATACCTATCTTGCGCGCCAACTTTTTATTATCCATGTATTGCATGCATCCTATTGAAGAAGTCCAAAATTGTTATAATATCATGAAATGCGTATGCGTGTAGTAAGAAAATCAAATACAAAATATTAGAGCACTTACAAGCACCAGACGAGCAGCAAGTTGATTTTGAGCATGCCCCGATGCAAAAGGGGACGCAGCTCTTCAAATAAAATGACTCGTCTATCTTTTCCAGTGCTCCAGAATGCTTGTTTTGGAATACGAAATGTGACGCAATTAAGACCATATCTTGTGCTGGCAAGGATGTACCACTCATGCATTCTTCTGAGCGGGACGGGTTGTTTGCTAAGTTGTACGGATGTCATGAACGACTTCCCATTCTCAAATTTAGGAGGAACATACTCAAGCTTGTATATTGGAACTCCTGGTTTAACTAAAGCCGTCCGCCGATTATACATGACACCGTCTTCTTCCCACTCCTCGATATTTCCTAATTCTGGCTCATGAGAAGAATGAGATGCACTCGATTTTATAATATTTTCCTTCATAGTTTCTAAATACTTTGACACTTCTGATGAAGGTTTCTTATTTTCGTATGGGCTAACTTTGATAGGCACTAATGATCGAGGAGTAGTCGTCGGAAGTTGGACACTGGCTTGTTGAACCTGTTGTTCAACTGATTGCTCTTTACTCTCAGCAGCTGGCTCTAGTACTACTTCAAGCTGTTGCTCAACTGGTTGCTCTTTACTAGCAACATCTTGCTCTGGTACTGCTTGAAGCTGTTGTCCAACTTGTTGCTCTTGGATATATTTACTAGCAAGGTTACTATCATCCTTGCTGAGACATAGGAGGAGTGGATCTTCCTGGACTGGGAGTGGATCTTCATGCACTTTCGCCTTAGAAGATGGGGTTGCAATATTTGGAGATGCGACATGGCTAGAAATTGGCTCATCGTCCAACACGATATCGCGTCGGTGCCAAAGGATTAATTGGTTGACAGCCTGCCCCAGAGTCGTGATCCCCTCAGGTGTGATGTGGCCTATTTCATAATCTTCATAATCATTATCAATGATCTGAAGAACTTGCACCACAACATAATACAATGGAAGTGGATTCTCGTTGAAGTCACGATCAGGCTTTGCCATAGCAGTGGCAACCTGTTTGGTTTTGTTCCCTGCTCTGCCTATCAGGACAAGAAGACGACAATATTTGTCGTTAGCAATAGCATCGACAGGGAACTTATGGGTTGACCCTGAGCCTGGCACAGAACCAACGCTGCTAGAGTAGGCAGTTGGAGATACTAATTGCTCCTTTTGCACTGGAACCATCACTGTACTCAGTGCCACTAATTGTCCCGATTGTCTAAGTTGTTCCATTATTTCTTCCATATTTTCTTTGACCTTTTGAGCAATTTTCATCAAGTGTTTTCTTAAACTTCTCACGTCTTCTATATGTGTCTTTATATTTAGGGAAACCATCTAGCCAAGACATTTGAGAAGAGACCTCTTGAACCCGTCCACTGTGTTCAGGGTTTCCTAAGATAGTGGTAAGTTGGTCATTCTCCCTCTTCGGCTTGAAGAGTACCTTCTTTTGCTTTTCAATTACTTCTTTCATTTTATCCTCTACTTCATTCAGAGAGTCGGGCTTTTCAAGTTTGCCCTCGTTGGTCAAACCTGACCGAGCAAAGACCCACCGTTGAGTTTGCTCATCGCACCCTTCTAATGGGTGAGGATTGCCCTTACTGGTAATTTCTTCTAATATCTTATTCCATTTCTGGACCTTGGGGCCATATCCGGCAGACCCCAAGCGATGATGGTATTTGTTCTTTTTTGCAAGATCTGACCTAGTTGCACTTAGAGCTTTAGCATCAGGTGTGCTCTTTTGACCAACAAACTCTTGCCACTGAGCTTGTGTGAGTTTTCCCATCTTCCTCGAGCTAGGGACCTTATCGGCCTTAACATAAGCATTCATTTCACTCTTCCAGCCACGAAACTTCTTGCTGCAAGAGACCAATGTTGCTTTCTTTATAGCTTCCTCTGTGCCTTTCGGAAACTTGAATTGTTTCTTTATCCTTTCCCACAACCCATTCTTGGTCTGCTCAGGTAATTTCCTCCAATTCCCGGTTGTGATCGGCACAACCTCCCTAAACCGCATGCATTATGGTACTTGGTAACTGAATCCAGTGGTTCTTGGGGAAGCCCACCTGGACCGACCCTTGTTATGTACATGATGCGGTCCAATGGACCCTTATTGGGACCTCGTTGCCCTCGTCTCCACTTGAGTGAAGCTGAGGATTCATCCATTGGAGAACCTTCTGCGGTTTTAGGAGCCAATGTCACCTCATTGTCTTCATGATTAATGTAGGTAGAAAAAAATTATAAGACTTTGTATACTTGACAACCAACATTAACTTGAACTGCTGAAGTTAAGATTCGTGATCCATACCTCGTCGGTGGGATCATATTCTGGGTCTAGATCCACTGAAGTCTTTTTAATTTTTATATTCGAAAAAGGATCCGATGGACTGTGATAGGAGCCTGAACTGCTGGAGTCAGTAAACTCCATATTGTCTTCTTTATTGTTACTACCAGGACCAGTCTTCTTAGGGCTTTCCATGCTAGATCTAATAAGACAAAAAATCTAATAAATGGCATATTAACTCTACATGAAGTGTTGCATGAAGAAAAAGATGGAAGCATTCTAGGATTTGATAAGGCATTCTAGGGTTTAAGTCGACTGACCAAAAGGTTCCTATACATTGCGAGGGTGACAAGCATGTTAATGTTGCTCACCAGCAATGGCAATTTTATCTTCTTATTCTAAATAGGCTAGCTTCGTTCAGAGTGGCGACCACGTTCTTGAGGTTTACTAGGCGGCGCCTAGCTCCAGACCTATAACTGATCAACCAAGGGACAAAAAGCAAATCCCCGCACAACTCCTACCTATCTTAGAGGGCATTATCGTCCCCGCTCTCAAGTTTCCTCTTATTCCTTGTCACTGGTTCTTCTGCCTACTGAATGAAAAACAACATGCTGATGTGTACTTGTGCAGATGCAGTGCCTAGAATAGACTGATAGTAGCAGCAACAACTAGCAAGCTCACTTTACACCGACAACCCAAGGCATAACTTAGTAAAATTTAGTCAAGTATAGCTATATCTAATGTAACTTAGCCAAAATTAGCCAAATTTGCTCAACTTAACCAAATATAGCTAATTCTTGCCCCGCATAGTCAAACTTGCTTGATTATGCTTCAGTTAGCTAAATTTGGTCATATTTAAAACAAATTTTCTCAATTTTGACTCAATTAAGTAAATTTAGTCAAAACACATTTTTGAAGTTAAATAGGTCTAACTAAATTCTTGTATCATAGAGATCGACAGCATATGCTCAGACTCCATCGCCACACCTAGTGGTACCTAGATATGGGCGTGAGGATGCTCCTGACATCACAAATGAGTTGGCCAGCAACTTGTTTGGCTTCAGAGCTAAATATAGCATAACTTTGGTAGCACAGATTAGCTACAATTGCTCAAATGAAGCTGATGAAGCCACAAGTGCAGACATCTTTGGTAGCACAGATTAGCTACAATTGCTCAAATGAAGCTAACTTAGAGAAATAAAAGCAAACTTAGCCAAACTTAGTCTAGCATAGCTAACTCTAAGAAAAAGTAGCCAAATAAAGCTAAATATAGCATAACTTAGTCAAAATTAGTCAAGTATAACTATATCTATTGTAAGTTAGCCAAAATTAGCCAAATTTGCTCAACTTAACCAAATATAGCTAAATCTTGCCCCTAATAGAGAATTATGTGGCATATGCAAGGCCGATGACAGAAATAGGGAATATATTGCTGTTACTAGAGTCTAGAATCATGTTTACCACTAATGTGTCAGAACAGAATAGGATCATGCACAATGCGATGACAGAACGCGCAGACTGATAGTTTTGCTACATGATCCTACAGGCTTTGCTCCAATGAATATAACGAAGTGGAACTTCTTCAGCATATATTTGGTAAACCTAATGATCCTAGGAGAAGTAAAACAACTACTATTCAGAATATTATCTCTGCAAACTACTAGAAGACAAAATGCTACTGATTTCATAGTTTTAGACACAAAGAACCAACTACCAATTTATCGTGATATAACCATCCACCACGAAGGGAGTAACTCCTATTCATTCGAACTTGACAGTTTTATCTCTGCAAACTACCAGAAGATGAAATGCTACAGATTTCACGGTTTCAGACACACAAAACCAACTACTAATTTATCGTGATATAACCATCCACATAAATCTTGCCCGACCGAACCCTAACCAAAGATGCCACCGAACTTGACAGTTTTTCGAATTCCACCAAACCCTAACCAAGTATGCCTACCATTTTCCAATTCCCGAACCCTAACCAAGGATATGCAAGGCGGCGGCGAGGGCGGTGAGGGAGGCGGCACGGCGAAGGAGGATGGAAGGTCGAAGGGTTTAGGGTTTACCTTGAAGCTCGGTGGCGATAGCAATGGCTTCGCTCGGCGTACCTGGAAGTGACGAGGGCGAAGCTCGGCGGCGACGGTGAAGCTCGGCGGCGACGGCGGCGAACACTTGGCGGCAAACGAAATTTTGGCAGCCTAACGGCGTCTAAGTGTTTCGCCTGAGTTAGGTTTTCCCAATGCTGCCGAGGGGTATATATAGACTCCCATTCTCTCAGGCAGATTTTAAGTACCGACCGCCTGAGAAGATGGTTACCTCAGGCGGGTTTTACTTACCAACCGCCTGAGAAGATAAAATTATCTCAGGCGGTTGGTAAGTAAAACCCACCTGAGATAAACATCTTCTCAGGCGGTTATTAAGTACCAACCGCCTGTGAATATATTTACTTCTTCTTAAATAATATTCCTGATTAAATGTGGGTCCTTTAAAAAGGAAAAATTCCACTTTCTTGTAATATTATTTATAAGTAAAGGTTACCATTAAATTTCACTTCATAAATCCTTTGAAATTAGTTAGAACATAAAAAACATACAACAAATGCTATTTTTCATTTTTCTATCTTGATGAATATAATGTTTTTTTCATTTATTTTTTCAGTTGACATTTTTACTCATCATACCAACCTCTATGAATTTTTTCAGATTTTTTTTAAAATTTTTTTGAATCAATGTGTGTTCATAATTTGATGAATGCCTCATATGTATATGAGAATTTAGTTAGAATGATGGATAATTTGTAGTTTGACATGTTGGAATGCTTTTAAAAAAAATTAACAAAATTCATACATGTATCAATGATACAAATATGTTCATACAAACAAATTTGAGTGAAGGATCTTTTTTTTATGAGATACACAAATGTGAATAATATGTGAGTAGAAATTAATTTGATATTTACCAAAACATTACAATGTCAGCTATACAAGTTTTAAAATATTTTGTTCATGTGGTAGATGTTAATTTTATACAAATGTAGAAGAAAGAATCGTCGAATTTGGACACAGTTTGCAGAATCTAAACATGTTTGAGTATTTATATTGGAATCTAAATAAAAAAGAAGCAAGGGATAAGGAAACTGAAAAACAGTATTGGGCATTATCTCAGGCCGTTGGTAAGTAAAACCCGCCTGAGATAAACATCTTCTCAGGCGGTTGGTAAGTAAAACCCGCCCGAGAAAAATTTAAACACCGCCTGTGAAAAACTGACGCCTACATAAAGACCCCTCACCAACCGCCTGCGAAGACGTGTCAACGTCCGTGCGCGACCTTTCTTTTCCCCGAGGTGTGACCTTTCAATGCGCGGTAAACCAACTGCTCCATCTTCCACTCCGCGCGGCCCTTATTAAAGACGCACCATCACTCTTTAGTTCTCCACAAGCGCGTCGCTCACTTTGAATCCTCTTCTTTTCTTCGTCTTCCTCCGCTCCGACGACCCAACACCACTATGGCTGACCTTCCGCCGCCAAGCCCTCCGAGGGAGCCACCTTGCAAGAAACAATGTTGCAGCTCCCCCGAGAGGATCAATACCCAGTAGCGCCTCCTCATGGCGCGAGAGGCGTACAACAATACGTCTTGCGCCATGAGTGCCTTGGGGCTGGGTACCCTTCCAGAGTATCCTGGAATGGGTACCACCAGCCACTACCTCTACGCCCTCACGGGGGTGGTTTATTGTCTCGACATTCTGTTCGCGACGATGGCCCAGGTTCATGGCCCCGAGGGCTGCAGAACGCTGGTGGAGGCGACAGCTAGCAACCTCGTTCTCGGGGTTGCACCGCCGGTGCAGCCGGTGTAATCGGTCCTGTCTCCTATTGCACCTGCGCCAGAGTCGCCGTCGGAGGACGAGGAGGAGGAGGAGGAGGAATAGGTGTAGGAGTAGGATTTAATTAGTTTTTCTTTGTTGTTTTTAGTTGCTTCTATTTTGTAAATAATGTTAATGAATGAAATCTATCTTTGTTCATCTATGTGATTGAATATTACTTGTGTATCTTGTGTGTTCTTGTGTGTTCTTGTGTAAATATTGTGTATTTGTGTGTTCTTGTGTGAGATGTGTCATTGAATATTGTTAATGAATGAGTATCTTGTGTGTTCTTCAACCGTGTGAATGAATGAATGTGTAGTATGTTCATCGTGTTCCTCAGACACGGGTATCATAAGGTAAGTATCTTAGGCGGTTGGTAATTAAAATCCGCCAGAGAAGAAGATTATCTCAAGCGGTTGGTCAGTAACATCCGCCTGAGATAAACATCTTCTCAGGCGGTTATTAAGTACCAACCGCCTGTGAAGATATTTACTTCTTCTTAATTAATATTCTTGATTAAATGTGTGTCCTTTAAAAAGGCAAAATTCCACTTTCTTGTAATATTATTGATAAGTAAAGGTTACCATTAAATTTCACTTCATAAATCCTTTGAAATTGGTCAAACATAAAAAAACATACAACAAATGCTATTTTTCATTTTTCTATCTTGATGAATATAATGTTTTTTTCATTTATTTTTTCAGTGGACATTTTTACTCATCATACCAACCTCTATGAATTTTTCAGATTTTTTTTGAATCAATGTGTGTTCATAATTTGATGAATGCCTCATATGTATATGAGTATTCAGTTAGAATGATAGATAATTTGAAGTTTGACATGTTGGAATGCTTTTAAAATTTTTTAACAAAATTCATACATGTATAAATGATACAAATATGTTCATACAAACAAATTTGAGTGAAGGATCTTTTTTTATGAGATACACAAATGTGAATAATATATGAGTAGAAATTAATTTGATATTTACCAAAACATTACAATGTCAGCTATACAAGTTTTAAAATATTTTGTTCAGGTGGTAGATGTTAATTTTATACAAATGTAGTAGAAATAATCATCGAATTTGGACACAATTTGCAGAATCTAAACATGTTTGAGTATTTATATTGGAATCTAAATAGAAAGAAGCAAGGGATAAGGAAACTAAAGAACAGTATCAGGCATTATCTCAGGCGGTTGGTAAGTAAAACCCGCCTGAGATAAACTTCTTCTCAGGCGGTTAGTAAGTACCAACCTCCTGTGAAGATATTTATTTCTTCTTTATTAATATTCTTGATTAAATGTGGGTCCTTTAAAAAGGCAAAATTCCACTTTCTTGTAATATTATTGATAAGTAAAGGTTACCTTCATAAGTCCTTTGAAATTGGTCAGAACATAAAAAACATACAACAAATGCTATTTTTTATTTTTCTATCTTGATGAATATAATGCTTTTTTCATTTATTTTTTCAGTGGACATTTTTACTCATCATACCAACCTCTATGAATTTTTTCAGATTTTTTTAAATTTTTTTGAATCAATGTGTGTTCATAATTTGATGAATGTCTCATATGTATATGAGCATTTAGTTAGAATGATGGATAATTTGAAGTTTGACATGTTGGAATGCTTTTAAAAAAATTAACAAAATTCATACATGTATAAATGATACAAATATGTTCATACAAACAAATTTGAGTGAAGGGTCTTTTTTTTATGAGATACACAAATGTGAATAATATGTGAGTAGAAATTAATTTGATATTTACCAAAACATTACAATGTTAGCTATACAAGTTTTAAAATATTTTGTTCAGGAGGTACATGTTAATTTTATACAAATGTAGAAGAAAGAATCATCGAATTTGGACACAATTTGCAGAATCTAAACATGTTTGAGTATTTATATTCGAATCTAAATAAAAATGAAGCAAGGGATAAGGAAACTGAAGAACATTATCTGGCATTATCTCAGGCGGTTGGTCAGTAACACCCGTCTGAGATAAACATCTTCTCAGACGGTTATTAAGTACCAACCGCCTGTGAAGATATTTACTTCTTCTTAATTAATATTCTTGAATAAATATCTTCTCAGGCGGTTGGTAAGTGAAACTCGTCTGAGATAATCATTTTCGCAGGCGGTTATTAAGCACCAACCACCTGAGAAAATGTTAAAAACCGTCTGTGAAAAACTGACGCCTATATAAGCACCCCTCACCACAGTCAAAACGTAACCTTGGAGAATTTATATCGACACCGAAAGGCTACCGAATTTCCCCTGCGCCGCGCCACCGCTCCGCCGCCCAGCCCATACTGCCGCGCCGCTGCTCAACCCCGCACCGCTACTTCTCTACCCAGCCGGCCAACCGTGCTGACGCCTCCCCATCGTGCTGACACCTCTGCAAGGTAAATGTAGTTTCCTTACTTTTTCTTTGTATATTTTTATTAGCTGATAAGCTATTAGTTTTGTGTGTTCTGGTATATGGATTCTGTCCTTTTGCATGTGTAAGGACTGTATGGATTGTGTTCTAATATATTGATGTATGGACTATATGGATTGTTTCCTTTTTGTGTGTTTTGCTAGTTTGGTCCTTTATATATTGACGTATGGACTATATTGTAATAAGTTTATTGTAGTTTGTACCTATTATGTGACATGAATATGATTTTTAATTAACAGATGCTATTGTAATATATATAAGATGCATGAAGTTTACCCGAACTTGTAATTGTAGTTTTATGTGTTTTTCTATTCAATATGCTACTTGTGTGTGCGTACCTCCTCCTTGCATATATTTCAAAGGAGTGATCAGGGTTAGCTTTCTAGGGAGATAGTTTTATAACTCACCCATTTAGTTAACATCGTTGGATGGGATCCAATGTCAAGATATAATGGACCAGATCCCACCCAGACCTAGCCCATGCTGTTGGGCCTGTTTGCCCCACGACTTCAATCCTTCACCCCCGATTGCTGCTCCTGACGCCTTCAACTCCGTCCGCCTCAAGCTGCAGTAGGGTTGAGGGTTGGCAACCATACCTCCTCGTTGCTAGGTGACATCAATGGTGGCAGGGTGCAGAAGCCAGCGATAGGGCCATCTGCAAGCGGCAGCGAGGTCGGGAAATGGCACCGGGGGTTGAAGGCGGCACCGGGGCCAGCTGCAGGTGGCGACAAGGACGGAGATAGTGTTGGAGGCACCGGGGCCAGCTGCCGGCAGCGGCGAGACCGAGAGACGGAGGTGATGGCCAGAGCCGCGGGCGACAGCGCGCGGTGGTCGGTGGAAAGTCGGCGGCAGTCACCTAAGTGGCGAATTGGAACCGTGCCACGCTCCAGTAGCGCGCAGGAGGTACGCAAAAATCCACCTGTACCTGCACCCGTCGGGTGCAATACCCGTCGAGTACCCGTACCCGTGGGTATAATTGCATCCTTAGATCCCACCCAGACCTAGCCCATGCCACTGGGCCTGTTTGCCTCACGACTTCAATCCTTCACCCCCACTTGCTGCTCCTGATGCCTTCGACTCCGTCCGCCTCAAGATGTCGCCTGTCTCCTCCATTAGTCGCCCTAATCATACTTGTTATGTCTCTGTAAATTCATTTTATAGAAGACCTTCAGAGAATATTTGTGGCCAAATTTTGTAAATCTGACAAAAATTCTATTATTGAAGCATGGACCGTCAACCGTGGATGTATAACATGCCAAGACCCGATCCTATGTACATTCATAATGTTGCAAATTTTATTGAAGCATCCAAGAGACATGCGAAGTTGCAAAAGATAGATGACATATTATGTCCATGTATCGACTGCGAAAATAAGATTGCTTGGACGGATACTATAGTAATCCAATCTCATTTGGTGAAAAGTGGTTTCAAAAAAAAGTACATAATATGGACAAAAGCATGGTGAGTTAGATACACATGATGTGGATAAAGATGATGAGAGATGTTCAGATGATGATAATGTTCATATCGATGATGGTAGTGACAATCAAGCTGGTGATGATGATGACGAGTTCGATTGTGAGGAGATGTTGTGTCACATTGAACCATTTGTATTGACTTCTATGGGAGCAAGCAAAGGTTTAAGTAAAATGGAGACATTGCAGAATGCGGCGACGGAGCTTTTATATGATGAATCAAACGGTTGTGATAAAGAGTTTACTACATTGCGTGCAGTCTTAGAACTCTAAAGTTGAAACCTACGCACGGATGGTCCAATTGTAGTTTCTATGATCTTTTGAATCTTCTGGCAGAAATTCTTCCAAATCTAAATAAACTGCCCAGAAGCACTTATAAAGCGAGGAAACTTCTTTGCCTGATGGCACTAGGTGTGACAAAAATACACGCTTGTGTGAACCATTGTATTCTGTATTGCAAAGAGCATGAGCTCGCAACTAGATGCCCCATTTGTGGTGTCAGTAGATATAAGAAGGACTACAATCACCAGTATGTTATCAACATGAAAAAGACTCAGAAGAATAAGAAGTTTATTATTGGTCTTGAAGGTGATGATGATGATACTTCTGGCGATGCAGACGGGAAGAATAAGAGAAAAATTCCTGCCTTGGTGATGTGGTACCTTTCGGTAATTGATCGCTTGAATCATTTGTTCTCAAACCCTAGGGAGGCTGAACTTATGCGTTGGCATTCCGAGCAACGCAAGAAGAATGAAAAACAAATACGACACCCTGGTTATGCAACGCAGTGGAAAAATTTTGATATTCAATATCCAGAATTTGCGAAGGAAATCAGAAATGTGAGGTTTGCCTTGGGTACAGACGGAATGAATCCTTTTGGTGAAAAAAGGAGCATACGCAGCACATGGCCCGTATTCTTAACGATGTACAACCTACCGATGTGGTTGTGTCACAAAAGGAAATATATCTTGTTATCTGTTCTTATCCAAGGTCCGAAACAACCCAGCATCGAAATTGATGTGTTCTTGGAACCTTTAATGGAAGATATGGCGAAATTGTGGAATGAAGGGGTACGTACATGGGATGAGTACATGCGGGAGTATTTCACGCTAAGAGCAATGATATTCGTTACCGTGCATGATTATCCCAGACTCTTTACATTATCGGGACAAATTAAAGGGAAGAAAGGTTGTGTTAGGTGCGTGGATAGAACTAGATTTCTATACCTCACTTCATCTAGAAAGACGGTGTACATGAGACACCAATAGTTCTTGACAGATACACACAAGTATAGGAAGATGAAAGAACAATTTGATAACAAAATTGAAAAAGATACTGCACCAAAACCTTATAGTGGAAAACTTGTGTTTGAAATGGTCAAGAACATTCATATTGCTTTGGGTAAGGGCAAAAATAGTAAAGGAATTAAGAGAAAGAAAAGTACATCTTCGGATGATACAACTGACATGGCTTTCAAGAAACAATCAATTTTTTTCAAGTATCTTTCGTATTGGAAGAATCTGGAATTTTGCCATAGTATTGATTTGATGCATGTTACAAAGAATGTATTTGACAGCATCATTGGGACCTTGCTGGACATGCCGAGGAAAACAAAGGATGGATTAAATTCACGTTGGACCTAGTAAATCTTGATTTGAGACCAGAGCTTCATCCAGTAGAAAAAGGCGAACGGGAAGCATTACCTTCCCCCAGCCAGCTACAACTTGACGCTAGAAGAGAAGAAAGCAATTTGCGAATGCTTGCGTGGGATCAAAGTGCCCACGAGTTTCTCATCCAATATCCGCAAACTAGTCTCGATGAAAGACTTGTCTTTATTCGGTTATAATTCTCACGACTGTCACATGATGATGATAGTTTTCCTTGCCATTGCAATAAGAGTCATCAAACCTGAGCATATAAAAGTTGTCATCACACGTTTGTGTTACTTCTTCAATGCAGTATCGCAAAAGATGATAGCACATGAAGATTTAGACTATCTGAAAACATACATTGTCGAGACAATGTGCAAGCTTGAGATGTGTTTCCCACCATCCTTTTTCGATATGCAAGTACACCTAATCATACATCTTGTTGATCAGATAAAAGCATTGGGGCCACTATATTTACATCATATGTTTTCGCTGGAGAGATATTTAGGAGTATTAAAAGGTTATGTGCGGAACCGTGCTCACCCAGAGGGTTCAATTATGAAAGGATACACCACTGAAGAAGTGATTGAGGGTTGCGCTGATTACATCAAAGATGGAAAATCGATAGGTGTGCCTATACCGGTACATGAGAGTAGACTACGTGGGAGAGGCAAAGTGGGTAAGAAAACTTTTATCGTTCAAGATTACAAGAATGTACGCCGTGCACATTTTGGTGTACTATAACAGCTCGCAATAGCTGAGTCGTACATCGAGGAACACCAAATTGAGCTTCGTGATAAAAACCAAGACCGCACAGAGGACTGGATCATGAAAGAGCATAGAAGATGTTTCACTGAATGGTTAATGGACAAAAATATACCATACGGAAACACTATAGAAGAGGCAACAATGAAGAAGTTAGCTTCTGGCCCATCTGCTTTGGTGACATCATGGCAAGCATATGACATCAATGGTTACACATGTTACACTAAAGAAAGAGACGGTAAGAGTGTTGCACAAAATAGTGGTGTTCGTATTGAGGCTTATGATTCACAAGGGCAGAAGACCACATACTTCGGGTTCATAGAGGAAATATGGGAACTCGATTATGGTGAAAGAATGGTAATGCCCATATTTAGGTGCCAATGGGTCAAACATCCTGATGGTGTGAAGGTGGACAATTACGGGCTGACATTGGTAGACTTCAATAAAGTGGGTTATAAATATGACCTGTGGGTTCTCGCCGATAATGTTGCACAAGTTTTTTATGTTCTAGATCTAGAAACTGAGAAGATGCATGTAGTTGTTTCTGGAAAGCAAAATATTGTTGGGGCTGAGAATGTGGGAGATAATGAAGAGGAATATAATCAGTATGAAGAGATGTACCTTTTCACCGAACCAGAAAATATCAAGCGCATAGAGAGAAGCATTAAAAAGAATTTGAAACCCTATATGCGAGAAGATGTCAATGCTGGAAAAAATGTATATAGCAATGCGAGATGATATATATTGTATATATTTGTATCTTCTGAAATCAACTTAGAACAATGTTCTATTTCAGCTTTAGATAGCATGTTTTGAACATTATTACAGCTTCTGTTTCGAGCTCCTGTCAAGCTAATCCCTTCACAACAAGCTCTTGTAGATGCAAGTAACACCCGAGACTCATCATTTGGATTGTTAAAAGCTTCAATTGAAGTCTGACGATACTTCCCATCCATTTGAGGGCTTGTTTGGATAGGAGTACACCCAAACAAGCCCTGCAAGATTTCTTTCTCTTCTCTCCATTTTGATAACTTACGAAGATGCTACTTTATCAGTTCTAATAGCTGAATATATTGACTACAAATCAGTACCATCTCTCTTAGTGCTTTACACAAGCGACTAAACGTACAACTTCAATCACAAATCTTGTTTTTACCATTTTCATAGGAATTTGACCTTAATCTTTCAAGCATAGATTTATTAATAATTGAAGCTTCTTCATTAGACATGTTAATAGCAGTTACAAGGGAAGGGTGTGTCGAAGCTAACGAAATCTCAATGGGACTGAAGAGAAAGAGATGTTGCATATGAGTGATAATGTCCAGGTTAGACAACATGAAGCTATGATGACAACCTTCACGCTGTTTAACCTAGATATTGCCACTCATATGCAAGATCTCTTTATCTTCAGTCCAATTCAGATTTCGTTAGCTTCGACACATCCTTCACTTATAACTGCCATTAACATGTGTGATAAGGAAGCTTCACTTATTTTATAAATCTATGCTTGAAAGATTAAGGTTAAATCCCTATGAAAGTGTAAAAACAAGATTTGTGATTGAAGTTGTTCGCTTACTCGCTTGTGTGAAGCACTAAGAAAGTGAGTACTGATTTTTAGTCAATATATTTAGGCATTAAAACTGAGAAAGGAGCATCTTCCTAAGTTTTCAAATGGACATGAGGGAAAGAAATCATTCAAATGGATGGGAAAATCCTTCCAAGGATCGTCAGGCTTCAAATTGATGCTTTCAACAATTCAAATGATGAGCCACGGGTGTTACTTGCATCTACAATAGCTTGCTGTGCAGGGATTGCTTGACAGGAGCTTAGCAGCATCAGAGGCGGTTGGTAAGTAAAACCCGCCTGAGATAAACATCTTCTCAAGCGGTTATTAAGTACCAACCGCTTGTGAAAAATTTAAAAACCGCCTATGAAAAACTGACGCCTATATAAAGACCCCGCGGAGGCACACCTCTGCCCAATCCCACATCGCGCCACGAGGTACCTAAGTAAATTTGCATAGTTTCCTTACGATGCATTGCATGCTACCTTTTTCTTTGTATATTTTCGTAAGCTCCCAGTTTTGTGTGTTGGTATATGGATTGTGTCCTTTTGCATTTGTGTACATATGTGTTTGGACTCAATAATTTGGAAGTTTGGTCTTTCAGATAATGATGTCTCGGGCGTGTAGCCGATTGAAGGAGGAGCGCTTGGCGTGGAGCAAGAACCATCCCCATGTATGTACATATGGCACACCAGTCGCATGGTTGTATATACATATGTATTTGTAATGGACTGATGGACTTAACTGTAGTTTGTTTTTCCGTCTTGTTTGTTTTTGGTATTTTCAATTTCTCTGCGTAGGGTTTCTCTGTGAAGCCTGAATCGGGAGATTTATTGAAGTGGCAGTGCATCATCTCTAGTAAAGAAGGGGTAAGTCATGAAGAACAAGCACAATATGAGTTTAACCATCGTCCTCCTATTAATAAATTTCTTTTGCAGACTGAATGGGAAGATGGTTACTACCCCCTAACAATCTCCTTCTCTGAGGACTATCCCTTGGTGCCTCCAAGATGCGCCTTTCCAAGTGGGTTCTTCCACCCAAATGTCCATCGTTCGGGAGCACTCTGCATCGGGATTCTTGATCAAGAGACTGTAAGATAGACCTATTTTGCTCATGTAATTATTACTTAATTGTTGTCGAACTTATTTGAACTGGTTTCTTATATTGCTTAAATTATATTTTGTAGGGGTGGTGCAGTGCTTATACAATTAAAACTATACTACTTGAAGTTCATCGTTTGCTGCATCAGCCAAATATGTTGAAAATGATTGCTATAATCTACTTATCAAGGTTAGATGACACTTTGACTTAGTGACCAATGTAGGTTATTCATTCCTCCTTCAAAATTTGTTAATTCTAAATAATGTCAATATTTTCAGGATCCAGCGGAATATAAGAGACGTGTTCGGGAGCAAGCAGGACGGTACAATTTAGATTGATCGATGGGAGCTTCATCGTCGATCTACAATGAATGTTGCATGATTTTTGTTTTCTACTTGACAGGGCGCTTCATCGTTGTTGTTTGCAGCTGTTACAGAGAGAGGCCCACTTAAACTTGTGCTCAATGTATAAAGATGTTATCTTTGAACAATTGTAAAGCCTCTAATGGTGTATTATCACAATTAAGCCAACCTCACTGGTGATCGAGCATTTCCTATAATGCATTACTGTACTAGTATCCACTCATCTGTGTTTTTTCCTGATACAATTTTCCCTGCAACGACTACATACGATTGTGATAATTGCAATGACTACATCCCTATAATTTCAATGAAAACCGCTTGTGATAATTGAACAACTACATACGGTTCTTACACAATGACCGCCGGTGAAAATACATGATCTTCTCAGGCTGTTATTAATTAAGAACCGCCTGTGAAGTTCATTACATTACATGTGGTTCTTAATTAATAACTGCCTGTGAAGATCATGTATTTACCTAGGCGGTTGTTTCTTAAAATCCGCCTGTGATGTTAATTTATTGCAGGCGGTTCTTAAGTAATAACCGCTTGAGAAGATCGAGTATTTACCTAGGCGGTTGTTTTTTAAATCCGCCTGTGTTGTTCTTTCATCACATGCGGTTATTATATCATTCGTCATCACAGTCGCATATTTTTAAGGACCGCTTGTGTTTGAAAAATTGAGGCGCCTGTAAAAATGCTTTTTGTAGTAGTGTTGGGATCAAATAAATGACACCCTTGGGAATACTCTTAAGGGAAAATGCTACAATGGTATCTCCGTGCGTTTGCGGAATTCACTATGTGATCCAATAGAACCGTTAACAAGCATTTCTGACACATCAGTTGGTGATGTTTAGTTAATGGTGCATGAGTAATACCAACAAGCATTTCTAGCACGATTGCTAGGGATGATTTGTTAGTATATCTTAGGAGCCGTCAACAAGCATTTCTGGCGCCGTTGCCGGGGAAGGCAAATATATATATAACATGACTGAGAGAATAGGATAGAACCCTGGGTAGGATTTTAGTAGGATAACCATTCTTTGTTTTCACATTTTTAATGTGAATACAGGGTAGTGTATGTCTGGTTTCCGCCTGCCGAAAACTTTGTTGAAGATCCCGAATCCCTTCTAAGAGACCGACTCCGTGTTGTTACTCCTCAGAAGATTCGAGCGGCAAGGCAAGCCAACATTTTTGCACCAACAATCCAAACGCCAATGGCTCAAAAGACCCTTCGTGAGTTCTCAGCTCCCTCTGCTAACAATGTGCCTATGTGGCCCACTGTTAACACGGGAGATGTGAACCTCTAGATCAAAACTGGCCTTATCACTATGGTGCAAGCCAGCCCATTCTATGGGAAGGCTAACGAGGATGCAAGTGCTCACCCGCAACAATTCCTCGAGATCTGCAACACTTTTAAGATCAAGGACGTGTCTCTGGATGCGGTCTGTCTGAGACTGTTCTCGTTCTCCCTCCTTGGGAGAGCAAAACAGTAGTTCTACGTGAACCGAAGTGCTGTAGACACTTGGGAGAAATGTTCTATGACATTCCTCGCCAAATTCTTCCCATTGGGCAAAACCAATGCCCTACGTGGAAGGATTTCCAGCTTTCAGCAAGAGCCCAAGGAATCTATTCCCGAGGCATGGGAAAGGCTTCAGGAGTACATCCTAGCCTGTCCCCACCATGGGATGGATGACTGGCTCCTTATCCAAAACTTCTATAACGGGCTGATCCCATCAGCCCGTGACCATTTGGATGCTACTGCTGGAGGAGCCTTCTTCTCATTGACGGTGCCAAAAGCTAAAGATCTTATTGATAAGATGGTGTCCAACATGGGATGGAACGATGAGCGTCTCCATACCCGACAATGAGGCATGCACACCTTGAAGGAGGTGGACATGATCGCTGCAAAATTGGACCTCCTAATGGAGAAAATTGCTGGACAAGCCAGTGGGGAAGTGTCCGACAATGCCTATGCCCTAGACTCTAACATCACGTGTGAATTCTGTGGCAACACGGGTCATATGGGCAATGATTGCCCAGAAACTCGTGAGGATGCCCTATACCTCACCAACAACGGAAATTACAACAACAATGGCTATCGTCCAGGAGGTCAAGGGTGGGGTCAGCAATGTCCATTCTTTCAAGGAGGGTATAACAACAATGGCAACCCTGGAAATCAACCCAACTTGAGAGAACTTGCCATTAGCCAGCTCAAGATCAACGAGGCCCTATCCAAGAAGCTGTCAACTAATGACAAGACCCTAGAGAATATCAATGCAAAGATTGAAGGACTATCCTCAGCATTCAAGAATGAACTAAGCTTCAACAAGATGTTGGAGACTCAGTTGGCACAACTTGCTACAGTTGTCCCTGCATTAGATTACAACAAAATTCCGGGGCAGCCAGAAGCCCCAGTGGAGAACATCAGTGCAGTGGTTATGAGAGGAGGAAAGACCACTCGTAACCCACCATATCCCACACAAGAAAAGAGGACAACTGAACCTGAGAAGGAGGATATCCCAAGTGAATTACTTGGTGAGATAATGGACAAACACTTTGAAGACACCAACTTATTGCCATTCCCTCACAGACAAAGGAAGCCAACAGTGGATGAGCAATTCAACCATTTTGTTGAGATCATCCAAAAGATCCACATCAATGTGCCCTTGATCGTTGCGATGCAAGTACCCACTTATGTTCGCTATCTCAAGGACATATTGAACAACAAACGACCATTGCCCACCACTGAGGTCGTCAAGCTTACGGAAGACTGCAGTGCAGCCACCCTCAATAGGCTTCCTGAAAAGAAGAAGGACCACGGGTGTCCTACCATTTCATGCTCCATTGGGGCTCACTACTTTGACAAGGCACTTTGTGATTTGGGAGCAAGTGTTAGTGTGATGACCAAGGTTGTGTTTGACCAGCTGAACTTCACAGAGTTGACTCCAACACCAAGGCAGCTACAACTGGCTGACTCTTCAGTCCGTTATCCAGCGGGTATTGCTGAAGATGTCCCGGTGAAGATTTGGAACTGCTTTATACCTGTGGATTTTGTGGTGCTAGACATGGACACTGAGAAAGACACACCACTCATTCTTGGGCGCCCATTCCTAAGCACTGCAAAAGCTCGCATAGATGTGGGAGCCGTAGAAATCCACTTTCGTATCAATGGCAAGGAGGAAAGGTTTAACTTTTGGCCAAAATCAGAACAATGCTCCATGATTCGAATCAAGTATGGGCCGAATGATAAACACATCAGAGAGGTCAAAGTCACACTTCCAAAGGTGGACTCACTCATTGCATTCATGAGAAGATTAATCTACGAGGAGAATCCGTCGTTTTGACCACGCCGATATCCAAAGGCGACGAAATCATCTGGACCTTCCCGAAGGTCCAAGTCTACCAAGCCGCCAAATAAGGTATGGCAGAAGAAGCAAGACAAGCCGTCCGAGCCCATCCCTCCGGGCCTGGATGTGAAATGAAGACGGAGGAATGCCCATCTCATCGGACGGTGGTGAGACCTACGCCAATAGGTTAAATTGGTAGTTATCCCACTTTATTTTTCTTTCTTTCTTTTTCCACCCCATTTGGATTTTTCCCATTGCATATTTGATTTTTCCTAGCAAGTTGAGAATCTTATATTCTCAACTATCATTTTTCTTCCTTTCTTTTCAAAAGGAAATTTTTATTGGATTTGCGAAAAGGGTTTTTATTTGAAAAATAACAATTTTTTCTGAGCTGCACATGTGGCATTTCACCAACGTGCTAACTTTATAGCCGTTGGGGAGCCACTTGCCAAAAGGGGAACCAGGGGGACCACCTGTCATGTCGGCCGAACCCCCTGGCCAGCCGAACAAGGAGTGGAGCCAAATTGGCTCCCCTTCCTCCAACGGCTACATTTTGAACCCTAAGTGACCGTTGGAAGGTGTAACCTATAAATTGTGGCCGTGAGGAGCACTTCTCTTCACACACCACATCATCTTACACCTCTCCAAGCCACTCTCTAGCTCACCTTGTTTTTTTTGCTCTTCATTGCAACACTCTTGCTCAAATCCATCCCCAAAAAAGATTTTCTTTTGTTTGCATTTGCATTTTACACTCAAGCTTTCAATAGGAGAAAATTCGTTGAGAGTTTTGTTTTCCAAACATCGCTTCTTTTTGGATTTTTCTCGCCTTGTTTTGTTCTTGCTTGTTGAACTCAAAAAGACATGAAGTGGTTGTTTGGAAAGAGGAAGGAGGCTGCAAGCTCAAGCCATGGTGAAGGTTCTAGTGCACGCCTCTCTTCCATGGGTACAAGCCCAAGGAGGAGAAGTGTGTGTGAGGACACTCCCATGGAAGAGAGAAGAAACCCACAACAACTTATTCATGACAACGACCTTGACATACGAAGCGAAGTTGAAGATCAAGAACGTAGGCTTCTCCAAGATCGTGAGTTCTGCCACACCAAGGCTTACGATCCAAATTTGATCTCCAAAATAGGTATGGACTCCGAATTTCTTTCCATTTGGCATGCAATTGGATTTGATGACTTTGCTCACATAGAGGAGTAAGGTTCACGCCTTCTCACTATCCAATTCCTTTGCACGCGAAGAGTAGGATTTGATGGTATTGCTTTTAGATTATTACGAAAAGAATACAACATCCTATGGAAAGAATTAGGTAGCATCCTAGGCTTCCATAAACGGTGTTTGCTAGATTTAGAAAATTGGCCTAAGTTTAACAAACAAAGTTTTTGGCATGAGCTAACTAGTGAGGTCACATGTAGGGCTCCTAGGAATAGCCACATCCAAAACCCTATCTTACGCTTCATGCATAGATGGGTGGCTATGACTTTGTTCCCTAGGGGAGATGTTAGGGTTGTGCGAGATGATGAATTGAAAATTTTGTTTGCCATGACTAAAAAGATAAAAGTTGCTCCAGTCAAAGCCATGATGACACAATGGTTAGATTACATTTCAAAATCAGGACCAATTGAATGCACTTCATTGATTACTCATATTGGTGAAAGGGTAGGAGCACTTAAATACTCTTCATTTGAATATATTGAAACTGAAATAGAATTAATTGATCAAGACTATTTAGTGCAAGTACATACCCTTAAGCATGATCAACATGGGTCCTTGATATTTTTCTATCCCAGCTTTGTCAATGAAATTCGGTTACCTAACCCGGATTTTCATTTGTACAAATGCCGGAGGCTAACCATTGATCTTCTTCCCCTTGAGGAAGCAAGAAGAAGTAATGTCTTTGGCAGGGTAATAAGGAATCGTGCGAGGGCTACAACCACCGGCATGCCACTGATAATCTCTCCGGTCCATGAATACCAAGAGGAAGAGAACCCAACTGGTTGTGCGCCCGAATGGACTCAACCTCCGACGTATGAGACTGGGGGATCATCTTGGAAGAATGGTAAACGGATCCACCCTTATCCTCTTCAAGCTCTAGCAGCTTGCCCCCAACGTCCATGAGAGGACGTCGTTCCTTTTCGGCTAGAAGTCATCATGATTATGGCCAAGGAATGACGAACCTCACTAGACGTATGGGAGAACTTGAAGTGAGAACGGGTGACGTCTACAACACACTCCAGGAGCTTGTTTAAGGTACCCAAGATTGGCAACAACACATGGATGCTCAATTCACCATCTTCAACACGGCGCTACAACAACAACAAGCTGATCTTGCAGCATACTTCCGTCATCAAGGGTTTAACCCTTATCACGGAGGTAGTTGAAGAACAAGCTTGGGGGAGGACCCCCACTTGAGGTAACATGTACCACATTCCTTGCATATTTGTTTTCCATCCATCCATCATCCACCTTGCATTTAAAAAAAATAGAAATAATAGGTTAGATTTGCTTTCATCAAATAAAGATGTGCGGTAAGAATGATTTAGAATTCACATAGATGAAATGATGAATAGTTGCTCTGTTTTATTTTCGTAAGTCTCTAGTTTACAACTTGCTACTCTCCGAATATTGCTTTCATTGGTTTGAAATACTTTTACCTAAATTTGGAAGTTGTGGGTAGCAAAAGCTTGATCTAATTCTAGGTTGGTGCAAGACTAGAATTGGTAATAGGGCTGCTAGTCCTAGTCTGAAAGTAAAACTTAGATTTTCGAAGAAATTCTAAAAAGATTTAAGTTTCCCTCATTTGATTGGAAATACCTACCAAAGCCATATGATATTCATACATAGACAAAACCTTATGCATATGCTATTTTCTTTCACATTGAGCCTAGTCAAACTAGTATAGACCTATGTAAGAAATCATTCAACTCTTTTTGAATTCAAGACTTCACTTGCACATGCTATACTTCTACACTAGAAGTAAGCAAAACATCCATCATATCCACCATACCACAATAAAAAGAGAAACTCCATGTTATTCATGTTTAGCACTCTCTTCAAAATTCATTGCAAAGAAAGGGAGTAGAAGACATGGCTACAAAAAAAAATGAAAAAAAGGGCATGCTTACATCATAAGCATGAGAAAAAAAAGAAAAAAAGTAGCCATGTTTCATCCCTGCAAAAGAAAGAGAGATTATACCAAAAAGGAGTTATCTCAAATATCCACATCCACTTCCACTCCATCACACATGCACTAGTCTTGAATCAAAAAGTTTTGATTTGAATTCTCCTAAGGCTTACTCTTTTGACTTAGCAATATATGTGATGCAAATATGCCTACTTACTTTCCCTACCAAGCTCCACATACAAGCCATATCCAATGAGTAGGAATAGTAGAGGCACAATACTTTGGTGAGAAAATATTTCCACTATCCACAAAGGAGTGACTGAGAGAATCAAATTGTGGTACTTAATATCTAAATTGAATTCTTCGGGATTTAAGTGGAACTTGATTTCTAGGCTATGTTTGCTCCATTTTCTATTCTACCTTTCAACTACTCATGAATATGAGAAAGCATAAGCCCCATGATAACTTAAGAAGGGTAGAGTATCATAGCCAATTTCTGCAGTACTAGGTAGAGTATCGGTTGCGCATTAGATACTTTTGAAAATAAGACATTGTAGCAACTCCTGATCATCAACCTAAAGTCTTGACTTTGCTCGGGACGAGCAAAGGATAAGCTTGGGGGAGTTTGTTGACGGCTGTTATATACCGATTTCATCCGTCAATTTAACTCAATTATGTGAAGGATTTGTCATTTCTTGCACACATCACCTTTCTATCTAACCCAATTCCACTTGTACATGGAGAAATATGTGTATGCAGCATTTTATGCAGGAAATGAGGAAATGTAGAGGGACCAATCCTATAAAATATCATCCCAGCCAATTAGGCGACGACACGTGGCATCCCATGGATCAAACGGCCCACAAACAGAAGTATCCAAGGAGATCCAACGGTGTTGCACCCATATACATCAAGGGGACCCACCTGGCAGCCACCTGGAGAAAGCACACGAGAATTGGTGCCTTGACCAGGTCGGCCGATTCCTGGCGCCAAACTCGGTCAAACTCCACGTGTTGGCTCCTCCCGGCTCCCTGGAGTCAATGGTGACCGATTCGCGCGCTTTGGGTGGCGGGAACCCACCTCAACACTAGTATAAATAGGACCCCCTACCCCTCACTTCAACACACACCACTTGAGCTTCACCTCTATTGTATACACTATCATCCATAGTCTTAGAGGAGTTAGGTTGTAGAGAGGAGAGTCTCTAGTCCCAAGTACAAATTGGGAAAGGAGTAAGGAGTCTCTCTCTTCCCAATCCTACATTGGGAAAGGTATGGCTCATGTATTCTTTCTTGTATTTGTGACTTTATGCATAATAAATATAGTATCTTTAGTATCTACTTATACATATACTTGGGCAAAGCGTTTCTTGTTTGATTGTGGAGTCCATGTATGTGGAAGGTATAGCTTCTATGACTATTTCATCATGAACATATCTCATTATCATAGAATCTATAGACCCCCACTGTAGTCTAGTTAATTTTAACATAACTAGGTTAGTATGGATAATTATGTTGTGTATCAACATTGGTTCAATGATGATTCACTTCATTGCCTTAGGATGGATTGTTCCTAGGCTCTTAAGGTAATTACTTAATATGCTAGCATGGTGCTAGGATAGCTAAGTAGCATTGGATGTCTCGTAGACCCACGGATTGAAGAGGTAGGCAGTAGGTGGTGACAGCCCTATCTGTCTTTTGTAATCCTTCACATTCGGCTATGCCACAGGCTCTTGGCGGGAGTCGCCCTAGTATTTCTAGGGGTAAGCCCGTGCCCGATGTGTTGAACCACATAGCATAAGTATTCACTATTGATCAAGCTTATGAATAATTAGTTTAGACTATGTATATGTACAATAGAGCATAGTAGGAGTACCTCCATAACTCTCAACCTTAACTAACCTCTAGGATCCTCTTATCCCCCTTAGACTTGAAAGCTTTTGTGTGTGTCACACTACCTTCACTATTATTTTATCCATCCTTACTAGATTCTTACCTAGACCTTTCTACCCTTTTCATTTGATGAATGATTGTTATATCTCTACCCCGCCTTCCTTTGGGATCAAATAAATGACACCCTTGGGAATACTCTTAAGGGGAAATGCTACAATGATATCTCCGTGCGCTTGCGAAATTCACTCTGTGATCCAATATAACCGTTAACAAGCATTTATGGCACATTAGTTGGAGATGTTTAGTTAATGGTGCATGAGTAATACCAACAAGCATTTCTAGCATGATTGCTAGGGATGATTTGTTAGTATATCTTAGGAGCCGTCAACAGACACCAAGCGTGGGATACGCTATTTATGTGTACCCATATACATGTGTGTGATGTTGTAGTAGACTTGTGTTACATCTTGTCTACGCACTATCTTTTTCAGAGTTGTCTCATATTTGTCTCAGAGTTATCTATGCACTTTTCCATGTCAGACGAATCTTATCCACGACATCAACAGGTCCATGTTAGGTGAATCTCGTCCACGAAAAGAATGATATTGCACTGCTTCATGTCAGGCAAATCTTGTCCACGATAAGAACGACATTTTACCGCTCCATGTCATTGTCTTGTCCATATTAAAATATTATTACTCTCAACATTCAACCTCTATAAATACGACTACACGTGCGTAGTTGTTTTATTCACCCAAGTGATAAAAAACAATAGCTAGTAGAGGTTGTGGTAGGCGCGGAGGTGAAACAATGGCGTGTACAAGACGTGGTTGGCGAGGAGGTGCAAACTTTAGAGCAGTGCCTGAAAATTACTTGATGGGAGGTCCAACTTGGTACGAACCAGCATTAGATGAGTTCCCGCTTTTTACTAAGAGTGGTTTTGGCTCGTTTCATCCTCTACGACCATACGATGATAGCAAACACGAGTGGCCTAAGTCTCATTGTGACCTTGATTGTGTTGTCCAAATTATTGATGGAGGAGACGACAACAGTTGTCGTTTCTTTCGTTGTCTTGTTGGTAGAGTAAGTATTTGTTGAAGTGTTAATGCGACACTTCCCCCGGATCTTCTATGGAGCAGCCCGCGGATGTTCTTGTTCGGCGGGGCTTAGGCCTCAAACTAGTGTTCTAGTGGAAGAGTTGGAGACACGGTGGTTTTTACCTGGTTCGAGCCGCAAGGAGCGTAACACCCTACTCCACGATGGATTGTATTGCTGGTGAGTGTGTATGCATGTGTGTGTATTGGGGATTCTGAGTCTGGTCCTTGTATCGGTGGCTGTCTGGGCCTTTTATAGTCAAGGTCGAACGTCTTACAAGTGGGTTCTCGGGGCCCGACAGGTGGTCCCTGGGAGATCTTATCCTAAAGATATGAAAGTGCATCTAGAATCCCTTGTGGGTTTTGGATGATTTATGACAAACAAATGAGATCCTAACCACTTTGTTGAGATGAACACAGGTTTTAATGAGAAAATGAGCAAAATGCCAAAAAGAAAGGAGAATGAGGAGTAATGCGGAAAAGAGCTCAAGAAACAAGTGTAGTAGATCATTGTGTATGGAGTGTGTTAAGGAAACACACCCCAAGAGCTCAAGCACAACTAATCACACACATTGCACACATTTTTACAGGACCGGACTAGTCCGACTGACCCCGGACTAGTCCAATATCTCTCTGCACAAGATCGGACAAGTCCGATATCACCACGGACTAGTAAAATATCTCTCTGACTAGAATCGGACTAGTCCTCCCTAGTGCGGACTAGTCCCCAAAAACTTCACAAGTTGCACGAAATCGGACAAGTCCGATATTAGCACGGAGTAGTCCGAAAAACCCTCTGACCTAAATTGTACAAGTCCTTTAAGTGCGGACTTGTCCCCAAATTCACTTAGGGTTTCACTTTTTTGGACAAATCCGATATCCGTCGGACTAGTCCGAAGATTTTCAGAACCAAAATCGGACAAGTCCGCTCTCTGCCGGACTAGTCCGATATTTCAGGACACCTAGGGTTTTCTACACACAACACACCGAACTAATCTGATGTCCACCACGGACTAGTCCGATATTCCTAAACCCTAACGATAACTTTTGGGAACGCCATATAAATAGGTGTACACAGCCCATCTTTCACAAGACTCGACCCCTGCGCCGTCACACCTTCCAAGAGCCTCAAAACACATCTCTCCACGAAATCAAACGCAACCAAGATCAATCCCTTGAGGATACACTTTGGATCATTGGAGAGACACGGTTCATCACTCATTGAGGTCTTGGTTTGTTTCCCTAACACACTCCTGTGGTTTTCATTGTGATCTTTTGAGTGTGTTCTTGGTGGTGTTCTTGTTATAATCTTGGGGAGCCCTCAACGTGTGAGAAGGCCCCTTGAATTCGGTTACTTGCCCTTTGTGATAAGTAAAGAGGATTGGCGTCCGTGGCGATCTGACAAGGGTAGGGTTGGAAAAGACCCAGTCCTTTTGTGGACACCTCAACGTGGATGTAGGTTGCCTCCATGGGAACCGAACCACGAGATAAAGTGCTTGTGTTCTTACTTTGCGCTCATCGTTCTTATACTTCATATCAATCTAGGGTTTCAATCAATCTTGCTTACTTTACATTGAAACATTGAATATAAGATTGACTTGTGGTACATCCTAGTTCATAATCGTGTAACACTTCAATTACAAGTATATTTCCGCTGCATACATCCTAGGATCAAGATAATCGATCAAATTTGATAAACCTAGATGGTACACACCGGACTAGTCTGCACTCGACCGGACTAGTCCGATATCTTGAGATTTGATCTAGTTGTTAAGTGTTGCAGTTCCGAAAAATTCAAAAAGGCCTATTCACCCCCCTCTAGATCACATTCAATTGGTACCAGAGCAGGACTCTTCAAAAGGAGACTAATCGCTCGAAGATATCATGTCGGACATGAAGGACGTACACAAGAGCAACAACCAAGAGAAGGTTGAAGAAGAAAAGAACCAAAATTGGAGAGGCTCCTCGAGGCCATTCAAGACTTCGAGAATGACGATGAGGAGACGCTGGAACTAAAGGCGCTCCTAAGGAAGAAAACTCTTTCCAAGGGAAAAGTAAAGATTGAAGATGAGAAGAAGAAGAAGGGGATTAGTCACACCGACTACTCCCGATATCCTTTTAATTATGATCATCTAAATACTAACAACAATCATTATCTATCTATTCCACTTGGAAAAGCCCCACATTTTGATGGCAATGACTACTCAATGTGGAGGCAAAACATGAAAATGCATTTGATTCTCTCAATCCAAGTTTGTGGCACATAGTATGTACAGGAATAGATATCCCGGATGATGATGAGGAGCTCACACCTAGCCAAGAGCAAGCAATCCATCGAAATGCCCAAGCTACTGCAGTCATTACATCATCACTCAGTCGTGATGAGTTCACAAAGGTGGATGGACTTGAGATCGCAAAACAGATATGGGATACATTGCAAACCACACATGAAGGCGATCGTCATGTGCGAGAAGCGAAAATCGAGATGATTGAAGGCGAGCTAGGAAGATTCGCCATCGAAGAAGATGAGTCACCACAAGATATGTACAACCGACTAAAGACGCTCATCAACAAGGTGAGAGCATACAGAAGCAAGAAGTGGAACGACCACGAGGTGGTGAAGCTCATTCTTAGAGCCTTCATGCCTCACAATGTTACCTTGTGCTCGATGATATGAGAAAGCCCCGGGTACAAGAAGATGACTCCGGATGAGCTACTTGGGAAAATCATCAACTTTGAGATGATGGAAAAACAAGCCAAACATGTTAAGGAAATTGCCAATCTCACCTCGGCAAAGAAGAAAGGGGTCCCTCTAAAGTCCACCCTTAAGCCCTTGTATAAAGAAGCTCGAGAAGCTCAACTAGAAGAAGACGGTGATGATGAGAGCAGTGACTTGGATGAAGATGTCATGATACTATTCATGAAGAAATTCAAGAGAATGATGAAGAAGAGACAAGGGGCTAAATCGAGTGAAGGGAAGTACAAGGAAAAATCAAGACCGATGTTGAGGCGGGCATGCTATATTTGTGGTGAGTATAGCCACTTTATAGTTGATTGCCCATATGAAGAGAATAAGAAGAAGACCAATGAAGCAAAGCCTCAACCCAAGAAGTTCTTCAAGAAGAAGAAGAAGCAAGCTGAACAAGCGCATCTTGGGAAAGAATGGGACTCAAATGATGAGTCCTCATCCGAAGAACAAGAGGAGATGACTAGCATAGCCATCGAAAAGACATCCATGAAGTCCACTCTCTTCCCCACTCTTGGCGCACGAAAGGGGAACGACACTTGCCTCATGGCAAAGGAAGGTAAACACAAGGTAACTACCAAATCCTCTTCTGTGCATTCCTATTCTAGTGATAGTGAAGTTAATAGTGATAATGAAGATATGCTCATTGGATTAGATAAGAAAACAGCCACAAAAATGAAAATTTTACTTGATCAATTTGTTGAGAAGGAGAAGTTGATACATCGTCAAGAAGACATGATTATCTCCCAAAAGAAGGAATATGATGAACTTGACAAGCTTCTAGAACTTGAAAAGGAGCAAAGCAAGTCACTAGAGCTTGAGTTAGCTTCAAGCAAGAAAGCTTGCTTGGAGTGAAGCGACTCAATTGCTACAATCAAGGACGAACTTGCTAACCTAATCAAGGTTAACAAGATCCTTGAAGTGCAAGTTGAGTCACTCAAGCAATGTGACCCTTCATCCTCTTCAAGCTCACCTTCTCAACCCCTTAAAACTGAAACTGCTTCTACTTGTACACGTGGTAAAGTTGACCCCAACTTGAAAGATAAGTCAACCTCTACCAAGGACAAGCATCCTTCACAAAATGGCATATTCGACAAGGAGAAGATCAAATATGCACGTAGTGCATACTTGGTCACAAGACCTCCAAATGTCAAATATGGCATTGGTTACTCTTATGGTGAAAAGCAACATGCTAGAAGCCATAAGAATAACAAGGAGAGCATTGCCTTTGTAAAGGGAAGACCCTCTCAATATGGAAAGTCCAATGTTAACACATCAAACACACATGGACACCGGACTAGTCCGGTCGGGGTCTGGACAAGTCCGGTCCTCCGGACAAGTCTGATCTCCCAGACTAGTCCTGTTTATAAACAACAACAGTTGCTATTTAGAACTTTTGATGCAACTTATGTGTTAATGAGAAGTAATATTGGTAAGATTTATGCTCGTTATGTTAGGCCACGCCATGGGAACACCAAGTCTCATGTGTGGGTGTCCAAATCTCTTGTAACTAACATCCAAGGACCCAAGCAAGCTTGGGTACCTAAAACCAAGGCATAATTTGTTTTTGTAGGCCTATTCCTCCGGTGGATCTAAATGGATGCTAGACAGTGGATGCACCAACCATATGACCGGAGAAAGAAGGATGTTCGTTGAGTATGAAGAAAATGAGGATCCAAGCGAGGGCATCTATTTTGGAGACAATAGTCAACGAAAGGTGCTCGGGACCGGCCTTGTAGCACATGCCAAGCTGGGAAGCAAGTTGGAGCACCTCATCCCGCGAAGAACGTCATGACTACAACAAGACCGCTCGAGTTACTTCACATGGACCTCTTCGGACCAATTGCTTACATAAGCATCGGCGGTAACAAATATGGTTTAGTAGTTGTTGATGATTTTTCTCACTTCACTTGGGTTTTATTTTTACATGATAAGTCAAAAACACAAGGAACACTCAAGAAGTTCTTCAAGCGAGCTCAAAATGAATTTTTGCTGACAATCAAGAATATTCGAAGTGACAACGACACAGAGTTCAAGAACACACAAGTTGAGGAATACCTAGACGAAGAAGTCATAAAGCACGAGCTTTCATCACATTACTCCCCTCAAAAAAATGGAGTTGCCGAAAGGAAGAACCAAACCCTCATAGAGATGGCGAGAACAATGCTCGGTGAGTACATGACCTCGGATCAATTTTGGGCAGAAGCGGTTAACACTGCTTGCCACGCCATAAATCGACTTTATCTTCATCAACTACTCAAGAAGACATC
This sequence comes from Tuctoria greenei, assembly GCA_036927565.1. Lineage (NCBI taxonomy): Eukaryota > Viridiplantae > Streptophyta > Magnoliopsida > Poales > Poaceae > Tuctoria > Tuctoria greenei. The sequence goes on from JAYESD010000006.1 coordinate 62,576,217, forward strand.
CAATGAGCTACTTACTGGTAACAAGATTAATATTTCATATTTTTGAGTTTTTGGTTCCAAATGCTATATTTTGAACAAGAAGCCTAGGACGTCAAAGTTTGCTTCGAAGTCCGATGAAGGTTTCTTGCTTGGTTATGATTCAAACACTTACGCCTATCGTGTCTTCAACAAGACCTCTAGACTTGTTGAAGTAGCACGTGACGTAGTGTTCAATGAAACTAATGGCTCTGAAAAGGAGCAAGTTGATCCATGTGTGCTATATAGAGAAGAAGCTCCTTGTCAAGCATTGAGAAGAATGGCGTTAGGCGAAGTTTGACCACAACAGCCACCTCTACATATGCATGAGGAAAATGAACCACAAGAGGAGACTAATGGTCAAGGGGGAGCTTCCATACAAAATCAACCTCAAGAAGACGAAAATGACCTACAAGTCAATGAGGACAACCATTTAGGGGGCGAAGAAGATGATCATGAAGATTCAAGATAGCAAGTACAACACCCAAGAGTGCACCAATGCGTCCAAAGGGATCACCCAATCGACAACATTATCCGTGACATCCAAAAGGGAGTAACTACTTGATCTAGCTAATTTTTGTGAGCACTATTCGTTTGTATCCTTTTTGGAATCATGCAGGATTGAGTATGCATTGAAGGATCCGGATTGGATAGTGGCCATGAAAGAAGAACTCAACAATTTCAAGCAGAACGAGGTGTGGGAACTAGTCAAACGACCCAAGTCCAACATCGTCGGCACCAAATGGGTCTTCCGCAACAAACAAGACGAACACGGGGTGGTGACAAGGAACAAGACACGACTTGTGGCCAAAGGGTATTCACAAGTCGAAGCGCCTTCCTTAACGGACCAATCAAGGAGGAGGTGTATGTGGAGCAACCCCCCGGATTTGAAGATGAAGAGTTCCCTGACCACATATTCAAATTGTGTAAGGCTCTCTACGGCCTCAAACAAGCTCCTAGAGCTTGGTATGAGTGTCTTAGAGACTTCTTGATTGAAAATGGTATTAAGATCGGTAAAGTTGACTACACACTGTTTACAAAGAACTTTGACAATGATATTTTTATTTGTCAAATTTATGTTGATGATATTATCTTTGGTTCTACTAAGAAATCTTTTTGTGAGGAATTTAGTAAAATCATGACAGATAGGTTTGAAATGTCCATGATGGGAGAGCTAAAGTACTTCTTGGGATTCCAAGTGAGGCAACAAAAGGAAGGGACGTTCATAAGCCAAACTAAGTACACTTAAGACATACTCAAGAAGTTTGGAATGGAAAAGGTGAAGCCTATAAAGACCCCCATGGCAACGAATGGCCACTTGGATCTCAATGAAGATGGACCAAACGTCGATCAAAAGGTATATCGCTCCATGATTGGATCTTTAATCTACTTATGTGCATCTAGGCTAGACATTATGTTGAGTGTATGCTTGTGTGCAAGGTTTCAAGCCAACCCTAAAGAGTGTCATTTGACAGCCATTAAGAGAATATTGCAGTATTTAGTTCATACACCCAACCTAGGCCTTTGGTATCCCAAAGGTTCCAAATTCAATCTCATTGGTTACTCCGATGCAGATTATGCCGGATGCAAAGTAGATAGAAAAAGTACCTCCGATACATGCCAATTCCTAGGTAGATCCCTAGTTTCTTGGTCCTTCAAGAAACAAAACTCCATTGCCCTATCCACGGCCTAAGAGGAGTATGTTGCAGCCGGGAGTTGTTGTGCTCAACTCCTTTGGATGCGACGGACTCTAAGGGATTACAATTACAATATGAATCGTATTCCACTACTTTGTGATAATAAAAGTGCCATTAAAATTGCCCATAATCTTGTTGAGCACTCTAGGACCAAACACATTGACATACGACATCACTTTTTTTGAGACAATTCAAGGAAGGGAGACATAGCCATTTCACATGTCAATACCGAAAAGCAACTAGCCGATATATTCACCAAAACACACAATGAAAAACACTTTTGCGAGCTCCGAAATGAACTTAATATCCTCGATGCTCGGAGTGTGGCTTGAAATCTTGTATAACTGAATGCTATCTTCAAAATCCATTGGTTGTGTTGTGAAAATCTTCTCTCCAAAATTTTTTAGAAAAACTATGTCAATTACTAGATCTCAGTGAATTATGATCATTGCTTGACTGTTGTATGCCTACTGATCATATTCATCAAGATTATTTGATTTGATTTGCCTCCCTATTTTCTAAATAAGTACCATCGAATATATATGAATGGGATAAACATTTGTTCCCTGGTGACCACGGACTAGTCTGATATAGTCTCTGGAAAAGTTCAGACTAGTCCAATCATTTTCGGACTTGTTCGATTTTTCGTGTCCTTAACCCTAGCCGCCGCCAAACCCTAATCTTCCTCACCCCACACTTGCCTCAAGCTCTCTCTCTCCAAGCTCGAGCTCCCCAAGGCGATTCTTCGTTTCCTCCATCAAAACTTCAGAAGTTTGGGTGCAAAATGACCCTCTTTGCATAGGGATTGAAGACCACGGACTTGTCCGATCCTTCAACACCTACATCTCCGCGAATCAAGCAATTTTGGTAAATTTTCCTCCCTAACCCTAGAAATTGCTATTTTCTTCGTTTGTGATCAACTAGCTTGGTTCCATCCATCATGTACATGCTTCCTTGATGTATTACATTGATGCTAAGCTAGTTGTGCATTAGGAATCACCATTTGTCTCATAGTTAGGGTTCTAGAGGTTGAACACCAGACTAGTCTGGCTCATGCACAGACAAGTCCGGTCAACCGGACTAGTCCGTGCCTGTACACCGTTCTAGTCCGATTTTTCTGGACTCAACCCTAACTTCTCAATTCTTCAATGCAACTCCTTGCCATCTATTCTCATCAATGCCTTATGAAATCTATTCTTAGGACAATGTCGAGCACCAACGATGAATTTTCTGACTTTGAGGCCGAGATGGACGTGAAGCCGTGCTTCGGTCCTCAACAAGCCTAAGCATGAAGCGCCAAGAGCGCCCATCCGATCCAGCTACCTCTCCTCCCCAGGCTCGAAGGAAGGTGCTCGCGAAGAAGCCAACATCCAAGGCTTCTGCTGGAGGTGGCCCTCGCCAAGCCAAGGGCAAGGGCAAATGAATTGCAATAGGCCCGATTGGCCCCCTAAAGCTGTCAGCTCCAAGGTAAGGGGCCAGGGACCCCGCAGAGGAGAGATTCAACGGAAAGGGCAGTGACACGACGGCCAAGTTCAGGAATGTTGATTGTTACAGTCGTCCGAAGCAAGCTGCCGATGGGAGGTTTTGGAGCAATTTTCATGCAGATTTCTACAAGGCCATCTATCTCCCAATGAAGTCGCCCGTGGTGCGCAACCAATGGATAGATTGGTCGCACTTTGAGAAGAAGGGCTGCTCACCCTTTGTTGAGGTGGTCGAGGCAATGGAAAGGCATGGCCCGAGGGACCTCTTCTCTTTCAAGAACGATTGGAATGATGAGGTCATCGCGCAGTTCTATGCGACGTGCCACTTTGCTAGTGACGAGGAAGAGCGTGTGACTTAGATGACTCACGGATCCAAGTACACCGTTACCTATGAAGAATTTGCAAGTTTGCTGCATCTTGACACCTCAAGCAATGACAACCTGATCATCCACAACATTGGTGTCATTGAGAAGGACAAGATGAAGTTTCTCTATGAACCCAACTCCAAGTTCAACCCCCCTTCTACCAAGAGTATGAAGCCTTTCTTTGTGGTGTTGAACAGGGTTCTAAGGAAGACAATTGCCCCCAAGGATGGGGATGCTGGAAGTGTTCAGGGGTACCTCAGAACCTTAATTAAGGTCATTAGCAAAGACAGGAAATTTGATATCTTTGACTATATCTGGAGCGACATGGTCAACATCTCCTGCACGCCGAACAGGTCCTGCGGCTACGCACCTTACCTCATGTTTATGATTGAGAAGGTCACAGGAATAGAGTTTGCCAAGGACGTGAAGCACCTTCCCTTGAGGCCCCAGATGCCTCAACAGCCAAGTATTCAAGCTGCTCCATCTCCGGCTTCCAGCCCTAAGGCTCCAACCAGATCCAGTGTCAGAGATAGGGCTGCTCCCGCCACTAGGGCCCCTCGTCAAAAGGGGTCCCCAAGTGGTATCTTGAAGTACCTGACTGCCATTTTTGCCTCCTGCAAAAAGGCCGAAGTGAAGGCCCACAAGCTCAACAAGAGAAGAAAGGCTGGCATGAGATATGTCAAGGAGAATGTGAAGCAGATTTGCCAAAAGCTGGAGATCGAGCCCATTGGATCTCTAGTAATTTCTGATGACTCCGACTCTGATTTCACCGAGCTCGGGCCCTTGACTCCCTCCGAGCTTGCCTATTTTGGAATTGGGGACTCGAGTGGCTCCGTTCCTCCTCCTCCTCCTCCTCCTCCTCCTTGTCATCAGCCAGAAGATGAAGATGATTAGAGGACCGACAGCGAGGCTTGAAGACTTTAGGTCCCTCCTCTCCTTCTTTTTGGTGTCTTGATGCCAAAGGTGGAGAGATTGAGGGGGAGTCTTAGGTCTTAGCTGTAGGATGCGAGGATAGCTTCTTTTTGTGTCTTTTGTCTATTTTGTGGGTTGTAAAACTTTTAATATGCTCTTATGATACTTATGGTCCTGTGATGCAAGTTTTGAACTACTTATGAAGAAATTGATGAATTCTGTGATTTTGCTATAAGAATGACATATATGCTTGTTGTTTACGTTTTGATGTCAATTATGTCATTCTCATCAAGATTATTGCTTCTATACACTTAGTTCTGCATCCCACCATAAAGAGTGCACATATGGATCATGTTTTCATTGCTTGATGTATTTTAAACTCATATGTGCACACTTTACGAAAATCTCAACTTTTCATCATATTTTGTGAAATCTCAATTGGTTGTCATCAATCACCAAAAGGGGGAGATTGAAAGTGCATCTAGGAATCCCTTGTGGGTTTTGGATGATTTATGACAAGCAAATGAGATCCTAACCACTTTGTTGAGATGAGCATAGGTTTTAATGAGAAAATGAGCAAAATGCCAAAAAGAAAGGAGAATGAGGAGTAATGCGGAAAAGAGCTCAAGAAACAAGTGTAGTAGATCATTGTGTATGGAGTGTGTTAAGGAAACACACCCCAAGAGCTCAAGCACAAATAATCACACACATTGCACACATTTTTACAGGACCAGACTAGTCCGACTAACCCTGGACTAGTTCGATATCTCTCTGCACAAGATCGCACAAGTCCGATATCACCACAGACTAGTACGATATCTCTCTGACTAGAATCAGACTAGTCCTCCCCAGTGCGGACTAGTCCCCAAAAACTTCACAAGTTGCACGAAATCGGACAAGTCCAATATTAGAACGGACTAGTCCGAAAAACCCTATGACCTAAATCGGACAAGTCCTTTAAGTGCGGACTTGTCCCCAAATTCACTTAGGGTTTCACTTTTCCGGACAAGTCCGATATCCGTCGGACTAGTCCGAAGATTTCCAGAACCAAAATCGGACAATCCGCTCTCTGCCGGACTAGTCCGATATTTCGGACACCTAGGGTTTGCTACACACAGCACATCGAACTAGTCCGATGTCCACCACGGACTAGTCTGATATTCCTAAACCCTAACGATAACTTTTAGGAACCCCATATAAACAGGTGTACACGACCCATCTTTCTCAAGACTCGACCCCCTGCGCCGTCACATCTTCCAAGAGCCTCAAAAACACATCTCTTGACGAAATCAAATGCAACCAAGATCAATCCATTGAGGATACACTTTGGATCATTGGAGAGACATGGTTCATCACTCATTGAGCTCTTGGTTTGTTTCCCTAACACACTCCTATGGTTTTCATTGTGATCTTTCGAGTGTGTTCTTGGTGTTGTTCTTGTTATAATCTTGGGGAGCCCTCAACGTGTGAGAAGGCCCCTTGAATTCGGTTACTTGCCCTTTGTGATAAGTAAAGAGGATTGGCGTTCGTGGCGATCCGACGAGGGAAGGGTTGGAGAAGACCCGATCCTTTTGTGGAATCCTCAACATGGATGTAGGTTGCCTCCGTGGGAACCGAACCACGGGATAAAGTGCTTGTGTTCTTACTTTGCGCTCATCGTTCTTATACTTCATATCAATCTAGGGTTTCAATCAATCTTGCTTACTTTACGTTGAAACATTGAATATAAGATTGACTTGTGGTACATCCTAGTTCATAATCGTGTAACACTTCAATTACAAGTATATTTCCGCTGCATACATCCTAGGATCAAGATAATCGATCAAATTTGATAAACCTAGACGGTACACACCATACTAGTCCGCACTCGACCAGACTAGTCCGATATCTCAAGATTTGATCTGGTTGTTAAGTGTTGCAGGTCCCGACAAAATTCAAAAAGGCCTATTCACCCCCCTCTAGGCCACAAGCATTGGAGGTTCATTTACGGTGCGCCCAAAAGCCACTAGGGTACTTTAAAAAGGTACATTTGTGGGCAATGGAGGTTCCTTTCTTCCGCACGCCCCAAGCATTCGAGCCTTTGACTCCCTCCTAGTGTGTCTGCCCATCCTTGAGGTTCTCGACCCCTGCTCCAATGGACTCAGCTCTGCCTCCTTTCCATATGGAGGATGTCTCACCCGTGAGGCGTCTTTTTGGCGGGAAGACAAGGAACGACGAGATCTAATCCATCCCGCTCCTTGCCACTGGAGTTGGGGGAGAAAGAGATTGTCTTCTTCCAGGCGTACACATACTCCGGGTTCGTCCCTCCTGTTTCCTCCTTCCTGGTGACACTCCTGGAAGTCCTCGGGCTCCAGCTTCATCACCCATCGCCGAACTCTCTGGTGGTGGCGGCAATGTTCTTGCGTTTCTGCGAGATGTTCGTCGGGGTGTGCTCATGCGTGCTGGTGTTTCGGCAGTTCTTCATGCTGAGGCGGACCAGAAAGAAGAACAAAGTGAATTTCCTCGGCGGCTTCTACTTCCAGCATCGGTCCAACAACCGCTTCAAGTACATTACTCTGCTCTCCTTGGCGACGTGGGCCGACTGGAGGAGCGACTAGGTGGTCTTACATGCCGACGCCCACCATCGCATGGTCCTGCCCACCCGCTAGCCGATGATTAGGAATGCGGCCTAGGAGGAACGCCCGGAGCTTGAGGCGACGTACACGCCGATGATGGAGAGGATCCGATTCCTAGTGGACCACGACCTGTCAAAGCTGTTGGTGATTGCTGACTTCGTTCGCCGTCGTCTGGCCCCTCTCCAGCACCGTTGCTTCCCTGCATGGCTCTACTTCGGGCTCCAAGATGGTACCAGGTTGCTGAGGGGTCACGACATGGAGATGACTCCGCAGGATGTGTTTGAAGCAATGTCCAAGGCGTGCGACGACCTACTGTTGGACGATGTCTTCAACCTTCCGCAGGCTTGCCCTCCACTTTGCACGGATCAGACTCTTCGGACGAAGGTTCTGAAGGGGATGCTCAAACTGGACGCGATTGGTCTTGTGCCGCGGTAGGTTGGCGATGAGAGCCGAGGCCTGACCATCGTCGACTCTTCGGAGGTGTCCGCACCTTCTTCAGGCTCCAAAGCCTCCAGGGCGGAGGAGGCGCCCACTGCTGGGGGGAAGGTAAGGTGCTGGTCCCTAACGTAGGTAAGGGGAAGGCACCGGTCCCTGACGTAGGCAATGGGAAGGCCCTGGTGGTCGTGGTCATGAAGGAGAAACGGCCTCAGTCGCCACTAAGTGTGCCGCCGCAGGTGGCCTTTGCTCCAAGTCAGCGTCCACCGGCGCGCCCCTCTTCGGTACTGGGCATCGACGATTCTTCGGGGGAAGGTTTGGCCCGTGAAGCGGCGGCTCTGCCATCATCGACGGTTGGCGCATCATCCAGCATCCCCGGCACCTGCGCGGTCTAGGGCGCCATAGGGGACTCCGACAGCATCACACCTACGGAGCCTCAGGCAAAAAGGCCTCAAGCTCACGTCGTCTGTAGCTCGGGAGGTGGCTCCGTTGGGGTTGGTGGAAGCACACCGGCGCAGTGCGGCAGCACTGCTGGTGGTTTTGGCGGATGCCCTGCCAATATGGCATCGTCTATTATGCCATCGCTAGGGCCCACAGCTTCAGGGTCACCAAAAGTGGAGGCTCGCTGGAGCTTCCGGGGACGTCGGTAAGGCATTCTAGCCAACGCTTGCTCTATTATCTCTCCTGCATTTGTTGATTGGTCAGGGCTTGATCTTGATTTGCAGGGCTACGTCAGCTGTTGTGAGGCCCTTACCGCCGAGGGTAGTGCTCTGGAGCATTTTGAAGGCGGCTGAGGATGCTACGGATGTGTTGGCAGGGCAGCCTGCCAAGATTGTCCAGGGGCGCACTGCTCCAGTGTTTGTGTCCGACGTGGGTGGTGAAGCATCTCCAGCTGCATCTCCAGCTGCCGTGTCAGAGGCACCTCCAGCCGTTAGACCAGAGGCACCTCCGGCCGTCATGGCAGAGGCACCTTCAGCCGTCGTGGTGGAGGCCATGTCAAAGCCGACTCTGGGGGCTGAAGGTCTGACCTCCACTACTGCTAATTTGGCGGGCGGCTCTCTGAGCGACGACGGCTCTGCTGCTTTAGGTGGCACTGCAACTCTTGCTAAGTCTTCGGGGGCAAGATACACAATGCTGGTGGCCTCGCCTTCACCGCTACGGGAGGAAGAGGTCCTCGAGATGATCACCGAATTACTTTCCCTGACTTCGGCGCAGCCGGAGCGCCTCTCTGATGTCATGGACTTGATGAAATCCAGTATCCTTCAGGTGCAATCCAACCTCCGCTAGGCGCCAGAGGCTCTTGCCGCGGAGTGGGAGAAGCTGCGTGCCGAGGGCGAGCACCTCCGAGGCTATGAGGGTCTCCTGAGCTCCAGGATCACCGAGGCGAAGGAGAAGTACCAGAAGGAGAGCAAAGAACTGGAGGTGAGGCACCGCTTGGTGGGGGCCTTAGACGCCTTGACCCAAAAGATTCTGGCCGATGCCAAGGCAGCCAACGACGCTGCTGACGCCCGCCTGCACGCTCTTGCTGCCGGTCGAGAGGCCCTGAGTCACCAAGAAGCCGCCGTTGCCAAGAGGGAAGCTGCTGTCGCCGAACAAGAGGTGGCAGCGCAGGCGATGATGGCTGTTAGTATTTCTTAACACCACGAAGTTATCCGCAAGCGCACGGAAATACCGTTGTATCACTTCCCCTTAAAGAGTATTCCCAAGGGTATCGAATCCAAAGAACGTGTGTGCTAGTCCTTCGAACTAGCTCACCCAAGGACACAAAGTTGTTTTGTAGGCAAGGAACAAAGAGGAATTCAAAGTATTGATCCTAATTCAAGGTAGTTTGTAGTAGATGCTTGCTTCGGGCACGGGCTTACTCCTAGCAATACTAGGACGACTCCCGCCAAGAGCCTATGGCATAGCCGAACGTGGAGGATTACGAAGGATAGATAGGGTTGTCACCACCTACTGCCTACCTCTTCAATCCGTGGGTCTACGAGATATCCACTGATGACTTATAACCTAAGCACCACGCTTACGTTCTAAATCACTACTCTAGTTGTTTCGAACACAAAGCTACAACTAGACCCTCTAATGAATTAAAGCAGTGAACCCACAAGTAACTACTTGTGCAAACAACTAAGAATAAAAGATCAAACTTGTATTGAATTCACAAAGGCTTACTTGATTTAGTAAAATCTTTGTAGGGGTACAAGTGTAGAAGGGGGACATGACAATCCCAAGCCTCCTTCTCCTAGACTCTTCACCACACTCACCTTCTACTTTGGTAGCCTCTAGGACTACTCTAAACCTTTGGAGTGTAGCACTATTCTCAACTTTTGGTGTGTGTGAGAAGTGAGGTGAGGGGGTCTATTTATAGGTGGAGAAGGGTCAGTTCCCGCCACAATTAACGCGCAAATCAATCACTATTGACTCCAGGGAGTCGGGAGGAGCCAACACGTGTTGTTTGATCGAGTTTGGCACCAGGAATAGGTCGGCCGACCAGGGGGTTTGGCCGACCTGGTCAAGGCTCCCCTCGGGGAGTGCTTCCTCCAGGTGGCTTCCAGGTGGGCCCTCTTGATATACATGGGTGCAACACCAGTGGATCTCCTCGTATTCTTCTGTTTGTGGGCCATTTGATCCATGTGTTGCCATGTGTTATCGCCTGATTCGTTGAAATCCATTTTCATGGATTCATCCCTGCATGTTTTGGTATTTTGGGTAATAATTCACCTGCATACAAATAGACACCAACACTTGTGGAATTGGGTTAGTGTATAACTCTACCACTATGTTTGGTGTTTCTTTTATGCACATTATGAGGTGAATTGACGGTCAAAATGTGGTACTTAAGGACCGTCAACAAACTCCCCCACACTTAGTCCTTTGCTCGTCCTCGAGTGAAGGCAAGAAGAACTAGAGTGTTGTCATGAAATTACTATAAGGTAGAAAATAAGGATACTAGATATTTCAACTTATACCTGAATTCATGGATCCCCTTTGTGTATGTAGCTACCACATCAATCTCGGGTGTTTGAAAAGTGGAACGGTTAGAATGAGGTTCCCTTGGATCAGTCTCTGCTGAAATGATTTGGCAATTGCTATATTTGAAAGTCATAGGAACGTTTGCCCTTGCCTTCTCGATTGGAATATCTCAAACCTCTCAAAGTGTTTGAGTCCTCACCATGGCATGTTTTGCCAATTCTTGTCCCTATACTAAAAGTGGCTATATCTGGAGCTTGGTAGGGATGAATGTGGCACACATTTGCAATTTATATGTTACTAAGTCAAAAACTTGATCCTATGAGAGACTCATGCAATGAACAAAGTGAAGAGAAAATTCTTCTGCACATGAATGGAATGGAGGGGCGAGGTGATAACTCCCATGAATTTGCTCTCTCTTAAGGATGAAACATGGCTACTTTTTTTGAGCACTCTTACTCTTTTTCAAGAGTGGATGCTTTTTTTTCTTTTTTTTTCTTTCTGTAGCCATGTCTTCTACTCCTTTTTATTTTTTGAGGGGCTCTCATTTTTATTGTATGGAGTTTGTTTTTGGCGGATGGGTAATCGATGGATGCAAACTCTCAATGTGAGAAATTTTGCATGAATGGAGTGCACAAGAGTTTTCAATTCAAAAAGTTCATGCATGTCACTCAATTGGGTCATGGGTTTGACAAAGTTCAATGAAAAGCAAAGTGGCATATGCTTGTGGTTTTCAATGAATATATCATATGGCCTTGGTGGGTATATAAATTTCCAATGAGAGGTTTAGGCAAAGATCAAGACTTCAAATAGTTACAAATGTCAAAATCAATTTCAAGCAAAAGGATGATTTCTAAAGAACTCATTTACCATATCACACTAGTCAAATACCTAGATGATGTGTTTTTCCTATTGAATTATGGGAATCATAAACAAGGTAATGAATTGAAATATAAAGTATTCAAATTTTCAGCTTAAGCAAATTCTTGACTACAAAATTTTATTTCAACTTGTTGAGTTTATTCATTTTAGATATGCAATGAAAAATATGAAATCAACTCAAACAGCAGGGCAGCGCATAAAAGTGGGGATAGGTAATCCAAACCGATTTTCTAGAACGAAACGGAGTTATATGGAGCAGAGCACAGGTCGGCCGATCAGGGGGTTCGACCGACCTCCTGGTGGCTCCGTTGTGGCTCTGTTTCGTCGAGTTGTTTTGCACATTCGATCACGACGTGTTTTGATATGCAACGTTAATTTTTCACGTCGGGATTTTGTGACTTGGGGACATGTTTCCCCCACACTTGTTTCCTGAATTCTTTATTTAACAAAATAAACTAAAGGGGGAACTTTACCAGTGTTAGATGCACTGGTAAGTTCACTTTATTGAAATCAAAATATGGGGATGCCTACATTATTTAGCCTAGCTTTAGAAAACAAATGTTTTGGAAAAGAATAAAATCCTAAGTAGTAAGCATCCTTGTTGACCATGACAAGGACGGGAGGAAGATGATGATTCAATGAGGTGCAGGACTTTCCTCTATGTTTCCGTCCTTTAAATAGGTGGGGAACGACACGTTTCACCGAGGATTTTGTGGAGGATATCGAGGAGGATTAACACGAGAAAACAGAACACGAGCGGCGCGAAGGGAAGGTCGGCCGACCCTAGGGTTCGGCCGAACCCCTTCTGGCTCTGTCCGGGCCACATTTTCTCTGGTCAATTTAATGGGCCTTCTAGAAGAAGAATTGGATGGACCCATTAGTTGGACGTGGAGAATTTAAACAGAATTGAAAGAAATGGCATGGAAAACGATTAGATTTACCACGTCAAACTCTTTTTCTGTATCCTTTTGGGAATCGAGAAATAATTTGAGTCAGTGCCCATTCACTTTAAATAGTTGACCGTCATCACCTTGGAGTGTGATTGCTCCATGGGATGAAGTCTCTACTACAGTGAAGGGTCCTTCCCTTTACTTCTAAGCTTCCCATGTCCAAAGAGTTTAACCCTAGAGTTAAAGAGTAAAACTTTATCTCCAGGTTTGAACTCTTTCGACGTAATCCTCTTATCGTGCCATCTTTTGGTTCTCTCTTTATAAATCCTGGCACTGTGGTACGCCTTATCTCTCCATTCCTCCAACTCAGAGATTTGCTTCAATCAGTGATTTCTAGCTTCGTTAAGATTCATGTTCCACCGCTTGATGGCCCAATATGCTCTATCTTCCAATTCTACGGGAAGATGGCAAGTCTTCCCATAGACAAGTTGGAAAGGAGACATGCCGATAGGTGTCTTGTAGGTAGTACGATATGCCCACAATGCGTCGAGTAGATTTTGCTTCCATCCCGTTCCCGTTTCCAAGACAGTCTTTTGAAAATTATTCTTAATTTGTTTATTAGATGTTTCTTCTTGACCACTTGTCTGTGGGTGGTATGGGGTAGCAATGTTATGTTGGACTCCAAGTTCCCTTGAAAAGTTCCGGAAGGTCTTATCTATGAAATGAGACCCTCCATCACTTATGACCATACGGGGAGTTCCAAAGCGTGGGAAAATGATCTCATGGAACATTTTCCTTGCTTGCTTGGAATCAGCATTTTTCCATGGCAATGCTTCTACCCATTTTGACACATACTCGACGGCAACCAGAATACTCGCAATCATAAGACCTAGGAAAAGGTCCCATGAAATTGATACCCCATACATCAAATAATTCCACTTGGAGATCGTATGTTAGGGGCATCACATTGCGAGCAGAGATTCCTCCATGCTTCTAGCATATCCAACATCTGTGAATGAATTCCTTGGTATCTTCATACATTGAAGGCCAATACAATCCACTTTGCCAGATCTTTGCTTGAGTACGGTAAACACCGTAATGACCACCATAGGGGCCAACATGCCATTTTTCTATAATTTTGGTGCCTTCAATTGATGGGACGCACCTTCTAAGAAGGCCATCCGCACATACTCGATAGAGGTAAGGGTCATCCCAAAGGTGTCTACGACTCTCATAAATGAGTTTCTTTTTGTTCTCCCCCGGTGGTACGTATCCCGTGACCATAAAGTTCACGATATCCGCATACCAAGGGTGAGAGTTTGTCACCTTGAGGAGCATATCATCTCGTTGGAAGTCATTGATAGGTATGTCCATGGTTTGTGTGACTTCCATACGTGAAATATGATCTGCTACTGAATTCTCTACTCCTTTCTTATCTCTTATTTCCAAATCAAATTCTTGGAGTAGAATAATCCATCGAATTAGCCTGGGTTTAGCATCCTTTTTGGTAAGCAGATATTTCAAAGCAGCATGGTTTGTGTAGACTATGACCTTTGCTCCAACCAAATAGGATCTAAACTTGTCGATAGCAAAAACTACTACTAGGAGCTCTTTCTCTGTTGTGGCATAATTGAGTTGGGCTCCTGTAGAGTTTTGCTAGTGTAGGCTATTGCGTGATGCTTTTTATCTTTGGTTTGGCCTAAGACCGCACCAACAGCAAAGTCACTGGCATCACACATGATTTCGGATGGCAGCGTCCAATCAGGAGGTTGGATAATTAGAGCTGAGATGAGTGCCTTTTTGAGTATATCAAATGATTTAAGGCATTCATCATCGAAATCAAAGGGAGCTTCTTCAGCTAATAGGTTGGTGAGGGGTCTAGCAATTTTGGAAAAATCCTTGATAAATCGTCGGTAGAACCCCGCATGACCTAAAAAACTGCGGATTCCCTTAACATTGATAGGAGGTGAAGTTTTTCAATAACTTCAATTTTAGCTTTGTCCAACTCTATCCCTCTCTCGGACACCAAGTGTCTAAGAACGATGCCTTCCCGGACCATGAAATGGCACTTTTCCCAATTAAGCACAAGGTCCTTCTCCTGGCAACTTTGTAAGACCCTGTCTAAATTTTCCAGACAATGATCAAAATTTTTTCCATAGACATAGAAATCGTCCATGAAAACTTCCATGATATCCTCGATCATGTCTAAAAATATAGACATCATGCATCTCTGGAAAGAGGCAGGAGCGTTACACAGTCCAAAGAACATACGCCGGTAGGCATAGGTCCCGTAAGGACATGTGAACGTGGTCTTACTTGGATCATTGGGATGGATAGGAATTTGATGATATCCCGAATACCCATCAACGAAACAGAAGTAGGAGTGTTTTTCCAATCGCTCTAACATCTCATCGATGAAGGGCAATGGAAAATGGTCTTTCCATGTTGCCTTTTTAAGTTTTCGGTAGTCAATTCACATCCTCCATCTTGTGATGGTCCGTTGAGGAATTAATTCATTCCTCTCATTTTGAATGACCGTCATACCTCCCTTCGTAGGCACTACTTGAACTGGGCTTACCCATTCACTATGAGGAACGGGGTAAATAAACTCGACATGCAGAATTTTCAAGACTTCTTTCTTGACAAATTCCTGCATCGCATTATTCAATCGCCTTTGAGGTTCCCTTGAAGGGACACTCTCAGGGTCAATAGGATTATGATGGGTGCATAACGTTGGACTAATTCCCTTGAGATCCTGAAATGAATATCCAAAAACAGCTCTATGCCTTTCTAACATGGACATGAGTTTGAGCGTTTCATCATCTGAAAGCTTGTCACTTATGATCACAGGGGCTTCCAAATCGCCATTTAGAAAGGCATAACGTAGGCCTGGAGGTAGAATCTTGAGCTCAACAGGAGGTTTTGGGGAGGGCTCTTCTTTTGGCAATTCAATTTCCTCCTGAAATTCATCCTCCTCTTGGATGAAGTCTTCTTCTCCTTCAATTTCATGGGGTTCTAAAAACTGAAGAGTCCTAACCTCCTCCATTAGCTCATCTTGGATGGGAGATTCTGCAGATGTGTTCTTTGAACGCAGAATAGGTATGGAGAAATTTCTCCCTCCAAGATTGAAATTGAGGCTTCCTTCCAAAGGAACTTCCATGAGAAATTTCTCTATGGGAATGCCTATCATGATGTCGAAATCTTTGATTTCGAACACGTGAAAATCTAGGAGAGCCTCAACATCTTTGTGTCTAACAGACACTTGTTGCACAACCCCACATCCTTCAAGAATGGTTCCAAATGAATCTCGGAAAGATTTGTGTGTTGGTGCCAATGGCACATCACAAAGAATGGCGAGAGCACAAGAATCGGAAATGAGATTTGCTCCAACAATAGGGTTGTATAGGATTCTCATTTGTGTCCCTCTAATAGAACATAAAATGGTAGCCAAAGGTGAGGTCATCCAAAGAATTTCGGGTGAATTCTCGACTTCAGTTGTCCATTCTCTGCTCAGGATATAGGTCAACTCCTTGACCGTCTGACGGACGAACACCCCGTCAGGTGGTTCAGGTGGAGTTGGTGGCAATGAAGGTTTCCTATGACAACAATACTTCGAGGTATTTCCATAATCTTCAAAAAGCTCTTCCTCGAAGTAAAATGGAAACTGCAAGGGTTGAACTTCTTCTACCTTCGTAGTCTCAGGTTCGGGAGAGGATTCCACTGGCAAGCCTTGGGGTAGACAAGAAATGGGTTCATCCTTGTCCAAGAGTGTATCCTCCATTCTTGACACGACTTCCTCTTGGGGAGGATCATTAAGACCCATAATGAAGGAATAATTTTCTAGAATTCTGTCCAGAAGATCCTTGCCTTCTTTTGCAGTCTTATGGAGGAAAGATCCTCCAGCCTTAATGTCAAGATATAGGGCATACTCTTTGTTCAATCCCATGAAGAAATGTTGCAAGAGCATCAGATTAGGGATTAACAAATCTGGGCCAGAATTTTTCAAAAGAGAAAATTTGTCCCAATCTGTACCTATGGATTCCTTCTCCATCTGCCGGAAGCATAGTACTTCCTTTCGTAAGGAAACAATTCAGGCAATGGGAAAGAAAGCAAGACAAAATTTGTCTCGTAATTCACTCCAATCACCGTTTGTCTTCCCAACATAGTGGTTGTACCATTGTTTGGCTTTTTCCTTGACGGAAAAAGGAAAGAACTTCCATTTGAGAGTTTCCCGTGTCATACCTTTGATTAGAAGGTATGAACACAGTTGTTCGAACTCTCGTAGATGGTGGTAAGGGTTTTCACAATCCTTTCTTGAGAAGGATTGTTCCCGAACCATGGCTATAAAGCTAGGGCGAAGTTCATAGCTGGTTGAAAAATAGGTTCCGCCGAAGGCGGTGGCTCATAGAACTTGCCCTTCGGAGCAGAGTAAGAAAGAATGGTGGGTTGCTCCATTTATATGGTGGTGGTAAGGTAAGAATAAGAAAGGTAAGATGATAGATAAGGGAGATATGATACGAGGGTGATCTTGGTTCGAAGATTAACAACAACCGTTCCTCGGCAACGGCGCCAGAAATGCTTGTTAGTATTTCTTAACACCACAGAGTTATTCGCAAGCGCACGGAAATACCGTTGTAGCACTTCCCCTTAAAGAGTATTCCCAAGGGTATCGAATCCAAAGAACGTGTGTGCTAATCCTTCGAACTAGCTAACCCAAGGACACAAAGTTGTTTGGTAGGCAAGGAACAGAGAGGAATTCAAAGTATTGATCCTAATTGAAGGTAGTTTGCAGTAGATGCTTTCTTCGGGCATGGGCTTACTCCTAGCAATACTAGGACGACTCCTGCCAAGAGCCTATGGCATAGCCGAATGTGGAGGATTACGAAGTACAGATAGGGCTGTCACCACCTACTGCCTACCTCTTCAATCCGTGGGTCTACGAGATATCCACTGATGACTTATAACCTAAGCACCACGCTTACGTTCTAAATCACTACTCTAGTTGTTTCAAACACAAAGCTACAACTAGACCCTCTAATGAATTAAAGCAGTGAACCCACAAGTAACTACTTGTGCAAACTACTAAGAATAAAAGATCAAACTTGTATTGAATTCACAAAGGCTTACTTGATTTAGTAAAATCTTTGTAGGGGTACAAGTGTAGAAGAGGGACTTGACAAGCCCAAGCCTCCTTCTCCTAGACTCTTCACCACACTCTCCTTCTACTTTGGTACCCTCTAGGACTACTCTAAACCTTTGGAGTGTAGCACTATTCTCAACTTTTGATGTGTGTGAGAAGTGAGGTGAGGGGGTTTATTTATAGGTGGAGAAGAGTAGGTTCCTGCCACAATTAACGCGCGAATCAGTCACCATTGACTCTAGGGAGTCGGGAGGAGCCAACACGTGTCGTTTGACTGGGTTTGGCGCCATGAATAGGTTGGTCGACCAGGGGGTTCGGCCGACCTGGTCAAGGCTCCCCTCGGGGAGTGCTTCCTCCAGGTGGCTTCCAGGTGGGCCCTCTTGATATATATGGGTGCAACACTAGTGGATGTCCTCGTATTCTTCTATTTGTGGGCCATTTGATCCATGTGTTGCCACGTGTCATCGCCTGATTCGTTGAAATCCATTTTCATGGATTCATCCCTGCATGTTTTGGTATTTTGGGTAATAATTCACCTGCATACAAATAGACACCAACACTTGTGGAATTGGGTTAGTGTATAACCCTACCACTATGTATGGTGTTTCTTTTATGCACATTATGAGGTGAATTGACGGTCAAAATGTGGTACTTAAGGACCGTCAACAATGGCTCGGACCGAGGCCAATCAGGAAAGACTGCAGTCCCGCCTCGAAGACCTTGAGCTCCGAGAGAGCAATTTGGCGCGAGATTGGGCGCAACACCTAGCTGAGTGTCAGGAACTCCTCCTACACGATCTTGACGTTCAAGCCCGAGAGCAGGCAGCAGAGCGTCGTGGCCGGGAGCTTGATCTGCGAGAGTGTCAGCTGGCTCAGCGTCTGGAAGCCGAGGGTAGGGCGACGGCGGAGACGGTGGCATCCCATGTCTTCGTGTGCTACGAGAGTCGGTACCCTGATCTACCATTGGAGCCAGTTTTTGAAGGCCCTGTTGAGGGACGCGAGGCGATAGCAGCGATGGAGGTTAAGGAAGCCGCCAAACATGTTGTAGCACAGTTCAGTCGGGGCTGAGGCTGGTAGCTTGTTTTTTTATATTCGGGGTTCACCCCCCCCTTTTGTAAAGAATTCCTTAATGAATTCGACTTTGTGTTCGACTTCTTGCATTGTCACTGTGCTTCTCAACTGTTGCTCTGAGTCCTTAGCTACGTAAGGGTTTGCAGAACCTTTGTTGACCTCGTTGGCTTCTCAGGTCCAACAGTTTGTACAATTGATATGGCCGAAGCGTCGACTGTTGATTCTCTGCATGTGGATCCCGTTAGAGGCCCCTTGGTAGATGTGGTTAGTTGGCTAAGCACATCTACCACTTGATCGCAGAATGTCTTGAACTGGCCCCCAGTGGAGTGGGGGAGTTGGAGTGTCGTAGCGCCACCATTTGTCGGAGCTATATGCTCTGGTGTCGTCCACCATCGTCGTATAGTCGTCGACAGCAGGCTCCTTGGGAGGTGCTGGAGCTGGGCGCTTTGGCATCGCCCACCGTTGTCTTGAGTCATGGACGGCAGGTCCCTTGGGAGGTGCTGGAGCTGGGTGCTCTGACGTCGTCCACCATTTTCGTGTAGACGTCAACGACAGGCCCCTTGGGAGGTGTCGGAGCTGGATGCTCTGGCATCATCCACCATCATCATGGAGGCATCAATGGCAGGCCCCTTGGGAGGTGCCGGAGCTGGATGCTCCGGCGTCGTCCACCATCGTCGTGGAGACGTCGACGGCAGGCCCCTGGTTTATAGGCTATCGCAAGTGAACCCTGTTAGCAACAAGAGCGGTGCAGGAGAGTTCACTTACTTATCCCCGCTTAGTGTTGTCGTTGACGTTCTGGGACATCGACGGCAGGCCCCTTGGGGGTGCCAGAGCTGGATGCTCCGGTGTCGTCCACCAGAGTCGTAGAGACATCGACGGCAGGCCCCTTGGGAGGTGTCAGAGCTGGATGCTCTGGCGTCATCCACCATCGTCGTGGAGGCATCGACGGAAGGCCCCTTGGGAGGTGCCGGAGCTGGATGCTCTGACATCGTCCACCATCATCATGGAGACGTTGATGGCGGGCTCCTGGTTTACAGGTTATCCATGCTTGGTGTTGTTGTTGACATTCTGGGACGTCGACAGCAGGCCCCTTGTGAGGTGCCGGAGTTGGATGCTTCAGCGTCCTCCACCATCGTCGTAGAGACATCGACGGCAGGCCCTTATGGAGGTGCCGGAGCTGGATGCTCTGGCGTCATCCACCATCGTCGTGGAGGCGTCGACGGCAGGCCCCTTGGGAGGTGCCAGAGCTGGATGCTCTGGCGTCGTCCACCATCATCGTGGAGACGACGACGACGGGCCCCTGGTTTACAGGCCATCACAAGGGAACCCTGTTAGTAACAAGAGCAGGGCAAGAGAGTTTACTCACTTTTTCGCGCTTGGTGCTGTCGTTGACATTCTGGAACGTCGACGGTAGGCCCTGTAACACCCTCATTTTCATGCATCATGCCCTACATACATTCATACACATGTTTAACATTAATCCACATAGAGAGGAATGAGTTTAAAATTCATTTGGAACAAAACTGCACTTAAAATTCTGGAAAGTGCAGACTAGTTCGATTTTGGTGAGGACTAGTCCGATTTCCCTTTGACCTCCGTGGGACTTGTCCGTTTCTGCTGCGGACAAGTCCGATTTTGCCTCTGGACACTTTTGGACTTGTCCGGTCTTATGCGGAAGACTAGTCTGGTGTTCCAAGAATCCTTGAAAATTTGCTAAGTCCCTGGACTTGTCCGGACTAGTTCGGTGTTCCAGCGGACTTGTCCGTTTTCCTCTCTGACTAAAGCCGGACTAGTCCGATTTTTGGCCAGAGTTGTCCGATTTCTATCTGGACAACTTTGGACTAGTCCGGTCCTTGTCGGACTTGACCGATATTTCGCGACTCCGAATTGATCTTTTGTTTTACGACTTTTTTCTTTGGTTTCACATTAAGTAGGCCTAGGGACATTGTGTATAACTCTTTTAGAGCCCATGTGGGACTCTAAACCGGCCTCTACTCATGTCAAACTCGAAATCCATCTAACCCTAGCCTCCACCTCTATATAAACAGCCCCACCCCTTGGCTTGACATCTATTTGCCACTTTTCCACCCCACCCAAACCCTAGTTCGTGGAGATCCACAATCAAGGAGGGAGGAGGAGATCCCAAGCAAGAAGAAGAAGAGGAGGAAACGAAAGAAGATCAAGATCTCCATCAAGTTTCGTTCTTCATCACCAATTCATCTCCAAGTTCATCACCAACCCTAGATCATCAAGATCAAAGTGATACCTCCAAGTTTCTCGATTCATTGGAGTCCTAAAAACCTGGTATACATTTTATTCTCTTTTTTCTCACGTGAATTCAACCCCAAGTCTTTAAATTCACGTCGATCTAGAAAACCCTAATTTGCTGATCTCGTAAAGTGCGGACTTGTCCGGTCTCTAGTGGACTAGTCCGATTTTCCTAGTTAAATTGTGTCGAATTAATTCTAAAACTAGACCTAATCAAATCCAAACCTGTATAAACTTGTTAAAAGCTATTAGAACTAGTTAGTGATCATTAAAAGCAATCTATTAACAAGTTCTACCTTGCATTTGCATTAATCATGCATGTCATGTCATATTGAGTAATATATGTGCACTCTTTGATTGTGTTTCTTGTTGTATGTTTATTGTGCGGATTAGACGTATTTGCGCTAGAGAGTGCCGCGGAGGATCTCCAACACCAAGAGTTTGAAGGCTTTGACTCGAATCAATCCCAAGAGCAAGGCAAGTGTCCTTGAAGCATATTGATCCTGTTTTGAAATAAATGTTTTGTTTGCAACACTGCATGCTTGTGTCAGTTTGATGGGAATCCTATGATAGGAAGTTTACTAGTTTTGTTTAACCACCCTTGTCACCTGGAATATATGGTAGAGAGTCGGGATGGGATTTTTACCTTTTTGCTTCGCTTAATTAATTGGGATGGAAGAACAACTACACTACTTAATTTAATTATGCATTAATGAGATTGTGGTCAACATGATCTGGTTAAAGCTGATATGGTAGTGGGTGATCTAAGCAAGACTGGTACATGGATGGGTTGGATGTTACGGTGGTTTTGCTTGCTTTAGATCTAAGGACTTGTTCGTGGAGCGACCATCCAGGATTTACAATGCCACCACGAGGTCAAGTATGGGTGCGGCATAGCTAATTAATTAGGGCTTTGCTATGCTATTTGGGCCATTAAGGATGCTCGGGGAAGGGGTAGTCAGATTGGGTTTGTTGATGATTGGTGGGACTACCCTGGGATCCGAATGGCTCAAGAGGGGGCCCTTGGTTGAAGATGTGCTCAGTTGGAGGCATCGCCACCGGTGAAACCTCAGTGGGGTCTAAATAGGCTAGTAATCCCTTTGTAAAGGCTATTTTGTGTTCTCTTGGCCACACAACTACGGAAGTGTGAGATGGCATAATTGAGATTCTAGAGTCATCGAAAGGTGATAAAATCACAAACACGTGGGTAAAGCGGTACAACCTATATAGAGTGTGTGTAAAACTATCATGATAGTCTTGCTCCCGGTTATGAGCAACCTGGACCCTCACATGATTAGAGAAAAATTGGTATTTGGGATGGTTATGGTTGGTACTATGGTTATGGATTGTTATGAATTGAATTCTGGTATTGAATATGGATATTGGTATATGATGATAGATATGGAATATGGACTGGTATTGTGATAACTACATGGCTTATGATGGGTTTATTTCGTATACATGTAATATATTGCTTTTAAAATGTTTTAATGTACTTTTCAGCACTCAACCATTATTATATTCGTCATTTGAATCAGCCACATGTCATACTTTCCACACTTGCTGAGTACGACATGTACTCACTCTTGCAATCCCCACCAACAGTTGCAGTTCAGGATTGAGAGTTTAATGGCGATAATGCGGAGTTCTACGCCGTGTCAACCGTCAGCTTTGCCTGTGGTGTTGATTGGAGTTGCGCTACCCTATCGCTTATGCTGCCTAGCTGTTTAGTTTTCTTATTTAGTTTATTTCCACTACATTAGTTGAACTTGTTATTAGTATTCATTAGAGCTTGTATTCGAGGATAATATGAATTTTGTAATAGAATTTGGTTAATTAATCTTGTTCTATGGCAATTTTCTGTATATCCTTTTTTGAATGCACTCGTGTATGTGTGCTGAATGTCCTGGGCACACATATGCGTTCACTTGGTTCATTTTCAGAACCGGGTGTCATAGGCTCCTTGGGGGGTGCCGGAGCTGGATGCTCTGACATCGTCCACCATTGTCCTAGAGACGTCGACGACAGGCCACTTGGGAGGTGCCGGAGCTGGATGCTCCGACATCATCCACCATCGTTGTGGAGGCGTCGATGATAGGCCCCTTGGGAGGTGTCGGAGCTGCCTGCTCCGGCATCGTCCACCATCGTCATGGAGACGTTGACGGCAGGCCCCTGATTTACAGGCTATCACAAGGGAACCCTGTTAGCAACAAGTGCAGGGCAGGAGAGTTTACTCACTTATCCGCGCTTGGTGCTATCGTTGACATTCTGGGACGTCGACGGTAGGCCCCTTGGGGGGTGCCGGAGCTGAATGCTTCGGCGTCGTCCACTATTGTCGTAGAGACGTTGATGGCAGGCCCCTTGGGAGGTGCCGAAGCTGGATGCTTCGGCGTCATCCACCATTGTCGTGGAGATGTTGAAGGCAGGCCCCTTGGGAGGTGTCGGAGCTGGATGCTCTAGCGTCATCCACCATCGTTGAGGAGACGTCGATGGCGGGACCCTTGGGAGGTGCCGGAGCTGGATGCTCTGGCGTCATCCACCATCGTCATGGAGGCGTCGGCGGCAGGCCCCTTGGGGGGTGCCGGAGCTAGTTGCTCCTGCGTCGTCCACCATCGTCGTGGAGACGTCAACGGCGAGCCCCTGGTTTACACTCTATCGCAAGGGAATCATGTTAGAAACAAGAGCAGGTCAAGAGAGTTTACTCACTTATCCGCGCTTGGTGCTATCACTAATGTTCTAGGACGTCGATGGCAGGCCCCTTGGGGGGTGCCAGAGCAGGATGCTCCGGCGTCGTCCACCTTCGTCGTGGAGACGTCGACAGCAAGCCCCTGGTTTACAGGCCATTGCAAGGGAACCCTGTTAGACCAAGTGCAGGGCAGGAGAGTTTACTCACTTATCCGCGCTTGGAGCTGTCGTTGACATTTTGGGACGTTGACGGCAGGCCCCTTGGGGGGTGCTGGAGCTGGATGTTCCAGCGTCGTCCACCATCTTTGTAGAGACGTCGACAGCAGGCCCCTTGGGAGGTGCCGGAGCTGGATGCTCCAGTGTCAGCCACCATCATCATATAGGCGTTGACGGCAGGCCCCTTGGGAGGTGCCGGAGCTGGATGCTCTGGCGTCGTCCATGATTGTCGTGGAGACGTCGACGGCGGGCCCCTAGTTTATAGGCTATCGCAAGGGAACCCTGTTAGCAACAAGAGCGGGGCAGGAGAGTTTACTCACTTATCCGTGCTTGGTGTTGTTGTTGACGTTCTGGGACATTGACGGTAGGCCCCTTGGGGCTGGCAGAGCTGGATGCTCCAGCGTCGTCCACCATCGTCGTAGAGACGTTGATGGCAGGGCCCTTGAGAGGTGCCGGAGCTGGATGCTCTGGGATCATCCACCATCGTCATGGTGTCATTGACGGAGGCCACTTGGGAGGTGCCAAAGCTGGATGCTCTGACGTCGTCCACCATCGTCGTGGAGACATCGACGGCAGGCCCCTGGTTTACAGGCTATCACAAGGGAACCCTGTTAGCAACAAGTGCGGGGCAGGAGAGTTTACTAACTTATCTGTGCTTGGTGCTGTCGTCGACGTTCTGGGACGTCAACGGTAGGCCCCTTTGGGGGTGCCGGAGCTGGATGCTCCGACGTCGTCCACCATCGTCGTAGAGACATCGATGGCAGGCTCCTTGGGAGGTGCCGGAGCTGGATGCTCTGGCGTAATCTACCATTGTCGTGGAGACGTCGACAGCAGGCCCCTTGGGAGGTGTCAGAGCTGGATGCTCCGGAGTCGTCCACCATCATCCTTGATACGTCGACAGCGGGACCCTTAGGATGTGCCAGGGCTGGATGCTCTGGCGTCATCCACCATCGTCGTGGAGGCGTCGACTGCAGGCCCCTTGTAGGGTGCCGGAGCTGGATGCTCCGACGTCGTCCACCATCATCGTGGAGATGTCGATGGCGCGCCCCTGGTTTATACACTATCGCAAGGGAATCCTATTAGCAACAAGAGTGGGGCAGGAGAGTTTACTCACTTATCCGCGCTTGGTGCCGTCGTTAATGTTCTGGGATGTCAACGACAGGCCCCTTGGGGGGTGCCAGAGATGGATGCTCTGACGTCGTCCACCATCATCATGGAGACATCGACAGCAAGCCCCTGGTTTATAGGCTATCGCAAGGGAACCCTGTTAGCAACAAGTGCGGGGCAGGAGAGTTTACTCACTTATCCGTGCTTGGAGCTGTCGTTGACGTTCTGGGACGTCGACGGCAGGCCCCTTGGGGGGTGCTGGTGCTGAATGTTCCAGCATCGTACAACATCGTTGTAGAGACGTCGACGGCAGGCCCCTTGGGAGGTGCCGGAGCTGGATGCTCCGGCGTCATCCACCATCGTCATAGAGGCGTCGACGACAGGCCCCTTGGGAGGTGCCGAAGCTGGATGCTCCGGCGTCGTCCACCATCATTGTGGAGACGTTGACGGTGGGTCCCTGTTTTACAGGCTATTGCAAGGGAACCCTGTTAGCAACAAGAGTGGGGCAGGAGAGTTTACTCACTTATCCGCGCTTGGTGATGTAGTTAACGTTCTAGGACGTCGACGGCCGGCCCCTTGGGGGGTGCCAGAGCTGGATGCTCCGGCGTCGTCCACCATTGTCATGAAGACGTCGATGACAAGCCCCTTGTTTACAAGCTATCGCAAGGGAACACTTTTATCAACAAGAGCGGGGCATGAGAGTTTACTCACTTATCTGTGCTTGGTGTTGTCGTTGACATTCTTGGACGTTGACGGCAGTCCCCTTGGGGGGTGCCGAAGCTGGATGCTCCGGCGTTGTCCACCATCATCGTAGAGATGTCGAAGGCAGGCCCCTTGGGAGGTGCCAGAGCTAGATGCTCTGGCGTCATCCACCATTGTCGTGAAGGCGTCGACGGCAGGCCCCTCGGGAGGTGCCAAATCCGGATGCTCTAGCGTTGTCCACAATCGTCATGGAGACATCGATGGCGGGCCCCTTGGGAGGTGCTAGAGCTAGATGCTCCGGCGTCATCCACCATCATAGTGGAGGCGTTGAAGATGATCCCCTTGGGAGGTGCCGGAGCTGGATGCTCCGGCGTCATCCACCATCGTCATGGAGACATCGACGGCGGGCCCCTAGTTTACAGGCTATCGCAAGGGAACCCTATTGACAACAAGAGCGGGGTAGGAGAGTTTACTCACTTATCCACGCTTGGTGATATCGTTAATGTTCAGGGACGTCGATGGCAGGCCCCTTAGGGGGTGCTGAATCTGGATGCTCCGGCGTCATCCACCATCATAGTGGAGACATCGACCACAAGCCCTTGGTTTATAGGCTATCGCAAGGGAAACCTGTTAGCAACAAGTGCGGGGCAGGAGACTTTACCCACTTTTCCGTTATTGGTGCTGTCATTGACGTTCTGGGATGTCGACGGTAGGCCCCTTGGGGGGTGTCAGAGCTGGATGCTCCAGCGTCATCCACCATCATCGTGGAGACGTCGACGGCAGCCCCCTTGGGAGGTGCCGGAGCTGGATGCTCCAGCGTCATCCACCATCGTCGTGGAGGCGTTGACGGCAGGCCCCTTGGGAGGTGTCAAAGCATGATGCTCTGGCATTGTCGACCATCGTTGTGGAGACGTCGACGGCGGGCCCCTAGTTTACAGGCTATCGCAAGGGAACCCTGTTAGCAACAAGAGCGGGACAGGAGAGTTTACTCACTTATCCGCGCTTGGTGTTGTCATTAACGTTCTGGGACATCGACGGCAGGCCCCTTGGGGGGCACCAGAGCTGGATGCTCTAGCGTCATCCACCATCGTCATGTAGACGTCGACGGCAAGCCCCTGGTTTACAGGCTATCGCAAGGGAACACTATTAGCAACAAGAGCGGGGCAGGAGAGTTTACTCACTTATCCGCGCTTGGTGCTGTCGTTGACGTTTTGGGACATCGATGACAGACCCCTTGTGAGGTGCCGGAGCTGGATGCTCCGGCGTCGTCCACCATCGTCGTAGAGTCGTCGTCGGCAAGCTCCTTGGGCGGTTCCGAAGTGGGCTATTCTGCACATATGATAGAAACAAGGTGGACTAGTTTGCTCGTGTATTTACTTGTAGCTCTCCCTTAGCTCCGATTCAAGGGGCTTGGGTAATTCATTGTGTTGGTGCTCTGGGGCCCGACTCCTGTCGTCCTCAGGGTGCGAGCTTTCTGGCTCTCAGTACTTGGCTATAGCGCTGGGAGGCAGGGTGTGTACGCTTAGGGTACATTACCAGGCTAAGCAGTTTAGACCCACTAGACCTCCTGCTCGGCATAGGCCTTTCCTAGGGAACCTTCTGGCATCACATGGCCCTAATGACGAGAGGAGCCAGAAGAACCTTCATACACCGCACGTACCTCAAGCAGACCCACCTGCATTAGGACTGCATGACTCCTGCATGGGTGAGTTACAGAGTGTACAATCGCGCATATAAAATAATACAAAATAAATGAGTCTTAGTGTGGCATGTTCATAAACTTAATGCATAAGTAAATGTACAAAGTTTTTAAGAAGCCTTTAAGTAAAACAGTGATTTTTTGATTGGAGTTCATAGGGCGAGACGGACTTTTACAAAAGAGGGCAACGTCTTGCCTCTGGATGATGAGGGAGACAGGGTGCACAGGCTTTAGAGTTCGGAACAAAGCTAAGCCGGCTGCACACTCTGGTCCTGACCCTCCCGGTGCTTGCTTCTCCTTAGTGCTGCTCCTAAGCCCTACGAAATCCTTTATACTGTTCTACTAAGACAAGTATTTACAACAGGGGTGCCCACAGCTCCATGAGTAGCTGCGATGGTTGGCGGGCAACCTTGCTGTCAACAGCTACTTAGAGGGGCGATGAGCAAGCATCCCTATTTCCTGCCTTGACCGCCCATCTTGTGAGTGGTCCAAGCAGAGACGGGACTGGGCTTGGCAGCTTTGACGGAGGCGTCGATGCCGCCGGAGGGCTACAGCTGAGGTGCGGCGGGTGCTTTGCGCTGTCGTGAGCTTGGCGGAGGTCGACTTGATCCCGCGCCAATCGAGACAGGTGTTGGGTCTGCCGTGAGTGCTTGGAGCTGCTCCAAGGCTAACACTGCAGTGGTGCGATGTTCGCGGATCATGAGGATGCCGGAGGGGGTTGGCATCTTCAGGACGAGGTAGTCGTAGTGGGCTACAACCATGAACTTGTACAGGGCAGGCCTGCCGATGATGGCACTGAAGGGGAGGCTGACATCGGCGATGTCGAAGAGGATGCTCTCCGTCCTGTAGTTGTCAGGTGTCCCGAAGGTCACCCGCAGGTGGATGTTGCTGTATGGGATGATGCTCCCAGGTCCCACCCCCAAAAATGGGCTCGAGGGGGCCATCTTGGACATCGGGATCTGCAGCTGTTTGAAGGCTGCACAGCTGAGGAGGTTGAGGCGGCCCCGCCATCTATCAAGATGTAGTAGAGCTTGACGTTGGCTATGGTGGGGGAGACTAGGAGAGGTAGGTCCCCTACCCCTGCCATGTTCTTGGGGTAGTCAGAGGTGTTGAAGCTGATCAGTGTCTCCATCCAGCGGTGGTGTTGCGCTAGAGTGGGTACAAGGGCTGTCGAAGCCACTGCACGACGAAGGGTCTTGATCGCATTCCGAGATGCGGGATCCCAAGACCCTCCGAAGATGACATGGAGGGTCTTGCGACGCTCATTGTCACTGCTGGCGTCAGAGTCCTCATCTTAGTGGACCACTTTGACGGCCCGCTCTTGCTTCTGGTACTCTAGCTCGTAGTCATTATCGACGACCTTCTGCTCGTCCTCCCGTTAGCGAAAGGAGGCACCGTCCGGGCACTGCTGCGCTTGCTCTTGGTAGCGTTCGATGCACCTTTTTATCTCCCAGCACTCACTCGTGGTGTGTTCGCGAGTCTTGTGCACCAGGCAGGGCTCGACGTCTTCATCAGTGGCAGGTGGCTAACGAGGGCGTTTGTCCGGGCGTGGGGGTTTGCCTCCGATTGCGGCTGCTGCCGCTACGGGGGATCCATGCAGCGGCTTGTTCTGGCCGCCACCCCAGTTCCTGTTCTTCTTTTTGCCGCTACAAAGGGTAGCGGCTCCTTCTCTAGTCTGGCTGGCCCCGCCCGCTCCGGGGGTGGGCTGAGCGTGGTAGTCGCGACCTTCTGCCGCCCTGACGCACCGATCGTTGATGGAGAAGAGCTCGGATATGTCTTGCACGTTGTGCGTAGCTAAATTCTCGAGCATCTTGCGGTCACGCACTCCCTGGCGAAATACCACTATGACAGAGGCATTTGGGACATAGGGAATGGAGTTGCGTACTTGGGAGAAATGCTGGATGAATGATCGCAGCGTCTCCTTGGGTTGCTGTCGCACGACGTGGAGGTCAAGCTCGGTGTCGGGGCGCGTGTAGGAGTTGCCAAAGTTCACCGTGAACTGCCGGCACAGCTCATCCCAATAGGTTATAGACCCCTCGAGAAGGTTCATCAGCCACGAGAGGGTTGATCCAGTCAGGGCGACTGGGAAGTAGTTCACCAGGGTGGTCTCATCCGCTCCTGCAGCAAGGAGCGTCGTGGTGTAGATCTGCAGGAACTCCGCCGGGTTGATGTTTCTGTCAAATCTCTCCAGGATATTGTGCCAAAACTTGCGTGGCCACATTGCAAAGCGGAGGTGCGGAGCCAACACTAAGCAGCCTCCCACATGCTTCATCGAAGAGGTAGATGGGACAACATACCCCAAGGGGGTTTGCTGCACGACGTGTGGCTCTTGTTGGACTTGCGGTTGTGGCACGGGTTGTGCCATGCGTTGCTGCAACGGTACTGTCTGCGCCAAGTACTGTTGCTACACATCCTGCTGCACCAAGTACTGCAGGGGAGCTATCGAGCCGACATACTCCTGGTCAGGTGGCAGAGTGTTTACCTGCAGCGCACCTTGGACGGAGGACACGTCGTGAATAGGGCATTGAGGGCCATATTCGTCTTCGAGGTTGCGCCGCCTCTCTTGCTGTCGCTCGATGATGACACGACCATCCATGTGAGTTTGACGACGGTCAAGCTTAGCCCTAAGGTCCTCTGTTGGGAGCCAGCCAACACTCATAGGCTTGGAGGAGCGGGAGTTGGCGGAGTGACAGTTGATGGACGGCGTGCGTGATAGCGACACGAGGCACCTTCCCCTGTTAGGGGAGTTGATGGCTGTGACGACGAGGTGGTCGATGTCTTGGACCCACTGTTGAGCCGCCCCCTGAGAGGCGTTCAACGATGGTGGGTGGTGGAGGAGAGCTCTGGCTGCCGCCAAAGCGCTCCCCGGGCTCGCTGTTGTGGGTGCTGGTGGAGCCGACGGAGTGGGGCATGTCCCGACATGCCATTTTGGCCAGCCGTACCTGCACGGGGTCGAGACGGCCAGAGAGTGCCGCTCGAGCGATGGATCTGGTCAATGAACAACGGCCGCAAAAACCACCTTCCACACGCCTGATGAACACCATGGTGGTGAAAGCGCTACCAATTTTTTGAGGGAAAAAGCCCCTTCCTGGCGCGCCAAATGTCGAAGTGTTAATGTGACACTTCCCCCGGATTTGCTAAGGAGCAGCCCACGGAGGTTCTTGTTCTGCAGGGCTTAGGCCTCAAACTAGTGTTCTAGCAGAAGAGTAGGAGACACGATGGTTTTTACGTGGTTCAGGCCGCAAGGAGCATAACACCCTACTCCAAGGTGGATTGTATTGCTGGTGAGTGTGTATGCGTGTGTGTGTATCAGGGATTCTGAGTCTGGTCCTTGTATCGGTAGTGGTCTGTGCCTTTTATAGTCAAGGTCGGACGCCTTACAAGTGGGGTCCCGAGGCTCGACAGGTGGTCCCAGGGAGATCTTATCCTAAAGATCTAAGGCTTCTTCTGTAAGCTTGCTCTGACCGCGGACGTGAGGACTCGCCGTCTTGCTGCCCGGGTTGTCAGTAGCCCACGCACCGTTGCTGACATTGGCAGGGAATGTCCCATCCAACTGTCTCTGGCGCTGTAAGCTACCCACTTGGTGGAGTGGGATAGGCCTGCGACGCCTTCACTGTGATGCGATTAGTCATAGCGGTACCTGACATTAGGCGTGCGCCACGCCATGCGTCTAGGGAAGCCGCGTATGTAGCTTGATGGAGACAAGACGCACCACCCTCTTAACTTCCCCACTATCTGCTCGGAGCATGTGGACTAACCATGCAGCCGCTGGGGAGCTCTCCGCCATGGTGGAGGCCACACCCGTCTTGCGGGCCACGTGGCGGCTCGGGAGCTCACCTTCGTGGGGGGGGGGGGGGGGGGGGCAGGTCTCGCCCCGCGGGCCACGTGCAGCTCGGGTGCTCTCCTTCACTGGGGAGATCAAGTCTCGACTTCGTGGGCCACGTGGCAGCTTGGGAGCTCACCTCTGCGGAGGAGGTCGGGTCCCATCCTGTTGGACACATGGCTGCTTGGGAGGTTGTCGTCGAGGCGGAGCTGAGCTCCCCCTCTTGGATGTCTTGTGGGCACCCCAGACTTCCCATCTGAGGCTGGTGGGTTCGGGTTTCTTTGAACACGTGTCGCCCTCGGTCCCTGTCCCTGCTGGGAGGCGAGGTACCTAGGCAGCTCTAGCTTGTGCGCGAGGGTACCCGGTATGCCGGGTACCGATAGTATTAAATATGATTTCTAGACATCTTACATATATGTAGTTTTAATAACAATAATTTTGGTTTTAGTGTTACTATTATGATGAAAACTATGGATATACACTCTGGATTCATCCACCACCTATTAAGGCAACTCGAGAGTACATTCAACATGTACAATGTCGCAATCAAGATTTGGTGGGTGAACTAGCTGAAATGGAACTTCGGCAAATGGAGTATTATCTTGGTACAAGTTAGACGAATAATGAGGATGATAACGTCATTGTCAATAATATGTCTTGCAACTGCCCGCATCACAAGTAGTAACAAAGTAGCAAAATATGTTTCGCATGAAAAGTATGTTGCACACTCTACTTTATGTTTCGCCTCTTATATTACCATAACTCTGTAACATTTAAAAAATACTTAAATAATTTTGTCGTGTTCCTACTTGGAGACTTGTCATACTACTTTCCAACTTGTCAGACGAATCATATCCACCTAAAAGACAACAAAATCCCGTGTGAAATGTCAGTTCACACAGCCATGAATGACAATGCACTTTTCCATGTCATACGAATCTTATTCATGACATCAACAGGTCCATGCTAGGCGAATCTCGTCCACGAAATGAACATCATTGCACTGCTCCATGCCAGGCGAACCTCTTCAACGATAAGAACGACATTGCACTGCTCCATGTCAGGCCACGTGAAACGTCAATTCACACATCCATCTCAGAGACGAATTTTCACCTTCACTAAGTCCATACACCATCATCCTTTCCTCCATATAACACTCAGTCCGCTACCAGCTTAGAAACACACACTCACTACAGTCATTGGACATACCTTAGTACCATGTACGCGCATTTCTCACCACCCAAAAATAAAGAAAAGGTTCAAATCCCCGAGGGATTACATCGTCCAATGTGTTTCTGTGGCACTAATTGTAGGTTTGATAGAGATCTTCGATTGGGGGACCCTTATGGTTGCTGACATTCGATGGTGTGACAACTACGAGTACGATCCTTCTCATAGGACGTGCCCGTTTCTTCCAGATGGTAGAAAACAGGTAATATGCAAAATTATTCCTGATTTTATGAATGTTATACATTCTAACCTTTTGTACAAAAAATTATGCAGTCACCACCATCTCTTTGCGAGTTCAAGAACTACGTCGACTAGGAACAAGACGTTGAGTACATTCAGAGAAAATCTCAACTTGCAGCATCGAAGTTCTCTCAAGAACGCGAGTGGGATGATATAATAGAGCGAGAGAGGAGGAATATAGCTCAACAGGAGGAGCGTCTTCTCAATAAGCAAGAAGAAATTCGACAATGGTTCGAAGAGTGTTGTCGCAAGGAACAAGAGGAGGAATGCATCGCAGCAGAGGCACGAGGGGCTAAGCGAGAACGCATGCGCGAGAGAGCTCGTCGCGCAATTAGAAGCCGGACCGGATGCTTTGCGTAAGGGAATACCCTCGTTGCACTCAGTTGTAACTTGGGTAAACCATGATCGCTCGACTTTATATTCAACTAACGTGTGTTAGGGCAGACATGCGTTACATGTTTAATGCAATGTACACACACTATTTGTATCGCAAAATTTATGTTTTCGTTCTTCAATAGGTGGGTTTTGCCTTGTGTACCATAGTAGTAGATAGGCATAGAACTTACACCTAGTTTTTGAACTCTGTAATTTCTGTTCCTGTAGTCGTCGAGCTTTTTTAATATGTTCAATATCTTCACATCTTTAAATGTCACAAAAATATTTCTTCATATGATGGCGCTCTCTATTTTTATACTTATGTCCAAAATTGAATCAGTGCGATGTATATAAACACGATAAAAAATTCATTGTATTGCATAATAAAACATTCAAATACTCTTTCGAAATACTAAACATATATCTACTTCATTGAATTCAAAACTTAACAATGTATTCTCCATTTCATACTTTGTAAAATTCTAGCAAATCGTTCTCTAAATTTTCGTAAAGTAACGCTCAAAATTGTTTAACTGTGGGGAGAAACTTGGAGACTCTGGGGTGCACATGAATTTCGTACGTGCCACGGACGAGGGTACTGTGCACTTCATCCGTGGCATGTGTGAAGTGACGTGGATTGTGGTTTTTCCACCGTGGCATTGCATGCCATGACGAGGCAAGGAAAAACTTGAATTTTTATGGGGCAACCACAAAATTCGTATTTCGTACGCGACCCGGGCGACGGTGGGTCACATTTGAAATTTTTAGATCCCGTGAGTTGTTTATATTAAAAAGATTTTTAATTTGTATATTAAAAAATTTGTGTATTTTGACATTCTATTAGCATTACATATATTCACCTCTTGAAATAATACATTACATATAAAGTATATTATATGGAGAGACAACATTTTGTTTCATCCTAAAGATGTTTGACGAGTTTAGTAAGGCTTGTCTTTTCTAGAGCCTATTTGGTAGGAGCTTTTCTTACTTCTTTATTAGTCTATAGCAGGGATGACATGTGATGTAATGTTGAATTTATCTATCATTTCAATTTTCTAGCGGGATGACATTTTTTAGATAATGGAAATAAAATTGTTCTGACCTTTCCCGCCAGAGAGGTTACGACCCTTATTGCAATGATAACTCATCTGATCAACAAGATCCAGAATGTATAAAAACAAGAAAAGTTCGCCCACACTATAGAACAGAAACCATCTAAACAAAAATTCTATAGCTATCAGTCCAACCATTATTCGCGAAGACCTGCCTGGCCGTGGCCTCAAAAGTCTGGCAATCCCTCAGTAGCAACTCCTTCATGTCATCACACTTTTGAAGTGGTGCCCATGCTCGGCACCAATGCGTTCCTCTGAGAAGCACCTGCAAGTAATTTTTTATATAGCTTTTTTTAAAAACCACATCGTTTCTGGAAATACAAATCACCTAGAACATTGCCCCTATTGCAACAAGGATGACTTTTCTTGTCTGAGCAGTAAACTTATATAATCAGCTCTCAAAGAAATGCACAATTGATTCTGGAACTTTAATATTAAAGGCAACTTGGATCGCCTTCCAAAAAATCTAGCAAAATGACAACTGAAAAAAAGGTGATTAATAGTCTCATTAGTTTTTTTTTACGGGGAACAGGAGGGGAAGTCCCCTACTGTAATTTTATTGAAATAAAAGTTTAGGGTTATACATTAAGAGGGGTAGGGGAAAAGAAGGAAAAAAATCACAACTGATCCAGCCATTCCTGGACAAGAGGATCTAGCATATTTCTAGCCCTATGGATAACCAGGAGCATTTCTTTTTTGAAGTTTACTCGAACAGATTCAACTGTCGGAGGAATTGATTCAAAAATCCATCCATTTCTGCATTTCCATATGCTCCATGTCATTACGATTATCACTTCCATGAAGAACAGCACCTGAAGTTGTCGCTTTAATCTTTTTACAGATCTTTGTGTGCATATGGTTCTTGGTGCTGAAATACCAATCGTGTTCCAGCATGATCTAGCAAAGTTACACCTAAGAAAGAGATGTGATAGAGTCTCTTCTTTCTGTAGTATGCAGTTTTCACAGGTGTAGGAATTTAATTCCATGTGTCTTCTTCTTATCATCCCTCTTGTGTTTAATTTGTCTTGAAGAAGCAACCAGAAGAACACTTTATGCTTTGGTTGACATTTGGAGTTCCAGAGCCATCTGATGGCGGCGTGGACAGATATATGACCTATTTGCGATTTATAAGCCTTATCAGCTGAGAAGTTACCTGAGCCCCAAATATAATGCCATGTATCATGTTGATCTGTTAGGTTGAGATTAGCCATTTCAACCTCCAGAGATAAAAAATGTCTGTATGCTTCTGCAGAGAGGGGTAGTTGAAAGAT
This sequence comes from Tuctoria greenei, assembly GCA_036927565.1. Classification (NCBI taxonomy): domain Eukaryota; kingdom Viridiplantae; phylum Streptophyta; class Magnoliopsida; order Poales; family Poaceae; genus Tuctoria; species Tuctoria greenei. Next base: position 62,611,417 of record JAYESD010000006.1, read on the forward strand.
ATCTTGTAGTGATGAAACTTCTACTGTTTGATGAAGAGTAATATCCTGCTTTGTGGCAAATGAATTGAGCTCTGGGTATTTAAGCTTGTGGACACTCTGGTTCCATATGTCGTTCCATAGTTGTATTGATCTCCCATCTTGTACAGTTGCTATCGCTAGCCCCTTGTAAGAGTCTAGTAATTTTAGGATGCTTCTCCACCAGAATGATCCTTTTTGTTTCGTTCCAAGCAGTTTACCATTTGTATAATAATTATCCCAGATGAGCGAAACCCATGGAATATTAAGTCTATTGAAGAACTTGTGAAGATTTTTCATGAGCAGAGCATCATTTTGAGTAGAGATTTTAAGAATACCTAGGCCTCCCTCACTCTTTGGCCTTGTGACCAATTTCCATGCTGCCAATGGTGGCTTTTCGCATTCAAATATGCTCCTCTCCAAAGGTAGTGTTTCTGATATTTATCGAGTTGTTTAACTATTGATGGTGGTAACTTTAGAGTACACATGTAATAGGTTGGTAAAGCTGTGAAGACAGAGTTTACCATTTCCAACTTTCCTGCTTGAGTGAGAAACATTGAGGCGGATGTGAGCCTTTTCTCAATTCTGTGCACAAGAGGTATAAAGTGTTCTATCTTTGGCTTGTTTAGACCAAGCGGAAGACCCAAGTATGTGAATGGAAATGTCCCGATGTTACAGTTGAATGTTCTTGCTAAAACATCCATCTTGTCTTGATTCACATTGATGGGGTACATGTTTGATTTTGTATAATTGACTCTGAGTCCTGTCGATTCAGCAAAGCTGTTTAATAGAGCCTTGAGGACAAACAACTGTTTTTGGCAGGCTTCCATTATTATTAGAGTGTCATCAGCATACTAAATAATTGGAAAATCATTTCCAGCCCTTTGTGGGAAAGGTAGTCTTATGAGACCCATGTCTTTTGCTTTATTAATTATGCTTTGTAGTAAGTCAGCGGCTAAGACAAATAGAAGCGGCGACAGGGGATCACCTTGTCTGACACCTCTCTTACAATGAAAACTTTCCCTGGTACACCATTTAGTAAGATTGAGGAAGTACCCGAGGTCATGATCCCTTGTATCCATGTTGTCCACTTAGTTCCAAAGCCTTTGTGTTGTAAAACTTGTAAGATAACTTCATGTTCCACCTCGTCAAATGCCTTCTCAAAGTCTAATTTCAAAATGACCATTTCTCTCTTGGATTTGTTACATAGATACATGTATTCAAAGGCCCATGCAAGACAATCTTCTATAGTTCTTTCTTTGATAAATCCATAGTGGTTCTTGTGAATTAACTTGGTTATTACTCTCTGTAGTCTATTTGCTAGTAGCTTTGTCAATAACTTGATGCTAGAGTTTAGAAGGGAGATGGGCCTGAAATCACCCACCTCTTAGAATTCTCTACCTTGGGTACCAGTACTATGTGAGAGTCATTGATACATTGTATGCAAATTTCTCCATCGTAGAATACTTGGCATAACTCATAAAATTCCTGGGATATTATTGACCAACATCTTTTGAGGAACTCATTGTTAAAGCCATCTGGACCTGGGAATTTGTCTGTAGGAAGATCATATATTATTTTGTCAACCTCTTCCTTTGAGAAAGGCTCTTCCAAGAAATCCAAGTTATCTGTGGCAGTTAGTATGTCGTGCAGATCGAACTGTATAGCTGAGAAATCAGATGTGCCCAGTCTTTTTTTATAGGCTTCCCACAAAAGTTTAGCTTTTTCCTCATGACTTGTGACCCGATTTCCCTCAACATCTTCCAATTCAGCAATATAACTTAGTCGGTGTTTAATAGTTGCATTTGTGTGAAAGAACTTGGTGCATGCATCTCCACAGGTGATCCACTTGAGTGTACCTCTTTGTTTCCAATAAATCCTCTGAAAGTGCAATAATTTTTCTAAATGTTTTTGCAGTAGATACCTGAAGTTCCGTTCTTCGAATGTGAGGTATCTATTTTCTTCCATCAGGTCTAGGAACTGAATAATAATTTTGGTGTTTGATATAGTTTTGTCCAATCTTGGAAGTCTCTTTTGCCAATCCTTCAAAGTTTTCCTTACATTCTTTAGTTTAGTATAGAAGGAAAATCTTCATGTTCCAACCATTAATTCTCAAATCTGAATATCTGAGTTTTTGGTACTTGCGTTTTGATGGAGATGACACAAGGTACATGGTCTGAAGTGCCTCTGGTCAAAGTCTTTGCTATAGTTCCAGAAAAACTAGCGACCATGAGTTGGATATAAAAAACCAATCCAGTCTTTCCAGTAATGGGTCTTGCTGTTTATTTGACCATGTAAAGCTTTGTCCTATCAGGGGTATTTCAATGATTCTCAGATTACTAATTGCCGCATTGAAAGACAACATCAGGTTGGTATCCCCCTGGTTTATTTCTATTTTCTTGTCGGCGTGTTAATTAAAATCACCTACTATAAGCCATAATTGATCATCCGGCATTGTGATGTCGCTAAACCATTCCAGAAATGCTTCCTTTCCTTGGGGGGTGCAGGGTGCATAAATGTTTGTGAGAATCCAACTTTGTCCAGAGATCTTCGATGTGAATTCAACTGATTGCGCAAATTCATTTTGGAAGCATAGTGTTCCATCTAGTTTCAAGCTTTTCCATACGATCAAGGAACCCCGGAGTTGCCAATCAATGGAATATAAGTGAAGTTATCAAAACTGGTTGGGCAGAAATTTTAATATAAATAGCATCAAAGACCTCCCTTTTAGTTTCCTGTAGGCACACAATGTCACGGTTTGTTTCTCTTATTTTGTTCCGCATAGAATTCCATTTCTTACATGAGTTGATGCCTCTTATGTTGTGACAAAGGACATGCCAATCTCTATTTGCATTCCTGATATATTGATCCATTGAAAACATAAAGTGGATAGAAGATATCTTGACTTTGTACATAATGCAAGTCAGCGGTACAGATATCACAAACAATATGTTGGTACCAAATTAAGCACCAATGTAATAGAGTGAGTCCCCAAATGACCTGAGAGAATGAAAAGATCCATATAGTATTAAGCCATACACATTGTTTAGTATTGCTTGAGTCATCATAGCTTTGATAATCCATTAACCAGTGAATATAGAAAAAATAAAACCAAGCTGCTATAGATAAATAAATCAGTGCCACCTTAACTCATAAGGTTACAGGTCTTTTAGTTCTCAATGTTGTAGTGCTCTGCATCATTGACTGAGTTTGTATACTGCTTTTTCTGAGTACCGCTTGTGCCAGCTTTCCGACCATTTGATTTGCTTCTCTTTGTAGATGGCTTTACAACTTTGTTAGCAGTCTTCCTTGTTCTCAGGTTCGTCAGGGATAGCTCACCAGGGGCTATCTCACAGAACTGTTCACGCAGCTTTTTAATTATTTTTGTGGAGAGCGTAGGGGGGGTCTAGACAACATGCCATGCAGTTTCTATCACAGCATTTTGCTGGTTTGAAACCAGCGTTCTTGTCCTTGAATCTCGGACTCCTCCTCAGATTTGTATCCACTAGTGGTATTTGTCTCTGCTTCCTCTTTCTAGGATGTAGAATAAGGTATGATGTGTCTTGTGAAGCCCTATCTTTGCTTTTCTTCGGAGTTTCTATTTCTGTTATGTCATGGATTTGTATTGTCTCAGAGGGTTTACCATGTAAACTTTGAGTATGCCTGTCATTATAGCACCTAAATTCAGATTCAACAGGGCATTGGAGCGGCAAGGAGAAGCATAGAGTTTCAGTGAATGAATTTTCCTGGTGTAGCATGTTCCAAACTTTTGAGTTTAAAAAATTCTTTGACCATTGAAAACTTTTTGGGGTCAAACAATTTAGCCATGAAGAAGGGGGCCCAGTCTAAGGAGACATGTACCAAATTCTCTAGTTGTCGTGTTGTGGAAAAATATTTAGCCCAGAGTCTGATCATCTCAGCATAAACAGGGGGGTTCTTGACTTGGCTTACCACCTGTGTGGTGTAACTTTGAAATACTGTGTCTACAGTATTGCGTACATCGTGTCTCATGAAACCTATGTTCAGTTGTATATGCTGTCTAGTACCATTGACTGTTTCTTCCATTTCCTGATAGGGGTTTTGTATAACGAATTCATCTTCTACCATGTAGTCAACGAGTTCACTGTGACCTGCAGAGAATGGTATCATTTGATGTTCAACATTCATATTCAGATCGAGATCTAGTAACACAGGAAATTGTGACTCTTCAATTTGCGTGAGTTGAAAGTTGCGCTGGTACGCTTCTTGTGAGTCAAGCTGCATGGACTCCGGTTCTTCCCAGTTATCCTCTAGAGGTACATTCAAATCAATTGCATTCTCATTGTTTGTATTACCAGTATTGATCTGTTGATCAAGCATCATCTCGGTTATTTCTGCTTCAGTGTGTTGGGCTGCTGGTGCTGCATCTGGACCCATGTAAAGCCATTCACCCCAATTTTCTGGGGTGTGCACTCCACTCTCTTCATTATTCAGGTACATATTGTTATCTTCAGGTTGATCACCCATCGGCTGTCCAAGGCCAAAGAAATCATAAGGTAGCTCCGCCCCATTGTCTCCTTGATCAGGAACGGGTTCTTCATCCGCTGGCATGACACCAGTCATTTCTTCTTGCAAGATTTCACATTGTACAGTCCAAGATTGGCCATTGTAGCCATCGGCATCTGAGAATACAATAAATTGCGGAATATCTTCTAAGGATGTGACTCTAGCTTTTAGTATTAGCCTTGTTAAGTTACTGCGATCATTTTCCCAAAGTATAAGTCTACCAAAAGTGCCAATTGCATTTTGTATGTGTTCATTGGACCAGTAATCAAGAGGAAAACCCAGAAGCATTAGCCAGCACTCTCTAGTGAAGGTTACTGCCCTCCAGTTTCTAGCTTCACTGTGTTTGATCAGAGTGAAAACAACATCACTATAAGGCTGGGGTCCCATTGCTACCAGATTGTCTCTATCATATATATATTCAAAACAAACCAGAGCTTGACCCAAATGTGTTGGCTGGATGTCTCTAATCCTTACACGCTTGTGCTGCACTAGATATTCCAAAGCAACCTCCCTGATGTTTGTAAACCGTACCTCATTAGTCGGTAGTGGTTGGATCGTGAGTATTGCAATGTCTTCATTCACCGGTGGTGGCCTTCTTGCTACCGTGCGTGCCATTATCTCTCTGAATTGGATCGGTTGGCTATGGAAGCCTTGAGGCAGAAAGGGGCGTGGATCTACTCTCTGGTACGCCATATGAGTTTGGTTTGTTGCAACATGATATGTTTGTGGTGGTTGGAGTGGGTGCTCAGAGGAGGCTAGTTCCAAGGGTGTTGAAGAAACAGTAGTCACGACATTACTAGGAGGGGTTGTGCCTTGTAGCCATGCAAGTAATTCTGAAAAAGAATCAAAGGTTGGTGGTTTTGACCCACCTGTCATTGAGTTGCAATTTCGGAACCAGTTTTGCGGATCACTACTTTCCTTGTTGTATGAAAACTTGCCAGCAAAATGATCCTGCGGTGGTATAGCAGGTTGGAAACCCACCTTAATATTTGACATTGTACAATTATAGGAGATATGTCCTTCCTTTTTACAGCTATATAGCATCTGATTTGACTGAGGCATTGTTTCCTTTGATGACCCATCCTTAAACATCGCCCACAAAAAGAAATATTCTTGTGTGTTATATTTTGCTGTGTATCTTTAGTGTTCCCCTTTGAGGCTGAGCTTGACACATCTCTTTCCCCAGAATATGGTGTGGATGATGTAACATTGGAGTCATGTGTACGTCCCTTATGTGCTGTCACAGTTAGTGCTTTTACTTTGTGTGTGTGAGTGAGAATCTGTTTTGATTTCAAGTTCCTGATCAGGTCATCACTATGAAGCCGAGCAAATACTGGTAATTGTTTGGGACGGATGTAGTGTTGATTTGTCTTCAGGTTCTGGTCTGCACGGTGATGCTTGTTTGGGTCATCCATTTGATGCTGAGCACTTGATCTTTTCAGAACCTCTGCATAGGTGCCTCTAGGCTGATGTTTTCTTGACACCAACGTCCATGAGTTGGCTTCTTCTTTCTCATATTCACTGATTTCTTTTTCCCAGTTAGCGCCACCTTAATGCCACAGGTTAAAGTGTACCACAAATTCTTTACAATGAAAATGCCGTAAGTTGTAAATATAGAAGCCCACTTCCTTGGATGACACCAAAAATTTGAAAACACGGTCTCCAATTTGTTCAATATTGAATTCATTTGCAGAACCTCCAAGAACAGCTTGGATCATATAACTTACAGAATGAATCGTGAGACAAAACTTGCATCTACCAAATGAAGCCAGTAGATAGAATTTATTCTTCTTGAGACTGTAATTGAAATTCACTGGGAGGCCAAATTTCCTCCAGATCTCCAGTTGGAGGTTGAGACCCTGTTGAAGATCCAGACTAAGAAGATCCATGGGGTGGGGAAGGAGGAAAGATCTCAATATAGAAGGGGATCACAGATCTTACCACTGTATAGAAAAGGGATTGGATTAATGTTGAATCACTATGGATTGCTCTGTTCTACCAAAAAGCAAGTCGGGATTGCCCAGATGCATAGATGCATTGCATAGCACTGTTCACCACATAGCAGTGCCATGGAGGACATCCCATTCTCCAGGGATCTCCAGCTTCGATCTGGTCGACGAAACCAGTCACAGCCGCGGGGAAAGTTTTTCAAAAAAACAGTGCCCCCTCATCGATTGGATTGCTGCTGTAGCTGTTAGTTCACAAGAGGGACTCTTATCACCACTTTCTAACAGATCTGCCCGCATGAGATTGTTACTATACACCGACGATGCACTACTCTTTCTCAACCCGGTACAGCGAGAGGTGGACTATAGTCTCATTAGTTGAACAAAAGACACATTTCTTATCACCTTTCCAGTTAGCTAGATTATCTTTTGTCAGGACTATGCCTTTTTTTTCAAATACCACAAGAAAATTTTAATTTTCAATGGTAATTTTGAATTCCAAATCAATATGTAATGACACACATTTGTGTTAGTTATCGACAAACTATACATCGATTGAACTGTAAATAATCCATCCTGTTTTATTGACCATCTAAACACATCATGTGTTTGTCATTAAGATTTACATGGACAATCTCAGCAACTAGTCTATACCAGCTATCCAGGTTCTGGCCACTCAATCCTAGACGCAATGACACATTTAAATGTGTTGTGCTAAAAACATTAGCAACCGTGTCGTTTTTCTTTCATAAGATATTATATAATGATGGAAAGCGTTGTTTTAGAGTGGACCTTCCGAACCAGTTATATTTGAACCAGTTATATTCCCAGAATCTGGTGTCCCTACCGTTATTAATTTGGAAATAGCCAAGGTTCATAAAAACATCCTTCACAACCATCAAGCTAGACAAAAAATGAGAGTCTCCTGTGTTTTTTTGTAACTGACCCAACGTCTTACTCTTAATGTACTTTTTCCTCAATAAATCCTGCCGTAACCCTTCCCCATTAATGAATTTAAATAACCATTTGCTCAAAATACATCTATTCTGCACATCAATATTGAGAATGCCTAAGCCACCCTGATCTTTCGGCTGACAGATCACACTCCACTTCGCCAATCTATATTTCTTTTTATGATCATCCCCTTGCAAAAAATCCAGCTTTTCTAGCACTTCTCTCAGAATTTCAAAAAAAGATAATGTAAATAAGGCTATACTCGTGAGTTGTTTGTAATAAAAAGATTTTTAATTTGTATATTAAAAAATCCGTGTATTTTGACATTCTATTAGCATTACATATATTCACCTCTTGAAATAATACATTACATATAAAAATATATTATATGGAGAGACAACATTTTGTTTCATCCTAAAGATGTTTGACGAGTTTAGTAAGGCTTGTCTTTTCTAGAGCCTATTTGGTAGGAGCTTTTCTTACTTCTTTATTAGTCTATAGCAGAGATGACATGTGATGTCATGTTGAATTATCTATCATGTTAATCTGACGTGACGTTGATTGGGATTTGACCTGGACTCTAATTGAATATAATGTGGTGTGCATTATGATAATTTAATTTATCATAAATTATGGCAAATGAACGACAAATTTAGATATGTGAGGCAGACTCATTTAATTATGTGAGTCAGACCCATTATATTTTTAGATTTATCATGATATATTTCTATAGTAGCAAAAAATGTTTGTGTTGCACATAGTTGGATTTAGCCATAGGATACCACAAAAGTAGATTTTAGGTGAAGGACACTAAAATATAATGACTTGTCTCTATGGAACTATAGCAGGAGAGAATAATTGTTATAGTTTTTATATCAAATTGCATATTTTTAAAAACCTTTACAAGACAACTTTATAATATATATATCTTATATCAGTACAACCTACTATGTATCATTGATAACTATTTCTTTACATTCAAATTAACCCAATGTCATTGGAACTAGTGTCTCCGTTTGATGTTGATTGTTGCATGCCCGACTTGCTTGGCTCCATGTTCCACGGGAAGTAGTTGAGCAGGCGAGACGGTGGTCTATTCTTTACACCGAAACTGCTCCCCCAGTATCAGTATGGGCATCGAACCGTTGACTGCTCATCTCGGTTACAGTTGAAAACCCCTATCGACATGCATGAATAAATCGCTCACAAAACAAAGCATCGATGGTTCTGCCCTCTACTTCACAACAACTCCCTTGATTGGTTGCACAGACCTGCAGGGACATCTTGACGAGGTGGGTGCTTCCGTCTTGTTTCCTGCATACTGTAGTCTAAGGCGGTATATGTTTTAGTTTTTACTATTTTTTATTGAAAAGAAAGAAACTAAAATAAATAAAATTATATAAAGATGTTTTTTCAAGCGTCGAAACGAGCTTTTTACTGAATGAACTAAAACCTGAAAATTTCACAGAGTTGCATTTCTGGCTTTCAGTGAGCGGAGAAACTAAAAATATATTAAAAAACTAATAGGCAAAATCAATTTCTAACTAAGGTTGTCAACGAGCCAAACTCGAGCATGTTTGCCCTGTTAGGATCTAGCTCAGTAAAGAAATCAAGTCAAGCCTGGACCCATATAGGTCAAGCTCGAGTTCAATGCCTTCCTGCTCCTCAACGATGCGCGTCCAACCTCGCACCTTGGAGAACATCATATTGCTGCATATGACATATTACTATAGCAAGCAGACCATGCGCAGGGTGCCGCTCCCCGGTGCAGCTCGCCATGATGTGGTCCTGGGTTCAGCGCACCGGCGCAGAGAATCTAATTTCATCCACATAGCTGCTCCTGCTCCTCTGTTGTACTGATTGTTGAGTCTTGTGGGCGCGCAATGTATTCGATGAAATGGCTCGGTATTGTTTTGTTATCTGCACATTGAAATTACTCATAAGTACACATTATACTCTTTTTTGGATGCTTTGTAATGTCTCCCCACTTTGATCCCTCAGCTAATTTCGCATCAATTAACACCATGGTATGGTTTTATGAATGTATGATTATAAGTGTGACAACTTTAGGGCGTGTTTGACATAGCTCCACTTTTCAGTAGAGCAACTCTACTCTGAAATGCTGAGGTGAAGCAACTCTACTGTGGTGGAAGAGCTAATACTAGAGGTGTTTGGCTGGAATATGGTTTTCAACTCTGAAAAGAAGAGATATTTGGATGAAATGTCAATTTTACCCCCCTTTTGTTGGGCTTGTACTGGGCTGATTTGTTAGGAAGGCTCATGTTACATTGCTGTTGGTGACGTTTTTCTTTTTGCTGGTGGTGATGTTTCTGGCTGGACGTGGTGTTCAAATATTTTTTTTTATTTTCACTATTTACTGGCAACAGCTCCTTCAAATTCTGATTTTGCTTACTCATTGGATCCTCCTGCTTCTCTGTCCAGTTCACATTGTTTTGGGAGTCCGGTACTCTGGTACAATAATAAGCAAAGAGAAGAGAATGGGTTTGAAGTCCTAGCCAGCCCACCAACTAATATGACCTCAACTTAATAAGCACCCACGGGCAATCAACTTTTTTATTAATAATCAGTTTTATTTGTATAGCAAAAATGACTTGTGATTTCATAATTTGCAAAATTAGACACCTTGTCGCCCGTTCATTAGGTGATAGGTCTGACAAGCGCTAACGGGGTCATGTGCACCACTTATTGGATGACAGCAACAACTACGATGCAATCAAACCTCCCATGCAATACTGCAATCAAGGGATTTGGGATCTTGGATTTTCATCCTATCCTAGATACAATTTTAAAACTTAAATCCTCCCACCTCATTTGCATTTTATGAAAAAAAAATTTGCTCTCAGCCTAGCCGAGCCGAGCGCGTTACCTACAGATCGATCTGGGCCACCGTAACCAACTCGTGCAAGGGAGGCTGAGGACATGCGGTGCTCAGCGTCCCAGGCAAACGGATGAGGAGGACCTGCTCCTGCGGCAAGGCAGACGAACGCGAACAGCATAGGAATCGGCGCAGATGCTTGATCGACAGGAGGCAACATGGGAACACGCTCAAACGGGGCGGCGGCCTGGGAACCGTCGCTCGAATGGGGCGACTGTCTGGGCACGACACACTCCAGCACGTCCACACGATCCGCCAGCGCGCTGATCACCGCGCACTGCTGCGGGCTCCGCTCGCACAGCGCCGCCACCATCTACATCAACTTGTTCGTGTCCACGCCGCCGTCGGTGCCACCGGACACCGCAGGCCTCGTGGTCGTCTCCTTCTCTCCGGCCGTTTCTGCATCCTCTACCGCGGCTCTCTTCCAGTCCACCTCCATCATGACAGCCGTCTCCGTCACGCCGTTTTCCTCCGCGGCCATCGCATTCTACTCTTCCACGGTCTCGACGGCGGCCGTCTAGGCAAATTCCGCCTCACCTTCCTCCGCCACTGCTGCGACAGGCCTCTGTTCGAGCGCGTCGATGACGTCCTGCAGCGTGAGCACCCGCCTGGCCACCCTCCTCCGGTACTCCCGTGCGCCGCGTACGGCGTCGAGCCGCAACAGCAGCCGCATGAGCGCCTCCCCGACGGCGACCCGCGCCCTGGCGTCCCCACGCAGCGCCTCCGCCTCGCGCGCCACCTTCCCCCCACCTCCTCGGCCTCCCGCTCAACCACGCGCAGTGCACGCACGACCCTCATCGCCAGGACCCCGCGCGTCACCGCCTCCTCCGCCGACGGTGCCCACTTCATCGGCACCCTACCAACCTCTGGCTCCGATTCGGAACCGACGAATCAGACCGGAACCAAGACCGACCTCAACGCCCCTGCCTCCAAACGAGCGGCAGCCCTCGCCGGAACCGGCTCGACGTTCGCGGTGGTCGGAAAGAACCCGCCGGCGGTGCGAGCCGCCGAGCCGGGGCGGGGTGGTAGTCGGCTCGACGACTTTTTCTGCATAAAATGCGTACCAGGTGGGAGGATTTAAATACTAAAGTTGCATCTATCATAGGATGGAAATCCAAGAGCTCAAACTCCTTGATTGCAGGATTGCATGAGAGGTTTGATTGCACCGTAGTTGCTGCCTTGGATGACAGACTGATGTGGCACAACTGTTGCTCAATAAACAAGCGACAGGCTGCCACATGGGTGCCATGTTGGCTGACTGTTCGTTGATTGCTAAGGTTTATTACTAAAATCAACAACAAATAGTCTAGTACTTGGTGGTTAGCAGTTAGTACTCACATTCAAGCCAACAAACTTGGGTTCAAATCCAATGCGATCTATGTTCGTATCACTTGCGAGCTCCTTTTGAACTTCTATGAGCATATTATGGAGAATAATACATGTAGTCATAATGTCACGTATGTGCTTATGGTCCCAATTGCATGTTGGGCTAGCACCACTGCCCACCTTGCTTGGAGCACACCGAAGGCACGCTCAATATCCTTACATGCCCCTTCTTGCACGTGTGCAAAGTGTTTTGACTTGAGGTCTGAAGGATGGCGAATGGTCTTTATATGAACACCGGCCAATCAGAGTATATGCCATCAGCTAGATAATAGCCCATGCTTAAGTATGACTGTTCACGGAGAATGTGACATCAGAGGATTGAGCCCCAACGTAAGCATAAAAATTAGTAGATTATTGTGACGCATTTATATTGTTGCACCTACCACACTTTTTGTGGCCTGTCAACATGCCCTTCCATGCGGTAGGGTAGTTACGTCATTCGCAATACATGTAGTCAATACTAACCAACATTACCAAGAATCCATGATGCACACTAATTTGGAGTCTAGCAATGTCATCCCTATTAGGTGCTGGAGTATTGTCTTCAAAGACATTGATGACCGCACGACACAAATGAATAAGGAACAAATTAGTTGTGGACTCCTCTATTCAGACATACGTATCGACATTATCAACTGAGCCCCCACGTGCAAGTCTCACCTAACCACCTTTCGAAGAGTTGATAGTCCGGGTTATCCAGTGGCATCCAACCTTTGCTGGAAGTATGGGTCGTTCGCTTTAACTGTGTCCCCAATGCGCTGGAACATATTACTACGTATGCATAACCTAATTGACAAAAATGTATCTGTAAAATCCTATCCGTACCTACAACACTTTGCGAAACAAAGCAATGTTACACACCTACATTGAAACTGGTTTCTGTGAAGGTGTTTGGGGCCAAAGTAGTCATGTTGTATCGATGCATCACTGCTCAAATAATCCCTCTTGACAAAATTTTCTAATAAGTTAGGATCACCATTCCGTCGAGAAATCGATCCCTCGTGGGAGTGGAACGCGTGCAATACCGTTGTTGTCAAAAACGAGGAAGTTGTCATCGACAGTATCCCCCTCCTCTTGCATTGTATTGCTTTATATTTGACGCACTACCGAACAGTGATAACCAACTCATTGTGGCAAACTTGAGTGTTGTGGTTCGAACTTGGTGATGATAAGTGACCAACCCTCCTTTTATAGTGCACGGATTGGATTGGTGATCACCCTCCTTTTATAAGTGAGTGATTGAAGTTTGGATTGGATCACGGGAGCACACACGCATGTAACTGCAGCAATGGAAGACCTAGAACGATGGGAAAGGAGATGCCAATACTGAAAATTGTTAGATATATAGAAGATATTATATTTCACTTTGTATTTTCGCTCCTGCGTGAGGGGTTTTCTACATATTTAACATCTCCTGTAACTCTATATAATTGTGCCATTGGCCCTCAGAATAATACAAGCCTCATTCATGACATAGTATCAAAGCCAATTAGATCTTAATTCTTCTATACCTCTGCCGTCAGTGGCGCTTCTATCTGCGCTTCTCCCGTCAGCGGCACTATCCTAGATCGTAAGGCGCTCCTCGATCTGCATCTGTTGCCGTCATTCGTCTGGCGGCGCTTGTGAAGGTCGTCGTGGATCGATCCCCTGGCTTGTGAATCTGGCGCTCATCAATCCTTGGCTTGTGGATTTCCTGCCTCTAGTCTGCTGTCGCGTGGATCCACGAGACCCACAATCTACCCTGCCTCTGGTATGCTGCCGCGTGAATCCACGAGACCACGATCTCTGGTGGTTCTGCACCCTCACGTGAATCTGCATGGGTGGCTCTATTTTGGCATGGCGTGTGCTCCTCTCCGTCAGTTGCATGCAGCCGTCGTTGCTTTGAGTCCATGAATCTCAGCCGCCTGCCCTCGCCCGTGAAGCTCGTGCTTGGCCGCTCGCCCTTGTGCTGCAGAGGCAGCCCGATCTTCTTAGCGGTCTTCGTTGGCCGCCGCTAGGGGTAACGGGTTGAGTTAGGGTTTAACCCTAACAGCAAAAAAAGCAGAGAAATAAAAGAAGAATTCCCTTTTCTCTTTCTTGTAGCTTGCGCCGCTTATTCTTCCGCGCTCTCGTCGTTGCTCGCCGCTTCTTATTTTGCGCTCTCGCCATAGCCGATCATCTTCTTCATGATGACTTATTCTTTGGGCGGGGTTCAAGTTGTACAGCGTTCAATACTTTTCAATGGCACTAATTACCGCGACTTGGTTCCCTGTATGCGCCTGCACATACGTGGTCTACGACTTTGGAAGTTCCTGACAGGCGAGCTCACATGCTCGCCTCGACCAGTTGCTCCTTCTCAGCCTGTTAAGTCAGATCAGCCTACTGACAATGATGAAAAGCTGTTTGCAATTCATGAGACTCATTTGACAGCGTACGAGTCTCACTTCAGTTTATACAGGACATGGTTGGATGATGATGCTCGGGCTGGTGCTATTCTTGCTGCTAGTATGAAAGATTATCTTGCTTCAGACATAGTTGAGTTCGACTATTCACACCAGATGTGGCTTTTCTGCATCATTGTTACGAGCCTACCGGTCAGTCTGCCTCTTTTGCTGCTTGTCGTCATGAGCAACTGTTATGACAAAGAGATGCTACAATGGACGAGACTTGTGATGCTAGCTTGTTGCGGACCTCTACCGCTTTGTCTGCTCGTTCTTTGATTTCTCGACCCAGTGCTGGTGTTCAGGCTTGCCGTTCTTCACAGGGTGCTCGTGGTGCTGGTACTGGAGGATCTCAGGGGAGTTCTGCTGCTATAGATGCCCAGTTGCTTATGCTTCTTCGTCGCCTTGCTGCCTCTATATCATCAGGAGCTGTTGGTATTGTGACTCAACCTTCTACACCTCCAGGTTCTGCTGCTGCTTCTCCGTCTTTCTCTGAGGGACCACCTTCCTTTCTCGTTCATGTACTCGCCCATGAGTTCTTGATTCTAGAGCTTCTTTTCGTATGACTCCTTACTCCACATGTTTATCATTTCTGAGTCATTCGTCTCGTTCTCTCACTGTTCATACTGCTGATGGTTCTTCACTTCTGATTCTTGTTCTGTTGTTGATCGTCGTACGAGTCAGCTTGTTGGCTCCGGTCCTCGTCGTCGCGATTCCTAGCGTCTCTGAGAACTTGACAGGCTTCGTCTTCCTTCTGTTGCGTCTGCTAGTTGTGTTAGCTCCGCTTTTGCTGCTCCATCTACCTCGTCTTTTGCTCAGTGGCACCATCGTCTAGGACATGTTTGTGGCTCTCGTCTATCTGCTTTGATTCGTCCTAGTGTCTTAGAATCAGTTTCAGGATCTCAGTTGTTAGCTCAGTGTCAGGGTTGTCGATTGGGGAAGCAAATTCAGCTTCCCTATACCTCTGTTGAGTCAGTGTCTCAACTTCTTTTTGACGTTGTTCATTCAGATGTGTGGGGTCTTGCTCCTTTTGTTTCCAAAGGAGGGCATCAATACTTTTTTTATTTTATAGATGACTTGTCTCGCCACACATAGGTTTACTTCACGAAACATGGTAGCGAGGCATTGTCTATATATAAGTCTTTTTCGGCTATGGTCCGCAGTCATTTTGATACTCCTATCCATGTCTTTGGTGCTGACTATACTGGTGAGTACCTTTTTGGTGCTCTTTGAGACTTTCTTTCTGATCTAGGTACCCTTGTTCAATATTCTTGTCCTGGTGCTCATGCTCAGAATGGCGTTGTTGAGCGGAAACGTCGTCAACTACTTGAGACGACACGTACACTTCTCACTATTCCCCTGTTTCACCTCATTGTTGGGTCGAGGTTGTCTCCACTGCCACAGACTTGATTAACATTCAACCCTCATCTTCTCTTAAAGGAGGGATTCTGTCGGTACCCTGCGTACCGGGTACCCTATGATACCGCAAGAAGTGCAAAAGAGTTCTACCCATCAAAGTTGAAGGTCTCCTCATGTAACACCCTCATTTTCATGCATCATGCCCTACATACACTCATATACATGTTTAACATTGATCCACATAAAGAGGAACGTGTTTAAAATTGATTTGGAACATTTAAAATTGATTTGGAACAAAACCGCACTTAAAATGCAGGAAAGTGCGGACTAGTCCAATTTTACTGAGGACTAGTCCGATTTCTCTCTGATTAAAAACGGACTTGTCCATTTTTGCTGCAGACTAGTCCGATTTTGCCTCTGGAAACTTTCAGACTTGTCCGATTTTGTGCGGACTAATCCGATACTCCAAGAATCCTTGAAAATTTGCTAAGTCCCTGGACTTTTCCGGACTAGTCCGGTTGTAAGGACCGAATGCCCAAGAGGGGGGGGGGGGTTGAATTGGGCTTTCTTCTAAAAATTATAAGCAATGAAACTTAATTTCTAAAGCCCATTTCCCTACGCGACTATCTTTGCATTCTAGTAGATAGAAACTTTGCGGAATATAAAATGCATAAAAGTAAGGGAATGAGAAGGGATGCAAACTCCCGAGGAGACAAGGATTTATCCCGTGGTTCGGCAAGATCGTGAAGATCTTCCTACATCCACGTTGTGGCACCCACCAAAGGGTTTTGCCACACCCAAGTCACCGAGATGAGGGGTCTTCACTATTCTTCTCCGTTCGCCTCCTTGACAAGGTGGAGCTCAAGCCTTGTACAACTTCGACCTTCCGAGCTTCCACACACGCCTTGGCAAGCTCCGGAAGTCTCTTCACGATTACAACACCAAGGACACTCCCTTGAGGCTCTTACACTATCCTAGAGAGTCCACTCACACAGAATGGTGGCACACAAGCTCTCTCTCTAGCTAGTTCTAGCCTAAACCTTGGTGTAGAGATGATCGAAATGGGGTGGAAGTGATTGCTCTTGACCTTGAACACTTGTGGATGTGTGGATAGCTTCTGGTGATCAAGACTTGACGAAATGACAGGGTTAGAGGGTATTTATAGCCAGCCTTCCCGAAATAGCCGTTGGAAAAGTAGGCTGACGAAACTTTACTGTGAACACCGGATGATCTGATGTCTCCCCTTTAGTTATCATTGGTCTAATTACTTTGGCTGATGTCATCATGTCAGATATGACCGTTGTTAGACCGATGTTGCTCCTGTCTTCTCATCGGATGATCCGGTGGCTCTTCCTCCAGAATTTGCTTAATCTTGATGCTTACTGGAGTGATTGACCGATGTGTGTAAGTCTGCACATCGGATGATCCGGTGCTTCACTTGGTCCAATGGTATTGCAAACTGTACTGATGGACCAATGTCACTGAGCCATTCACATCGGATGATCCATTGAGTACATTTGTCTGAGGTCTTCTTCTTCAGTTGAACCAACTCGACCGATGTGTACATTTCTGAAATCATCGGTTGATCCGGTGAGTTGATTTTGTTTGCTTTGAGTTGTTTTGAGTGAATCTTTTGTGTCTTGCTCAGATGACCTCTTAGACATTTGTTTCATAAGCCTCTCTGATGATCTTCAAGCATTGTATGTTGTCAACTTATGGTTGAGTGACTTAGACATAAGAGCTTTCACTTCTTGTCTTTATCTCATTGATTTGATCTCAAAAGTTGATTGTATATGGGTCTCCAATGACATATTCATTTCATTTTATTGAGTGATTATGGGGACCTTGCATTCACAAATTCATTAGTAAACTTCAATGGTTGTCATTAATCACCGAAACCGTACTTCATGGGTGATGAGGACATCACAACAGCAGAGACGCACATTGAACTGCAAGGACCAATCACAAGAGCACGGGCACGGTTATTAAATCAGCAGGTGAATTCGTTCTTAACTTCTTTTGCATGTGAGTTTGAGAATAGATTGCTATGTGATGATTTAATTGTTATTAGGAATAATGGAAAAGATCAACAAGTGAAGGAAGGAGGCCTTGGGAGCGTGGAGAACCACCTGGGACGTCCACAAGTAGATGGAAACAGTTTACAACTTGGACTCGAGTTCAACTCGGAGTCCAGGAGCAGTCCACCTTAAAACAGACGCCCAGGAGGCATACGGACTCCGTTTTCGATGTTCTACATATGCACGGAAAGAGGAGAAGATAAAATTTCCAATGGTTCTGGTCCCACCTCAAAATTCCTCCGGAGTCATTGGGAATCGTCGAAACAAGTCGAGTCCAGATTTCTGTCCGGTGTTGCGCCACCGAATCGGGCCTTTGGGCCTTGTATCCCGTAAGAGTCCATTAGGGACGCGTCTAATCGTGTTTTGGTCGAACCCTAGCCTATAAATACTGCAGCCGCCGGTCATATTCGGTGGGTTTTGCTTAGATCAATAATACCGCCGTTCTACGGTTTGTGAGATCCCAATTTCGCGATTTCCGATCGTGTCTTCTACGTTCTTGCTCGTGTTCTCGATTGCACTTGCAGGGATTAGCCTTCTTGGCGAGGTCAAGCGTGTGCAGCACGGTTGATAACCAACGGAGCCATGGTGTAGTGATTGCAGGGATACTCGAACCACTCGAGTGCCGCGGTTCATCAACGTCGAGTTCTCCACCCCAATCGACATACCTTTCGGAAGATCGGGCCTAAACCTACTCATCAATTGGTATCAGATTTCCAGGTTGCCCGTGAGGTATCTTTGTTTTTCTTCCTTCCATTAGATCGATTTTGTTTCGTACCTAGAGTCCACAAAAAAGCCACAAAAAAAAATTAGATCGTTTTTACCGCTTCCCAGACTATAGTGCCTGCAGTTTCGTTTTTCAGTTTGCATTGTTGAGTTTGCATTCGTGTGGTTGAGTCTTGTTGCTGGTTTAGCTTTGTGTTTTTTGGTCCTAGTTATCGTGTTTCATCCTTGTTTTCTTGCTAGTCGACACCTATTCCACAATCCCTAAATAACAAACCGATCCGCCACGTTCATCGGTTTGCCCTAGCTAGCCGCCTTGCGTGAACTCCCGCATTGCCAGCCCTAGATTAGGTGACAAATCTTTGTGCCATTCATCCTTGAATCATCACACACCACCCCATTAATTACTGTGCAAATTCCCGATCGTTTTCGTATCCGTTTGCGAGTTCTGTTCTCAAACCGAGTTGGAATCAACATCCAAAAAAACGTAACTCGGACAGCCTACATTAAAACGGTCATAACTTTCGCATACGAACTCGAAATCGGGCGAATTTTTTTTCAAATTCATCTACGCGAAATTTGGCATCCGATTTTCCGCGGCATAGCCGCATTCGGCGAAATTAGATTGCCCAAATTCCCCTCGGAAGATAGGCTATCCGGCCTCCGAAGTTTCAGCACGAATTTTAAAGAACCTTCTTGATTTTCTATAGGCCGCATATTACATCCAATTGAGCTGCAAATTTGTGTGCTTCCTATATTTGTGCTACTGAGTAAAGAAAAAAATATCAAAAAAATATTACAAAAAAGAAAAAAAATAGTGAAGAGCACGCATATTAAAGCAATTGGCCTATACCACTTGGTGCTGTTTGTTTGGTTATATCATTCTGTCTTTCTTTTGCCTTGATACTTCCTTGTGTTGTGCTAGGCTCTAGGGCACTCAGTTGACCAGCAACAGTTTCCTACATTGAATACTTATTCAACTTTGTTTAGCTGTTAACGATTTTCTGCTTATTAGCCACCACATTGTGCCATCCAAGCTCCACCTTTCTCTTGAGCATAACAGGTACCTTTGCAATCACCCCACGCTTCATTGGTTCATCTCACCGTCCACACCACCTGCTGTGTCTGTAAGAACACTTGTAAGAGCGTGGTAAGACGCTTGAGCGAGAGAGATTGTTTTCTTCCACCTTCCACATTGTCACTGTAGTTGATAGGGATAACATTTTTTTTGTTGTCTTTTGTTTCCTACTAACAATGGCAGGAGAAGAAAATAATGACGAATGTGTTCAACATGTTGAGTTACGTGATATGTTCGCCAAATACAACGCATCAACGGAGGAGTCATTGGCGAACTTGACTCGCAAACTGGATGACCTTGCTCTTCGGATGAATACTTTTGAGGCTCGGTTGCCTCTCGCTAGAAGACAAGAAGACAATGCTTATGATGAACTGGAAGATCACAGTAATCAGCCAAGACTGCCACTTTATCGTCGAGGTATGGGAGGTAATAATCATAACAATTATAACCGCCCTCCTGATGATCCTTTTGCTAAAGTGAAATTTACTATACCCTCTTTTTCTGGTGCTTATGATGCTGAGGCTTATCTTGATTGGGATATGACAGTAGAGCAAAAATTTAATTCCCATCTTGTTCCTGAACAACATAGAGTTCGTCAAGCCACTAGTGAGTTTAAGGACTTTGCTATCATATGGTGGAATGAACTTGTTAAAACTAGAACTGATCCTCCAACATGGGATAGATTAAAGGAAGCTATGCGTGTTCGATTTGTTCCTCCATCTTTTCAGCGGGACCTTCGCAAAAAATTGCAGCGTTTAGACCAAGGTAACATGTTCGTAGAGGAGTATTATCAAGAGTTACAAAAGGGTATGCTGCGTTGTGGGGTAGTAGAGGACATGGATGATAAAATAGCTCGTTTTTATGGGGGGTTGAGGCCTGAAATTCAGGACATTGTTGATTACAAAGAATATGATACTGTTAACAGATTGTTTCAGCTTGCTATGTTGGCAGAAAAAGAATTGCAGGGCCGACAACAACAGCAACAACGCACGAGGAGCAACTTCACGCCGCGTGCAGCAACTACACCATCCAAAACAGCACCATCTTCGGCCCCCCGTGCAGCGACTACACCACCCAATGGCGGCCAACGAACTATACCTGCTGCTCCACCTTCTCGCGTGCCGGAAGGCAGCAAGGCGACATCATTCAAGCCTTCGTCGTCCACTCCTTCTACGGGTCGTACTTCCGACATTAAGTGTCACCGCTGCCAGGGACTTGGTCATATGATGAGAGATTGCCCGAGCAAACGAGCATACATAGCACGCGACGATGGCGGGTATGATAGTACTTCGGATGTTGAAGATGAATATTCTCTTGCTACTGACTTTACAGATCCAAATGACGAACACACCGAAGAAGAGGTACTTGGTACAGCGGCGACGGAGAACTATAGGAGCATCATTGTGCAGCGTGCCTTGAGCTCCAAAGTGGAGACCGACGACAAGCTACAACGACACAACCTCTTCCACATGTTTCTCGTCGTCAAGGACTGCCGTGTACACACTATAATTGATGGAGGTAGCTGCAATAACTTGGTAAACACGGACGTCGTCAAGAAACTCGGTTTGACAACAAGAGCACACCCTCATCCGTACCACATTCAATGGTTCAACAAAAGCGGTAAGGTTCGGGTAACACAAACAGCGAGAATCCATTTTTCAATTGGTTCATACCATGATTTTGCTGATTTTGATGTTGTTCCTATGGATGCTTGTTCTCTTTTATTGGGTCGTCCTTGGGAATTTGATACAGATGCTATTCATCATGGTAGAACCAATAAATATACTCTTATGCATAAGGGAAAGAAAATCACTTTGCTCCCCATGACTCCTGCTGAAATTGTGCATTTTGAGAAGAGTAAAATTCGTGAGGGCAAAGCAACTAAATTAGAATCTGAAAAACAACAAGTTATTAAGTTAAAATCACCATCATTGCTCGCAACTAAATCTGAACTTGCTGATTTATTCGATGCTAAGGGGATGTGCTATGCTTTAGTTTGCAAAGAAGCCATGTTTTCACTTCATGAATTGTCTATTGCATTGCCCCCTGCTGTTGCTAACCTTTTGCAGGAGTTTGAGGATGTGTTTCCCTCCGAGATACCCCCTAGTTTACCACCGATGAGAGGCATTGAACACAAGATCGATTTGATTCCAGGAGCAAGTTTGCCAAATCGTGCAGCATACAGGGCGAATCCACAAGAAACTAAGGAAATTCAGCGACAAGTCCAAGATCTTTTGGACCGCGGGTACATTCGTGAAAGCCTTAGCCCTTGTTCCGTTCCTGTTCTTTTGGTTCCTAAGAAAGATGGTAGTTGGCGCATGTGTGTTGATTGTCAAGCGATTAATAACATCACCATTCGATATCGTTATCCTATTCCTCGATTAGATGACATGCTTGATGAATTGAGTGGTGCTATCATCTTCACAAAAATTGACTTGCGTAGTGGTTACCACCAAATTAGAATGGCACTAGGAGATGAATGGAAAACTGCATTTAAAAC
The DNA here is from genome assembly GCA_036927565.1 of Tuctoria greenei. Taxonomy (NCBI): domain Eukaryota; kingdom Viridiplantae; phylum Streptophyta; class Magnoliopsida; order Poales; family Poaceae; genus Tuctoria; species Tuctoria greenei. The sequence goes on from JAYESD010000006.1 coordinate 62,633,314, forward strand.
CAAGTTTGGACTTTATGAATGGTTAGTCATGCCTTTTGGTTTAACTAATGCACCCAGCACCTTTATGCGATTAATGAACGAGGTTTTACGTGCTTTCATTGGACAATTTGTGGTGGTTTACTTTGATGATATCCTCATTTACAGCAAGTCATATGATGAACATCTTGATCATTTACGTGCTGTTTTTACTGTTTTGAGAGATGCACGTTTGTTTGGTAACCTCGAAAAGTGCGTTTTTTGCACCAATCGAGTCTCGTTTCTTGGCTATGTCGTTTCCTCGCAGGGAATTGAGATGGATGAGGCAAAAATTGAAGCAATCACCAGCTGGCCAGCCCCAACTACCGTCACACAGGTTCGTAGTTTTCTTGGTCTTGCAGGATTTTATCGGCGCTTTGTGCGGGATTTCAGCACCATTGCAGCACCTCTACATGAGCTAACGAAGAAGGGAGTTCCATTTCGATGGGGCGAACAGCAGCAACAAGCTTTTGATGCTCTCAAATTGAAGCTTACACAAGCACCATTACTACAACTTCTTGATTTTGACAAGACCTTTGAGCTAGAATGCGATGCAAGCGGCATTGGTATTGGAGGCGTTCTCATACAAGGAGGTAAACCCGTTGCTTTCTTTAGTGAAAAACTTCATGGTCCTTCTCTGAATTACTCCACTTATGATAAGGAATTGTATGCCTTAGTCCGTGTATTACAAACATGGCAACATTATCTTTGGTCTAAGGAGTTTGTCATACATTCCGATCATGAATCATTGAAGTATCTTAAGTGTCAAACCAATCTGAATAAACGACATGCTAAATGGATTGAGTTCATAGAGTCGTTTCCATACATCATTAAGCATAAGAAAGGGAAGGAAAATATCATTGCCGATGCATTATCTAGGCGTTATACCATGCTGTCCCAACTTGATCATAAAATCTTTGGTTTGGAAACAATTAAAGCATTATATCCTACTGATTTGGACTTCAAAGTTGCTTTTGAAAATTGTAGAGAAGGAAGATAAATATGTTCTGCGAGAGGGTCTCCTCTATCGTGCTAACAAGCTATGCGTTCCAGCTAGCTCCGTTCGTCTATTGCTTTTGCAGGAAGCACATGGAGGAGGTTTGATGGGACATTTTGGAGTGAAGAAAACTGAAGACGTGCTGTCCACACACTTCTTTTGGCCAAAGATGAGGCGTGATGTCGAGCGCTACGTGTCACGATGCACTACTTGCAACAAAGCTAAGTCTCGTCTTAACCCACATGGTCTTTATATGCCTCTTCCTGTTCCTAGTGTACCTTGGGAGGATATTTCTATGGACTTTGTTTTGGGATTGCCTAGGACTAAGAGGGGGAGGGATAGTATTTTTGTAGTTGTTGATCGTTTTTCCAAAATGGCACACTTTATACCTTGTCATAAGAATGATAATGCCTCACACATTGCTGATTTATTTATGACGGAAATTGTTCGTTTACATGGTGTGCCAAATACCATTGTTTCTGATCGTGATGCAAAATTTTTAAGTCATTTTTGGAGAACTTTGTGGTATAAATTGGGAACCAAGTTGCTGTTTTCAACTACATGTCACCCACAAACGGATGGACAGACCGAGGTAGTTAATCGTACTTTATCCACTATGTTACGGGCTGTCTTGAAAACAAATTTGAAGTTGTGGGAGGAGTGTTTACCACATATAGAATTTGCTTACAACAGATCCGTTCACTCCACGACAAAGGTAAGTCCATTCCAGGTAGTGTATGGTTTCAATCCCCGTGCTCCTATTGATTTACTACCTTTGCCTCCTTCTGAAACTATAAATTTGGATGCTACACAACGATCTGAATTCATTCTTAAGATGCATGAAACTACAAAGAAAAATATTGAAATGATGAATGAGAAGTATAGGATTGCAGGTAGTAAAGGTAGAAAAGAAGTAAAACTTGAACCGGGCGATTTGGTGTGGTTACATTTGAGAAAAGAGCGATTTCCCGACTTGAGAAAATCTAAACTTATGCCACGAGCTGCTGGTCCTTTTAAGATCGTTGAAAAGATTAATGATAATGCATATAAGCTTGAATTACCTCCTGATTTTGGGGTTAGTCCTACATTTAACATTTCATATTTGCGACCGTACTTGGGAGAAGAAGATGAACTTGAGTCGAGGACGACTCCAATTCAAGAGGGGGAGGATGATGAGGACATCACAACAGCAGAGACGCACATTGAACTGCAAGGACCAATCACAAGAGCACGGGCACGGTTATTAAATCAGCAGGTGAATTCGTTCTTAACTTCTTTTGCATGTGAGTTTGAGAATAGATTGCTATGTGATGATTTAATTGTTATTAGGAATAATGGAAAAGATCAACAAGTGAAGGAAGGAGGCCTTGGGAGCGTGGAGAACCACCTGGGACGTCCACAAGTAGATGGAAACAGTTTACAACTTGGACTCGAGTTCAACTCGGAGTCCAGGAGCAGTCCACCTTAAAACAGACGCCCAGGAGGCATACGGACTCCGTGTTCGACGTTCTACATATGCACGGAAAGAGGAGAAGATAAAATTTCCAATGGTTCTAATCCCACCTCAAAATTCCTCCGGAGTCAATGGGAATCGTCGAAACAAGTCGAGTCCAGATTTCTGTCCGGTGCTGCGCCACCGAATCGGGCCTTTGGGCCTTGTATCCCGTAAGAGTCCATTAGGGACGCGTCTAATCGTGTTTTGGTCGAACCCTAGCCTATAAATACTGCAGCCGCCGGTCATATTCGGTGGATTTTGCTTAGATCAATAATATCGCCGTTCTACGGTTTGTGAGACCCCAATTTCGCGATTTCCGATCGTGTCTTCTACGTTCTTGCTCGTGTTCTCGATTGCACTTGCAGGGATTAGCCTTCTTGGCGAGGTCAAGCGTGTTCAGCACGGTTGATAACCAACGGAGCCGTGGTGTAGTGATTGCAGGGGTACTCGAACCGCTCGAGTGCCGCGGTTCATCAACGTCGAGTTCTCCACCCCAATCGACATACCTTTCGGAAGATCGGGCCTAAACCTACTCATCAATGGGGGGCCTAGATGCTTTCAATCTCCCCCTTTTTGGTGATTGATGACAACACAATAATCAAAGCGCAATAATAATGAATTTAATAGAATGAAACACAAAAGAATATGCAATGAATACAGGATGTCACACTTGAAGCTTAAGCATCAATTAATAACTCAAGTGTGAATAAACAGTGATCATAAACATAGATAAACACCAAAAGAGCCCAATCGATTAATAACTCATGGAAATAAGTTCATTAGAGCTCAATAAGTAGCAAATGAGTAGCAAACACACAAAATTAGAAGAATGATAAACGATAAATGATAAAAGAGACTCCCCCTGACACTAAGACGCTCCCCCTGACTCCTATAACTCTTCTCCCCCTTTGGCATCAAGACACCAAAAAGGGATCCGAGCGCCTAACGACCCTGTGTGCTGGGCGCGATGACAAACTGGTCACCGTCGCTGTCGTCGGAGCTGCTGGCTGGAGTAGCAGTGGAGGGAGCTGCCGGAGCCGTAGGAGCCACTGTCGGTGCCTGCTGTGGAGGAGCTGCTAGAGCAGGGGCACTGACGACGGAGGCTGGCGACTGCTGGAATAGAGTTGTGGCCGGCAGCGGGGAGTGAAGCGGAGCACTAGGAGCCAGAAGAGGAGACATGCTGAAGGAGGGAATCGGCGTATAAGGTACTAGGGCCACTGGAGCGGCAGCTGGAGCCAAGACTGGAGGTGGTGGAGCGACTCCTGGCAGCTGCGACGGGAGGGCAATCCCGGTCTGGGTGTAGAGGTTGGTGATCAACCTCAGGATGCCCATCATCGCCTGCTGCGTCTGCTGCTGCTGGTCGAGAGTGCGCTGGTGCATCTGGTCGATGAGCCCCGTCAGCCTGTCAGTGTATTCACGCCTCTCACGGGCGATCTGACGCTGCATCTCCTGCTGCTGCTGCTGGAGCTCAAGGAGACGGGCAGCCTGCTCCGCTCGGGCCTGCTCGGCTGCCAGCCTGTCCAGACGCTGCTGCTCAACCATCTGCTGGAGGAGCGACGTCAGCTCTGACGGCTGCGTGACCTGCGCCTCAGTGACGGGAGGTGGAGTAGGTGGTGGCACTGTAGAGCCTCCAGCCTCCGCGTCGTGCTGCCTGGGTGAGGGCGGAGGAGGGAAGTACTCCTCGACACTGTCGTCGGTGTCGCTCTCAGACCAGATATGCTGCAAGTCCTCCCCCTGTGCCTCAGCCTCGGCAAGCCTCTCATCCTCCTTCTCTAAGTCAGACCAGTCCTCCTCAGAAAGGCGAGCCCTAACCTGACGCTCGACTGGACGGCGAAGGCGGCGGTCTCCAGGAGCTGGGGCACGGTAGTGACCGAACCGTGTGACGCTCTCGTCAGAGAGACGGTCATGCACGGCGGACCCCTCGGGAACCATCATAGTGAGCAGGTAGCTGATCCAGTGTCCATATACAAGCTGCCTCATCATGCCCACACCGTCTGTGATCACATCCTCCATCTCGCATATAAGACGTCCATGATGTCGAACTCCATCCCGTTCATGATGTAGAACAGGAGAGTCTGCTGCAAGCTGGTGAACCCCTCCAAATAGCCAGACCTCAGCAGGAGCGTGCGACGCAAGGCAAGGTGCACTGTGCGCGCAGCTGGAGTCAACAAGGCCGGTACTCTCGGCTGGTCAGGAGAGAAAGTAGGACCGAACAAAGAGCGAATCTCCTCCAGTGGTGGTGCCACTCCTCCAGTGAGCGGCCTCCTCGGTGGATCTGCCTGACCGTAGACCCTGTCATGCACGCAGGTGTCGTGCAAGTCCACTCCAAGCAACTGTCCCAGCGTCTGCCTCGTCAATTGGTAGTGCTGACCCATAAACATGAAGTCAATTGATCTTCTGCCCTCAGAGACATAGAGGGTGGCGTAGAACACGCAGACTCAATCTTCCACATAGGCACTCCGCTCATATGACATCAGCTGCACCAAACCTCGGTACCTCTCAAAGTAAGGACGGATCTCTGTCTCTGCTGCCAAAGCTAGCTGACCCCAATCCAGATAGTTGTGTTGAAACAGCTTGTGACCTCGACGCCTGTAGGTCTCATAGAGTGATGCCTGGGTGACAGTCCAGAAGCGACTATCCACCAGAGCCTCTCTGGGCTGCGGGTACCACTCCTCAAGCAGCACATTCCACCTGAGCTTGCGAAGCTAATTGGCCTTCATCTTCCGGTAGTCGGTCATCCGAACTCCTTCAGCGACATGGACAGTGGTGTCCATCTCGTAGATCGCTTGCTGGGCCTCCCTGTCCTCACGACGGTCGGCCGCCGTCGGTCTCGGACGTGGTGCTGCCTCGGTGTGACCCCCACGGGTCCGGGCTGAGCGCCGGCAGACAAGAGGCTCTACCGGCTCTTCTTCGACCTCGGAGTCATCGATCACTGGAGGCTGCCTCGAACGAGCCTCGCGGATCCTCAGCGACCCTCCTCGGCCATGCTCACGCTCTTTGGCGGCGCGAGGGGCCATCAAGGCCTTCTTCTCCTCCTTCGACAGTTTTTGCTTCTTCGCGGCCGGCTCCGTGATGGCTTTGCCCTTGTTCTTCTTGTCGCGAGCCATTGCAATGCGCGAGAGTGAGGTTGACGAAGTTACGCGCGCCGAGCGACGAAAGAGGCGGCCGGAAACCCTAATGACGATGAGACGACCGTTTGGGAAGGCACCACGGCGACAATGTGTGCGTGGGGCAGCGGAGGCGCTGTGGCGATGGGGAAGAGCGGTGGGGGCGCTTGGATGCGACGGCGAGTGGTGGAGGCGGCGACTGGTGTAGCGGCGACGGTGAGGCGGCGGCGCTTGGAGGCAGTGGCGCTTGGAGGAGGCGGCGCTTGGAGGTGAGGCGGCGGCTAGCAGCAGCGGAGGTGAGCCGGCGGCTAGCGGCGGCGGGAGGCGACGGGCGACGGTTGAGGCTCGGCGGCGGAGGAAAGTGATGGCCGAGTGACGGGATCGGGAGAGAGAGGAAGGAGGCGTACGACCGATTTAAATAGTGGGTCCCAAACCCTAGCTGTATTTTTAACACCGGATGGACCGATGTTAGATGGGATATACATCGGTCGAACGCCACAGTAAGGATATTCAAAATGTTACTGTTGACATCGGATGGACCGACGTTGAAGGTTTTGATCCTCGGTCGAATGGCACAGTAAGGGTTTTCGAAAGAGGAATGTTGACACCGGATGGTCCGACGATGGATGAGGTAGCATCGGTGGAATTTGGCACAGTTCCAGAAGAGTGAACACCAGATCGACCGATGTTTTTCAGAGTGAACGTGTCGATTGAATTGAGATACTGACTGAACTGGCCCTTGGAGAAAGAACACCTATTGATCCGATGAGAGACTGACCTAGGCATCGGATAATCCGATGACTGCAGAACAATAACATCCCATATATGTCCTTTGACCAAACAAACAAGCAAAGAGAAACACATGTCTTAGGACTTTTTGGGCAACCCCTTACCCCTCAAAGATACTAATATGCCAATAGCTTGGCTAGGCCTTAAAGCAAATGGAACACCAAGAAAAATAGGAGGAAAATTATCCAAATAAAATGTAAGGCTCATGCTTTGTGAGGTAGAGTATGAAGACTTCTATCTCTTTGAAGCATGTTCCTCCAGGCATTAACACACCTAACATTTTGTTCTTTCCACCTTATATGAGTTGAGATATTGCATTTCAAACAAGTCTCTTTCTCATGAGGTGGGTTCCCCTTTGTGACAATCTACCGTATGCAATGCCAAACATTTTATAATGCAAGAAATTGTAAGTCTATATGGCAGGCATCATGCAAGACATAAAGTAAATCTATCTTGCCAAGTTTGAACCTTTCAAAGGCTTCTTCAGGGAGAGCTACTCTCCAAGCCTTGGGAAACCCAAAAGAACCACCATCCCAAGCTAACCCTTGCTCACCCCTATCCTTTGAGAGTTAGGCAAGACCTATATGAAGTGCATTCTTACATGACGTTCGTTGCATCTAGCACATTTAATTCACTTCTTAGCCTAGAAAAAGTTTTCTCATCAAGTGGTTTAGTGAAGATATCCGCCAATTGTTCTTCGGACCTAACACCTCGCAATGAGATGTCTCCCTTAGCTTCATGGTCCCTTAAGAAATGATGGCGAATATCAATGTGCTTAGTGCGGGAGTGTTGAACGGGGTTTTTAGCTATCTTAACCGCACTTTCATTGTCACAAAGGAGAGGCACACAACCAAGTTTAATACCAAAGTCCAAAAGGGTTTGTTTCATATAAAGAATTTGGGCACAACATGCACCGGCCGCAATGTATTCCGCTTCCGCCGTGGACAAGGCGACGGAATTTTGCTTCTTGCTTTACCAAGAAACTAGGGAACGCCCAAGCAAGTGGCACCCACCGGAGGTACTCTTGCGATCCACGCAGCATCCGACAAAGTCCGAATCCGAGTATCCCACAAGATGGAATTTTGCACCTTTAGGGTACCACAAGCCCACACTAGGAGTATGCTTAAGATACCTAAGTATCCTAAAGACCGCCTTCCTATGCGATTCTTTAGGTGCCGCTTGAAAGCGAGCACATAAGCACACACTAAACATGATATCAGGCCTAGATGCTGTAAGGTAAAGTAATGAACCAATCATAGAACGGTAGTTAGATTGATCAATAGGTTTATCGTCCTTATCCGCATCGAGATGACAATTTGTTGCCATTGGCGTGCTTCTTGAGCTACAATCTCCCATCTCAAATTTCTTCAAGAGGTCCTTGGTGTACTTCTCTTGATAGACGAAGGTCCCCTCTTGAAGTTGCTTGATTTGAAATCCAAGGAAGAAGTTGAGCTCTCCAATCATTGACATCTCGAATTCCCTAGACATCATTTTGCCAAACTCATGGCTAAGAGCTTCGTTAGTTGAACCAAAAATAATGTCATCAACATAAATTTGACAAATGAACAAATCTCCGTTGATGTCCTTGGTGAAAAGTGTGGTGTCCACCCTCCCGATCTTGAATCCTTGTATGATGAGGAAGTCCCGTAGTCGTTCATACCACACCCTAGGTGCTTGCTTGAGCCCGTAGAGCTCCTTGTGCAACCTATACACATGATTAGGATTCCTCGGATCTTCAAACCCGGGAGGTTGTTCAACATAAACAAGCTCGTTAATGTAGCCATTAAGAAAGGAACTTTTCACATCCATTTGATAAAGTCTAATACTATGATGTGATGCAAAGGCAAGAAGTATACGGATGGCTTCTAGCCGGGCGACCGGGGCAAATGTCTCCCCAAAATCTAGTCCTGTGAGAACCCTTTGGTCACAAGTCTTGCCTTGTTGCGGACCACAACGCCATTCTCGTCTTGTTTGTTGCGGTACACCCACTTTGTTCCGATGACGTTCTTGTCCTTGGGTCGCTCCTCCAACACCTGAACTTCATTGCGGATGAAGTTGTTGAGTTCTTCTTGCATGGCCATCACCCAATTTGGGTCTTGGAGCGCTTCCTCAATGTGAGTGGGTTCTACACACGAAACAAAAGAGTAGTGCTCACAAAACGAAGCAACGTGGCGAGAACGTGTACTAACACCCCTTGACGGACTTCCAATGATTTGATCCATTGGATGTGCCTTGGAGATGCGTCCATGCCTCATAAGCGGTTGTGAAGCACTTGGCGAAGGTGATGCGTGTTGCTCCTCTTGTGGTTGGACTTGATCATGGACTTCTTCTTCCTCTTGATGTTGTTGTGCTTGTGAGTCTTGAGTTGGCAATGAATCATCCTTCTCTTCTTCGTCAACTTGAGGCGCCATAAAGGTGTTGTTGTTGGAACTTGAAACCCCCCCTTGATCATGGCTCTCCTCAACTTCGAGCTTGATGTCTCCAATGGTCATGTTCTTCATGGCTTCTCGTAGAGGCTCATCATCTATTTCATCATGACCAAAACTCTCATCTTGGGAGCCATTAGTCTCATCAAACTCAACATCACAACTTTCCTCAACTAAAGCGGAGGTTTGGTTGAATACTCGATATGCTTTTGAGTTTGATGCATAACCAAGGAATATACCAACATCACATCTTCTTTCAAACTTACCGAGCCTTTTCTTGCGGTAGATGTAGCACTTGCATCCAAAGACTCGAAAGTAGGAGATGTTGGGCTTTCTCCCACTGAGAAGCTCATACGTGGTCTTTTGAAGTAGGCGATGTAGGTAGACCCTATTTGCGGCATGGCACGCCGTGTTGATCGCTTCGGCCCAAAACTTGTCCGACGTGCCGTAGTCATCAAGCATTGCTCTTGCAAGAGTGATGAGTGTCTTGTTCTTCCTTTCAACGACACCGTTTTGTTGAGGAGTGTATGTGGCCGAAAACTCATGTTTCACGCCTTCGCGGTCACACCACTCCCCAATGTTGTAGTTCTTGAATTCGGTGCCGTTGTCACTCCGGACCTTGATGATGGGAAGTTGAAATTCCCTTTGAGCGCGGTTGGCAAAGGTCTTGAACACTTCTGGAGTCTCACTCTTGTCACCTAGAAATAGAGTCCAAGCATAGCGATAATAGTCATCAACAATAACGAGACAATAGAGGTTACCACCAAGGCTTTGATATGTGGACGGTCCGAAGAGGTCCATGTGGAGTAGCTCAAGTGGCTTGGAGGTTGACAACATTGTCTTCATTGGGTGGTGTGAAGCAACTTGCTTCCCGGCTTTACAAGCGCTACAAAGCTTGTTCTTCTCAAATGTGACATCCTTCACGCCGGTCACCATCCCAAGCTTGAATGACTTCTTGAGTTTGCTCATTCCAATGTGCGCTATGCGTCGGTGCCATAGCCATCCCAAGCTTGTCTTAGTGAAAAGACAAGTGGTCAAGCTAGCATTCTTGTTGGCGAAGTCCACTAGGTAGAGATGTCCATGCCGAAATCCTTTGAAGACTATGTCTTGGCTAGTTTCACTACTCACAACCATTTTTGCGAAATGTGTACGTTAGTCCAAGATCACATAGTTGTGCAATAGAAAGTAAATTAAAGCTAAGTGACTTAACGTACAAGACATTACAAATGGACAAATCATTTGAAATAGCAATTTTGCCTAACCCAATTACCTTTCCCTTAGAGTTATCACCAAAGGTGACTTGTTCATGATTGCCGGGGTTTTCTATGGTGGTGAACATACCGTCATTGCCGGTCATATGTTGAGTGCACCCGCTATCGAGTACCCAATGCTTTCCTCCGGCTTTGTAGTTCACCTACACACATGAATTCAATTTTTGACTTTAGGCACCCAAGCCAACTTAGGTCCTTGTATGTGTGATACAAGTGTTTTTGGGACCCAAAGTTGCTTGGGGAGCTTCCCCTTCATGCCCTTCATGTCTTTGCCAATGAACCTTGCCTTCACCTTGCCATGTACTTTACTCAAGAGATAATAATGATCATTGAAAGTAGATTTATAGTTAGTAGGCAATTTAGGAGAAGGTCAGTTAGGAAGAGGACACTCCCTTGTGTGGTGACCAGTGACCTCACAATGTTGGCAATAAGAACCAACTTCCTTGATGAAGCTTGTTCTTAGCTCCGGTGAGGGCACCTTTCCTTTGTTAGGCACCGGGAAGGATCCAAGTCCTCTCTTGTTGAAGGCCTTTGCTTGTTGGAAGAGGATTTCCTTGTGCTTGACTTCTCCTTTTGAAAGTCTAGCCACACTAGTGCGGAGACTCTCAATTTCTTCCAACAAGTCCTTCTCCCTAGCATTAGATTTCAAAGGCAAAGACTTGTGCAAAGCATTAGTGGCATGAGAAGTAATGGATATATTATCATTAAGAGTTTGCTTCTTCATATATTTCAACTCTTGATCAAGCATGTAATGAACAAGGTTAAGTGTTTGATGTTCTTGTATTAACTTGTTGTGCTCTTCCAAGAGTGTTTGGTGTGCTAAGTCAAGTTCATGATTATATATCTTGATTTTAGCCTTTTCTTCCTCAATTTGCTTGACATGGGATTTGAGCGTGTCATGCTCTTTAAGTATGTTTTCATACTTGTCAAGCAAATCAAGGTTAGCACTCTCAAGTTTAGCATGAGTTTCTTCAAGCACTTTAACCTTACTCTTTTCCCTCTTAATGATAGCATGATATTCATTTATCAAAGAAGTTAAATCATCGGGGGAAAGCTCATCATCGCTAGAGTCATCACATACCTTGGTGTTACCTTTTGCCATGAGGCACATGGGCGGTGGATGAAGAGGTGCATCATCATTGTTGGCGATGGCGAGGCCGGCCAAGCTTTCTTCTTCCTCTTCACTCTCTTCATCACTTGTTTCTTCGTCGGTGACCCATTTATTTGCCTCACACATGAACACCTTTTGTGGGCCATTTCTCTTCTTTGGGAAGAGCCTTGCCTTCTTGCCCTTGTCATGTTTCTTCTTCCCAAAGGATCTTGGCTTTGGTTTGGCTTCTTCTTCATCATCATTGCTTCCTTCAAGCTTGCGATGCTTGCCTTTGTAGTTCTCTCTTCTTTTGTCCGGTTTTGGACAATCATAGGAGATGTGGCCTTGATCACCACAATTGTAGCAAGTCTTGCGATCATCTCTCCTTGGTAGAAACGCTTTCTTCTTGGGATCAAAGGTGTACCCCTTCTTGGTAATCTTGGAGTTCAAGCGTGAGAACTTTCTCATCATTAATGCAAGCTCATCATCATCATCATCATCATCTTCACTTGATGCTTTTTCTTCTTCACTTGAACTAGGCTCAACCACCTTCTTCTTCTTGAGGCTTGTTTTCTTGGTGGAGGCCTTTAGAGCAATTGTCTTTGATGATGATTGCTCCATCATCCCAAGTACACTCATCTCATGAGCGTGTATTTCTCCAATGAGCTCCGAAACTTCAATGTGGTCAAGTGACTCTTTTTGGAGCATGGAGTTGATGATGTTGTATTTTGGCTTGGGAAGGAGCATGAGGATCTTGCGGTTGATGAGTCCCTTGCCAAGAGAGGCAATGTCAAGAGCATTTATTTCTTCAATAAGCACATTAAAGCGAGAGAACATCTCATTGACATTTTCATGAGGAAGCATTTTAAATTCATCATACTTGGCTTTAAGCATATGATATTTTAGTTCTTTGACACGAGAAGAGCCCTCATGAATCTCTATTAAGCAAGCCCAAATTTCACAAGCCTTTTCCTTGCTAGCAATCCTAGAAAACACATCTTGACTAATACATTCATAGATTGCATTCCTAGCTTTAGCATCCCATTTTAGTTGATCACCAACATAATTATGTTCTCCAAACCCCGCGTGGGTCGCTTCCCATACTTCGGGAGCGATAGCCTCAAGGTAAGCGCGCATGCGTGATTTCCAATAGGCAAAGTTCTCCCTCGAAGATAGGAACCGAACCCCCAACCTTGACCATTTTAGCTCTCTAGCGGTGAAGCTAGAATGATCCTATGAGCAACCTTGCTCTGATACCAATTGTAAGGACCGAATGCCCAAGAGGGGGGGGGGTGAATTGGGCTTTCTTCTAAAAATTCTAAGCAGTGAAACTTAATTTCTAAAGCCCAATTCCCTATGCGACTATCTATGCATTCTAGTAGATAGAAACTTTGCGGAATTTAAAATGTATAAAAGTAAGGGAATGAGAAGGGATGCAAACTTCCGGGGAGACAAGGATTTATCCCATGGTTCAGCAAGATCGTGAAGATCTTCCTACATCCACGTTGTGGCACCCACCAAAGGGTTTTGCCACACCCAAGTCACTGAGACGAGGGGTCTTCACTATTCTTCTCCGTTCGCCTCCTTGGCAAGGTGGAGCTCAAGCCTTGTACAACTTCGACCTTTCGGGCTTCCACACACGCCTTGGCAAGCTCCGGAAGTCTCTTCACGATTACAACACCAAGGGCACTCCCTTGAGGCTCTCACACTATCCTAGAGAGTCCACTCACACAGAATGATGGCACACAAGCTCTCTCTCTAGCTAGTTCTAGCCTAAACCATGGTGTAGAAATGATCGAAATGGTGTGGAAGTGATTGCTCTTAGCCTTGAACACTTGTGGATGTGTGGATAGCTTCTGGTGATCAAGACTTGACGAAATGACAGAGTTAGGGGGTATTTATAGCCAGCCTTCCCGAAATAGCCGTTGGAAAAGTAGGCTGACAGAACTTTACTGTGAACACCGGATGATCCGATGTCTCCCCTTTAGTTATCATCGGTCTAATTACTTTGGCTGACGTCATCGTGTCAGATATGACAATTGTTAGACCGATGTTGCTCCTGTCTTCTCATCGGATGATCCGGTGGCTCTTCCTCCAGAATTTGCTTAATCTTGATGCTTACTAGAGTGATTGACCGATGTGTGTAAGTCTGCACATCGGATAATCCGGTGCTTCACTTGGTCAAATGGTATTGCAAACTGTACTGATGGACCAATGTCACTGAGCCATTCACATCGGATGATCCGGTGCGTACATTTGTCTGATGTCTTCTTCTTCAGTTGAACCAACTCGACCGATGTGTACATTTCTGAAATCATCGGTTGATCCGGTGAGTTGATTTTGTTTGCTTCGAGTTGTTTTGAGTGAATCTTTTGTGTCTTGCTCAGATGACCTCTTAGACATTTGTTTCATAAGCCTCTCGGATGATCTTCAAGCATTGTATGTTGTCAACTTATGGTTGAGTGACTTAGACATAAGAGCTTTCACTTCTTGTCTTTATCTCATTGATTTGATCTCAAAAGTTGATTGTATATGGGTCTCCAATGACATATTCATTTCATTTTATTGAGTGATTATGGGGACCTTACATTCACAAATTCATTAGTAAAGTTCAATGATTGTCATTAATCACCGAAACCGTACTTCATGGGGGGCCTAGATGCTTTCACCGGTGTCCCAGCAGACTTGTCCGTTTTCCTCTCCGACTAAAGTCGGACTTGTCCAATTTTTGGCTAGACTTGTCCGATTTTCTCTCTGGACATTTTCGGACTAGTTCGGTCCTTTCCGGACTTGTCCGATATTTCGCGACTCTGAGTTGATCTTTTGTTTTAGGACTTGTTTCTCGGGTTTCACATTAAGTGGGCCTAGGTACGTCGTGCCTAACTCTTTTAGAGCCCATGTGGGACTCTAAATCAGCCTCTACTCCTCTCAAACTCGAAATCCATCTAACCCTAGCCTCCACCTCTATATAAACAACCCCACCCCTTGGCCTGACATCTATTTGCCACTTTTCCACCCCACCCAAACCCTAGTTCGTGGAGAGCCATCATCAAGGAGGGAGGAGAAGATCCCAAGAAGAAGAAGAGGAGGAAACGAAAGAGGATCAAGATCTCCATCAAGCTTTCGTTCTTCAACACCAATTCGTCTCCAAGTTTATCACCAACCCTAGCTCATCAAGATCCAACTGTTACCTCCAACTTTCTTAATTCATTGGAGTTCTAAACACCTGGTATACCTTCTATTATCTTTTCCTTATATGAATTCAACCCCTAATCTCCATGTTTACGTCGATCTAGAAAACCCTAGTTCGCTAGTTCTGCGAAGTGCGGACTAGTCCAGCCTTCTACAGACTAGTCCGATTTTGCTGACTAAATTGTGTTGAATTGATTCTAAAAGTAGATCTAATCAAATCCAGACCTGTATAAACTTGTTAAAATCTATTAGAACTAGTTAGTGATCTTTGAAATCAATCTATTAACAAGTTCTACCTTGCATTTGCATAAATCATGCATGTCATGTCATATTGAGTAATATTTGTGCACTCTTTGATTGTGTTTCTTGTCTTGTATGTTTATTGTGTGGATTAGATGGATTTGCGCTAGGGAGTGCCGCAAAGGATCTACAGCATCAAGAGTTTGAAGGCTTTGACCCTAATCAACCGCAAGAGCAAGGCAAGTGTCCTTGAAGCATATTGATCCTGTTTTGAAATAAATGTTTTGTTTGCAAACTGCATGTTGTGTCAATTTGATGGGAATCCTATGGTAGGAAGTTTACTAGTTTTGTTTAACCACCCTTTTCACCTGAAATATATGGCAGAGAGTCGGGAAAGGGCTTTTTACCTTTTTGCTTCGCTTGATCACCTGGGATGGGAAAACAACTATACCACTCAATTTAAATATGCATGGATGAGATTATGGTTAACATGAACTGGTTAAATATGATATGGTAATGGGTGATCTAAGCAAGACTGGTATGTGGATGGGTTGGATGTCATGGTGGTTTGCTTGCCTTAGATCTAAGGACCGGTTGATGCGAGAATAAGCCAGGACTACAGTGCCACCATGAGGCCAAGTATGGGTGCGGCATAGCTGATTAATTAGGGCTTTGCTAGTGCTGTTTGGACCATTGTGGATGCTCCGGGAAGGGGTAGTCGGATTGGGTTTGTTGATGTTTGGTGGGACTACCCTGAGATCCGAATGGCTCAAGAGGGGGCCCTTGGTTGAAGATGTGCTCTGTGGGAGACATCGCCACCGGTGAAACCCCAGTGGGGTCTAAATAGGCTAGTAATCCCTTTGTAAAGGCTATTTTGTGATCTCTTGGCCATACACCAAAGGAAGTGTAATTGGCATAAGGGAGGTTCTTTGGTCGCCGACGGGTGATGAAATCACAAACACGTGGGTAAAGCGGTACAAACTCTGCAGAGTCTATTAAAACTATCATGATAGCCGTGCTCTCGGTTATGAACACCTGGACAACTTGATTCGAGGGAACTCGGTATTGGGATGGTTATGGTTTGGTAATGGTTATGGTTGGTTATGGATTAATTCCTGGTATTGAATATGGTTATTTGCAAATGGTGAAATCTGGAATTATTGATGATGGTAGTGAATTCAGACTGGTATTACGATATTACTTATGATTATGATGGGTTTACTTCACATACATGTAATATATTGCTTTTCAAATGTTTTACTGTACTTTTCAGCACTTAGCCATTATTATTGTCGTCATTTGAATCAGCCACATGTCATACTTTGCATACTTGCTGAGTACGACATGTACTCACTCTTGCAATCCCCCCCCAACAGTTGCAAGTCAGGATTGGAAGTTTAATGGCGATAATGCGGAGTTCTAGGCCGTGTCTACCGTCAGCTTGCCTGTGGTGTTGATTGGAGCTGCGCTATACCATATCGCTTATGCTGCCTAGCTTTTTAGTTTGCTTATTTAGATTATTTCCACTGCATTAGTCGAACTTGTCATCAAGATTCATTAGAGCTTATATTCGAGGATAATATGGTTTGTGTAATAAAATTTGGTTAATTAATCTTGTGCTGTGGTAATTATCAGTATATCGTTTGTGATTGCACTCGTGTATGTGTGTTGAACGTCCAAGGCACACATATGCGTTCACCTGGTTCATTTTTCGGAACCGGGTGTCACAGATTGGTATCAGAGTGAGGTTGACCGTAGGATGCATCCTAGATAGAATGGACACTTTAGAGCACATAGGAGCACTCAGGAATTGATGTGTTTTTGGTTGGTGTGCTGTTTGCTATATATACTATTTGCTTGTGTGCTTAATAGAGGATTTTGGCATGCTTTAGCATTGCCATGTCCACGTAGGCTAGTTAGTTGTCTAGTTTCATATCCCTTGATGCATATAGTTGGGGACGTTTTCTAATTCTTACCTATTGCTTTTCTTCAGATTGTGAGGACTCACAACCAGAGGGATGGCAATGATGAGGAGAGAACCATGGAGCACCTCACAACAACAATGGACAAGGACTGCTCATGGAGCTATCAATATTGAGCAGCTATTGGCAATGCAGAACCAGTTCATGCAGATCATGATACAAACTATGGGACAGCTGCAGGCTGGCAACATCAACAATCAGCCCCACATGCCTCCACTGCCACCCCCACCTCCTCATAACCGGTTGGGAGAGTTTATGAGGACTAGGCTGCCAACCTTTGCTCAAGCTGCGAACCCTATGGATGCGGATGATTGGCTCAAGTCTGTGGAGAGGAAACTTGCTATTGTCCAATGCAGTGACCGGGAGAAGGCGCTTTTCGCTTCTCATCAACTAGTTGGAGCAGCTGCGGATTGGTGGGATTCATATTGCAATGCTCATGAGAACCAAGAGAGAATTACTTGGGCGGAATTCAAGGAGAGTTTCCGTTCTCATTATGTCCCAGAAGGTGTTATGGTTTTGAAGAGGCAAGAATTTGAGAACTTAAGGCAAGGAAGATCAAGCGTGAGTGAGTATCTCAATAAGTTCACTCAACTCTCAAGATATGCGCCTGAGGATGTTAGTCGGGACAGCCGGAAACAATACTTGTTCATGAGGGGCTTGAACAATAAAATCCAAGTGCAACTACTCAACTGTGATTATGCCAATTTTCAGAAGCTTGTGGATAAAGCAATTGTGGTTGAGAACAAGGTCCGTGAGATGGAACAAGACAACAAGAGGAAGGCGCCAAATCAAGGACATCAACAAGGGAGTAATGTGCGCCCTCGCCTTGCACCACCTAATGCGCCATATTACGACTCTTCTATTCCTGCTCAACACCCTTGATTTGCACCGCGCCCAACTCAGTTTGTGTAGCAGCGCCCTGTCATGCAAGCACCTAGGCCTCCGATGCCATATGCACCTCGTGCTAATTTTCCTGGTGCAAATGTTCAGAACCAAGCTCGCCCCAATAATTCTGGTGGAGTTAAGAAGTGTTATACTTGTGGAGAAGCTGGACACTTTGCGCATCAATGTCCTAAGTCAGGCCTTGGTAAAAAAAGTAATGCACTGAGGCAAAACCCAAGACCCAATGGAGGACAACCACAAGGGAACCGTGGACAGCGGAATTTTGCTCGTGGCAATGTGAACCATGTCTCTACGGAGGACGCTCAACAAGAGGATGATGTGGTCATTAGTATGTTTCTCTCCAACTCCAACCGCGTGACTATGTTGTTTGATTCTGGAGCATCGCATTCATTCATTGCATCAAAGTATGTTGCCAAGTATAGTTTGCCTATCTCTCATATGAAGTTTACACTATTGGTTAAGCCTCCTGGAGGAGAGATGATGACAAATATAGTATGTCCAAAAGTAAGCCTTAGAATAAGGGGGGCATGCTTCTTCGCCAACCTCATTGTTTTGGATTCTCAAGGATTGGACATTATATTTGGTATGGATTGGTTGAGGAAGTACAATGGAGTTATTGAGTGTGCCACGAAGATGGTGAAGTTGACCAATGAAGAAGGGATCACCGTAGAATTTGAAGCATCTCAAACCACACCGAAGCAATTGGAGCTGAACCATATGGACAGTGCCGCAATTGAGGATATTCCGGTGGTTTGTGAATTTTTGGATGTTTTTCCGGACGAGTTGCCAGGTATGCCACCTGATCGAGACATTGAGTTTGTTATTGATTTAATACCTGGAACTGCACCTATAGCTAAGAGGCCGTATAGGATGCCTCCTATGGAATTAGCGGAGATCAAGAAGCAAATTCAAGAGCAACTAGAGAAGGGTTTTATTCGCCCAAGCTCTTCACCTTGGGGAGCGCCCGTTCTATTTGTGGACAAGAAGGATGGAATGCAAAGGATGTGTGTGGATTACCGATCTCTCAACGAGGTAACAATCAAGAACAAGTACACCTTGCCCCGTATAGAGGATTTGTTTGATCAAATGAAGCGTGCCTGCATCTTCTCTAAGATTGATTTGAGGTCGAGATACTTTCAAATGAAGACTAGACCATCGGACATACCCAAGACAGCTTTTAGAACACGATATGGATCTTATGAGTACACCGTGATGTCCTTTGGTTTGACCAATGCGCCTGCCTACTTTATGTACCTCATGAATAAGGTCTTCATGGAGTACTTGGACAAGTTCGTTGTGGTGTCTATTGATGACATTATGATCTACTCGAAGGATGAGAAGGAACATGAGGAACACTTGAGGCTTATGTTGCAGAAATTGAGGGAGCATCGATTGTATGCCAAGTTCAACAAGTGTCAGTTTTGGTCGAGAGAGGTGTCGTTTTTGGGTCATATCATCTCAGTAGGAGGAGTATCGGTTGACCCCGAAAAAGTGAGAGACGTGTTGAAGTGGGAGCCCCCGCAAAATGTAAAGGAGATCAGGAGTTTTCTTGGAATGGCTAGATATTACCGACGATTCATCAAGGACTTTTCCAAAATAGCCAAGCCAATGGCGGAATTGCTAATGAAGGGAAAGGCTTTCCAATGGACTCAAGCTTGTCAAAACAATTTTGAGGAGTTAAAGAAGAGGTTGACAACAACCCCAATTTTGAAATTGCCAGATGTAAGCAAGAGTTTCGATATTTATTGTGATGCATCGAGACAAGGACTTGGATGTGTGCTCATGCAAGAAGGTCAAGTGGTCGCCTATGCGTCAAGACAACTAAGAAACATGAGCAGAATTACCCAACACATGATTTAGAACTTGCAACCGTGGTACATGCATTGAAAATTTGGAGACACTACATCCTTGGGCATAGGTGTGAAATTTATACGGATCATAAGAGTTTGAAGTATATTTTCACACAAACGGATCTGAACTTGAGGAAACAAATATGGTTGGAGCTCATCAAAGATTACGATTTGGGGATCAACTATCATCCGGGAAAAGCCAATGTAGTGGCCGATGCTTTGAGTTGAAAAGGAGTAAGTCATCAACTCACAGTTCGAGAGTTACCATCCGAGTTATGTAAGGAGTTTGAACGGTTGAACCTCGGGTTTGTAAATGAGATGGAGATGATGGAGTTAAATCTGACCTTGGAGCAAGAAATTCGAGAAGCACAAACCACAGATGAGGAGATAAAGGAAATCAAGGAAAGGACTGAAGAAGGGAGAGAATTCAGATTTGATGAAGACGAACATGGTACCTTATGGCTTGGAAAGAGAATCGTTGTGCCTAATGTAAAGCATATCCGGGAGACAATATTAAAGAAGGCACATGACTCCCTGTACTTGATTCACCCCGGTTGTACAAAGATGTACAAAGACTTGAAGACTTGCTATTGGTGGGATAGCATGAAAAAGGACATAGCTGAATATGTGGCATTGTGTGATGTGTGTCAACGAGTCAAGGCGGAACATCAAAGGCCAGCTGGATTATTGCAACCATTGAAGATCCCGGAATGGAAGTGGGAAGAAATTGGAACGGACTTCGTAGTTGGGTTACCACGTACTCAGTCCAGGTATGACTCAATTTGTGTAATCGTGGATCGATTGACCAAGTCAGCTCATTTTGTTCCCATCGAGACCAAGTATACATCTGCACAATTGGCCAAAATATACATGGAGCAGATTGTCTGTCGACATGGAGTCCCTAAGAAGATAGTCTCGGATAGGGGTTCTCAATTTACCTCCAGGTTTTGGCAAAAATTGCATGAAGCTTTGGGAACGAGGTTGAATTTTAGTTCAGCGTATCACCCTCAAACGGATGGACAAACCGAGAGGACCAATCAGATTTTGGAAGACATGTTAAGAGCTTGTGCTTTAAAGCATGGGAAAAGTTGGGACAAAAGCTTGCCATACGCGGAATTTTCATACAACAATAGTGACCAAGCGAGCTTGAAAATGTCACCATATGAAGTGCTTTATGGAAGGAAGTGTAGGACACCTTTATTCTGGAATGAGGCAGGAGAAACTCAAGTATTTGGTCCGGATGTGTTGCAAGAAGCCGAAAATAAAGTCCAAATGATTCGTGAAAACTTGAGGGCTGCCCAATCAAGGTAAAAAGGCTATGCGGACAATAGGAGAAGGAAATTAGCCTTTGAAATAGGAGATTTTGTTTACCTCAAGGTGTCACCAATGAGAGGTCATAAGGTTTAACATAAGAGGCAAGCTAGCACCTCGTTATATTGGACCATTCAAGATTTTGGACAAAAGAGGAGAAGTAGCGTATAAGTTGGAGATGCCAGCTCATCTTTCGGACGTCCATGATGTCTTTCACGTTTCCCATCTCAAGAAGTGCTTGAGAGTGCCGGAAGAACAAGTGCCAATGGAGGAATTGGAACTAGAGGAAGATTTGACTTATGCCGAGCAACCGAACAAGATCTTGGAAACCAAGGAGAGAACCACAAGGAACAAGGTGATTCGATGGTATAAAGTTCAATGGAAGCATCACACAGAATCAGAGGCAACATGGGAGTTGGAGGATGATCTCAAGAAGGAATTTCCCTATCTTTTCTCTTCCGCATCGAATCTCGATGGCGAGATTCATTTTAAGGGGGTAGGTTTGTAACACCCTCATTTTCATGCATCATTCCCTACATACATTCATATACATGTTTAACATTGATCCACATAAAGAGGAACGAGTTTAAAATATATTTAGAATATTTAAAATTGATTTGGAACAAAACGCACTTAAAATGCAGGAAAGTGCGGACTAGTCCGATTTTACTGAGGACTAGTGCGATTTCTCTCTGACTAAAAACGGACTTGTCTATTTTTGCTACAGACTAGTTCGATTTTGCCTCTGGAAACTTTCAGACTTGTCAGATTTTGTGCGGACTAGTCCAATATTCCAAGAATCCTTGAAAATTTGCTATGTCCCTGGACTTTTCCGGACTAGTCCGGTGTCCCAGCGGACTTATCCATTTTCCTCTCTGACTAAAGTCGGGCTTGTCCGATTTTTGGCCAGACTTGTCCGATATTTCACGACTCCGAGTTGATCTTTTGTTTTACATATTGTTTCTCGGGTTTCATGTTAGGTGGGCCTAGGGACGTCGTGCCTAACTCTTTTAGAGCCCATGTGGGACTCTAAATCGGCCTCTACTCCTCTCAAACTCGAAATCCATCTAACCCTAGCCTCCACCTCTATATAAACAACCCCACCCCTTGGCTTGACATCTATTTGCCACTTTTCCACCCTACTCAAACCCTAGTTCGTGGAGAGCCACCATCAAGGAGGGAGGACAAGATCCCAAGATGAAGAAGAGGAGGAAACAAAAGTGGATCAAGATCTCCATCAAGCTTTCGTTCTTCAACACCAATTCATCTCCAAGTTCATCACCAACCCTAGCTCATCAAGATGCAAGTGTTACCTCCAAGTTTCTTGATTCATTGGAGTTCTAAACACCTGGTATACCTTCTATTCTCTTTTCCTTACGTGAATTCAACCCCTAATCTCCAAATTTACGTCGATCTAGAAAACCCTAGTTCGCTAGTTCTGCGAAGTGCGAACTAGTCTGGCCTTCTGCAGACTAGTCCGATTTTGCTGACTAAATTGTGTTCAATTGATTCTAAAAGTAGATCTAATCAAATCAAAACCTGTATAAACTTGTTAAAATCTATTAAAACTAGTTAGTGATCTTTGAAATCAATCTATTAACAAGTTCTACTTTGCATTTGCATAAGTCATGCATGTCATGTCATATTGAGTAATATTTGTGCACTCTTTGATTGTGTTTCTTGTCTTGTATGTTTATTGTGTGGATTAGATGGATTTGCGCTAGGGAGTGCCGCAAAGGATCTACAGCATCAAGAGTTTGAAGGCTTTGACCCTAATCAACCGCAAGAGCAAGGCAAGTGTCCTTGAAGCATATTGATCCTGTTTTGAAATAAATGTTTTGTTTGCAAAATGCATGTTGTGTCAATTTGATGGGAATCCTATGGTAGGAAGTTTACTAGTTTTGTTTAACCACCCTTTTCACCTGAAATATATGGCAGAGAGTCGGGAAAGGGCTTTTTACCTTTTTGCTTCGCTTGATCACCTGGGATGGGAAAACAACTATACCACTCAATTTAAATATGCATGGATGAGATTATGGTTAACATGAACTGGTTAAATATGATATGGTAATGGGTGATCTAAGCAAGACTGGTATGTGGATGGGTTGGATGTCATGGTGGTTTGCTTGCCTTAGATCTAAGGACCGGTTGATGCGAGAATAAGCCAGGACTACAGTGCCACCACGAGGCCAAGTATGGGTGCAGTGTAGCTGATTAATTAGGGCTTTGCTAGTGCTATTTGGACCATTGTGGATGCTCGGGGAAGGGGTAGTCGGATTGGGTTTGTTGATGATTGGTGGGACTACCCTGGGATCCGAATGGCTCAAGAGGGGGCCCTTGGTTGAAGATGTGATCTGTGGGAGACATCGCCAGTAGTGAAACCTCAGTGGGGTCTAAATAGGCTAGTAATCCCTTTGTAAAGGCTATTTTGTGATCTCTTGGCGATACACCAAAGGAAGTGTAATTGGCATAAGGGAGGTTCTTTAGTCGTCGACGGGTGATGAAATCACAAACACATGGGTAAAGCGGTACAAAGTCTGTAGAGTCTATTAAAACTATCATGATAGCTGTGCTCCCTGTTATGAGTACCTGGACAACTTCCATGATTAGAGGGAACTCGGTATTGGGATGGTTATGGTTATGGTTGGTTATGGATTCATTCCTGGTATTGAATATGGTTATTGGCAAATGGTGAAATCTGGAATTATTGATGATGGTAGTGAATTCAGACTAGAATTACGATATTACTTATGATTATGATGGGTTTACTTCACATTCATGTAATATATTGCTTTTCAAATGTTTTAGTGTACTTTTCAGCACTTAGCCATGATTATTGTCGTCATTTGAGTCAGCCACATGTCATACTTTCCACACTTGCTGAGTACGACATGCACTCACTCTTGCAATCCCCCCAACAATTGCAGGTCAGGATTGGGAGTTCAATGGTGATAATGCGGAGTTCTAGGCCGTGTCTACCATCATCTTGCCTATGGTGTTGATTGGAGCTGCGCTATACCATATCGCTTATGCTGCCTAGCTGTTTAGTTTGCTTATTTAGTTTATTTCTGCTGCATTAGTCGAACTTGTCATCAAGATTCATTAGAGCTTGTATTCGAGGATAATATGGTTTGTGTAATAAAATTTGGTTAATTAATCTTGTGTTGTGGTAATTATCTGTATATCGTTTGTGATTGCACTCGTGTATGTGTGTTGAACGTCCTGGGCACACATATGCATTCACCTAGTTCATTTTTCGGAACTGGGTGTCACACCTCAGGCCCCAAATGTCATATTACACCGGACCCGCATCCCTCATATGGGTAGCTCTGGAGATTGACGCGTGTAATGTAAATCCGGAGCTAAACTCCCATCACAGGGAAGCTCCGCGATCAACACGTGTATAATGACTTCGGACCTAACACCCAACAGAGGGAAGCTCCAGTGTTGACACGTGTATAGCGGTTCCGGAGCTACCTCCCCGCAAGAGGAAGCTCTGAAGCTGCCATGTGTGGAGCCTCTGGACCTTCACCATCAACGAATACATTGACAGATCTCCCATGTCACCATCTTGCTCTTGATCTCTGCGTGCCCCGACCGAAACAAGAACCTCCGCGGGATACATTTGGTAGTACCGGGGGAAGTGACGTTGCTACACTTCAACATTTGGCACGCCAGGAAGGGGGATTGAGATCTCAAGATGGTGAACTCCGCCACAAGATCTTCCAACAGCAATCGTGTTGAACAACCTGCTGGAGGAAATCCCTCCAACATGCAACAGCCAGCAGGTGCTATTGTTCCGGCTGGCACAATAGCACCACAACCGTCATCTGTTCCGGTAAATAATGATGGGCGACAAGATGGGGCAACTGCGTCAATCACTGCATCGACAAACAACAACCCTGAGCACATGCTCATTGCTGCCCGAGCTCTCCTACAACATCCACGACCTCAAGGGGCGCCTCCAGGTGCTATGGAACAATCGAGAGCTGATGTTGACCATCTGGTTGCAGCTGCAGCCACTGGCATCAGCAATCAAGGTCCTCCCCCTTCGGGGCGAGCACTATCACAACGACAGACCTTGTCAGGCTGACTTGGTCCACAAGTCTCACAGCAGAGGAGACGTGTTGCATCCCAGCAAGTGACTTCGCTGCCTCCCGGGGCACGACACATCCACACCATCACCAGGATTCTGACTCATGACCAGTGGTCAGAACTTGATCGCCGTTACCGGCAGCAAGACAGTCGCGTCCATATCGATCGTGCTCGTGAGAGGCGAGATGCTCAGGACAACCCTGCTCCTCAGGGAGTAGGAGGAGGCTGTTCTGCCCTGGCCATGCATTTACGCACGGTCAGATGGCCACAGAAGTTTCGGTCTCAGTTGCCGGAAAAATTCGACGGGACTATCAACCCCGCCGAGTTTCTTCAAATCTATTCCACTTTTATACTGGCAGGGGGGGTTATGAGGCTGTGATGGCCAATTACTTCCCAGTGGATATAACTGGAAATGCAAGGTCCTGGTTCATGAGTCTTCCACCCGACTCCATTAATAGTTTGGCGGAGGTATGCCAACAGTTCACTGCCAACTTTGGGAGTTCTTACACCCGGCCTGGCACTGAAATGGATCTGTTTGCTGTAAAGCAAACAACGGGGGAATCGCTGCGATCCTTCATCTAGCGGTTTCCTCAGGTATGAAATACTGTTCCTTCAATCTTGAGCTCTTCTGTTATCGTGGAATTTAGATAGGGTGTTCGAGATAAAAAGATGTTGGAGAAGTTGGCAATCAAAGAAGTCACCAGCGTCATAGAACTCTTGAGCCTAGCAGACAAATGTGCTAGAGCTGCGTAGGGCCGTGAAATGCACTCCAAGCCAGCTCCGGAGGCCAACAAGAAGTCCTCCAAAACTGAAGCCACTACATCCGGCACCGTGAAAAAGAAAAAGAAGCCCAATGGCAAGAAGAAGCCGTCGGCCGGCGCACAAGCCGCTGTAGCTGCTGCAGCTCCGGGTGGGCGGGGGCTATGCCCCGAGAAACGAGCTCGTCCTTCATTAGAAGACGGCAATAGTTCCAAAGCATGGTGTCCGATCCATAAGACGGACAGACACAACCTGGAAGAATGTCAGGAAGTCCAGAACCTTGCCAAGCGCTATAACAAGCACCGGGAAGAAGCTCCTTTCCGCCAGCGGGAAGGAAAACAAAAGGTAGACGAAGCTCCGGCTGAGGAGGAGCTGGGTTTCCAGGACCCCAAGAAGGTCCTGAAGGTTGTCTACAAAACCGTAGATGAAAATTCTGACGTCTCTGACAACGAGCACTGGAAGACCCTAAACACCATTTATGGTGGTTCTTGGGACATCACGTCCCGCCGCATCCTCAAGACAATGCAGCGGGACATGGTCGTGGCAGCTCCCACTGCTAGGGTGGAGCCTCATCGGAAGCGAATGAACACACATCATTTTAGATTCTTCGGACTGCCCCCGCAACATGATCGGAGCTAGCCAACTCCCTTTGATGGTGTCACCCACCAATAACAACATTCAACTCCACCATGTAATGGTGGACGGAGGTTCAGGGCTGAATCTCATATGCTTTGAAGCTTTCATTAAGCTTCAGCTCCGGCCTTTGGACCTCCGCCCATCTCGACATTTTCTGGGGTAGGTCCAGGGACCATTACTCCTCTCAGTTCCATCACACTCCCAGTGACCTTCGGGACTCGGGAGAACTACATAACTGAGAAGTTGGTCTTCGACGTCGCGCAGATTGGTCTGCCGTTCAACACCATTTTGGGCAGGCCAACCTTGTACAAGTTCATGGCTGCCACTCATTATGGTTACTTAGTGTGGAAGATGCCAACACCTACGGGCGTTCTCCGGATCCGCGGAGATCGCACTGCAAGAGTCACTGCTTTAGAAGTACTCTATGCGCTTACCACATCGCAAGAGGAAGCATCCGGTAAGAATCGAGCTCTAAACCCTCCGAGCATTCATCATAAAGGCTCTACCTCTGCACCCCGTGTGCAACCAAGCGGTGACACCAGCGTTCCCATCAAAGTCATCCAAAAATTGTTCCGATGCTGCTCAGACTGTACAACCTGTAGATTTACGCTGAAGATTTACGCTGACGCACAGCCTGTACACCAAAAGCCCCGGAAGCAATCAATCGAGCAACAAAACTTCATACAACGGGAAATCAAGAAGTTTCTCGAAGCTGGATTCATCCGGGAGGTCTTCCATCAAAAATGGCTGGCAAACCCAGTTGTTGTACCCAAGACCGGCGGAAAGCTTCGGATGTCTACCGACTACACCACCTTAAATAAGGCATGTCCAAAGGATCCATTTCCACTACCTAGAATAGATCAGATAGTGGACTCCACCTCCGGGTGTGAGCTATTGTGTTTCTTAGATGTATATTCTGGATATCATCAAATCCAAATGTCTAAGGAAGATGAAGAGCATACTACCTTCATAACAGTAGATGGATTGTACTGTTATACTGCCATGCCATTTGGTCTTAAAAATGCTGCTTCAACATTTGTGCGAGCTATGTACAAAACATTTGGAGTGCTAATTAGAGACTTGGTGGAGGTGTACGTCGATGACATCGTCGTGAGGATAAAAAACAAGGAGTCACTCCTTGACAATTTACAAGCTGTCTTTGACAAGATGCACACCACGCGCACCAAGCTGAACCCGGACAAATGTGTCTTCGGGGTTAGCTCTGGGAAGCTTTTAAGTTTCTTGGTGACTCACCAAGGAATTGAAGCAAATCCGACGAAGATCAAGGCCATAGAAGATATGCGGCCCCCAGCCCGCATCAAGGATGTCCAGAAGTTAACTGGATGTCTAGCTGTGCTCAGCCGGTTTATCTCAAGACTGGCAGAACGGGCGCTAGCCTTCTTCAAACTCTTGAGGAAGTCCGGACCATTTCATTGGACTGAAGAAGCAAAAAAGGCGTTTCAAGAGCTAAAACAGCTCCTCACCACACTATCGATATTGGTAGCTCCGAATCCTGGTGAGCCTTTACTGCTTTACATTTTGGCAACCACCGAAGTTGTCAGTATGGTCCAGGTTGCGGAAAGACCAGAGCCACACCCAGTACAGGAGCCCAGTCCCCTCCAGGAGGGTCCGGAGTCACCTGAAGGCGTGTCTGGTTCTCAGTCCCCAGACATGGAACCTCAAGGCGAAACACTAGGAGATCAACCTCATTTACTTGAGGGAGTTCATCTGGCCGACCAAGATGATCTGGATCCTTCTAACAAGGTCTGGGTCAAACAAGAAGGAGTTTTGGACCCCTCTAGAAGGGTCCAAGAAGCGCAACATGAAGATATGGACCCCTTCAGGAGGATCCGGGCCGATGGAGAAGAAGCTCTGGGTCCTTCCGAAAGGGTCCAGACCGTCCAACGCCCATTGTACTTCATCAGCGAAGTGCTCCACGACGCCAAGACAAGATACATTGAGGTGCATAAGCTGCTTTATGCAGTTCTTATTGCCTCAAGGAAGCTTCGTCACTACTTCCAAGCCCACAAAATATCAGTGGTAACTTCTTTTCCACTGCGTGCTATTTTGCATAATCCTAACTGTACTGGGAACACTGCAATGTGGGCAACGGAATTGGCCGAGTTCGATCTAGATTTCGTATCTCGACAAGCAATCAAAAGTCAAGTTTTGGCTGACTTCGTGGCAGAATGGACTCCCTCTCTATCAAACCTGGGGGCCCGAGTGAGCAAAAATCGGAACCCAAGGTTCCGGTATTTACCGAGCCTCACTGGACTCTCTACTTCAACGGCTCCGCGCGGAAGCAGGGAGCCAAAGCTGGAATCCTTCTCCTTGCTCCGACTGGGGAGAAGGTCAAGTACATGGTTCACCTTGATTTCAAGGCGACCAACAACATGGCGGAGTATGAAGCTCCCATCTACGGACTCAAGGTGGTACTATCTTATGGTGTCAAACAGTTGTTGGTGAAGGGAGATTCACAACTCATCATCAAACAAGTCAAAGGTGAATGCTCCTGTAACAATCCTCAATTAGCTACTTATCTCCTTGAAGTCCAAAAGCTCCAGAAGGGCTTCAAAGTCATGGATCTCCACCATGTTCAGCGTCTTCACAACGCTGAAGCTGACGAACTCTCAATGAAAGCCTCAACTGGAGCTCCGGCTCCTGATGGAATCTTCGTCCGGAGGTTGTCAAGACCATTAGCTCAGCCTACCGAACTGAGCGAAGGGGGCGAGACCAGCACCATGAAGCTGACAGTCCCGGTGGCCCTATTACCATGGCGTCCACCAAGGGTCGTAGGTGCCGCCGAAAGCTCCGAGCAACTCAACACGCAAGACTCAGAAGCTCAAGTTAGCCCAATGCATGGATCTCAGAGATCCGGAGCTACTTGAAAGACAATATCCTTCATGAAGACAGTGTATCCGCTGATCGGATTGTTAGATTGGCTAAAAGATACACGTTGGTAGAAGCGTATCTCTACCGGCGCGGTGCCAATGGCATCCTAATGCGGTGCATTGCAAGGGAAGAATGCCGCGAGCTGCTCACAGAAATCCATGGAGGCCAGTGCGGGAACCATGCTTCTTCTCGCACGTTGGTCGGTAAAGCCTTCCGACATGGCTTTTACTAGCCTACAGCACTCCAGGATGCGGCTGAGCTAGTGAAAAAATGTGAAACATGCCAGTTCCATGCAAAACAGATTCACACACCGGCTCAACCACTACAAATGATACCTCCTACATGGCCATTCGCTGTGTGGGGCATGGACATCTTGGGACCTTTCCCAAAAGCCGTCGGAGGTTACAGGTTCTTGTATGTCGCCATCGACAAGTTTACCAAGTGCCCAGAAGCAACTCCAGTTGTGACAATCAATAAGCAATGAACAATCAAGTTCTTGAAGTCCATTATATGCAGATTTGGAGTTCCACACAAAGTCATAACTGACCACGGAACCCAATTCACAAGTGCTGCATTTCAAGAATATTGCGAAGACCTCGACATTCAACCCAGCTACGCCTCAGTAGCTCACCCAGCAAGTAATGGCCAAGCCGAGAGAGAAAATGCAGAAATCTTAAAAGGACTCAAGACGCGCACATATGAGCGCCTAAAAAAGCATGGAGCCAACTGGATTGATGAGCTTCCATCCACATTGTGGGCGAACAGGACAACACCTAACCAATCAACTAGAGAAACACCCTTCTTTCTGGTGTACGGAGCTGAAGCAGCCCTTCCTTCGGAGATCACCTTGGGGTCCCTCCGGGTCCGGACCTTCGACGAAGTCGCGCAGGACTAGCTCCAGCGTGAAGACCTTGACCTCGTCGACGAGGGAAGGTGCCAAGCAGCTGTTCAGAATGCACATTATCGCCAAGCGCTCCGGCGCTATCATCAAAGGCATGTGCGCAACCGACAACTTGAGGAAGGCGATCTGGTGCTTCAGAAGATACTAACTCGTGAAGGGATGAACAAACTTTCCCCTGGCTTGGAAGGCCCTTTCCGAGTGATCAAAGTATCCCGACCCGGATGCGTTCGCTTGGCAACTAAGGACGGGATTCCACTTCCTAATCCTTGGAACATCGAGCAACTCCATAAGTTTTATGCTTAGAATCACGGAGGTGAGCCTGTAATTACACACGATGTATGTTATAGAGTCACTAAACAGACATGGGTAGGTCCTCTGAGAGAACATCCGGACCCCTTCGGGAGGGTCCGGGAAGTTCAAGTACACTTCATACAGTCACCGTACTAAAATTGTAACAACCTACCCTGGGTTAGTACAAGATGTATAATGCACTTAGCTTGGTCCCGCACCCTAAGTGTGTCCTTGTCTCCCCTGTAATCTGGACCTATAATGAAAGACATTGTTGTGTGAAAACAGAATCCATGTGCATTTATTTTTGTACAAGGCTCGATCTATCCAATTATTGTTTTTAACCTTCTTGTCTATAATGAAGTTTTGCAATTCTTTTTTAGTTTTTACCCAAGTTATTAATATTTGTTGCAAGTTATATTGTTGATCTCTTTGGGTCTTAACATGTTGTATAGTCTACTTGCTTGAACGCCAAGCCAACATAGGTTCGAAGTGTGCTATCGACTTAGCCTGGTCCTGCACCCTAAGTACGGCACTCTACCTACACTCTGGCAGGCCTTAGTAGGGTGAGTACTAAAAAAGCATATGGGTCCGAAAGGGTTACATCAATATACTTGTTACCATATCGAGTTACTTCGGAATAAAAACTCAAGTAAGAACAATAAGTCACAAAGAATTTATAGACAAGAGGACAAATTTTACTTCTTTCTTGTATTTAATGTGCAGGAAAAACAGAAATTCATAGCGATAGTGGACGACGCCGGAGCTACTAAGCTCTGACATCCTCCGAGGGGACCCGCCGTCAATATTTATTATGTTGACTGTGGGTAATGTCGGAGTTACAAAGCTCCGACAACCCCTGGGGGGCCTACCTTCAACTATTCGTGTGGCAATATCAGGACATACCAAGCTCCGATAAATCCTAGGGGGCCCGCCGTCGACATTTTATACATTGATGGTGGGTACCGTCGGAGCCACCAAGCTCCGCCAATCCCAGGGGGCCTACTGTCGATGTGTCAAAAATGAAGACTTTGGACCTAAAATCTACAAGTGCAAAGTGTTCAAGTCATAAATATACTGTCAAATCCTTTGGTACATGTACACACTTCAATTTTGCACATATACCAAGGGGCCAACAAGACAGAGCACATTATATTGAAGACTGTAAGGATCGAATGCCCAAGAGGGGGGGTGAATTGGGCTTCTTTTCAAAAATTTAAAGCAATAATACTTAATTACTAAGAGCCCAATTCCCTACGCAAACAACCTATGCATTCAAGTGACTAGTAACTTTGAGGATATGAAATGCATAAGTGTAAAGTGAGAGTAAGAGAATGCAAACTCCCGAGGAGACACGAGGATTTATCCCATGGTTCGGTAAGATCGTCAAGATGTTCCTACATCCACGTTGTGGCACCCACCAAAGGGTATAGCCACACCCAAGTCACCGAGACTAGGGATCCTCACTATTCTTCTCCGTTTGCCAACCTCGGCAAGGTGGAGCGCAAGCCTTGTACAACTTGATTCCTTCGGGCTTCCACAACTGTCTTGGCAAGCTCCGGAAGTCTCTCTCAATTACAATCACCAAAGGACACTCCCTTACAGCTCTCACTACAATAGAGATTCCACTCACCAAGAATGGAAGCACACAAGCACTATCTCTAGCTAGTTCTAGCCTATCTCTTGGTGTGTAAGTGGTGTAGATGATCTAGAAGTGGTAGCTCAATGTCTTGAATGCTTGAGAATGTGTAGAGTATGTCTGGTGATCAAGACTTATCGAATAGACAGGTTGAAGGGGTATAAATAGCCAGCCTCCACGAAATAGCCGTTGGAAAAGTAGGCTGACATCACTGTTCTGCGAACACCGGATGATCCGATGCTCTCCCTTCTGTTATCATCAGTCAAGTTCACTTTAGCTGATGTTATTGTGTCAGATATGACCGTTGTTAGACCGATGTTGCACTTGTCTTCTCATCGGATGATCCGGTGGCACTTCCTCCAGAATTGGATCAGAATTGATGCTTACTAGAGTGATTGACCGATGTGTTTAAGGTTGTACATCGGATGATCCGGTGCTACACTTGGTCCAAGGATATTGCATACTGTACTGATGGACCGATGTAACATTGCCCTTAACATCGGATGATCCGGTGAGTACTTGGTTCTAAGGTCTTCTTCTTCTGCTGAACCAACTCGACCGATGTGTTGTTCTCTGGAAACATCGGTTGATCCGGTGAGTTGATTTTGTTTGCTTCGAGTTGTTCTAAGTGATTCTTTTGGAATTTTCTTCATTGACCTCTTAGACACTTGTTGTAAATATTCTTCTGATGATTGTCAAGCATTTAGTGTTGTCAATTATGGTTGAATAACTTTGACATATGAGCTTTTACTTCTAATCTTCATAACATTGATTGATCTCATAAAGTGATTGTTTAGGGGTCTCCAATGATCAGTAGTTGATGTTCATATTCATATAGATTTCATTTGATTGAGTGATATGGGAGACCTTGCATACACAAATTCATTAGTAAAATCCAATGGTTGTCATTAATCACCGAAACCATACCTCATGGGGGCCTAGATGCTTTCAATCTCCCCCTTTTTGGTGATTGATGACAACACAACAAGTGAAGCATAATAATAATAAATTTAATAGTACGATACTCAAGAAGATATGCAATGAGTACAAGATATGGCATATTAAACTTGAAGACTCAAAAGAGATTAATAACGCGAAAGCTCAATCGATCAATAACTCAAGAGAATAAGTGGGACATAAATACTCAAGGAATAGCAAATGAGTAGCAAAAACACCAAATTACAAAAGACATAGATAGAGACTCCCTCTACAGCTAGGACTCCCCGTGAGATTGAGCTATCCTCCCCCTGACTCTCCTCTAACTCTTCTCCCCCTTTGGCATCAAGACACCAAAAAGGAATCCGAGTATCTAAGAATCCTTAGTGCTCGGAGCAATGACGAACTGGTCACCGTCGGGGGTGCTGTCGTCGGAGCTGCTGCCTGCTGCTGCGACTGAGGCTGGAGTAGAAGGTGGCACAGTCGAGCCTCTAGCCTCCGGGTCGTGCTGCCTGGGTGAGGGAGGGGGTGGGAAGTACTCCTCAACGCTGTCATCCATGTTGCTCTTGGACCATATATGCTGAAGGTCCTCACCCTGAGCCTATGCCTGTGCCAGTCTCTCATCTTCATTCTCCAGATCTGACCAATCCTCCTCGGATAGCTGAGCACGGACCTGACGCTCGACTGGACGGCCAAGGCGGCGGTCTCCAGGAGCTGGAGCACGGTAGTGGCTGAACCGTGTGACACTCTCTTCAGTGAGACTGTCACACACGACGGACTCCTCAGGAACAACCATGGAGAGCAAGTAGCTGATCCAGTGTCCAAACACAAGCTGCCTCATCATGCCAACTCCATCAGTGATCACGTCCTCCATCTCACATATGAGGATGTCCACAATATCGAACTCCATCCCATTCATGATGTAGAACAGGAGGGTTTGCTGCAGGATGGTGAACCCCTCTAGGTATTTGGACCTCGGCAAAAGTGTGCGGCGCAAGGCAAGGTGCACTGTGCGCGCAGCTGGAGTCGGCAGTGCCGGTACCCTCGGCTGGTCTGGAGAGAAAGATGGTGCAAACAGAGAACGTATCTCCTCCAGTGGTGGTTCCACTCCTCCAGTGAGCGGCCTCCTCGGCAGGTCTGCCTGTCCATACACTCTCTCGTGCAGGCAAGTGTCATGGAGATCCACTCCTAGCAGCTGTGCCAAAGTCTGTCTCATCAAGTGATGGTGCTGGCCCATGAACACGAAGTCTATAGATCTGCGGCCCTTAGAGACGTAGAGGGTAGCGTATAATACGCAGACCCAGTCCTCCATGTAGGCACTCCTCTCGTAGGACATCAGCTCCACCAGCCCTCTATACCTCTCAAAGTAGGGGCGTATCTCTATCTTGGCTGCCAGGGCAAGCTGATCCCAATCCAGAAAGTTGTGCTGGAAGAGCTTATGGCCTCGGCGTCTATAGGTCTCGTATAGCGACGCCTGAGTCAAGGTCCAAAAGCGGTTGTCCACAAGTGCCTCTCTGGGCTGAGGGAACCACTCCTCAAGCAAAACGCTCCATCTGAGTCTTCTGAGCTGCTTGGCCTTCATCTTTCTGTAATCTGTCAACCGGACACCTTCACCAACACGGACGTTGGTGTCCATCTCATAGACGGCTCTCTGGGCCGCCCTGTCCTCTCGAAGATCGGCAGCAGAGGGTCTCGAATGTGGTACTGCCGCGAAATGACCCCCACGGGTCCTGGCTGAGCGCCGGCGAACAAGCGGCACATCCGGCTCTTCTTCTTCCTCGGTCTCATCCGGCACAGGAGGCTGCCTCTGACGAGCCTCGCGGATCCTCAATGATCATCCTCGGCCACGCACTCGCTCCTCGGCGGCGCAAGCGGCCATCAAAGCCTTCTTTTCCTCCTTCGACAGCTTTTGCTTCTTTGCGGCCGGCTCCGCAATGGCCTTGCCCTTTCCCTTCTTGTCACGAGCCATTGCAATGAGGCAAGTGACAATGCACGTGAATGAAGTTGACGATGTCAAGCGCACGGAACGGCGACACGAAGATCGTCGTGGCCGGAAACCCTAGCGGCATAGTGGCGGCCGTAGAGGGAGGCACCACGGCGACGCAGAGGGCAGTGGTGCACCTATGCTTGGGGCGGCGGCGGTGGTGCACGGGAGGCGGCGGTCGGCGGCGCTTGGGTGGAGCGACTGTGGCGGTGGAGGAGAGCGGCGGCAGCACTGCTGCGGTGGTGCGGCGGCGGTCGGTGGGTGGCGGTAGGGCGAGGGATCGGCCGCGACGGAAGAGCGAGCGAGCGTCGGGTCGGGGAGAGAGAAAGGAGGGAGTCAAAGGGGTGTTTAAAAAGTGGGTCCCAAACCCTAGCTTAAAATTTAACACCGGATGGACCGACGTTAAAAGATAGGAGCATCGGTCGAATGTCACAGTAAGGGTATTCAAAAAGGTACCGTTGACACCGGATGGCCCGACGTGGAAGGGAATAGCATCGGTGGATTTCAGCACAGTTCCAGAAATGTGAACATCGGATGCACCGATGTTTCTCAGAATGAACTCGTCGGTTGATTTGTGTTACTGACTGAGCTGACCCTTGGCTTTTGAACACCAACTGATCCGATGATGGTCTGGCCTAAGCATCGGATAATCCAATGACTACAAAATAGCAACATCCCATATATGTCCTTTGACCAAACAAACAAACAATGAGAAACACATGTCTTAAGACTTTTTGGGCAACCCCTTACCCCTCAAAAATACTAATTGCCAATAACTTGGCTAAGCCTTAAAGCAAATAGAACACCGAAGAAAATAGGGAGGAAATTATCCAAATAAAATGTAAGGCCCATGCTTTGTGAGCTAGAGGATGAGGCCTTCTATCTCTTAAAAGCATGTTCCTTTAGGCATTAACGCACCTAATATTTTGTTCTTCCCACATCATATGAGTTGAGATATTGCATTTCAAACAAGTCTCTTTCTCATGAGGTGGGTTCCCCTTTGTGACAATCTACCGTATGCAATGCCAAACAATTTATAATGCAAGAGATTTAAATATGAGTGCAAGTCTATATGGCAGGCATCATGTAAGACATAAAGTAAATCTATCTTGCAAAGTTTGAACCTTTCAAAGGCTTCTTCAGGGAGAGCCACTTCTCCAAGCCTTGGGGAAATCCAAAAGAACCTCCATCCCAAGCTAACCCTTGCTCACCCCTATCCTTTGAAAGTTAGACAAGACCTATATGAGATGCACTCTTACATGATCATGGCAACTTACATGTCGTTCGATGCATCTAGCACATTTAACTCACTTCTTAGCCTAGAAAAAGTTTTCTCATCAAGTGGTTTAGTGAAGATATCCGCCAATTGTTCTTCGGACCTAACACCTCGCAATGAGATGTCTCCCTTAGCTTCATGGTCCCTCAAGAAATGATGCGAATATCAATGTGCTTAGTGCGGGAGTGTTGAACGGGGTTTTTAGCTATCTTAACCGCACTTTCATTGTCACAAAGGAGAGGCACGCAACCAAGTTTAATACCAAAGTCCAAAAGGGTTTGCTTCATATAAAGAATTTGCGCACAACATGCACCAGCCGCAATATATTCCACTTCCGCCGTGGACAAGGCGACGAAATTTTGCTTCTTGCTAGACCAAGATACTAGGGAACGCCCAAGCAAGTGGCACCCACCGGAGGTACTCTTGCGGTCCACATGGCATCTGGCAAAGTCCGAATCCGAGTAACCCAAGAGATAGAATTTTGCACCTTTAGGGTACCACAAGCCCACACTAGGGGTATGCTTAAGATACCTAAGTATCCTAAAGACCGCCTTCCGATGCGATTCTTTAGGTGCCGCTTGAAAGCGAGCACACAAGCATACACTAAACATGATATCGGGCCTAGATGCGGTAAGATAAAGCAATGAACCAATCATAGAACGATAGTTAGATTGATCAATAGATTTACCATCCTTATCCGCGTCGAGATGACAATTTGTTGCCATTGGAGTGCTTCTTGAGGTACAATCTCCCATCTCAAATTTCTTCAAGAGGTCCTTGGTGTACTTTTCTTGATAGACGAAGGTCCCCTCTTGAAGTTGCTTGATTTTAAATCCTAGGAAGAAGTTGAGCTCTCCAATCATCGACATCTCGAATTTCCTAGACATCATTTTGCCAAACTCATGGCTAAGAGCTTATTTAGTTGAACCAAAAATAATATCATCAACATAAATTTGACAAATAAACAGTTCTCCGTTGATGTCTTTGGTGAAGATTGTAGTGTCCACCCTCCCGATCTTGAATCCTTGCATGATCGAGAAATCCCGTAGTCGTTCATACCATGCCCTAGGTGCTTGCTTGAGACCGTAGAGCGCCTTGTGCAACCTATACACATGATTAGGATTCCTCAGATCTTCAAACCCGGGAGGTTGTTCAACATAAACAAGCTCGTTAATGTAACCATTAAGAAAGGCACTTTTCACATCCATTTGATAAAGTCTAATATTATGATGTGATGCAAAGGCAAGAAGTATACGGATGGCTTCTAGCCGGGCGACCGAAGCAAATGTCTCCCCAAAGTCTAGTCCTTCAACTTACGAGAACCCCTTGGCCACAAGTCTTGCCTTGTTGCGGACCACCACACCGTTCTCGTCTTGTTTTTTGCGGTACACCCACTTTGTTCCGATGACGTTTTTGTCCTTGGGTTGCTCCTCCAACACCCAAACTTCATTGCGGATGAAGTTGTTAAGTTCTTCTTGCATGGCCACCACCCAATTTGGATCTTGGAGTGCTTTCTCAATGTGAGTGGGTTCTACACATGAAAAAAACGAGTAGTGCTCACAAAATGAAGCGAAATGACAAGAACGTGTACTTACTCCCCTTGACGGACTTCCGATAATTTGGTCCATCGAATGCGCCTTGGAGATGTGTCCATGCCTCATAAGTGGTTGTGAAGCACTTGGCGGTGGTGATGCGTGTTGCTCATCTTGTGGTTGGACTTGATCATGGACTTCTTCTTCTTCTTGATGTTGTGTGGCTTGTGAATCTTGAGTCGGCAATGGATCATCCTTCTCTTCTTCGTCAACTTGAGGTGCCATAGATGTGTTGATGTTGGAACTTGAAGCTCCCCCTTGATCATGGCTCTCCTCAACTTTAGGCTTGATGTCTCCAATTGTCATGTTCTTCATAGCTTCTCGTAGAGGCTCATCATCTATTTCATCATGACCAAAACTCTCCTCTTGGGAGCCATTAGTTTCATCAAACTCAACATCACAACTTTCCTCAACTAAACTGGAGGTTTGGTTGAATACTCGATATGCTTTCGAGTTTGATGCATAACCAAGAAATATACCAACATCACATCTTCTTTCAAACTTACCAAGCCTTTTCTTGCGGTAGATGTTGCACTTGCACCCAAAGACTCGAAAGTAGGAGATGTTGGGCTTTCTCCCAATGAGAAGTTCGTACGGGGTCTTTTGAAGTAGTCGATGTAGGTAGACCCTATTTGTGGCATGGCACACCGTGTTGATTACTTCGGCCCAAAACTTTTCCGACGTGCCATAGTCATCAAGCATTGCTCGCGCAAGAGTGATGAGAGTCTTGTTCTTTCTTTCAACAACACCATTTTGTTGAGGAGTGTATGTGGCCGAAAACTCATGCTTCATGCCTTCACGGTCACACGACTCCCCAATGTTGTAGTTCTTGAATTCGGTGCCGTTGTCACTCCGGACCTTGATGATGGGAAGTTGAAATTCCCTTTGAGCGCGGTTAGCGAAGGTCTTGAACACCTCCGGAGTTTCACTCTTGTCACCTAGAAACAAAGTCCAAGCATAGCGACAGTAGTCATCAACTATAACAAGACAATAGAGGTTACCGCCAAGACTTTGAGATGTGGACGGTCCGAAGAGGTCCATGTGAAGTAGCTCAAGTGGCTTGGAGGTTGACACCATTGTCTTCATTGGGTGGTGTGAAGCAACTTGCTTCCCGGCTTTACAAGCGCTACAATGCTTTCATACTTGTGAAGCAAATCAAGATTAGCACTATCAAGCTTAGCACGAGTTTCTTCAAGAGCCTTAACCTTACTCTTTTCCCTCTTAATGATAGTGTGATATTCATTTATTAATGAAGTTAAATCATCGGAGGAAAGCTCATCATCGCTAGAATCATCACATACCTTGGAGGTTGACACCATTGTCTTCATTGGGTGGTGTGAAGCAACTTGGGTGGTGGATGAAGAGGTGAGTCATCATTGTTAGCAATGTCAAGGCCGGCCAAACTTTCTTCTCCCGCTTCACTCTCTTCATCACTTGATTCTTCATCGGTGACCCATTCATTTGCCTCACACATGAACACCTTTTGTGGACCATTTCTCTTCTTTGGGAAGAGTTTTGCCTTCTTGCCCTTGTCATGTTTCCTCTTCCCAAAGGATCTTGGTTTGGGTTTGGCCTCTTCTTCATCATCTTCACTATCTTCAAGCTTGCGATGCTTGCTCTTGTGGTTCTCTCTTCTTTTGTCCGGTTTTTGACAATCATAGGAGATGTGGCCTTGATCACCACAATTGTAGCAAGTCTTGTGATCATCTCTCCTTGGTAGAAACGCTTTCTTCTTGGGATCAAATGTGTATCCCTTCTTAGTAATCTTGGAGTTCAAGCGTGAGAACTTTCTCATCATCAATGCAAGCTCATCATCGTCATCTTCACTTGATGCTTGCTCTTCTTCACTTGAGCTAGGCTCAACCACCTTCTTCTTCTTGAGACTTGTTTTCTTGGTGGAGGCCTTTAGCTCAATTGTTTTTGAAGATGATTGCTCCATCATCCCAAGTACACTCATCTCATGAGCGTGAATCTCTCCAATGAGTTCTGAGACTTCAATGTGGTCAATAGATTCTTTTTGAAGCATGGAGTTGATGATGTTGTACTTTGGCTTGGGAAGGAGCATAAAAATCTTGCGGTTGATGAGTCCCTTGCCAAGAGAAGCAATGTCAAGAGCATTAATTTCTTCAATAAGCACATTCAAGCGAGAAAACATTTCATTGACATTTTCATGAGGTAGCATTTTAAACTCATCATACTTGGCTTTAAGCATGTGATATTTTAGTTCCTTGACTCGAGAAGAACCCTCATGAATTTCTATTAAGCAAGCCCAAATTTCACAAGCCTTTTCTTTGCTAGCAATCCTAGCAAACACATATTGACTAATACATTCATAAATTGCATTCCTAGCTTTAGCATCCCATTTAATTTGATCACCAACATAATTGTGCTCACCAAACCCCGCGTGGGTCGCTCCCATACTTCGGGAGCAATAGCCTCTAGATAAGCGCGCATGCGTGCTTTCCAATAGGAAAAGTTCTTGCCCTCGAAGATAGGAAACGAACCCCCAATCTTGGCTATTTTAGCTCTCTAGCGGTGAAGCTAGAATGATCCAATGAGCAACCTTGCTCTGATACCAATTGTAAGGATCGAATGCCCAAGAGGGGGGGGGGTGAATTGGGCTTCTTTTCAAAATTTTAAAGAAATAAAACTTAATTACTAAGAGCCCAATTCCCTACACAAACAACCTATGCATTCAAGTGACTAGTAACTTTGCGGTATATGAAATGCATAAGTGTAAAGTGAGAGTAAGAGAATGCAAACTCACGAGGAGACACGAGGATTTATCCCGTGGTTCAGCAAGATCGTCAAGATCTTCCTACATCCACGTTGTGGCACCCACCAAAGGGTATAGCCACACCCAAGTCACTGAGACTAGGGATCTTCACTATTCTTCTCCGTTTGCCAACCTCGGCAAGGTGGAGCTCAAGCCTTGTACAACTTGATTCCTCCGGGCTTCCACAACCATCTTGGCAAGCTCCGGGAGTCTGTCTCAATTACAATCATCAAGGGACACTCCCTTACAGCTCTCACTACTCTATAGATTCCACTCATCAAGAATGGAAGCACACAAGCACTATCTCTAGCTAGTTCTAGCGTATCTCTTGATGTGTAAGTGGTGTAGATGATCTAGAAGTGGTAGCTCAATGTCTTGAATGTTTGAGAATGTGTAGAGTATGTCTGGTGATCAAGACTTATCAAATAGACAGGTTGAAGGGGTATAAATAGCCAGCCTCCATGAAATAGCCGTTGGAAAAGTAGTCTGACATCACTGTTCTGCGAACACCGGATGATCCGATGCCCTCCCTTCTGTTATCATCGGTCAAGTTCACTTTAGCTGATGTCATTGTGTCAGATATGACCGTTGTTAGACCGATGTTGCACTTGTCTTCTCATTGGATGATCCGGTGACACTTCCTCCAGAATTGGTTCAAAATTGATTCTTACTGGAGTGATTGACCGATGTGTTTAAGGTTGTACATCGGATGATCCGGTGCTACACTTGGTCCAAGGATATTGCATACTGTACTGATGGACCAATGTAACATTGCCCTTAACATCAGATGATCCCGTGAGTACTTGGTTCTGAGGTCTTCTTCTTCTGTTGAACCAACTCGACTGATGTGTTGTTCTCTGGAAACATCGGTTGATCCGGTGAGTTGATTTTGTTTGCTTCGAGTTGTTCTAAGTGATTCTTTTGGAATTTTCTTGATTGACCTCTTAGACACTTGTTGTAAATATTATTTTGATGATTGTCAAGCATTGAGTGTTGTCAATTATGGTTGAATAACTTTGACATATGAGCTTTTACTTCTAATCTTCATAACATTGATTGATCTCATAAAGTTATTGTTTAGGGGTCTCCAATGATCAGTAGTTGATGTTCATATTAATATAGATTCATTTGATTGAGTGATATGGGAGACCTTGCATCCACAAATTCGTTAGTAAAATCCAATGGTTGTCATTAATCACCGAAACCATACCTCATGGGGGCCTAGATGCTTTCAAAGACGAAACAACAATAAAGTTTATGGCAAAGTGGATTTCATTAATTTGAAGCACTGGATTACAAAATTAGGATTACAGTAGAAGGCAAAAGGAAGAAGTCCTACCTATTGGAGAATCTATGACCTGTAGAAGAATGTGGCAACTTTCTTGGCAACTTCTTGGATAGTGGCCTTGGCGGCGTCCTCTTCAGCAACGAGACCTTGGAGCACCGGGTCCAGAGAGAGTTGGGGATCTCGACTCACATAACACGTCAACACATACTCTGCGGCGTTTGTAGCCAGAGATTTCCCCTCTTGCTCCAACTGGTCCACAATGACATCGCCCATCACGTCGAGTTTGTCGCCAGCGGCATTGAGGGCCACCAGTGCTTGGTCCAAGTCCAGCTCTGGATTGTCCGGACGTACAGGACTGAAGCCTCGTGGCATCAGCGCGTCGTTGGCTTGTCCCAAGAAGTCCCATACTGATGGACTCAGCCTCCTTCAAGCTCCGCAGCTCCTCTAGTGACTTCCAGGTGGCCGCAAGCTCCGAACCCTTCTGAGTGAGGTGCTCGACCAATTTGGCATGCTGCTGCATATTCTCAGCAACTTGCTTCTCACGATCGGTCAACTCCGTCTCCCGGAGGTGGATGTGGTTCTGCCTTTCCACCAAGTCCTTTTCCCTGCCTCTCACCTTCCCTTCCCTGGTGGCAACGTCAGCTTCTCTTTTCGAGAGCTCCTGCACCAGTTTCTAGTACTTCTCCTTCTCCTCTTTGCTCTATAGATCCAGCTTTTTGCTGCGATCTGCCAAATTCTGTTCACCTAGAGTCAACTTCAGGGTGACCTCCGCCTCCCTCTTTACAACATCTTCCTGCTGCTCCGGGAGCTTTTCCTCCCTCACCTCAAGGTCCGCTCAGCGCTTCAGGAGAACTTCGTTCAATTCATTGAGGTTTCCGTGACGCTCATCAGCAGCATCACGCCTCTCCTTGGCTTCCTCGAGGATCTCCCTAGAGTTAGCATCAAGCGCCCGGATGGCGGCTTCCTTCTCCTCAAGTAGCTTGTCCCAGTATTCCAACCGGACCTTCTACCTCTTGATCCACTCCTTCTGATTAGCCAGCCTTGTCTGTGCAAGTCTGGTCTCGAAGTGGAGTCTATTGCGCCAAAGCCTCAAGGTGTTGCGCTCCTCCAGGGCTTTGCTCTCATGATCGAAGGCGAGCTGGACTTGTCGGAGGCTCAAGCAGACATTGTCTATGGACAACGCCAGAGAGATAGGCTCCGAGCCTGCTGGGACCAACTCCGCAGGCTTCAGAGGATTTTCCATTACAAAAATTGGGTCCCACTCTACAAGGGTGGTCCCCTGAGCTCCTACAGCACTAGGGCTGCTCTTTGGAAGCCCTTCAGCAGCAGCAGCAGAGGAAGAACCCACTGGGGGAACTCCCACCTCCGTACCGAAAGTCGAAGGCACTGCTTCCGGGTCTTCAATTATCAGCTCCGAGGTTTGATGATCTATCGCCACCTCTTTAGGCTGCTCCGGCTCTGGTCCAGACACCTCCGAGGCAGCTATCTCCGGGGCAACAACTGGAGTTTCATCCGGTGCCCCTACCACCTCCGGCTCAGACGCCGACGCGTTAGTCATCGGAGCTTCAAACATTTCCGGCTCATCTGCTGGACCTTCAACAACTCCTGGCACAAGGGCTGGAGCTTCAACTATCCCTGGCTCAATGGCCGAGGC
Source organism: Tuctoria greenei (assembly GCA_036927565.1). NCBI lineage: Eukaryota > Viridiplantae > Streptophyta > Magnoliopsida > Poales > Poaceae > Tuctoria > Tuctoria greenei. Next base: position 62,676,698 of record JAYESD010000006.1, read on the forward strand.
CTCAATTGCCTCTGGCTCAGTGGCCAGGGCTTCGACGACTTCCAGTTCAACGACTGGAGCTTCAAACATCTCCGGCTCTGGTACTGGAGCATCAGTCTCCGACACCGTTGTTAGAGGTACACCTTCAACTTCTCCCCCGCAGTCCGGCACTACCACGGGAGCTTCCGGCGAGGATTCTGAATCCAAGTCCACAACAGTTGGCACCAGAGCTGCCGTGACTTCGGCCACCACTTGAGGAGGAGGCTCAGTGCTTGAAGCCGGAGCTTCGGCATGCGCAGCTACGGTCGCTGCGACAGACGCCAAAGTTCTTCACCCTTTCTTCGACACCCTAGAAATAAAGGGATGAGAAGATTAAAGACACAACAAAAACAAGATCAATGTTTTAAGGCGAGCACACAATGCTTACCTAGGGATGCTACCGCCCTAGTCGCCTCGGAACCTCTTCTTCTGAGGCCCGAAGTTAGAGCCCACCAAGTCTGGTGAGACAATGACTTCAGACCTCAATTGAGGACCACTTGCAGCAGTTGGAGTCCTCTTGGCCGGAGCTTCTCTTGGACGGGAAGAACTCCCGGACCAGAAACTCTTAACTGGCATTGAAGCAGGTGTCGAGTGCCCGGAGCTAGCGCCTCTTGAAGATGCCTGCGCCGGAGAAGGTGCAGCCGCAGAAGACCTCCTCCACTGGGGAGAAGGAGCCATTGTAGAGGGAGCAGCCCTGACAGACCTCCCATACGCATGCTTCAGCTTCCTCTTTCGGCTGGAGGGTTCGGCTGACTCTTTGCCCTTGCCCTTGCTGAAAGTGCATCTAGGACTCCCTTGTGGGTTTTGGATGATTTATGACAAGCAATTGGGATCCTAATCCTTTTGTATAGATGAATGCAGGCAAATAATGAAAAATGAGCAAAATGCCAAAAAGAATGGAAATGAGAAGCAAAGTGAATTTGAGCTCAAGGAGAAGAAAATAGTAGATTATTATGTATGGAGTGTGTTAAGGAAACACACCCAAGAGCTCAATCACTTTCAAGCACACACACACAATGCACAAAGTTATACAGGACCGGACTAGTCCGATATCACCTGGACTAGTCCGATATCACTTTCTGCACTAGATCGGACAAGTCCAGTATCCACCGGACTAGTCCGATATCTTTCTGATCCACTTCGGACTAGTCCTCCCCAATGCGGACTAGTCCTCAACACAATGCACAAGTCACACAAAATCGGACAAGTCCGTTGTGATCCGGACTAGTCCGATATTCTTTCTGATCCACTTCGGACAAGTCCGGTGTCTACACGGGCTAGTCCGATATACACACTGATCTAAATCGGACAAGTCCTCCAAGTGCGGACTTGTCATCCTAAACACTTAGGGTTTCATATGTCCGGACAAGTCCGATGGCAATCGGACTAGTCCGAAGATTTCCAGTAGTGAAATCGGACAAGTCCGTTTTCAACCAGACTAGTCCGATATTCCTGGACACTTAGGGTTTGCTACACACATCACACCGGACTAGTCCGGTGACCACCACGGACTAGTTCGATCTTTCTGAACCCTAACGGTCACTTTTAGAAACCCCATATAAATAGAGGTGCACGGCCCACTTTTACAACCTCTCGAACCCTAGTGCCGTCACACCTCCCAAGAGACTCAAAAACCACCTCTCTCCATGAAATTAAGTGCAAAATCGATCAATCCATTGAAGATCACTTCTAGATCATTGGAGAGACACTTGGCACACATCATTGAGCTCTTGGTTTGATTCTCTAACACACTCTTGCGTTTCAATTTGTAATTTTCGAGTGTGTTATTGGTGGCTCTGTAAGTTGTAATCAAGGGAGCTCTCAACGTGTGAGAACGCCCCTTCAACTTGGTTATTTACCCTTTGTGATTAGTGGAAGAGGATTGGCCTTTGTGGCGATCCAACGAGGGAAGGGTTGGAGAAGACCCGGTCCTTTTGTGGGCTCCTCAACGTGGACGTAGGTTGCCTTCGTGGTAGCCGAACCACGGGATAAATTGTGTGTCTTGTCCTTTTGCATTCTTCATCTTAATTGATCAACATCTTGTCCTTTTGCGTTCTTCATCTTAATTGATCAACTTAATCTAGGGTTTGATTCACTTTGTTCAATTTGAGTTAAATTGTTGAACAAGAGCCTTAATTGTAATAGAATTTGACATACAACTATTAAACTGTCATTCAAGTTTATATTTCCGCTGCAAACATTAACGAATCAATCAAATTGACTGAACTTGATCAACATAGCCCATGAAAACCAGACTAGTCCGCACTTTACCGGACTAGTCCGATATCTCTGGTATTGACTTTGTTGTTGAGTGTTACAGGAACCGAGAAAATTCAAAAAGGCCTATTCACCCCCCCCCTCTAGGCCTACATTCAATTGGTATCAGAGCAGGTTCTTCAAGAAAGAGTGCAACCACTCGAAGAGATCATGTCGGACATGAAGGAAGTTCAGAAAATCAACAACCAGGAAGAAGTGGACAACGACAAGAACCAAAAGTTGGAAAAGTATCTCGAAGCAATTCAAGACTTTGATGATGATGACGAGGAGACGCTGGAGCTGAAAGCACTCCTCAGAAAGGAAGCACTTTCCAAAGGGAAAGCTAAAGTTGAAGAAAAGAAGAAGGGGAGTAGTCACACCGACTACTCCCGATATCCTTTTAACTATGATCATTTAAATTCAAACAACAGCCATTACCTATCTATTCCTCTTGGAAAAGCCCCACACTTCGATGGGAGTGATTACTCCATGTGGAGGCAAAATATGAAGATGCACTTGATTTCCCTTAACCCAAGTTTATGGCATATTGTGTGCACAGGAATAGACATCCCAGATGACGACGAAGAGCTCACCCCAAGTCAAGAGCAAGCCATCCACAGAAACGCTCAAGCCGCAGCCGTAATCACCCCCTCTCTAAGTCGAGATGAATTCACAAAGGTGGACGGACTGGAGATTGCCAAGGAAATATGGGACACACTACAAACAGCCCATGAAGGTGACCGGCATGTGCGGGAGGCGAAAATTGAAATGATCGAAGGCGAACTAGGAAGGTTCACAATTGAGGAAGACGAGTCTCCCCAGGACATGTACAACCGATTGAAGACACTTGTAAACAAGATTCGATCATATGGGAGCAAGAAGTGGAATGACCACAAGGTTGTAAAGCTCATCCTTAGAGCCTTTATGCCTCGCAATGTCACACTATGCTCTATGATCAGAGAAAGTCCCGGGTACAAGAGGATGACTCTAGATGAATTGCTTGGCAAAATCATCAACTTTGAAATGATGGAGAAACAAGCCAAGCACGTCAAAGAAATAGCCGACCTCACATCGGCCAAGAAGAAGGGAGTTGCCTTAAAGTCCACACTCAAGCCTCTATCCAAAGAAGCAAGAGAAGCACAGCTTGAGGAGGACAGCGATGATAAAAGCAGTGAGCTAGACGAAGAGGATATGATTTTGTTCATGAAAAAGTTCAAAAGAATAATGATGAAAAGACAAGGAACAAAATCAAGTGAAGGCAAGTACAAGGAGAGGACAAAGCCGAAGATGAGGCGGGCGTGCTATAATTGTAGTGAGTATAACCACTTTATAGTCGATTGCCCGTATGAGGGCAACAAGAAGAAGAATAAAGAAGCCAAGCCTCAACCGAAGAAATTCTTCAAGAAGAAGAAACAAGCTGAACAAGCACACATTGGAAAGGAGTGGGACTCAAACGATGAGTCCTCATCATCCGATGAAGAAGAGATGGCTAGCATAGCCATTGAAAGCACGTCCAAGAAACCCACACTCTTCCCCACGCTCGGTACAAAGAAGGGACATGGCACTTGCCTCATGGCAAAGGAAGGTAAACGCAAGGCCTATTCCTCCGGTGGATCCAAATGGGTGCTAGACAGTGGATGCACCAACCACATGACCGGAGAAAGGAGGATGTTCGTGGAATATGAAGAAAACGAGGACCCAAACGAAGGCATCTACTTCGGAGATAATAGTCATGGAAGGGTGCTCGGTACTGGTAAAATAGCAATATCCTCTGAACACACTCTTTCTCATGTTTTACATGTTGAATCTTTAGATTATAACCTGCTGTCCATATCTCAATTATGTGACAAAGGTTATAATTGCTTGTTCACTAACGAGGGTGTGATCGTCTCAAGGAGGAGTGATGGTTCCGTTGCATTCAAGGGTATGTTGAAGGGAAAGCTTTACCTTGTTGACTTCAACAAGGATAAAGCCGAACTCGACACATGCTTGATTGCAAAAACCAACATGGGTTGGCTGTGGCATAGACGGCTAGAACATGTTGGTATGAGGAATCTTCAAAAACTCCTCAAGGGCGATCACATCCGAGGTTTGAAAGATGTTGTTTTTGAGAAAGACAGGCCTTGTAGCGCGTGCCAAGCAGGGAAGCAAGTTGGAGCACATCATCCCGCAAAGAACATCATGACTACGACAAGACCGCTCGAACTACTTCATATGGACTTGTTTGGTCCAATTGCTTACATAAGCATCGGCGGTAATAAATACGGTTTAGTCATTATTGATGATTTTTCCCGCTTCACTTGGGTGTTCTTTTTGCATGACAAGTCAGAAACACAAGGGACACTCAAAAAATTCTTCAAGCGAGCGCAAAACGAGTTCTCACTATCGATCAAGAGTATTCGGAGCGACAACGGCACGGAGTTCAAGAACATACAAGTGGAGGAGTACCTTGATGAGGAGGGAATCAAGCACGAGTTTTTGGCTCTCCATGTTATATCTTGAACAAGAAGCCTAGGACTTCAAAGTTCGCTTCGAAGTCCGATGAAGGTTTCTTGCTTGGTTATGATTCGAACACTTAGGCCTATCGTGTTTTCAACAAGGCCTCCGGACTTGTTGAAGTGGCACGTGACGTAGTGTTCGATGAAACTAATGGCTCCCAAAAGGAGCAAGTTGATCAATGTGAATTAGGTAAAGAAGAAGCTCCTTATCAAGCATTGAAGAGAATGGCTCTAGGCGAAGTTTGACCACAAGAGTCATCATCACAAATACAAGAGGAAAGTGAACCACAAGAGGAGATCAACAATCAAGGGGGAGCTTCGATACAAGATCAATCACAAGAATATGAAGATGATCAACAAATCAACGAGGGCAACCACTCAGGGGGAGAAGAAAATGATCACCAACACACAACTCTCCAAGTGCCAGACCCAGGAGTACACCAATGCATTCAAAGGGATCACCCAATCGACAACATCATCGGTGACATCCAAAAGGGAGTAACCACTAGATCTCGTATAGCTAATTTTTGTGAGCGTTACTCGTTTGTCTCCTTTTTGGAACCACGCAGGACTGAGGATGCATTGAAGGATCCGGACTGGGTGGTGGCAATGCAAGAAGAGTTGAACAACTTCAAGAGAAACGAGGTTTGGGAACTTGTGGCAAGACCCAATGCAAATATAGTGGGCACCAAGTGGGTCTTCTGCAACAAGCAAGACGAACACGGAGTGGTGACAAGAAACAAGGCACGACTTGTGGCCAAAGGTTACTCACAAGTCGAAGGTTTGGATTTCGATGAGACTTTTGCTCCAGTAGCTAGGCTTGAATCAATTAGAATATTACTTGCATATGCTACTCACCATGATTTCAAGCTGTATCAAATGGACGTGAAAAGCACCTTCCTCAATGGACCGATCAAGGAAGAGGTGTACGTGGAGCAACCACCCGAGTTTGAAGACGAAGAGTTCCTCGACCACGTATATAAACTGTGTAAGGCTCTCTATGGCCTCAAACAAGCTCCTAGAGCTTGGTATGAGTGTCTTAGAGATTTCTTAATTGATAATGGTTTTTAAATTGGCAAAGTAGATTATACATTATTCACAGAGAATCTAGATAATGATCTTTTTATTTGCCAAATCTATGTTGATGATATAATTTTTGGGTCAACTAACCAATCTTTCTGTGAAGAATTTAGTAGAATTATGACAGACAGGTTTGAAATGTCAATGATGGGAGAATTGAAGTACTTCTTGGGATTCCAAGTGCGGCAACAAAGGGAAGGAACATTCATAAGCCAAACCAAGTACACGCAGGACATACTCAAGAAGTTTGGCATGGACAAGGCAAAGCCCATAAAGACTCCCATGGCTACGAATGGCCACTTGGATCTCAATGAAGATGGACCGAGCGTCGACCAAAAGGTATATCGCTCCATGATTGGATCTTTACTCTACTTATGTGCATCTAGGCCAGATATTATGTTGAGTGTATGTTTGTGTGCAAGATTTCAAGCCAACCCTAAGGAATGTCACTTGACAGCCGTAAAAAGAATCTTGAGATATTTAGTTAATACACCCAACCTTGGTCTTTGGTACCCAAAAGGCTCCAAATTCAATCTCATTGGTTACTCCGATGCAGATTATGCCGGGTGCAAAGTTGATAGAAAAAGCACCTCTGGCACATGCCAATTCCTAGGAAGATCTTTGGTTTCTTGGTCATCTAAGAAACAAAATTCCAATGCATTATCCACGGCCGAAGCGGAGTATGTTGCAGCCGGGAGTTGTTGTGCACAACTCCTTTGGATGCGACAAACTCTAAGGGATTACAGTTACAATATGAACCGTATTCCTCTCCTTTGTGATAATGAGAGTGCCATTAAAATAGCCCACAATCCAGTTGAGCACTCTAGGACTAAACACATAGACATAAGGCATCATTTCTTGAGAGACCATTCCATAAAAGGAGACATAACCATCTCACATGTCAAGACCCAAAAACAATTCGCCGACATATTCACCAAGCCACTTGATGAAAAGCATTTTTGCGAACTCCGAAATGAGCTAAATATTCTTGATTCTCGGAGTGTGGCTTGAAAAGTTGCATACCTGTATGATTGCTTCAAAAATGTTGTTTGAATTGTGAAAATCATCCCTCTCCATTTTTCTCTCGAAAAACTATGTCAATTATTAGATCTTGATGAATTTTGATCATTGTATGATTGTTGTATGCTTACTAGTCAAATTCATCAAGATTACTTGAATTGTTCTGCCTCTCTATTCTCTATTATTGAACCTTCAAATATATATGAATGGGCTATGCAATTCTTTCCTGGTGACCACGGACTAGTCCGTGGTTACCCGGACTAGTCCGCCCATGTAGACTAGTCCGCAGAGTGCCGGTTAGGCCGGACTAGTCCAATAAGCCACAGACTAGTCCGATATAGGTCTCTGGATGACTTCGGACTAGTCCGGTCATGTCCGGACTTGTCCGATTTTTCGTGTCCATAAACCTAGCCGCCACCAAACCCTAATCTCCTCACCCTCACATTCGCTCTAGGCTTCCTCTCTCTTGTGCTCGAGCTCCCAAGGCGATCTTTTGCATCCTCCGTCGAAAAGCCACTCATTTGGGCGGAGATCAAACTTGAAGACTTGGGGATTGAAGCTAGCGGACTAGTCCGGCCTCCAACCCCCAAAAACTTCGAGCCTCCATCGATTTCTTCGGTAAAAATCTTTAAAATCCTAGAAATCGTGTTTTTCTCAATTGTTGATCGTTTGGCCTAGCACCCTTCACTAGTTACATGTTTAGTTGATGTACTACGTGTATGCTAGACTAGATTTGCATTAGGGATTGTATCCTGTCCAATCTGTTAGGTTTTTGAGGATGAACACCGGACTAGTCCGGTCCATGCACGGACAAGTCTGGTACCCCGGACTAGTCCGTGCTTGAGCACCGGACAAGTCCGATGTTTCTGAACCTGAAACCTAATTCCTTAATTCCTTAATGCCATTCATTGCTATCTTGTCTTACCTATGCCTTGTATAACTTGTCATTATTCTTGCTCAATCATTCTCAGATCATGTCGAGCTCCGACAACGAGATCTCCGACTTTGAGGCCGAGTTGGACCACGAGGTGGCACCTCGGTCCTCGGCGGGTCTTGGCAAGAAACGCCAAGAAAGACCTTCCGAGCCTGCTACCTCCCCTCCCCAGGTTCGGAGGAAGGTCTGTGTCAAGAAGCCCGCCTCGAAGGCTGCTACGTCTTCAAGCGGCCTTTGTCAAGAAAAGGGAAAGGGCAAGGGAGTCGCAACGGGGCCAGTTGGGCCCTTGAAGCTTCATGCTCCCAGAGAAGGGGTCCGGGACCCCAATGAAGAGAAATTCAATGGGAAAGGCAGCGATGTGGCAGCCAAGCTAAGAAGCATTGATTGCTATGGAAGGCCAAAGCAGGCAGCTGATGGAAGGTTTTGGTCAAACTTCCATGCAGATTTATACAAGCTGGTTTACCTGCCGATGAAGACTCCAGTGGTGCGCAGTCAGTGGATTGACTGGGCCCACCTAGAGAAGAAGAAGTGCTCAGCTTTTGATGAGGTCATTGCTGCAGCAGAAAGGCATGGTCTGAAGGATCTGTTTGCCTTCAGACACAATTGGAATGATGAAGTGATTGCACAATTCTATGCAACGTGCCACTTCTCGAGTGAAGATGAAGAGAGTGTGACTTGGATGACCCATGGATCCAAGTACTCCATCACTCAGGAGGATTTTGCAAGCTTGCTCCATTTAGACTCTGCTGGACATGACCACCTGATCATCCACAATATAGGGGTCATTGAGAGGGACAGAATGAAGTTCTTGTATGAGCCCAACTCTAAGTATGTTCCTCCCTCCACAAAGAACATGAAGCCCTTCTTTGTGGTTCTGAACAGAGTTCTCCGGAAGACCATTGCCCCCAAGGATGGGGATGCAGGGAGTGTACAGGGCTACCTCCGGACTCTAATGAGGGTCATAAGCAAGAAGAGACAGTTTGATGTTGCAGATTACATATGGAACGACATGGTCAACATCTCAAGCACCCCCAACCGGTCCTGTGGCTATGCTCCCTACTTGATGTTCATGATTGAGAAGGTCACAGGAATAGAATTCGTGAAGGATGTAGAGCACACTCCCCTGAGGCCTTAGAAGCCTCAGCCTGTGAGTGTCCAGGCTGCTCCCTCGGCGGCCTCAAGTCCTGAGGCACCGGCAAGAGAAAGAGATGCTGCTAGGGCTCCTCCCCCCTCCAGGGAAGCCCCTCGGAGAGGATCCGCCAGTGGGATCCTCAAATACTTGTCCGCGATATTCTCCTCCTGCAAGAAGACTGAAGTAAAGCTTCATAAACTCATTGAGAAGAGGAAGGAGGATATGAGATATATCAAAGCCAATGTGAAGCAACTGAGTGAAAAGCTGGAGATCAACCCCATTGGATCTCCAGTAATTTCTGAAGATTCTGATCTTGACATCTCCGAGCTCGGGCCCTTGTCCCCCTCCGAGCTTGCCTATTTTGGCATTGGGGGCTCGAGCAGCTCCGCTCCTCCTCCTCCCTCTCCTCCTCGTCAAGCGGAGAGCGAAGAAGACGAAGAAGATGACGAGAGGACGGACAGCGAAGAGTGAAGAACCTAGGACCTTCCTCTCTCTCTTTTTGGTGTCTTGATGCCAAAGGGGGAGAGATTGAGGGGGAGTCAAGTCTTAGCTTTAGCTGTAATAGGATGTGAGGAGAGAGACTTCTCTGTACTTTTATTTGTGATTGTAATAGTTTAACACTGTTTTCATATTAAGTTTGGTCTTGTGATGAATTGCTCAATTTATTTGCGAGTATGTGATGAAAACTGCATTTTTGCTCCTGGAATGTCATATGCACTTGGTATCGGTTGATTAATGTAAATTCTGTCATTCTCAATGTATTCATGCACTTAGTATGCATCCCACCATAAAGAATGCACATATGGATAATTCTCTTGTTGCTTGATGTATTTTTGAGTCATATGTGCATACTTTATGAAAATCTCATTTTTTGCCTTATTTTGTGAAATCTCAATTGGTTGTCATCAATCACCAAAAAGGGGGAGATTGAAAGTGCATCCAGGACTCCCTTGTGGGTTTTGGATGATTTATGACAAGCAATTGGGATCCTAATCCTTTTGTTGAGATGAATGCAAGCAAATAATGAAAAATGAGCAAAATGCCAAAAAGAAGGGAAATGAGATGGAGTGTGTTTGAGCTCAAGGAGAAGAAAATAGTAGATTATTATGTATGGAGTGTGTTAAGGAAACACACCCAAGAGCTCAATCACTTTCAAGCACACACACACAATGCACAAAGTTATACAGGACCGGACTAGTCCGATATCAGCCGGACTAGTCCGATATCACTTTCTGCACTAGATCGGACAAGTCCAGTATCCACCGAACTAGTCCGATATCTTTCTGATCCACTTCGGACTAGTCCTCCCCAATGCGGACTAGTCCTCAACACAATGCACAAGTCACACAAAATCGGACAAGTCCGTTGTGATCCGGACTAGTCCGATATTCTTTCTGATCCACTTCGGACAAGTCCGGTGTCTACACGGACTAGTCCGATATACACACTGATCTAAATCGGACAAGTCCTCCAAGTGCAGACTTGTCATCCTAAACACTTAGGGTTTCATATGTCCGAACACGTCCGATGGCAATTGGACTAGTCTGAAGATTTCAAGTAGTGAAATCGGACAAGTCCGTTTTCAACCGGACTAGTCCGATATTCCTGGACACTTAGGGTTTGCTACACACATCACACCGGACTAGTCCGGTGACCACCACGGACTAGTCCGATCTTTCTGAACCCTAACGGTCACTTTTAGAAACCCCATATAAATAGAGGTGCACGGCCCACTTTTACAACCTCTCGAACCCTAGTGCCGTCACACCTCCCAAGAGACTCAAAAACCACCTCTCTCCACGAAATTAAGTGCAAAATCGATCAATTTATTGAAGATCACTTCTAGATCATTGGAGAGACACTTGGCACACATCATTGAGCTCTTGGTTTGATTCTCTAACACACTCTTGCGTTTCAATTTGTAATTTTCGAGTGTGTTATTGGTGGCTCTGTAAGTTGTAATCAAGGGAGCTCTCAACGTGTGAGAACGCCCCTTCAACTTGGTTGTTTACCCTTTGTGATTAGTGGAAGAGGATTGGCCTTCGTGGAGATCCGACGAGGGAAGGGTTGGAGAAGACCCGGTCCTTTTGTGGGCTCCTCAACGTGGACGTAGGTTGCCTTCGTGGTAGCCGAACCACAGGATAAATCGTGTGTCTTGTCCTTTTGCGTTCTTCATCTTAATTGATCAACTTAACCTAGGGTTCGATTCACTTTGTTCAATTTGAGTTAAATTGTTGAACAAGAGCCTTAATTGTAATAGAATTTGACATACAACTATTAAACTGTCATTCAAGTTTATATTTCCACTGCAAACATTAACGAATCAATCAAATTGACTGAACTTGATCAACTTAGCCCGTGAAAACCGGACTAGTCCGCACTTTACCGGACTAGTCCGATATCTCTGGTATTGACTTTGTTGTTGAGTGTTACAGGAACCGAGAAAATTCGAAAAGGCCTATTCACCCCCCTCTAGGCCTACATTCACTTGCCGATGTCTTCAACCCTGTGGCTCGGGGTGGAGGCAGGCCCTACTTTAGAAGCTCCGGGGATTACCGCCCTGGAGGTCGGACGCCTTTGCACCTCACCAAGGTCATCAAGCACCGGCATCTTCCTCCGGAGCTCTCTGCTGAATTGTGGCTCCATGTTCAGAGGAAGGAAAGCTGCTGGCAGAACCAAGTCATCGCCGTCGACGTTTATCCCATGCTAGAATTTCTTGAGATGAAGCTTCAAAGCTTCGTCATCCAAGTTGGACTTCAGAACAGTCAATCCGATCGTCATCCATCACACTGTTGAGGGCCCAGGAGAGCTTCTCCCCCTTCCTCAGCGGAGCCCATCTGTTGACCAGGAAGTTGCAGAAGACAATCTGATGGGTCACTCCACCCTCCACGCATTCGCGGATCCTGGCCAGGATGGGGTTGAAGGCATCTAACACCTCCGGAACTACACTCCAAGTGTCGTTGTCAACGTTGGGGAGTCCTTGGGGCAGCTCCAACCTCTCGTGCTCCTCCACTACAATGATGACCCACTCCTTCTTCCAGTCATCCCATTTGCCGGAAGGGAATGACCTCAAGTACTTGAAGGGGCAGTTTTTGCGCTTCACGAAATAGTAGAAGCCAAGAAGCTCAGTCCCCTTGCCGGTGATGTGGACAGTGAAGAAGGTACGAAACAGCTCTATGCAGGGGGAAACACCCGCCCACGTCTCGCAAAAGTGGACGAAGGTCGCCACTAGTAGAAGATAATGGGGGCCAAGATGATACAGCTGGAGACCGTAAAAGTCCAGCAACATTAAAAGAAAGGTTGAAAAAGGTGGGATCAATCCCACCATGGCGTACGCAGAGAAGTACAACATGTCGCCTTTACGCTCCTTCTTGAACGGGAGCTCGCTGGCGCGGATCAGGTGGCCGAAGGAGTCACTGGACCACCCCATATAGGTCCGGACCTTCATCAAATCATCCTTGCTCTTGAGGCGGCTCTTGGGAAGACCCAACTCCATCGCGGCAAAGTGGAGCGAAGGAAGAGAAAGCTAGGCAAAGTTTGGGAGGCTCTGAGGGAAAGTTTGATGAAAAGTGTAAAGAGTCCTCAAACTGCGCATACTTTCCTTCTTAAGTAAGCCTCTGCGACACTTGGATGGAAACCGCAACAAGAGTGGGGTCACATTTCAAAAATCTACCCCGTCCATGATGAATGGGTCTAGGGCCACTCCGACAAAGAGATCGAGGTTATTACCCCAGGCGAACCGTTGTCATGATGGGCGGCGGGAGACCCAAAGGAGGCACCCTGACAAGGCACGCGAAACCGATACGGTTTTTGTATTGGGAACTGGCGACCTTCAATTGCGTGAGATCCGCACTCAAAGATCTCATCTGCCGCATTCATAACAAGCCACGCGGCGATGGTTTAATCCTGGACCATCGCCCAAACGGCACATTAGGAGACTTTTGAAGTCAAAGTGCAGGAATCAAGGATGGCCCCACCTTTGGTAGTAACTTAACCCAAAGGGTTTCTCCCAAAGGTGGGCCCGGGGTCCACTGTCGGTACCCTGCGTACTGGGTACCCTATGATACCGCAAGAAGTGCAAAAGAGTTCTACTCGTCAAAGTTGAAGGTATCCTCAGGCCCCACATGTCATGTTACACCGGACCCGTGTCCCTCATATGGGTAGCTCCAGAGATTGACGTGTGTAATGTAAATCCGAAGCTAAACTCCCAACTCAGGGAAGCTCCGCGATCAACACGTGTATAATGACCCCGGACCTAACCCCCAACAGAGGGAAGCTCCGGTGTTGACACGTGTATAGCGGTTCCAGAGCTACCTCCACGCAAGGGGAAGCTCTGAAGCTTCCATGTGTGGAGCCTCCGAACCTTCACCATCAACGAATATATTGACAGATCTCCTTCAGCACGAACATTCAAGGGACAATTAAAGCGGTAGTTACAAGACTTGATTACGTGTCGTTAATGTTGTATTAATGACACGTGATCAGAGCACTGTTAATAGAGGTAACGCAGTGTTGACGGTCCTTAAGTACCATATTTTGACCATCAATTCACCTCATAATGTGCATAAAAGGAACACAAAACATAGTGGTGGGGCTATACACTAACCCAATTCCACAAGTGTTGGTGTCTATTTGTATGAAGGTGAATTATTACCCAAAATACCAAAACATGCAGGGATGAACCCATGAAAATGGATTTCAATGAATCAGGCGATAACACAGGGCAACATATGGATCAAATGGCCCACAAACAGAAGAATACGAGGAGATCCAACGGTGTTGCACCCATATACATCAAAGGGGCACACGTGGAAGCCACTTGGAGGAAGCACTCCCCGAGGGGAGGCTTGACCAGGTCGGCCGAACCAGGGGTTCAGCCGACCCCTTCCTGGCGCCAAACCCGGTCAAATGACACGTGTTGGCTCCTCCCGACTCTCTAGAGTCAATGATGACTGATTCGCGCGTTAATTGTGGCGTGAACCGACCCTTCTCCACCTATAAATAGACCCCCTCACCTCACTTCTCACACACACAAAAAGTTGAGAAATGTGCTACACTGCAAAGGTTTAGAGTAGTCCTAGAGGCTACCAAAGTAGAAGGAAAGAGTGGTGAAGAGTCTAGGAGAAGGAGGCTTGGGCTTGTCAAGTCCCTCTTCTACACTTGTACCCCTACAAAGGTTTTACTCAATCAAGTAAGCCTTTGTGAATTCAATACAAGTTTGATCTTTTATTCTTAGTAGTTTGCACAAGTAGTTACTTGTGGGTTCACTGCTTTAATTCATTAAAGGCTCTAGTTGTAGCTTTGTGTTCGAAACAACTAGAGTAGTGATTTAGAACGTAAGAGTGGTGCTTAGGTTATCAATCATCAGTGGATATCTCGTAGACCCGTGGGTTGAAGAGGTAGGCAGTAGGTGGTGACAACCCTATCTGTCCTTCGTAATCCTCCACGTTCGGCTATGCCATAGGCTCTTGGTGGGAGTCGTCCTAGTATTGCTAGGAGTAAGCCCGTGCATGAAGCAAGCATCTACTGCAAACTACCTTGAATTAGGATCAATACTTTTAATTCCTCTTTGTTCCTGGCCTACCAAACAACTTTGTGTCCTTGGGTGAGCTAGTTCGAAAGATTAGCACACACGTTTTTTGTATTCGATACCCTGTGGAATACTCTTTAAGGGGAATTGCTACAATGGTATTCCTGTGCGCTTGCAGATAACTCTGTGGTGTTAAGAAATACCAACACTGCCGCAGATACCAAGCTCTGACAACCCCCATGGGGCCCATCGTCGATATTCTACATGTTGATAGTGGGCACTGCCGAAGCTACCAAGCTCTGACAACTCTTAGGGGGATCGCTGTCAGCGTAACAAAGGGTCCCTGGAGATATCAAATGCAAGACTAAGAGCTCGGAGCTATCATACTGGCTACGAGTTCGGAGCTATCAAGATTTCAATACATTGTCTAAATCATCATGGTAGATATCCTCAATTCATTGAACACATTTACCAGGGGGCCAACAATATAAAGGGCAATGCATTGAAGACATAAAATTGAACTCCAAAGGATTTCATTCATTCATAAGTGGAGAATTACAAGTTGAAGGTACAAAGAGAAAGGTCCTAGCTACTGGAGTTCCTCACGAAGAACAAAGCAACTTTCTCAGCGGATTCTTGGACGCTGGCCTTGGTAGATTTCTCCTCTTCCACGATGGGTCCCTCAAACACGGGAGCTAGAGACATCGAAGAGTCCCGACTTCGGAAGCACATCAGCACATACTCTGCGATGTTCTGAGCCAGTGACTTCCCTTCAGTCTTGATCTCATCGACGACCACATGAGATAGCTTCCAACTTTGCACCGGCGGAGTTGAGTGCCACCAGGGCCCTGTCCATCGCTGGCTCCGGGTCAGCCGGTCGAACCGGGTTGAATCCGAAAAGTACCTTAGCTTCATTTGCCCTTCCGACGAAGTCCCAGATCTGCTGGGAATCGATCTCTCTTGCACTTTGGAGCTCCTCCTGTGACCTCCTTTGAGAAGCGCTCGACCTCCTTGGCATGATGCTGAATTCGCTCAGCCAGCAACATTCTTCTCTCGGAGGTGAATGCATCCTTGCCTATGTGCATGGTCTTTCTACTTCACCTTTATCTTGTCCCTTGGGCAGAGATAACATTTTCTCTTTCGCTGACATCTTGACCCGCCTGCCAAAATCAGTGCTTCTCTTGTTCACGCCAAGCCTCAAATTCTTCCACACGGTTAGCCAAGTCATGCTCACCACGTGCCAGCTTCTGGGAGAGCTCATCCTCCTTGTGCTGGATCTTATCTTCTTTTTCTTGGAGGTTAACCTCCTTATTATCGAGCTCGTCGTGGCGCTTGAAGAGACTTTCCCTCAACTCTTGGAGACTCTCCAAGCGACTGCCAGCCATTTCACGGGCCCTCTTCGCATGCTCATAGATTTCTTGAGTCTTCTTGGTGAGGGCCTTAATAGAAGCCTCCCGTTCATCCAACGCCTTGTTCAGGCGCGACTATCAAGCCTTCTCCTATGCCACCCAATCCTTCTGGTCGGCGAGCCGGGACTGCGTCAGCTTCGTCTCGAAGAAGACATTTTGGCGCCAGCACCGTAGCATGGCGCGCTCTTTTTCAAGAGACCTCTACTTGTAGTCGAAGGCAAGACCGATTGGAGACTGGAGCAAGCATTGCCAATTGATAGCTCTGTTGACGGCTCCTAATATATAATAAAAAATCATCCCCGGCAATGGCGCCAGAAATGCTTGTTGGTATTTCTTAACACCACAGATCATCTCCGGTAAAGAGATGAGATCCGCAAGCACACGAAAGATACCGTTGTAGCATTTCACCCATGAATATTCCCAAGGGTATTGTATTTATCCCAAAGGAAGGCAATGGAGTAAAGTATATACTACTCTTATGGTCAAGCTGTGGGATACTAATCAATTATCCGGACAGGGGGTAAGTTGATAATAGGGGTAGTGTAACGCACACCTAGGCAATCTATTCTAAAGGGTAAATGAGTCCTAGAGGGAGATTGGATTTAAGAGTTAGAGAGTTGCTCCTACAATGCTCCTAATACATATACATAGCCTAAGGTAGATACTAATGGTTATGTCAATGATGAATTCCTATGCAATGCTATTCAACACATCGGGCACGGGCTTACCCTTAGCAATACTAGGGCGACTCCCGCCAAAAGCTTGTGGCACAGCCGAACGTGGAGGATTACAAAGGACGGATAGGGCTGTCACCACCTACTGTCTACCTCTTCAGTCTGTGGGTCTATGAGACATCCAATGCTACTTAAATACCCTAGCACCATGCTAGCATACTAAGCAAATACCTTAAGAGCTGCAGCACAAGCCATCCTAAGGCAATGAACTAAATCATCGTTGAACCAATGTTGATTGCATAGCATAGTTATTCATATTAACATAATCATATCATAACTACATAGACTATAGTGGGGGTCTATAGTGTTTATGACCATAAGATGTTATCATGAGAGTACAATCATAAAAACTATACCTTCCACTTACATGGACTCCACAATCAAACAAGACATGCTTTGTCCAAGTATACGTATAAAAGAAGACTAAAGATAATATCTTTATTGAGAACAAAGTCACAAATACAAGAAGGAATACATGAGACATACCTTTCCCAATGTGGAATTGGGAAGAGAGACTCCTTCTACTCCTTTCCCAATTTGGACTTGGGACTAGAGGCTCTCCTCTCTACATCCTTACTCCTCTAAGGACTATGGAAGATAGTGTATACAATAGAATGATGCCCAAGTGGTGTGTGTTGAAGTGAGGGGTATGGGGTCCTATTTATACTAGTGTTGAGGTTGGTTCCCGCCACCAAAAGCGCGCGAATCAGTCGTCATTGACTCTAGGGAGACAGGAGGAGCCAACACGTGGAAGTTGACCGCGTTTGGCACCAGAACCTGGTCGGCCGACCCCCTGGTTCGTCCGACCTGGTCAGGGCTCCAAACTTCCTCCAGGTGGCTGCCAGGTGGGTCCCATTGACTGATATTGGTGCTACAACGTTGGATGGCCTCGGATACATTTGTTTGTGGGCCATTTGATCCATGTGGTGCCATGTGTCATCGCCTGATTGGTTGGGATGATATCTTATAGGATTGCTCCCCATACTTTTCCTCAGTTCCTGTATGAATATCTACATACACATATTTATCCAAGTACAAGTGGAAATAGGTCAAGTAGAAAGGTGATGTGTGCAAGAAATGATCAATCCTTCACATAATTGAGTTATATTGACGGCTGAAATTGGTACATAACAACCGTCAACAAACTCCATCAAGCTTATCCTTTGCATGTCCCGAGCAAAGACAAGACTTTAGGTTGATGATCAGGAGTTGCTACAATGTTCTACCTTTCGAATGTACTAAGTGCACAACAAAATACTCTATCTAGTATTGCAAAAAGTGGCTATGGTACTTCACTCTTCTTAAGTCATTATGGGAGTTATGCCTTCTCCTATTCATGGGTAATTGAAAGATAGAACAGCAAATGGAGCAAGCATAGCCTAGATATGAAGTCCCACTTAAATTCTGGAGAGATTGAAATTAGATTATAAGTACATCAATTGATTCTCTCAATCACTCCTTTGTGTATAGTGGAAATATGTCCTCACCAAGGCATTATGCCTATACTATTTCTACTCTTTGAATATGGCTTGTATGTGGAGCTTGGTAGGGAAAGTAAGTAGGCATATTTGCAACATATAATATTGCTAAGTCAAAAGAGCAAGCCTTAGGAGAAATCAATTCAAACTTTTGAATCAAGACTTGTGCATGTGTGATGGAATGGAGGTGGATGTGGAAACATTGAGATGACTCATTTTGATGTGGACTCTCTTTATTGCAAGGATGAAACATGGTTTCCCTTTTTTTATGCTTATGGAGTAAGCATATTTTTTTATTCTCTCTTTTTTTT
This sequence comes from Tuctoria greenei, assembly GCA_036927565.1. Classification (NCBI taxonomy): domain Eukaryota; kingdom Viridiplantae; phylum Streptophyta; class Magnoliopsida; order Poales; family Poaceae; genus Tuctoria; species Tuctoria greenei. Next base: position 62,695,098 of record JAYESD010000006.1, read on the forward strand.
CTCATGCTTATGATATAAGCATGCTTTTTCTTTTTCCCGTAGCCATGTCTTCTTCTCCTTTTTATGCAATAACTTGAAGAGAGTGCTAACTATGAATAGCATGGAGCTTCTCTTATTATTGGGGAATGGTGGATATGATGGAATTTTGCTTCCTTCTAGTGTAGAAGTATAGCATGTGCAAGTGAAGTCTTGAATTCAAAAAGAATTGAATGATTTCTCACATAGGTCTATACTAGTTTGACTAGGCTCAATGTGAAAGCAAATAGCATATGCATAAGGTGTTGTCTATGTATGAATATCATATGGCTTTGGTAGGTATTTCCAATGAAATGAGGGAAACTTAAATCTTGATAGAATTTCTCTGGAAATCTAAGTTTCACTTTCAAAATAGGAATAGCAGCCCTATTACTAATTCAAATTTCCCAACAACCTAGAAGTAGATTAAGCTTTTGCTACCCACAATTTCTAAATCAAGGCAAAGTTAATTTTTGCCAATTTAAGAAATATTCGGAGAGTAGCAAGTTGTAAACTAGGGACTTAGGAAAAATAAAACAGAGCAACTATTCATTATTTCATCTATGTGAATTCTAAATCATTCTTACCGCACATCTTTATTTGATAAGCAAAGCAAATCTAAGTTCCTATTTTTATGTTTTTTTAGATGCATGGTGGATGGTGGATGAATGGAAAGTAAATATGCACTGGATGATTTGAAATAAAAATGCAGTGGGTGTGATACAAGTTACCTCAAGTGGGGGTCCTCCCCCAAGCTTATTCTTGATCAAGGTCCATGATAGGGGTTGAAACCCTAATGACGGAGGTAGGCCATGAGTTGGCCTATCCTTGTTGCAGCGTGGCTTTGACAATGGAGGGTTGAGTGTTGATTGTTGTGTTGCCTCCCATGGACACCATGAGTGTGGTTGAATAGAGTGTTTTCAATGTTGATCGTCCGCACATCAGGGTCTCCATGTGTTGGGTGTGATTTGTCATTCCTTGTCTTCTAGACACATAGGAACAACTTGCACCCAATGATGGTGGCAAATCCCTTGAGCTTGAATGAGTGCGTAGAATAGTTGAGAGCATAATGCTCTCACCCATTCGTGGCAGCCCATTGGTTGCTCATGGAGGGTTCCCATTTCAAATCTCTAGCCTCGTATAGTTATGATTGACCTTTGGGCATAATTTCCGATAGGTAGCAACCATCCTCATTTACTCCTTGGCCAAGAGATGTTGAAATGGGATCCTCTAGGGATCCCAACAATCAGCTTCTTGAATGCCCGCATAGTAATATTACTCCTGCAAACTTCTTCTCTTGAATGGAGAGGGATGGTTAGCTCCCGATACTTGTACAAATGAACGTTCAGGTTAGGTAACTAAACTTTCATTTGTACATACGGGGAAGAACAAAATTAAAGATGCATTGGTTCCAATGTCAAGTGTATCCATGATCAATGTGTTATTCATTGATAAGAGTGGAGCTTTATGGATAATTCATGTTGCATAATTTCTAAAGCTCGTACTCATAGCAATGCATGTGATAGAAATATACTATATGGATCCCTACATATCTTAAAGTTTCTAACCATCTTAGCTTTCAAGAGCAAATTTTATCATTTAGACCATGACAAACAAGATTCTCAATTTTATCCTCCTGAACTTCACTAGGAATTTAAAATTTAGTGACTCCTCCAAAAAATGCAATTCAATTTTAGAGCAAGGATATCACTTATTCCTAGGAGTTTGAACTCTAGTGACACAATCTGTGCATGAAGCTCAATTAAAAATCATGGCTGTCACTATGCCCAAGTTTCTATATGCCAATTCACCAATTAAGTCATGCCCAAAAGTTTTATTTTCTAAACCTAGACAAAAATGACTAAGTCTACAAAACAATGCTTAAAGGATTCTAGGTACTTGTTTTAGATTTTTTCCAAGTAAGGTGGGATTTCCTTTTGGAGATCCAAAAGTCAATACCCACACTTACTCTTCTGAGGATGCATGAGAAATTAAATGATGAGGAAGTGTCAACCTTCCTCACAAATGCAAGCAAATACGTTCAATTCTATGGAAAACCAAACAATGAAAAATTCTAAACTCATACCTCATTTGAAGAGCAGTTGGTGACGAAGGTCTTTGTGTGAGAAACTCACAACCTTGATTTTTGTGCACAGGCCTGATGGTTGATGTCAAATGCCAAGTTGAGATTGGATTTTGCAATGGATTTAATTCTGGCTCCTCCATTGGGTCATCATCTTGAACATTTCTCTTCCTCAAACTCAAGATGAGTTTGAAGGATAGAAGTGTTCTCAAATCCTCCCAATGGTGACTTGAGCTTGATGAAACCTTCCACTTTCTTGCCATACCACCTCTTCACAATTTTGACCTAGCTGTACTTTAATCAAGAACACACAAAACAACTCGAAAACAGGTTACATTAGCCAAAAGCAAATTGAACCCAATTTTCAAATTGTCTTGCCCAGCTTGAAATAACTTGTAAATGCAATGAGGGTCAAAGCAAATCTTTTTGGTTTGAACTAGGAAGATAAATTCAAGTGGTCATGCACATAGTTCATATGCAATTAAATTTCTCCTCTAATTCAAATTTTTAGTTTTATGGTGGTTGGAAATTTTACTTTCAAACATGCAAGTGTGGAATTTCAAACATGCAAATGCAAGGGTTGATGCAACTTGGAAAAAAATATGAGATAACTACCAATTAACCTATTGGCAATGGCTCACCGAATTTTTGATGTCTGATGAGTTGGACTTACCTCCGTTCTAATCAGCGCGATGATTTGTTGTCCAATCCCAGAGTTGAAGATTAGGACGATTTCTTCTATTTTGACATGCCAAACTCATTTGGCTGTCATTTAGACATGTGGGCCACATGGTGGCCCTAGCCTCTCCCCGTTGTATTGATATAGACATGTTGTTGTAGCGACGGGTTCTCCATCTTGAATGTATTCCTTCATGAGCATGGTGAGGCTTTGTCCTTCTTAGGGGTGCCACTCTGACCATATTGATATTCCATTGAATCAACCCATACCTTGATCATGGATCAAAGGCTTCCTTGGGCATGATGACATGTGGACTCCACAATCAAACAAGAAACACTTCATGCACAATGCCACTTGCCCTAGGTTGAATGGGTTTGGTCGAAGTGTGGGAATCCCAACAAGTGATGTGGGATATCTTGGACTTTGAATGGTCCTTAAGTTCTTGTCCTTGGCCAAGATCTTCATGTGAATGTTGTCTTGATTTTGCTTGGCCAAGATACTTCAAGGTAGGCTAGTTGAACTTAAATCCCTTGGAAAGCCATAGCCTCCTTGAATACAAGGGTGATGTTAATTCCATCCTTGACCTCCTTGTGAATGGTAACCATTGGAGTTGTTGTTTGAAAAAGGTCATCATGGGTCTTAGGGAAATAATTCCCACGCGTCCCATGATGACATGGATTTTCATAAATCATGTGAATATCCACAACTTGGATTATCCAAACAAATCTCCAACGACTTGGATATTCATGACACTTCAATGGGAGGTGTAGTTCCATAACTAGCATATCAATTTTGTGAAGTGGTGTGCATGAGAAGCTATGGGAACTAGAGCATTCTTCAATCCACCCCTTTAGCGGAGACCTTCTTCTCATCCATGATGAATGAGAATAGGACTCCTTCAGCTCCAGCATGAATGTGGTCATGGATTGGTGGAGCCAACCCATGACACGAGTGTTGGATGAAGAGCCAACTATCCACCCCATGGTGGAGGCAAACCAAGAAGAACTCATTGGAGCCTTCCCCAAGCTTGGGTATGGATGACTTTGGCTCCTACTGAAAGCTGAAATTCTCCCGCAAAAGGCAATGGTGTTGCCTAGTGGATATTTGTTGAGGTACGCCTTGAATCATCTTGCAGTTTAGCACTTGCGTCCTCGTTGGCCATCCCCTACAATGGGTTGGCCAACACTACCCCGTTTTCACACAAAGGAGAAAATAAACAAGGGTAATCCTGTCTTATAACTATTAGTAACTATAGCTTAATCACAAGTGATAGCTATCCTTCACTTCCTTTGCCTTCCCCGACAACGGCGCCAGAAATGCTTGTTGACGGCTCCTAAGATATACTAACAAATCATCCCGCGCAACGGCGCCATAAATTCTTGTTGGTATTTCTTAACACCACATATCATCTCCGGTAAATAGATGAGATCCGCAAGCGCACGGAAGATACCGTTGTAGCATTTCACCCATGAGTATTCCCAAGGGTATCGTATTTATCCTAAAGGAAGGCAAGGGAGTAAAGTATATACTACTCTTATGGTCAAGCTATGAGATACTAATCAATTATCCGGACAGGGGGTAAGTTGATAATAGTGGTAGTGTGACACACACCTAAGCAATCTATTCTGAAGGGTAAATGGGTCCTAGAGGGAGATTGGATTACGAGTTAGAGAGTTGCTCCTACAATGCTCCTAATACATATACATGGCCTAAGGTATATACTAATGGTCATGTCAATGATGAATTCCTATGCAATGCTATTCAACACATCGGGCACGGGCTTACCCCTAGCAATACTAGCGTGACTCCCGCCAAGAGCCTGTGGCATAGCCGAACTTGGAGGATAACAAAGGACAGATAGGGCTGTCACCACCTACTGCCTACCTATTCAATCCGTGGGTCTACGAGACATCCAACGCTACTTAAATACCCTAGCACCATGCTATCATACTAAGCAAATACCTTAAGAGCTGCAGCACAAGCCATCCTAAAGCAATGAACTAAATCATCATTGAACCAATGTTGATTGCATAGTATAGTTATTCATATTAACATAATCATATCATAACTACATAGACTATAGTGGGGGTATATAGTGTTTATGACCATAAGATGTGATCATGAGAGTACAATCATAAAGACTATACCTTCCACTTACATGGGCTCTACAATCAAACAATAAATGCTTTGTCCAAATATACATAAATGAAGACTAAAGATAATATCTTTATTGAGCACAAAGTCACAAATACAAGAAGGAATACATGAGACATACCTTTCCCAATGTGGAATTGGGAAGAGAGACTCCTACTCCTATCCCAATTTGGACTTGGGACTGGAGGCTCTCCTCTCTACATCCTAACTCCTCTAAGGACTATGGAAGATAGTGTATACAATAGAATGATGCCCAAGTGGTGTGTGTTGAAGTGAGGGGTCTGGGGTCCTATTTATACTAGTGTTGAGGTCGGTTCCCACCACCAAAAGCACGCTAATCAGCCGTCTTTGACTCCAGTGACCCGGGAGGAGCCAACACGTGGAAGTTGACCGCGTTTGGCGCCAGGACCAGGTCGGTCGACCCCCTGGTTCGGACGACCTGGTCAGGGCTCCAAACGGCCCGTACTTCCTCCAGGTGGCTGCCAGGTGGGTCCCATTGCATGATATTGGTGCTACACCGTTGGATGGCCTCGGATACTTCTGTTTGTGGGCCATTTGATCCATGTGGTGCCACGTGTCGTCGCCTGATTGGCTAGGTTGATATTTTATAGGATTGCTCCCCATACTTTTCCTCAATTCCTATATAAATATCTGCATACACATATTTCTCCAAGTACAAGTGTAAATAGGTCAAGTAGAAAGGTGATGTGTGCAAGAAATGATCAATCCTTCACATAATTGAGTTATATTGATGGATGAAATTGGTATATAACAGCCGTCAACAAGCTCCAAGAGGATTGGCTCCGAGCCCGCTTGAGGGTTGTCCTCTGGCTCCTCCAAGTCTTTGGAGACAGAAGTTCAAGCCCATGGTACAAGCATGGACTCCAGCAGCTCGATGTCGGCGGGGCCAGTCTCCGGCAATTCATCCATCTCCGGTGCGGGTGAGGAAGATCCCATAGCCGGATCTTCCGCCTCTAAAGTTGGTGTGGAGGGTTCCGCAGCCGGAACTTCGTCCATCGACGCAGAAGTTGAAGGTCCTGCAACTAGATCCCCTTATGCAAGATCAGGCATCGACACTTCTGGTGTTGCCACCTCCAGAGCTAGTGGCGGGACTCGCATCAGAGCTTCATCAATTGTCGGCATTGACGCCGGAACCTGTGCAACTGGTTCCGAGAAATCCAGAGCCTGCTCACGCATTTCTTCCTCATGGTCCGGCGCTAGCACGAGATCTTCAGTCATCATTGCTGAAGTCGTCTCCACGATGGCCGACACTGGAGTTGTCGTGTCGTCCGCCACAACCATAGGAGGAGGGGTCGGGGCAGCAGTAGGAGCTTCAGCTAGCGCAGTCTCTGGGGCTGCATTAGGACCGAAGCTGCTGTACTTGTTCTCGACACTCTGGAAACATAGAGTAGAGAATTCAAGACAAAGCGAGAAATAAAATCAATACATAAGCTAAAGATCCAGCACTTACCTAGGGATGTTGCTGCTCCAATCGGCGCAAATTTTCTTCTTCGGACGCCTGGAGCTTGAGCCCGCAATCGTCGGTTTGGTGGAAGCCCCGGGCTCCATGCCAAGCGTTGAGGCAGCCGCTAGCACTGTCTCAGCTAGTAGTACCTCCGTCGTCAGAGGACTTGCTCTGGACCCATAGCCCTCTGCTGGCACTGGAGCCAGAGTCGACTTACTGGACCCAGCGCCCATTGTGGGCACTAGAGACGAAGGACCAGCCGGAGCTGGGGGCACAACCACCACATATCTTAACCAAGGCTAAGGGGTCACTTCATTCAGAGCGTCCCTCACACTGCTTCCGTCGCTTCTTGTCAGCTTCCGCTTGCAACTCAGAGCTTCAATGGGAGCATTCTCCTTGCCTCGACTTGAGGCTGATTTCTTGGGAGGTGAAGCCACGTGACCTTTGCCTTTGCTGCTGACTGGCATAGGACCGGAGCCTTCATGAGGGTAGGGAGCTCCAGGGATCACAATCCCTACTGAAGGAGTGCTCCGATGCCTATCCACAACGCCCAAGTCATCAAGCATTGGAATCTTCTTCCACAGCCCCATCCTGAACTCCGGAACCATGTTCAGGGGAAGAAACTCCGCTAGAGGTGTCATATCATCAACTTTGATAGCTCTGTGGTGCAGCTTTTGAAGATGAAGCTTCAAAGCCTTTTCATCCAAATGGGACCCGATACCAGTATCAATCCGGTATGGGTCCATCTCTCCACTGAATGCCCACGCTAGCCACTCCCTCATCTTTAGCATAGCCCACCAATTGGTAAGGAAGTTAGCGATAACCATCAAGGGAGTCACTCCTCCTTCCACGCATTCTCGGATCCTTGTCAAGATCGAGTTATATGCCTCTGACAGCTTTGGAACCACCTTCCAAGCATCAGTTTCAATGGCAGGAAGGATATTAGGCAGCTCTAGCATATCATGGTGATCCACCTTGATTACCACCCAATCGTTCTTCCAGCCGTCCCACTTCCTGGAAGGGAACATCTTCAAGTACTTGAAGGGCGGGTTCTTGCGCTTCACGAAAGAGTAGAAGTCGAGAAGCTCATTCCCTTTTTCGGTGGTGTGGAGCTTAAAGAAGGCCCAGAAGATCTCGACACAGGGTGGCACACCCACCCACATCTTGCAAAAGTAGACAAATGTTTCCACTAGCAAGAAGGAGTGGGGGCCGAGGTGGTGGGGCTGCAGGCCGTAGAAGTCCAGCAGCATCAGCAGGAAGCTAGAGAACGGCGGGATGAGCCCCACCATGGCAAACGTCGAGAAGTATACAATCTCGCCAGGGCCTTCCTTCTTGAAGGGGAGCTTGCCGAGGCGAATTGAGTTGCTGAAGGAGTCGTTCGACCACCCCATATAGGTGTAGACTCTAAACAACTCTTCGTCACTATTGATCCAACTGCGAGGAAGACCCAACTCCATCGCTGCAAAGTGGAGCAGAAGTGGAAGAATGGTTGCAAGGGCGGAGAGCTCTAAGCACAAGATCAGATGGAAACTTAAAGAGTTCTCTTCCCATGCAGACTTTCTCCCTTTATTAAGCCTCCGCAATGCTTGGATGGAAAGTACCTCCAGACCCTAATCTCAAATGACCTCATCAATGATAAGGAGGCTCGGGTCCACTTTGTTAAATAAGTCGCACCAGACGAACCGTTGTCAAGATGGGAAGTTGGAAAGCCAAAGGTGGCAGCCTGACAGGGCTACAAAGATTACACTGGGAACCGATACGAATTTCATATTGGAAATCGACGACTTTCAATTGCGTGAGATCCGCACGCCAGGATCCCACTCACCATATCAAGAAAGGCCATGCAGCAAAGGTATAACTGCGTTCCATCGTCCCAACTGCCTAGGAAAAGACTTTGAAGCCACAACGCAGGAATCGATGATGGCCCGACCTCCGCTAGCATGACATCTACCTGAGGACCTCTCCCTGAGATGGGCCCAGGGGCCACTATCGATACCCTGCGTCTCAGGTACCCCCTAACACCGCAAGCAAAGCCGAGGAGTTCATATGTCCAAGTGGCGGACGTTCGATGGGGATACGCATCCGGCATAGCCGGACCTACCTTCTTTCTTAGGGTATCTCTAGTGTAGCCACATGTCCAGAAGAGCTGGACCTGCCTCCCACGTTTGGAAGCTCTGGTCCTGCCATGTGTCCAAAATAGTCGAGCTTGCCTCCCTCCTCAGGAAAGCTCCGACACTTCCACATGTCCAACGGCACCGGACCTATCCCCCAGTAGAGGGAAGCTCCAGAGCTTCCACGTGTGAACGCTCGGATCTACATCAGTCGTTGCATGTACTGGTTAACACGTCATTAATGCCATATTAATGATGCATGATCAGAGGAATATCGACCGGTAACGCTGCTATTAAGGCACGTTATCACATTATTGACCACCCATAACACTGTAGATCGTGTATAGGGTAATTTATTACAGCCGGGGCCACTTGTCGGGCCAGGCACATACTGTAACAGCTAGTCCTTGGCATATAAAAGGGCCGTGCTGCACGGTAGAAAGCATCTGATCTCAACTGATCTCAAGCCATCCATGCTCATACAATTAACACACACCCCGTGGAGTAGGGTATTATGCCCAGGCGGCCGGAACCACGTAAAACCCTCAGTGTTCACCTCTTGTATGGATCTTGACTCGCGGCTCATCCGAATACGAACCCCCGCGGACTACATCTTAGTAGTACTGGGGGAAGTGTCCTAGTCCACACTTCGACAAGAACACTCACTTTTGCCTATGTTAAAGCTAAAAATATTAGATGAAATCCAGACAAGCAAAAACTTTGTTGGAATTTTAGAGACAACAAGCTTCCAGACAATTACAATTCTTGGCCCAAATCCTTATCCCAGTACCTTGTGTCCACTATAAAAATCCTAAAGCCAATTAAAATCATTTACATAGTTGATCAGTGTTTATAATCTTATTGCATATAGTTTCAATATCACTTATCTATATTATGCTTTGCATATATTTTAGTGACTGAGCTCGAGGAGGCAATGGAGGCCCTTGACAACATTCCACCTGAAGCTAACCTTGAGTTTGACTCGCAGCCATGCAAGCCCCGATTTGCATTTAATTCCTATTGCAAAGTTTTGATTTGTCTCACATTTGGATAGTGTGAGTTATGTGCACTAGGTATAAGGTGATTGATACTCCACTTGCATGACTAAGAAATCACATGGAGTATTGGTTAGGTTGATAGCTCGACGAGTCAAATTGCCATGCTAATGATACCAGGATCTGGTAGAAGTCCAGTAGTTGGAATCTACTTGCGAGATAAGATTTGTATTAAAGTGGATGGATTTGATCAAGAATTAGTTTATGAAGATGAAATGGAGACCAATCAGCTTGATAGGAGGTAGCAAGACAAGGTCCCACATGGGTAGCCCTGCTTGCATCAACTGGACCAGTTCAAATTGTACCGAATGCATACTGATGATATGGGAACCAGGAAACCGTTTTAATTAGTTAACCTGGGCGTCGAGGCATATCCTACCATATTATAGGATTGGGTTCAGTGTAGCAAGGTGTAAATCTACCTGCGGGTGACAATGTTACTGTTCGCCCCGCAGGGACCTCATGCCTGTTACTAAAGGACCAGCTCCACATTTCGGTTTCCTTTGAAAGGTTGCTGCATACGACGAGTATTGAAGTGTGATTTATTCCACTTCTGAAAGGGCATATGTGACGCGTTATTCAAGTATCTACTGATTGTAATCACTGTCCCTCGCGGTTATTTGAGCATCATTTTTTCATTGCGCTATGACAAAGTAAATATTGAAGAAGCCAAAAGAATATGATGTATTGAGTTATTATTGCTTTTCAACTATGATTGTTATAGAATCTGCTCACTAAAGTTACCTTTCATGAACCTTTGACCTGCTGCTAGTAAACATGAAAGTAAGGATCAACATGTAGGCGAGTTCTTTATTGCAATATCAGTTCTGATGTTACGTATCCCTGCATGTAGAGTTTCATGTTTAGGGGAGTCGGTTAAGTATTTTTGAGTCATTTTGCTCATGGTTGCTATATTAAGTTGTTGCAGGTGATGTATATGAAGAAGGGACCTGCACACCGCAGTGATCATTGACTTGCTTGCTGCTAGTGTGAAGGGTCCCCGGGCTGGATGGCTTCACTTTGCATAGCTTAGGTTGAGAGTTTAAGCTATGAATTATTCCTTTCACTGTATATTAAGTATTGTAAAACTTTAGTTTTTTATATAAATAAAAGTTTGTATTTTATCGTATCTTTTCTTGTGTGATGTTGGGTGCTGCATCCTATGGCGCCACCCCCTGCGATCATGTAATGTCGGGACCCCTGGTCTTCACAACCTGGTATCAGAGCCACATTGGGAATAGCACGCTCAAAAAGAGCCTATTTGTGAAAACTTCGAAGTAGTCGAGTGGATTAGTAACTATACTCACATAAGGTCTATAATGGTATAGTTATTAAGATCGTAAGGCTAACATACTTGTTATTATATTTAGTAACGACGCTCTGATGTCAGGTAAGAGGTAAGGTATGCCAATGAGAGCGGATCAATTTCGGTAAGCTCACCATAGGAGGGGCAGTATGTAATTATCCCCCATGGTTGGCACGAGAGTTAATATGAGTATCTGAACCTCTTCATGTTTTAAGAACATATGATTCGCTAGTCCCCAGCGTGCTTCAAGCAAAAGCGAGGACACCCCTCGTGTGGTCAGTAACACGATAGTATGCAACACTTGAGCTTCACATGTTCAAAGGCCATACACAGTGCTCGCCATCGGCGTGCCTCTTATGGGGCAGTATGTGGTATCTGTCAGGTTGATAAAATTCCCACCCGTGACTACTTAATCGTGATCTACTTGAGTCCCCCATCGTGTGGTGCTGAAATGTGACCACGTTTTTTGAGACATGTTCTCCTTGAAGACGTCCTGCATGAAAACATACGGGGTGTTAGTTTTTGTGACACATATATATTATTGTGACTACTTAAAATGCTGCCTATGTGGCCTCACTCGATTATGGGCAGATAAGTGGTGAATTGTGAATGTTTGTCTCCTGCTGGTACACTGACCGTGTTATATGTAGTTTGAGTAGAAAATGTTTGCGAGTGAACATCATCAGTTCCACCATTGAGAACTATTCTGGAATACCGGTTAGGACTTTCTTTGGTGAGAAACGTATTACTATCACTTCATTCGAGTTGCATCGGACAAGTTGACAACGATATCCTTGCAGAAGGTGTTACTCGACAAAGTAGTAAAATTGTCAACTTAGGCTAAAGTTGGAACTATCCGTTTTGAGCGTTAGTGTAAATGCCCCAAAAACATTAAAGTGTTTATCTCAGCTCAAGAATAATGCAAAGAGAAAAATAAGAGAAATATAATATTTAAGTAAAAATGGAATTAATTTAAACCCTACATGGGAGTTTCATTCAAATCCAAAGTTCATATGAGAAAAGGTCAAACATCAAATTGAGTTCACCAATAAATTTCTCATACCTCAAATAGCCACCATGCAAGGTTTCAAATTTTTTGAACTTAATTTGCTATTTAATTCAATGCAATATTTTAAGTGCATTTGAATTCAAATTTAAATTTGAATCTGATTCAAACTTTGTCAATTTTCTAATTTGAGTTCAATATTGGGTTATACATATTTTATTTTGCATACTTGCCAAGTTGCGGCATTTTTGGACAAAGTTCGTATGGGGATTAGATTTAACAGAGAAAGGAGATGTGAGGGAGGTGCTGCGAGCCCCACTTGTCAGTCGCTCAACCCTTGAGCCACCTCTGTTCATTTGTTCATAGAGTGCGACCACGATTTTGCATGGCCACCGATGACACCTCTTTCTTCATGAGCTCAGGAGCATGCTGTTCCTTGCCCTAATCCACCCAGTGGCCATAGTGCACCGACTTTCTTCCTCTCTCGATGAGTGCGGCCTAGAGGGGAGGGTGTGAATAGGATTTTGAAACTTTTCCTGTAACACTTAGCAAACTCGTCAAAAACCAAGAAGGCCAGAATAGTCCAGTGCTAGGTGTGGAGTAGTCCGGTGTTAGGTGTGGACTAGTCCGGTGTTAACGCAACACTGACAAACACTTAAATCTTCTTGGTATTTTATCGAAAATGTAACGCAGCAGAATATGTAAAATAGCATAAGAGTAATAAGCAAACGTGTAGAAATATCAAGTTTCACAAGAATCACATGTTTAATGCTAAGTTGGAGATTTAACAATTTGTGCCCTAGCTAGTTGCAAGTATGAACAAAATAAACAAAAAGGAACAAGACACGGTGATTTTTCCCGAGGTTCAATCCCACAAAAGAGATCTATGTCCTCGTTGAGGATATCACACAGAGACGGGTCTCAACCAACCCTTTACCTCATGAAGTCACCATGAAGGCCGACTTGATCTCCACTATCAACGGGCTAATGACCAAGTCAATGGGGCAGCCTCACAAGCTGAGGGATCCCACAAGATTACAACGAAAGAACTGAACAAAACACACTCAATTGATATACAAGAAAGAAAGAGTGTGAGAGATATCAAACCCTAAGAGCTCAAGATCGTGTAGACGTCGCTCTCCCTTTCCCATATCTCAAATCCCAAAAGATTGACCTTTTTAGGGTCTTAGATGTGTGGAGAGGAATGTTTTCGTGCTCTTGGGTGGTGTGATGGTGCTAGGGTTCTTAGTAGATGGTTATGGGGTCATGCTTCTCTTATTTATAGATATTTTGAAAAGTTACCGTTTGAGATCCCGACGCTCGGACTGGTCCACTATGGGGACCGGACTAGTCTAGTGTGCCGAGTGAATTATGTGTGAAGCTGTGCAGCACATTAGAAAACCCTAACTTGTGTAAGTATACCAAATTAGTCCGCATCAGACCGGACATGTATGTTTTGTGTCTGGAGAGAAATCGGACTAGTTCGGCAAATATCAGACTAGTACGGTGTGGTGAAATTGAAAGGTATAGGACAAGTCCGGTGTGCAGGACTTGTTCGTTTGTGCACTAGAGATATACCGGACTAGTCAGGACAATATCGCACTAGTCCAAAGCAGTGTAAATTTGAAGGGGAAAGAACTTGTCCCAATTTGAGGACTTGTCCGTTTGAGCGCCAGAGAGATAACTGACTGGTCCAGACAATATCGGACTAGTCCTACTTAGAGAGAAATCGGACTAGTCCGCTCATTATTAGACTATTTTGGTGCTTGATTGATTTTCCATTTCAGTGTTTGGCCCTTACTCTCTACACAAATATTTGAGCTCTTGGGGTGTGTCTCTCACACACACCCTATACATTTTGAACTGCTCTGCGCTTCTATTTTTCACTTGTACTCTTCTCTTCTTGTTTCTCATTTTCACCCTTTTTGCACCATTAGTTCAATTTTCCAAAACCTGCTCTCAACTTAACAAGTTTAATTAGGATCTTGCTTATTTGTAATCAATCTTCAAAAACCCACAAGGGTGTACCTAGATGCACTTTCAGTCTCCCCCTTTTTGGTGATTGATGACAACCATTTTGAGATTACACATATATGAGCAAAAACTTGATTTTCGTAAAGTGTGAATATATGAGAATGAAAATTATAAACATGAGTCACTTCTCACATATATATGCACTTTTTATGGTGGGTGCATATCCATGTGTGTGTGAACAAAAATCATGATACACATGAATAACAGTGTGATGATCAGAAACAAGCAATCGACTTTGAAACAAGGTAATAAGCAACACACACATTAACATTAAAGCAAGAAAGGCATTATCTAAATATAAACTAGCAATAGTTTCAAATTTTAAGTAAGATATATGTCCAAGATCAAATAGTCCTTAAAGATAAATCTACTCTTAATTTCTCCGTCCCTCCCCCTTTGGCATCAAGACACCAAAAAGGGAAAATGAGAGGAACTACTCAATGTCCTCGCTTCCTTCTACACTCTCTGTCCTATCATCGTCTTCATCTTCGTCTTCAGGGTCATGGGTAGGAGGAGGAGGAGGAGCCAAGGAGCCACCAACTCCAAAGAAGGCAAGATCATCGCCTGTAAAAGGCGGGAGATTGGTGAAATCTTCTACAGAGTCCTCTGAAATCTGAGGAGAGCGAACAGGTTCAATCTCCAGCTTCTGACATATGGCCTTGATGTTGTCCTTGACATATCACTGGTGCTTCTTCCTGGCCAGACTCTCCCTATGTTGCCTCACTTCCACTTTGTGGCAGGATGCAAAGATGAAAGAAATCATCTTAAAGATGCCACTGGAGGACCCCTAGGAGGAGGGTGGAGCAGAGGTAGTAGAAGGAGTCCTTGAACCTTCTTGAGCATGCTTTGTTTGTTGTTCTCTTGCAAGAGAGAGAGAGAGAGAGAGAGAGAGAGGTGCAAGATGTACTAAGGATGCAGAAGGCATCTGAGTCCTACGTCCGATGTGCTCAACGTCCTTCACAAACTCCAAACCAGTGACCTTCTCAATCAGAAACATGATATAAGGCGCATAGCCACAAGTGTAGTTCGGAGTGGAAGAAATGTTCACCATACCATTGTACATCTAACATAACACATTGAACTTCCTTCTCATGCTATTCACTTTCATCAAGGACCTCAAGAATCCTTGGATGCTGCCAGCATCTCAACCCTTAGGAGCAATTGTCTACCTTAGAATCCGATTAAGAACCACAAAGAACAACTTCATATACTTTGTTGTGGAAGGTTTATAAGGCATCCCGGTGTCATAGAGGAAAGTGAGCTTGTCCTTGTCCAGGGCTTTAGTGTTATGGATGACAATCTCATTGTTCAAGGTATCTTCAAGATGAAGGAGCTTGGCAAACTCCACATAAGAAATATTGCACTTGGAGCCATAAGTCATCCAAGTAACGCCTTCTTCATCATTGCCCGAGAAGTAGCGGGTAGAGTAAAACTAGGCAATCACCTCATCATTCCAGTTGTATCTAAAGGATAGGAGATGTTTTAGACCATGTTTGTTCAGTGCTTCCACAACTTTTGGAGAGCTTCACAACTCTTTGATTCTAGATACAACATATCAACTCATTGATACTTCACAATAGGAGTCTTCATCCTTAGATAGACAGTGTTGTAGTAATCAGAGTGGAAGTCGCTCCAAAAAGGAGGATCATCTGCTTTCTTGGGTTGTTGGTGCACATAGACTTTTTAGTGCTTGTAGGCAATATCACTCCCTTTGCTAGTGAAAATATCATTAGAGGGTCTTTGATTCATCTGAACTGGAGTAGTCGTTGCCAAAGGACCAATTGGTCCAGTTGTAGTCCCCTTTCCTTTATCTTGGCTGCTCCTCGGAGCCGAAGAGCTAGCACCTACCACATATTTACCCTTATTGCCAAAGGGTTTCTTGGCGACAACCTTCCTACGCCTCACCTGAGAGTTAACGGGTGGAGGAGTAGAGGCATTGCAATCATGTCTCTTTTTGCTTCCTCTTTCTTGAGCCCGAGCCAACATCTCATGGACACACTCGACCTCATAATCAAACATGCTATCATTTGATGAGCTCGACATGATGCCCGACACAAGAGATACAAGGTAGAATAGTAAGGATGAGTTTAGAGGTTGGGACATGATGTGAGTAGTCCAAACTGAGAAAGTCCAGAATTCTCTGGTTTCAAAGTGCAGACTTCTTCGATATATCGAACATATCCGCACCAAGGGTCAGACTAGTCTGCTTTGACTGTATGAACCCTAATTTTAGATCATGACAAATCTAGACAAAATAGGTGCAATGCAATGAGGAAAAAGAATAGGAATACATCAAGGCTAGGCATGTAAACCCTATAGACCAAGAATCTTGAACAAAACTTGGAGAGAGAAGAAACTAGGGTTTTGGAGAAAGGATTACCAAATCTACGAATCGGAGGGGAATGTGGAGTCTTGGTCTGTATAAGTCCGGGGATGTTGATCTCGCGACGATGGAGGCCGATTTCCACGGAGAAAACGGACGATTTGGTGGGGGATATGGAGTTCGCCTTGAGAGCTCACGGATGAGGAGAGAGAATGTGGGGGAAGTTGTGAGGAAGAATAAGGGAGAAATTGGCGGACGGCTAGGGTTAAGCCTGATAATAACGGACTAGTCTGCATGGGACCGGACTAGTCCGGTATACCGAACGAGGGCTGGACCACTCTGTTGTAGCGGACTAGTCCGATGTTGACCAGAGACTAGTTCGAGGTCAATAGGACAAATTAAGTTAGGAATGAATATATAATGGAGATTTCGACTAATGTTGATCTTCACGACATCATTTCACAAATAATCTCGACGAGTATGACCACTAAGCAATGAACAACAAAATAATGGCCATAACTCACCAAGATTCAATAATTAAAATAGTTTTTGAGAGAGGAGACAACTTTTCGCAAAACAAGTAAATTTTGAAGAAACAAACAGTTATGCATCTTTTCAAGCCACATTTCGAGCGTCGAGGATATTTAGTTCATTTCTAAGCTCAGAAAAGCGTTTTTCATCTAAAGGCTTGTTGAATATATCGGCTAATTGTTTCTCGGTTCTAATATGTGAACTTACTATGTCTCATGTCATTGAGTGATATCTTAGGAAGTGATGGCAAATATCAATGCGTTCGGTCCTGGAGTGCTCTACAAGATTGTGTGCAATTTTTATGGCACTCTCATTATCACAAATGAGTGGAATGTGGTTCAGACTGTAGCCACAATTCCTTAGAGTTTGTCGCATCCATAGGAGTTGCACACAACAACTACTTCTTGCGACATACTCCGCTTCAGTTGTGGAAAGGGCAATGAAGTTTTGTTTTTTTGAGGACCATGGCACTAAGGATCTACCTAAAAATTCGTAGGTTCCGATGTACTTTTTCTATCTACTTCACAACCTGCATAATTGGCATCAGAATATCCTATAAGGTTGAATTTAGAGCCTTTTGGGTACCAAAGACCTATGTTGGATGTGTGAACTAGGTATCTTAAGATTGTTTTTACAGCAATTAAATGACACTCTTTTGGTGCAGCTTGAAACCTTGCACACATACCAACACTTTACATAATGTCAGGCCTAGGTGGACACAAGTAAAGTAGAGAACCCATCGTAGAATAGTATACCTTTTGGTTCCACACTTGGACCTTCTTCATTGAGGTCGAGATGCCCATTTGTTGCCATAGGAGTCTTGATGGGCTTGGCTTTGTCCATATTAAACTTGTTGAGGATGTCCTGTGTGTACTTGGTCTGGCAAATGAATGTGCCCTCTTTAAGTTGCTTCACTTGGAATCCCAAACAGAACTTCAATTCGCCCATCATAGACATCTCGAACCTGTCTGTCATGATCTTACTAAATTCTTCACAAAACTATTCATTAATAGAACCAAAAATGATATCATCAACATAAATTTGACAAACGAATAGATGACCATCAAAATGCTTAGTAAACAATGTATAACTAGCCTTCCGTATCTTAAAACCATTTTGAGTGAGAGAGTCTCTAAGGCACTCGTACAAGCTCCTAGAAATGCACTTCGACTTGTGAGTAACCTTTTGCCACAAGTCATGCTTTGTTCCTTGTCACCACTACGTGTTCATCTTGCTTGTTTTGGAAGACCCATTTGGTGCTCACAATGTTTTCTTTTGGTCTTTCCACAAGCTCCCACACTTCATTTTTCTTGAAGTTGTTTAACTCTTCTTGCATTGCCATCACCCAATCCGGATCTCGTAATGCTTCATCAACTTATAAGGTTCCAAAGAGGAAACAAAACAGTAGTGTTCGCAAAGTTTAGCAATACGAGATCTAGTGGTTAATCCCTTTGCAATATCTCCAATGATGCTGTTGACGGGATGATCTCTTTGTACACTTTGATGTACTCTTCGGTGAGGCACTTGTGGTCTCATTTCCACTTCATCTTCTTCATTTTCGTCATATCCCCCTAGATCATTGCCTCTATCATTATGTTGATCATCTTGATCTTGTTAAGGTTGGTCTTGTATTTATTGAGCTTGATCTTGTGTTGAAGCTCCCCCTTGATCATTGCTCTCTGGTTGTGGTACATTTTGTGCACTTAAGTCTTGTGATGTTTCTTGTGGTCGAATATCACCAAGTGCCATCCTCCTCGATGCTTGACATGGGCTTCTTCTTGATCTAGCACACACTTATGAACTTGCTCCAATTGGGAGCCGTTAGTTTCATCGAACACCATGTCACGTGCTACTTCAACCATTCCATTGGTTTTGTTGAAGACAAAATAATTGTAGGCATTCGAATCATATCCAAGCAAGAAACCTTCATCTGATTTCAAAGCGAACTTCGAAGTCTTAGGATTCTTGTTCAAAATGTAACATTTACTACTAAACACTCTAAAATATGAAACATTTGGTTTGTTAACCGTTAGGAGTTCATATGGTGTCTTATTCAGAAGTCGATGAAGATAAATCGGTTTGTGGCATGACAAGCGGTGCTCACCGCTTCCGCCCAAAACCGGTCCAAAGTTTTGTATTCATCTAGCACTGTTCTCACCATTTCAATGAGTGTTCGGTTCTTCCTCCTAGCCACCCCATTTTTTTAGTACCATAGGGTGCCAAGAACTCGTGTTTTATTCCTTCTTCATCCAGTTACTCCTCAACTTGAGTATTCTTAAATTTCGCTCCATTGTCACTCCTTATGTTCTTGATCATTGTGGGGAATTCATTTTGTGCTCTCTTTAAGAAATTCTTTAGGATACATTGGGTTTCTAATTTATCATACAGTAGAATGCCCACGTAAATCTAGAAAAATCATCAATGGTAACCAAAGCGTATTCGTTATCACCTATTCTTATATAAGCAATTGGACCAAAAATATCCATATGTACATGTTCCAGTGGTCTTGATGTCATCATCACGTTCTTGCTTTCGGGCTTGGCATGTGCTACACGGCATGTCTTTCTAAAACTCAACATCTTTCAAGCCTCGTATGTGACCACCTTTTAGAAGTTTCTGCAAATTCCTCATACCAACATGGGAGCCGTCTATGCCACAACCATCCCATGTTAGTCTTTGCAATCAAACATGTATCGAGTTCGGCTTTGTCTTTGTTGAAGTCAACAAGATATAGCTTTCCCTTCAACATACCCTTGAATTCAACTGAGTTATCGCTTCTTCTAAAAATTGCCACACCCTCATGAACAAGCAGTTATATCCTTTGTCACATAAGTGAGATATGGACAAACAATTGTAATCCAAAGAATCAACATGTAAAATATGAGTGAGAGTGTGTTGAGATGATATCACAATTTTCCCCGTGCCAAGCACTTTTTCTTGGCATTGTCACTAAAGTAAATAACTTCACTTGGATCTTCATTTTCCTCACACTCCACAAACATTTTCCTTTCACCGATCACATGGTTGGTGCATCCACTATCTAGCACTCATTTTGATCCACTGAAGGAATATGCCTGCAAAATAGAATCATGCCTTGGTTTTAGGTACCGAAGCTTGCTTGCATCCTTTGAGGTTAGTTACAAGTGATTTTGGCACCCACACACAAGACTTAGGATTCTTGTGACGTGCCCTGCATATTTAGCATAAACACGGCCAAATTTATTTCTCATGAGAACATAAGATGCATCGAAGGTATGAAACAGGGTTTGTTGTTCATGTTTAGATGAGTTCTCTCTAACAAAGGCAATTTGTCCTATATCATTCTTTTGAACATTAGTAAATTCTTTTTAGCTTTGATATACCAAAGATCATCTTGGACATTAGGAGGTCTTGTGATCATATATGCACTACACGCACACTTTCTTGCTAGATGCTGACCAATTGGTCTGCCGTATTTTCCAATAGCAGCTCTGAGAAGCTGGGCTTTGGGCACCTTCACCAGCCCCTCGTAGGCAAAAAACAAGACATGAAATAACAACATCTTTTGGATAACAAAGTCATCTCATGATATTTTCCTTGTAAAAGATGCCAATTTGGGAAGGATGCTTAACTTGTGGTGCTTAACTTGTGGCACATTGGACTCATTCTTCAAATTAGTATCCAAGTTGGCACATGAGCATGTTTTAATAGGTGTAGACTTGACATTTTGAGAAGATTAAATTTTGGAGGAGGAAGAACCACTTTGCTTGAGTGATTTAACTTGTACCTCAAGAATATTGTTAACTTTAGTCAAGTTAGCAAGTTCATCCTTGAGTGCAACATGTCAGTCCTATAGCTTTTAAGCAAGTTTCCTTACTCAAGGCTAGCTCAAGCTCAAGTGCCTTGCTTCTCTCCTTTTCAAGTTTAAGAAGCTTCTCAACCTCCAGATATTTCTTTCTTTCAAGAATGAGCATATTATATTGACGGTTGACAAGCTCCTCCTTCTCAAAAATCTCATTAGACAACAATTTATTTTTCCTTAAAGCAGTTTTACTTAATCCTTTTAGCATATCCTCATTCTCGCTAGAACTATCAAAATCATCAATAGAGGAATGCAAAGTGGAGGGTCTATATTTGATCTTTTTCTTGACCTCCTTGTCCATGAGGCAGGTGTGGTTGGATTCCTTCCATCCTCCCATGTTTTGGAAGAGTGTGGACTTCATTGTAGGCTTCTTGATGGTAATTGTTGCCACCTCTTCTTCATCTTCGGAGGAGGACTCATCATTTGAGTCCCACTCCTTGCCGATGTGCGCTTGGTGTGCTTGCTTCTTCTTCTTGAACATTTTCTTTTCTTGTGGCTTTGGTCCTTTCTTTTTCTTCTTATTATTTTTATATTGGCAATCGACCATGAAGTGACCATATTCACCATGGTTGTAGCAAGTACGTTGAGCTTTGGACTTCCCCTTTTCTTTATTTGAGTTATCACCTTTTCTTCTTCTCATCATGCGCTTGAACTATTTGATGAAGAGCACCATCTCTTCGTCATCCATATCAGTGGTAACATCTTCACTATCTTCATCTTCATGTGTCTAACGAGCTTTCATTCTCTTGGATTTGCATGTCACCTGGAGGGCAACCTCCTTCTTCTGTGATGAGGTAAGCTCCACAAGATCTGTCATGTATTAAACTTCTTTTTCCATCATCTCATGGTTTACAATTTTTCCAAGAACCTCATAGGGGGTTATTTTGTGGAACCCCAAGTTTCTCTTATAATTGAGCACAAAGTCACATTGCGGGGCATGAATGCCCTTATCATCCTCTTAACAACCTCATGATAAGTCCACTTCTTGCTTCCATAGGCACAAATCTTGTTGATTAGTGTCTTCCTACTGTTGTACATTTCTTGAGGAGTTTCACCATCCTCATTGGCAATTTTCCCCAATTCTCCCTCAAGAATCTAAATATTCACTTCGAGAACGGAGCGATTTCCTTCGTGTGCGGTCTTGAGGGTGTCCCATATGTCCTTGGCACTTTCCGGTCCATCCACCTTGGTGAACTCCTCTCATCTCAAGGATGAAGTGATCACTATTGACATTTCTTACGTCAGAAATTAGAATCCGCAAGCGCACAGAAACTGTCGCGTAGCACTTCTTCTTAAAGAGTATTCTCAAGGGTATTGAATCCAAGGAACGTATGTGCTAATTTTATGAACTAATCCACCAACGAAACAAAGTTGTTTGGTAGGCAAGGAAGAGAGAGGAATTCAAAGTATTGATTCTAATTCAAAGGAATTTGCTGTAGCTGCTTGGCTCAGGCACGGTTTTACCCCTAGCAACACTATGCCGACTCTCGCTAAAAGCCTATGGCATAGTCGAACGTGGAGGATTACTAAGGACAGATAGGGCTGTCACCACCTATTGCCTACCTCTTCAATTCATGGGTCTACGAGATATTCACTGGTGATTTCTAACCTAAGCACCACGCTTACGTTCTAAATCACTACTTTAGTTATTTCAAATAGAAAGCTACAACTAGAGCCTCTAATAAATTAAAGCAATGAACCCACAAGTAACTACTTGTGCAAACCACTATGAATTGAGAATCAAACTTGAAATGAAATCACAAGGGCTTACTTGATTTGAATTACACCTTTGTAGGGGTACAAGTGTAGAAGAGGGACTTCACAAGCCCAAGCCCCATTCTCCTAGGCTCTTCACCACAGTCTCCTTCTACTTGGCAGCCTCTAGGACTGCTCTAAACCTTAGGAGTGGTATTCTATTCTCAACTTTTGGTGTGTGTGTGAAGTGATATGTGGGGTGCTATTTATAGGTGGAGAAGGGTCGGTTCTAGCCACCAAATGCGCATGAATCAGTCACCACTAATTTATTCAAGCCAGGAAGAGACAACATGTTGCATTTGACTGGGTTTGGCGCCACTCCCCAGTCGGCCAACTAGGGAGGTCGGCCGACATGGTCATGGCTCCGTTGGAGCTGTGCTTTCTCCAGGTCTCTGTCAGGTGGGTCCCATCCCTTGATATGGGTGCTACACTATTGGATGGCCTCGGATACTTCTGTTTTTGGGCCATTTGATCCATGTGATGACACATGGCGTCGCTTGATTCATCGAAATCCATTTTAATGGATTAATCGCTGCATGTCTTGGTATTTTCTGGGTATAATTCACCTGCATAAAAATAAACACCGACAGTTGTGGAATTGGTTAGTTTTTAGTCCTACCACTACGTTGTGTTTCTCTTTTGTGCATATTATGAGATGAATTGACGGTCTTAATATGGCACTTAAGGACTCTCAACAAACTCCCCCACACTTAGTCCTTTGCTCGTCCACAAATGAAGGCAAGAAAAAGAACTAACGTGTTGTCATAAATTTGCTATAAGTTAGAAAATGAGGATACTAGATATTTCAACTCATACCTCAATTCATGAATTACCTTTTTGGAATGTGGTTACCACATCAATCTTGGTTGTTTAAAAAATCGAATGGTTGGAATTTAGTTCCCTTGGATCTTCCCTTGCTGAAATGTTCCGACGATTTGCTATATTCAGAAAGTCAAAGAAACAATTGCCCTTATCTCTCATCTGGAATCTCTCAAATCTCTCAAAGTGTTTTGACCCTCACCGTGGTATGTTGTGCCAATTTTGTCCCTATACTAAATATGGCTATATCTGGGGCTTGTAGGGATAAATGTGGCACACATTGCAATTCATATATTACTAAGTCAAAAACTTGATCCTATGAGAGACTTATGCAACAAACAAATTGACAAAGAAAATCCTTGCGCACATGAATGGAATGGATAAATGTGGACTCCATGGTTTTTCTCTCTTCAAGGATGAAACATGGCCACTTTTCTCTCTTTTATTTTTTTGGCATACTTCCTCTTTTTTTGAGACTAGATGCTTCTTTCTCTTCTTTTAGTAGCCATGTCTTCTAGTCCATTTTATTTTTGTAGAGAGAGATTTGGATAGCCATAATGTATGGAATTTCTTTATTGGATGGATGAATGGTGGATGCAAATTCTCAATGTGAGATATTTTGCATGAATAGGGTGCACATGAATTTCTAAGTCAAAAGTTCATGCATGTCACTCAATTGGGTCACGAGTTCAACAAAGTTCAACGAAGAACAAAGTGGCATATGCATGTGGTTTTCAAGAATTTGTATCATACAACCATGGTGGGTATTTAAATTTCCAATGAGAGAATCAGGCAAAGTTCAAGACTCCAAATTTTGCAAACATCAAAATCAATTTCAAGCAAAGAGAATCTCCCTGACTAACTCATTTACCATATCACACTAGTGAAATACTTAGATGACGTGTTTTTCCTATTTTATTTGTTGCAATCACAAACAAGGCAATAAATCAAAATATAAAGTATTCAAATTTTCAGCCTAAGCAAATTTCGACTACCATGTTTTAAATTTTAATTGTTGAGTTGAATTTCTTTCAAATATTTAGTATTAAATACTAAATCAACTTAAATAGTAACGTAGCATCCATATTCAGTGGTAGGAGTTCCAAACCAAATTTGTTGAGCAAAACGGAGCCGTGGGCGGCCCACACCAGGTTGGCCTACCAGGGGTTTCAGCCGACCCCGTTCTACCTCTCTGGTTCTCTGTTTCGACGTGTCGAGTTGTATATTCCATTGCGACGTGTTTCGAGATGCAATGCTATTTTTCCACGTCTGGATTTCACGAATTTGGGGTGCCTCCCCCAGACTTGTTCCCTCAATTCTTTATGCCACAAAAATAAACTGAAGATGGAACTTTACCGGGTTTGATGAACCGGTAAGTTCACTTTATTGAACACAAAATATTGGGGATGCTTGCTTTATTCAATATAAATTGAAGGAATAAAAATTTGGAATAAAACAAATTAAACGAGTAAGCATCCTATGCAGCCGGGACATCTAAACTATGGTGTATTGTAGATGTTGGGCTTTCCGATGGCATTGCATTATGAGGACCGGGTCCACACATTCCAGGAATTGCAGAGGGTGGTGCCGTGCAATGCGGCACCCAACAGCACATACGAAAAGAATACGACAAAATACAATGTTTTATTTATATAAATAGAGGAAGTCTTTTACAATACTTAATATACAGTGGAAGATAATATTCATAGCTAAACTCTCAGCCTAGCTATGCAAAAGTGCAGCCGTCCAGCCCGCGGGCACTACACACTAGCCACAGACAAAATTACTGCGGCGTGCAGGGCTCCAACTTGGCGGTATACCCAGACGGGGGCATCGCCTCGTCCTCGGGTCCCTCCTCATAAGTCTCACCTACAAACAACTTAATATAGCAACCATAAACACAAAGGCTCAGCAAGACTTAACCGTCTCACCTAAGCATGAAACTCTACATGCAAGGATACTTAACATAGGAATAGATATAGCAGTAAATGACTCGCATATAATAGTAGCATATTAATTGTTCAATAATAGTAACTTTAATGAGCCTAATCTATAGCAATCATAGTGGAAAAAAATTATATTTCAATACATCAGATTCTCCTGATTCCTTTAGTAGTTACTACGTGACAACACAATGAACATGCGGCACTCAAATAATTGCGAGGGATGGTGATTGCAATCAGAACACACCCGAATAACACACCACGGACACCCATGCCTAAGGAGCGTGCCGTGCTCCTCACCACGTCATACGCAACCACCTTTCACAAGAGAACTCAAACATCGAACCGGTCCCACCGTCGCGGGCATAAGGTTCCTGCACGGAGCGTGTCTGTGCCCGCCGGCGAATTCACACCTTACTACCCTCAGCCCACCCCTATCGACAATGGGCAATGCCTCGACATCCAAGTTATCAAGTTACATCGGTTTCCTGGGTTCCATATGCCCGGTATGCATCCGGTGCTGTTCCAACTTGTACAGCAGGGCCGCAGACGGATCGTCCTCAATCGACACAAGCAGGGCTACGCACGTGAGTTCACGTCTCGCTGCATCCTACCCACTGCTCGGTCTCAATTTTATATTCTTAAACCATTTCTTGATCTAATTCATCCCGCGTGATAAATCCCTATCTCCCGAGTAGATTCCAACTACTCGACTTCTACCGGATTCCTATAAACATTAGCATGGCATATTCTACTCGTCAAGCTCTAGACCTACCCAATACTCCATGGGACTTGTGGGTCATGCAAGTGGAGTAACAAGCACCTTAGCGCTAATGTACAAAATCATCCTAGACATAAGTGATACAAATATAAACTTTAAAATAGCACTTAAATGCAAACCGGGGCTTGCCTGGCTGCGAGTCAGAGGGGAAGTTAGCTTCTGGAAGTAGAGTCTCCAAGGGCTCCGGGTCCTCCTGGATCTCGATCACTATATGATATGCAATATATAATGTACATGAGTGATATAGAAACTATAGAAAAGATCATATAAATACTGATCATGTATGCAAGTTATTTTAATTGGCTTTGCGATTTTTACAGTGGACACTAGGTTGTATAAGGAAGATATGGACCAAAAATTGGAGATGTTCAAGGAAGCTTGTTGTCTCTAAAATTCCAACAATTAAAAGGATTCTCTGAATTTTGGGACTGAATCTGTAGCTTTGTCATGGCCACCAGTGGTTGATTATGGTACAGGGGGTCTCACTTCTTCTAGTAAAATTTGTTCTATAATTTTTGAAGCTTTATACAGGAAGAAATTGATTTTACAAGTTTGCAAGAAATTCTGAAATGGTTACTGTACTTTTCCCAATTTTCAACTACATAGAGATTTGGAACACTGATCCACCCAGTAAATGAAGTCCAATGAACTTGAAATATTTACTGGAGATCCAGTGTATTTTTATGAGTGTTCTGACCAAAATTGGGAAGTTTCCCATTCACAAAACAGGAGTAATTAATTTCCCAAGCAATTAGATCAAAGGAATTAATTATGAAATGTATCATGTCCAACAAATTGCGCCACTGCAAAGTTTGGACCAAGGGTAGTCTACAATAATTTATTTAGAAATTTTTGAGCAAGTATTCTAGGAGTAATCGATTTTTTCAGTTGGTTCAAATTCTGGAATTAATTTCCAATGGAAAGTTTGAATAATTCAGCCCGGGCCCACTGGTTTAAAATGAGCCAGTCAGAAAGGGGCCACACGGGGGACCATTGAGTGGGCTGCGTAGCTGCACCGGATCATCGGCCACACTAGATCCCGTCGGGCGCCTAGTGACCGACAGGCGGGACCCACGGGCTTTCTTCTACCTCTCGTCGTGGTGGCGATTCTGTGGCGGCGCCCGGCGGCGCTCCTCATTGGTCCGCTCTACTGGCCATCTCCTCTGATGAATCTCGCCGCCTAACCCTATTATGAAGCGCTGAACATATCGGCGAGGTCAGCGATAACCCGGGGGTGGCCGAAAATGCTTGTGCGACAGCGGCGGCGGCGGCTAGGTTTCTGGTGGTGTCAAAACTGCTGTCCTGATGCGTGAACTCCCTGGAATTCCTTCAGAAGCGTTCCTATGATCTTGGAGAAGATGAATATGGGAAGAAAAATGAGGGAAACGGTTTGCAATGTCAAGCGCGACGAGGAGGTGCTCTGTTTTTGGACGACGGAAGGGCAAACTCGATAAACTCAGTCATTACTCGATTATTTTCATTGATATTCGGTTGGGGTGTTGCGCTATACCACCCGGAATCTTATATCTCACCTCCATGATCGACTATTAGGCTGGTGCTAAAAATTAGAGTGAAACCTAGTACGTTCTTCAATTGAATAACTTACTATAAAACTGGAAATACAGATTCAAGATTGGAGTAAATGAAGAACGGTTTTCACCGTGAGTTAGCAGGTGCAGAAGCGAAGCTTTTTTCTGCTGGAGTCCGGCTAAGATTCCGCTCCTAGCTTCGCCTCCACAGCGGCATAGAGAAGGTCCAACGGCGGCTCAACTGTAACACCCGCGAAAACTTCAATCTAGCGAACCACCGTCAGGGAGCTGTCCACAAAAAGGTTTAGGAAGATGCGCAAGATAGTTACCAAGCTTCAAACCAAAAGGTAAAGGATCAACAACCTATGGTTAGCTTGGATTTCCAGATCGAATGAAAGCTTCATCGCCGGCGGCCAAGAATAGGGGAAAGACTTTGGGTGGCTTGCACTGGATGCTCGAACGACTGATGAGGAGGCTTGTTAGATATGTATGGGTGCTGGATGCGATGGAAATCGGCAAGCAAGCACACAGGTGCGTGGCTTGCATGTCGGGAGGTGTCGCCACGGTGAGCCAAAGCAGAGCACTCACGGTAATGCCTCTATGACTAGTTGGTCCCACTGCCCCATCAAGTCAACCCTCTCTGGAACTTCAATTCCCCTACCTAAATTTTTCCAAAAATTCCAGATTTTTTTGGAGAGGTCAATTCAAATGTGTAGATTCATATTCCCAAATTATATTTCAAATTTGGACAGGTTTCATGTGAAATTCAAATTCATATTTGAATTTGACTAGAATTCAATGTACCCATTGAATTTAATAGAATTAGTGCTCCAAATATTATGAAAATTTGTAGGGGTGCTATTTGTAATATTTGGAAGCTAATGGTGAACTCAGATTTTTATTTTGGACAAGTTTGAACAGGGGCTAACTTTGAATTCCTTCAATTAAGGTTTAAATTGGTTTGATTTCTCATTTTCCAATTTAATTTCTTTTTCCCATCCAAATTTCAATATCTCCCATCTGACTTTGCACTTGAATTTAGGGCTTTTACATTACTCCCCCCTTAAAAGAATCTTGTCCCGAGATTACAATTAAAAGAGACGGAGGTAAAAACATTACCGGATATGAGATGATAATAAATCCGGATAGTTTGATCGGAGATAGTCCTCGCTTTCCCATGTCCCTTCCTCAGCGGTATGGTTGCTCCACAAGACTTTTTAGAAGTACAAAGTCCGGTTTCTGGTGGTGCGAGTCTTTTTCATCGATAATCTGGATTGGATACTCAGAACAAGTGAGATCCGGTTGGATATCCTCAGTGTATTTGGTGCGGATTTCAGCTGAGGATTTAAGACATTTCGGTAGCTGAGAAATGTGAAATACATTATGAACTCCTGAAAGTGACACCGGTAACTCCAAACAATAGGCCACGGGTCCGCAGTTTTCAATGACGGCGAACGGACCGATGAATCGTGGAGCAAGCTTTCCCTTCACTCTGAAACGATGAATCCCTTTCATCGGAGAGACATGGAGATAAATGTGGTCTCTAATGTCAAAGTGGAGAGGTCGACGTCTTTTATCCGCATAGATTTTTTGCCGATATTGAGCAGCCTTGAGATTGGCTTGGATCACTCATACTTGTTCTTTGGCTTCATTTACAAGATCAATTCCGTATATAACCCGCTCGCCAGATTCACACCAGTTGAGTGGTGTGCGACATTTCTGGCCGTAGAGAGCTTCATAAGGCACCATCCTAATGCTAGCTTGATAGCCATTGTTATATGAGAACTCCGCCAATGGTAAATGATCATCCCAATTTTTACCGTGGTGGATGGCACAAGCGCGTAGCATATCTTCCAGAATTTGATTCACCCGTTCAGTTTGACCATCAGTTTGCGGGTGGTATGCGGAGCTTCAGATCAGTTTCGTCCCCAATGATGCGTGCAGCTGCTCCCAGAAACGAGCAACGAACAACGCACTACGATTGGAAATAATCGTTCGGGGAACTCCGTGCAAGCACATGACTCTTGCAATATACAATTCCGCATACTTCTTGGCGATGTAGTCTGTATGTACAGGGATGAAATGAGCTGATTTGGTTAGTCGATCGACTATCACCCAAATCGAATCATGCTTGTAGAATGTGAGAGGTAATCCGACAATAAAATCTATACTAATATCCTCCCATTTCCATGCCAGAATTTCTAATGGTTGCAGCTGTCCGGCTTTCCTCATGTGGTCGGCTTTCACCCGCCGACATGTATCACACTCCGATACGTACTTTGCAATTTCTCTCTTCATCCGTGTCCACCAAGATCAGGTTTTCAAATCTGGGTACATCTTGTTGCTACCCGGATGAATAGAGTACTTGGATAAGTGACCTTCATCCAAGATTTCCTTCCGAAGTGTCATGTCACGGGGTACCATGATACGGTCCTTGAACCACAGGGTACCATGTTCATCACTTCGGAAGCACATCATTTCCCCATTATTCATCCTCCTTCGAATGTGCGACATACCCGCGTCTTTCTTTTGAGCCTCCATAGTCTCCTCTCGTATGGTAGGGATGACAGCAAGATTATATAGCGCTCCATATGGAACCAAGTATAAACTCGGCTCGTCCTCTTCAATTGGAGTGATGGACAGATTATTGACGTGAGACTTGCGGCTCAGCGCATCGGCAACTACATTCGCCTTGCCGGGATGGTAGTGAATTTTAATCTCATACTCTTTTATCAGTTCTAACCATCTTCGCTGCCGCATATTCAGCTCCTTCTGAGTGAAGATATATTTCAGACTCTTGTGATCGTTGTAGAGGTGCACTAAATTTCTGTGTAAAGAATGACTCTACATTTCCAAATCAAGCACCACGGCACCGAGTTCAAGGTCATGAGTTGGGTAATTCTGCTCATGATTTCGGAGCTGCCGTGAGCCATATGCAATCATGCGGCCATCTTGCATTATTACGCTGCCGAGACCAATGCCAGACACATCACAATAAACGTCGAAAGATTTGGTCGTATCCAGCTTAGCTAACACTGGGGCTGTTGTGAGATGTTTCACCAATGCTTGGAATGCATCCTCACATGCCTTGCTCTAAATATATTTACTCTCCTTTTTCAGCAGCTCCGTCATTGGTTTAGTGATTTTTGAGAAGCTTGGAATGAACCTCCAATAATATTCTGTTAAACCGAGGAAACTGCAAACTTTGTGTACGGACATTAGAGACTTCCATTTCAGCACTTGCACAATTTTGCTTCGATCAACAGCGATGTCCTCCACTGAAATAATGTGACCAAGAAATGGTACTTGTTTGATCCAAAACTCACACTTGCTGAATTTTGCATAAAGCTTGTGATCTCGCAATCGTTGGAGAACGATATGCCAGTGTTTTGCATGTTCTTCTTCTGATTTTGAATAAACCAGAATATCGTCGATGAAGACCACGAAAAACTTGTCCAACTCCGGCATGAACACTGAATTCATCAAATACATGAAGTGAGTCGGCGCGTTGGTAAGTCCGAACAACATGATGAGATATTCATAGAGCCTGTATCTAGTTGAGAATGTCGTCTTCGGTATATCCTCTGGTCGGATTTTTATTTGATGATATCCGGACCGAAGATCCATCTTTGAGAATACTTTAGCACCCACTAATTGATCGAATAAGATATCAATGAGCAGTAGTGGATACTTGTTCTTGATCGTCACGACATTGAGCAGACGATAGTCCACACATATACGTAACGTCTTGTCCTTCTTCTTCACAAATAATGCGAAACAGCCCCAAGGTGAGGAACTTGGGCGTATGAGACCTTTGTACAGCAAGTCCTTCAAATGCTCCTTTAATTCCGCCAATTCATTTGGGGCCATATTGTACGGTCTTCGAGAAATAGGCGTGGTTCCCGGAATGAGTTCAATCTTGAACACGATATCCCTATCCCGTGGCATACCCAGAAGGTCGTCAGGAAACACGTCCGGATACTCACGGACCACACGAATGTCCTCAAGCTTTGTGGCTTCTGTGCTGTATGTCGCTGGAATTTCTTGGATAAGGCGGTCTAGAATGAGAGCGTGTGGTTCATATAGTGGAGAATTCAAATGGACCACACGTGGAACAATGTCGAGAACAGCACCATGACGGTGCAGCCACGACATACCTAAGATGACATCAAGCTTTTGACCCTCTAATATAATTAGAGAAGTCGGATAGATATTCCCACCCATTTTAAGTTGTGCTTTATGGACTTTCATGTCCGCTGCTATTTACCCACACGGAGAGCAAATCAAATATGGACTTTCTGTGGGAGTGACAGGTAATTGATGCTTGACAACATAAGATTGGCTAATAAAATTATGGGTGGCACCGGAGTCAAATAATATGACTACGGGATTTTTGAGTAGAGAAAATGTACCCGCGAGAATGGGTTCGCCTTCCGGCACGTCTTCGAGATCTAAGTGGTGGACGTTGCCTGGTTTTTGTGCTGGTTTCTTGGGCTGGTTGCAGGGTTGAATAGCACCCCGATATGGTGCTTGCCCACTGCCTTGACGCTGCTCGGGGCAGTCCCTCGCAAAATGCCCGGCACGGCCACACGTATAGCACGTGTAGTGTGTCGGGTTCCCTCCAATCTGCGGACGGAATCCCGGTGCACATGGTGGAGGTGGATATGCACGCGGAACCATCCTTTGCTGCTGCTGTTGTTGTGGAGATGGCGGTTGAAAACGCGGCGCGTTGAAAGATCGACCGTGGAATTGCTGTGGTCGCGCCAGTGGCTGCCATCGCTGACCGGATGGTGAGCGATACACCATGCGGTACTTCTGCAGACCACCCCCACTGCTGCTCAACGGCGCGCTCCATTTCCTCTTATCAGAAATGAGCTCGCGCTGAGCATCCTCTTGTACAATCACGGCATTGACGATGTCGTTGAATGTGCCGCGATTGCATTGTGCGAGTTGGACCTTCATCTTCGGATTAAGGCCCTGGAAGAAGATGTCTCTCTTCTTATCTTCCGTCCCCGCATATTCGGGCACGTACTGCACCAAATGATAGAACGAGCGGGAGTATTCGTGGGCACTCCTACCGCCTTGCTTTAGCTCCAAAAATTCTTGAAGCTTCCTCTTAATTATTCCGGCAGGGATATGGTAGGCGCGGAACGCCTCCCAGAATTCAGTACAGGTGACCGCATGACCGGCCGGCAGTGAGGCGATGAAGTTCGCCCACAAAGCACTGGCGGATCCTTGAAGCTGTTGCGCTGCAAACAGCGCCTTCTGCTGTTCGGTGCATCGCAGCAAACCGAACTTCGCCTCAAGAGTGCGGATAATGTTTTCTGCTTCTAGAGGCTCCTCGGCCTCCGTAAAGAACAGTGGATGCATCTCCAAGAAATCTGAATACGTGCTTTGTTGGGGCTGGTGTTGCCCATTGTCTTGTCGCCCCCCTTGACAGGACGAATTTTGAACCAAGATCCGCAGTAACTCGGTTTGCTCATCGCGCGAGCCGATTACTGCAGCTAGAATCTCCGCGAGCGTCCTCGGAGGTTCAGGTGGTGGTGGTGGAGGGACTTGTTGCTGTGGTGTCACGGTTTGCTCCCGGGTCGTAGATTCATCCTCACGACCACGGCTAGATCCTCCCATCTCGAGCGTAGAGCGTGTACGCACTATTCTGCATCCACACGATTTAAATCAGCAAAATGTTTGTTTTGTTCATCCATTTTACACCCTAGTAGTGCGAGTATTAACAATTTGATAATTGCATAACATTCACATATATTGATAAAGTACAAAATTTATACAAGATATATTATCTCATGACCAAGTGTACAATAGTGATTTCCAAAATGACAGACTCCCACTACGGAAGTACATCTCAACTATACTTGGTCTCCATGAGATGTCATACACATTTTCTCATCTCATACACACCCACTACTATTTATAATATGACACAAACATGGCTACAAAATAACCACGAGTAAGTACTAACTATCCATTGCCCCGTGATGGCAGTAGTGCTGCCCCATCCTACTCCGATGCATTGTCATCAGCATACACAATTATCTCTGGATCTTCCTCCTCCTCTGGATCTGAAGGAACTTGCTCACCCATATTCAGCGGTATGTCATGAGCTGCTGGATACACAACTGGTTGCAATTGTGCTTCAGCCTCAATCAAATTATCCTGAAGTTGCTCTGCCTTGTACTCCCAATTTTGAGCTTCCTCGATGCCTTTATCTCGTGCCTCGGTGACTACCAACAGCTGCTCTTGCTGTTGTTGCACCTCCAACTGACTCGCCTGCAGCCCATCACGAGTTTGCTGCAGATCCTTGTGATCTTGCCACAGTTCGGCACGAGCCTTCTGCAATCTAGTGCGAGTGGATGCATCTGATTCTCGCATTGATTTAGTCAGTGATTCGTCAGAGCCAGGAACGAACGTAGGTTCTCATTGATATAATCAAGAGTGTCACCCCATTCAGTCGCTTGCCTCAAGGTTTCGACTTGCTCCTGCAGGATTGCACCTTGTGCAAGAACCAACATGATAGATGCAGCGGCAAATGTCCCATGTGTAGTCGAGGTTTTGTCGCCATAAGGTCGATAGGCCGCAACCATACGACGTTGCCACTCGAAACCAGCAGCACCACGGACCGGGAAAAGAGCAAACTGTGTCCCAACCATGGCATCTTTATGAAGCTCACAAAGCTTCATAAGCACCTCGCCTGCTGCAAAGGCCCATGTGTCCTCCAATCGAATTCCCTGGAATGTGACCGAAAAAGGAGCCCATCTATAAAAACGCGGACTTGCCAGAATGTCAACCAGGACGGTACACGACAGTACGCCTCTGCCAACCGTCTCTTGACCCCAATAGCATGGCATCTCTATGAAGCCAAGCTGTTGGAGCACCTCCCACAGCAGGCTTGGGAAGCCCGGACGGTTGGCACACGTGGAAAATACCCATCCGCCCGGTAATAACATCACATCCGTCATCTATAAAAGAAGTACTTGAAGGAGTCAAATACTCAAATTCAACAAACTTTTTTGATAAACATATCATGAATGTGAAAATTGAATTATGAAAGTGAATTCAAATTCAAATGCCAAATGAAACATAACACTGGAATTCAGTCTCAGTTTCTGTTCATTCAGTCCAGTCTGGAGAAATTTGAAATTTTCATCCAGTTAGAGGCACATTCAGGACTTGAGTTAAACTAAAATATTGTATTACACTCAAATATATTTCCATAATGTATTTATTTGCCTCCTGATTATTTCTTTATAAGGAGATATGATTTTTGCATGTTGACAGTTTTCTGGAAAAATTTTGACAGCACCTCCTCTGTTTAAGGCTGATTTTGTGCACATTTTTCCAGATACAAAACATCAATATATGCAAAAAACATCAATTACAACATTGTTGAATACATCCTCAGGATTACAGAAATTAATTACATGAGGTCATTCGTTGATTCAATGAAGAGATATGATCAAGACAATGACAAGATACAAAAACTGTCCAGTCTCTGTCCAGATTTGACAGAGTTTGGAAATTTGAATTTTTCCTTAGTTTACATGGGGATTCTTATCTGGAGTTGAAAATGAGAGTTTTAGAGAACTCTCAAAAATTTCCAGCAATGTGTGTTATACCTTTAGGGGTGAAATATACAGGAAGTTATGCTGTCCCAAACCTAGTAAATTTTCTGTCCAGTTCACAGTTTGAACCAGGAACTGGGCACTTTAAGTTCAAATGAAGTTTTCAAGTTTTAAATCTGGAAATCTGTCTTGGAGCTGAAAATGAAACTTGTGGCTGACTTCCTCGAGTTCCCAAACCATATGTACGCTTATCCAAGAGACCACACGATCAATTTTAAATCTGACCAGCACGCTCCAAAACAGAGATTACAAATTCAAACTTAGTCCTAAGATGGAAATTTTTATTTGTTGTCGAGTAACAACACCAGCACGGATAGCGTTGTTGATGTGCCCGATGAAGCTCGAATGCAATTCCGGTACTACAGCCTTACGAAAGAAAATTCTAAGACGGTATTCCGGCGTACGTCTCAATGGTGGCAGTAATGACGTTCACTCGCAAACGTTTTCTACTCGAGCTACTTAAACGTGGTTAGTGTACAGCATCTATAGACAAATGATAGATCAAACATATGGTGCCATATGGCACAGCCAGCACGGGCGAACAGTTCACAATAATATATATGAAAGTAAAAACAATCGTCCCGTATCATTCCATATGGGCCGCCTAGAGCTAAGCCACATCTCGAGGTACATGACCGGGTTTTCTACCACCCGACGGGGTCCCACGTCTTTGCATAGTGCTGCACCAGTATGGGGGCGCATCAGGTTTTGTCCCACCCCACGGGTTCTCCCACTAATTTTGTAGCTCGCTGGGGTACCACGTGTCATATGTTCTCAGAAACATGGAAAGTTTCAGAGACTCATATTTACATTTCCGTGCCAAGCCACGGAAACATCCACATGCTACCTCTCGCATGGTGAACTTACCGCAATTGTTCCGCTTGCGGTGGCATACCTTACCTCTTACCTAACGTCAGAGCATTGTTACAGAATATAATAACACATAAGTTAGCTTGCCACCTTAAGTAACTAATACTATAATAGACCTTATGTGGGCATAGTACTAACCCTCACTCGACTACTCTTAAGTTTACAAAATAGGGTATTTTCGAGCGTGCTATTCCCAATGTGGCTCTGATACCAGGCTGTGAGGACCGGGTCTACACATTCCAGGAATCGCAGTGGATGGTGACGTGCGATGCGGCACCCAACAGCACACACGAAAATAATACGACAAAATACAATGTTTTATTTATATAAACAGCAGAAGTATTTTACAATACTTAATATACATCAGAAGATAATATTCATAGCTAAACTCTCAGCCTAGTTATGCAAAAGTGCAGCTGTCCACCCCGCGAACGCTACACACTAGCCACACACAAAATTACTGCAGCGTGCAGGGCTCCCACTCGGCAGTATACCCCGACGGGGGCATCGCCTCATCCTCGGGTCCCTCCTCATAAGTCTCACCTACAAACAACTTAATACTGCAACCGTGAGCACAAAGGCTCAACAAGACTTAACCGTCTCACCTAAGCATGAAACTCTATATGCAAGGATACTTAATATAGGAATAGATATAGCAGTAAATGACTCGCATATAAATTGATCATCATTTTAAAAGTTAAAAGCAGCAGCTTAATTGTTCAATAACAGTAACTTAATGAGCCTAATCTATAGCAATCATAGTGGCAAAACAATTATATTTCAATACATCATATTTTCCTTACTCCTTTAGTATTTACTACGTCACAACACAGTGAACAAGCGGTACTCAAATAATCGCGAGGGGCGGTGATTGCAATCAAGACACAGCCGAATAACATGCCACGTACACCCGTGCCTAAAGAGTGTGCCATGCTCCTCACCACGTCATATGCAACCACCTTTCACAAGAGAACTCAAACGCCAAACCGGTCCCACCATCGCGGGCATAAGGTTCCCGCACGGA
Source organism: Tuctoria greenei (assembly GCA_036927565.1). Taxonomy (NCBI): domain Eukaryota; kingdom Viridiplantae; phylum Streptophyta; class Magnoliopsida; order Poales; family Poaceae; genus Tuctoria; species Tuctoria greenei. Next base: position 62,732,059 of record JAYESD010000006.1, read on the forward strand.
GTGTGTCTGTGCCTGCCGGCGAATTTACACCTTACTACCCTCAGCCCACCCCTATCGACAATGGTCTATGCCTCGGCATCCAAGTTATCAAGTTACATCAGTTTCCTGGATTCCATATGCCCGGCATGCATCCAATACTATTCAAACTTGTCAACAGGGCCGCACACGGATCTGTCCTCAATCGACACAAGTAGGGCTACGCGTGTGAGACCACGTCTCACTGCATCCTACCCGCTTCTCGGTCTCAATTTCATATTCTTAAACCATTCCTTGATCCAATTCATCCCGTGTGATAAATCCCTATCTCGCGAGTAGATTCCAACTACTCGACTTCTACCGGATTCCTATAAACATTGGCATGACATTGTCTACTCGTCAAGATCTAGACCTACCCAATACTTCATGGGGTTTGTGGGTCATGCAAGTGGAGTAACAAGCACCTTAGACCTAATGCACAAAATCATCCTAGACATAAGTGATACAAATATAAACTTTAAAATAGCGCTTAAATGCAAACCGTGGCTTGCCTGGCTGCAAGTCAGACGGGAAGTTAGCTTCTGGAAGTAGAGTCTCCAAGGGCTCCGAGTCCTCCTCGATCTCGGTCACTATATGATATGCAATATATAATGTACATGAGTGATATAGAAACTATAGAAAAGATTTTATAAATACTGATCATGTATGCAAATTATTTTAATTGGCCTCGAGATTTTTACAGTGGACACTAGGTTCTATAAGGAAGATCTGGACCAAAAATTGGAGATGTTCAAGGAAGCTTGTTGTCTCTAAAATTCCAACAACTAAAAGGCTTCTCTGAATTTTGGGACTGATTCTGTAGCTTTGTCATGGCCACCAGTGGTTGATTATGGTAGAGGGGGTCTCACTGGTCTAATAAAATTTGTTTCATAATTTTCTAAGCTTTCTACATGGAGAAATTGATTTTACAAGTTTGCAAGAAATTCTGAAATGGTTACTGTACTTTTCCCAATTTTCAACTACAAAGAGATTTAGAACATGGATCAACCCAGTAAATGACATCCAATGAACTTGAAATGTTTACTGGAGGTCAAGTGTATGTTTATGAGTGTTCCGACCAAAATTAGGAATTTTCCCATTAACAGAATAGGAGATTAATTTCCCAAGAAATTAGTTCAAAGGAATTAATTATGAAAATTCTGATACTTTCATGTCCAACAAATTGCACCACTGCAAAGTTTGGACCAAGAAGAGTCTACCAGAATTTATTTGGAAATTTTTGGGCAAGTATTTTAGGAGTAATCAATTTTTGAAGTTGACTCAAATTCTGGAATTAATTTCCAATGGAAAGTTTGAATAATTCAGCGCGGGCCCACTGGTTTAAAATGAGCTAGTCAGAAAGGGGCCACACGGTGGACCATTGAGTGGCCCGCGTAGCCGCACCGGATTATCAGCCACACTAGATCCCGTCGGGCGCCTAGTGACCAACAGGCGGGACCCACATAATTTTTTCTACCTCTTGACGCGGTGGCGATTTCGTGGCGGCGCCCGGCGGTGCTCCTCGCCGGACCGCTCTAGCGACCATATCCTCTGATGAATCTCACTGCCTAACCCTATTATGAAGCGCTGAACACGTCAGTAAGGTCAGCGCCACCCGGGGATGGCCGAAAATGCTCGTGCGACGGCGGCGGCGGCGGCTAGGTTTCCGTCGTTGTCAAAACTGCTGTCCCGATGCGTAATCTCCATGGAAATCTTTCAGAAACGTTCCTATGATCTTGGGGAAGATGAATATGGGAAGAAAAATGAGAGAAACGGTTTGCAATGTCAAGCGCGACGAGGAGGTGCTCTGTTTTTGGACGATGGAAGGGGAAACTCGATAAACTCAGTCATTACTCGATTATTTTCATTGATATTCAGTTGGGGGGTTGCGCTAGACCACCCGGAAGCTTATATCTCACCTCCATGATCGATTATCAGGCCGGTACAAAGAATTAGAGTGAAACCTAGTGCGTTCTTCAATTGAATAACTTACTGTAAAACTGGAAATACGGATTCAAGAGTGGAGTAAATGAAGAACGGTTTTCACCGTGAGTTAGCAGGTGCAGAAGCGAAGCTTTTTTCTGTTGGAGTCCGGCTAAGAAACCACTCCTAGCTTCGGCTCCATAGTGGCACAGAGAAGGTCCAATGGCGGCTCAACTGCGACACCCGCGAAAACTTCGATCTAGCAAACCACCATCAGGGAGCTGTCCACAAAAAGGTTTAGGAAGATGCGCAAGATAGTTACCAAGCTTCAAACCAGAAGGGAAAGGATCAACAACCTCTGGTTAGCTTGGATTTCCAGCTCGAATGAAAGCTTCGTCGCCGGCGGCCAAGAATAGGAGAAAGACTTTCGGTGGCTTGCACCGGATGCTCGAACGACTGATGAGGAGGCTTGTTAGATATGTATGGGCACTGGATTCGATGGCAATCGGCAAGCAAGCACACAGGTGCGTGGCTTGCATGTCGGGAGGTGTCGCCACAGTGAGCCAAAGCAGAGCACTCACGGTAATGCCTCCATTTCTAGTGGGTCCCACTGCCCCTTCAAGTCAATCCTCTGTGGACCTTCAATTCCCCTACCTAAATTTGTCCAAAAATTCCATATTTTTGTGGAGAGTTCGATTCAAATATGTAGATTCAGATTCTAGAATTATATTTGAAATTTGGACAGTTTTCATGTGAAATTCAAATTAAAATTTGATTTTGACTAGAATTCAATGTACCGATTGAATTTAATAGAATTAGTGCTCCAAATATTATGAAAATTTGCAGGGGTGCTATTTGGAATATTTGGAAGCTAATGGTGAACTCAGGTTTTTATTTTGGAAAAGTTTGAACCGGGGCTAACTTTGAATTTTTGAATTCTTCAATTAAGGTTTAAATTGGTTTGATTTCTCATTTTCCAATTTAATTTCTTTTTCCCATCCAAATTTCAATACCTCCCATCTGACTTTGCACTTTAAATTTAGGGCTTTTACATGCATACGCGCCACAGCTTGGCGCTCATGCCACTGCGAACACCATAATCTCCTCCCTGAGGGAGATGAGCTCATCCTTCAGTTCTGCCCTCTCTATGTGCCCTTCAGCCACTAAGTCTGATAGATTCTTGTTCTCCAAACTAAGAGAAGCTAACTCTTTATAATGCAGTGCCACTTTAGGAGCACGATGAGATTTCCCGTCGCTGTCCTCATATTGGCCTGGTGGCACTCTTATGGCAGGTGGCGAGAGGTGACACCTAATCTTGGAGGGTGACAAACTTGTCGACTCCTCCATCACCAAATTATCCACTTGCTTGGAAAAGCCTTTTGCATAGCATCCTTCAGGCTTGCACACCCCATGGATAATGAGGCAATCTCCCACACGCTCAGGTGAGGTATGCGTAGGTGACTTGTAGTGGTGGCTCACTATGTCACCGTCCTTGGTCTTTAGAGTGTACATGAACGCCTCGCCAGGCTGCAGCTTTGGGAGAGACTCGTATTTTTGAGGAAAAAGACGGGTCTTGACTGAATTAAGGTCAGCCATAGTTGGACGACGTGTAGGTGTCATCGACTTCATGGGTGTCCTTTGAGGGGAAGCGATCGTGCAGGACCACGAGGCGTGGTGCTACGCCCACCCAAAGTAGTCGGCGGTGGCAGGATCATGGCGAGAGGTACGACATCTAATGCCATGAAGGAATCCAAAGCGAGGGTAGACTTGTCATTGGCTGACGCGATGTCTCCGCTCAGGTTGAAGGTTGAGCTAGAGAAGGCATGAGGCACAATTTTCATGTGGGCCATGACTTGGATAGGAGGAACAGGAGATGGATTTTTCTAGATTGTACAAGGTTCCCCTCTTTGTTCCCATCAATAAATAAGTGGGGAAAGTACGATAGCAACAAGAGTCTTGTTGGGATACGTCGGGAGAGTCCGCACGAGAAAACAAAACACTGGCGGCGCAAGGGAGGGGTCGGCTGAACCTTTCCTGGCTCCGTTCAAGCTAGTTTTCGTGGGTTGGCTTAATGGGCCCCATGGATGATTAATTGTATAGGCCCATTAATTGGATGCAGAGAATTTAGATGGAATTTAAAGAAACAGCATGAAAATCAATAAGATTTATCATGTCAATTTCTTTTTTCGCCTCCTCCTCCTGGGATTCAAGAAATAGTTTGAGTCGGTGTCCATTCACTTTAAATAGTTGATCATCATCACCTTGTAGTGTGATTGCTCCATGAGATGATGTTTCTACTACCGTGAAGGTTCCTTCCCATTTACTTCTAAGCTTCCCATGTCCAAAGAGTTTAACCCTAGAGTTGAAGAGTAGAACTTTATCTTCAGGTTTGAACTCTTTAGGCGTAATCCTCTTATCATGCCATCTTTTGGTTCTTTCCTTGTAGATTTTGACACTATGGTATGCCTTATCTCTCCACTCCTCCAACTCAGAAATTTGCTTCACACGGTATTTTCTTGCTTCATGAAGGTCCATGTTCTACCGCTTGATGGCCCAATAGGCTCTATGTTCCAACTCTACAGGAAGATGACAAGTCTCCCCATAGACAAGTTGAAACGGAGACATGTCGATGGGAGTTTTTTTGTAGTACAGTAGGCCCACAATGCGTCGGGTAGCTTATGCTTCCATCCCGTTCCCATTTCCAAGACAGCCTTTTGAAGAATATTCTTAATTTTCTTATTAGATGTTTTTGCATGACCACATGTTTGTGGATGGTATGGAGTAGCAATGTTATGCTGGACACCAAGCTCCCTCAAAAAGTTCCGGAAGGTCTTATCTATGAAATGAGACCCTCCATCACTTACGACCATACGGGGAGTGCCAAAGCGTGGGAAAATGACCAGGAAACATTTTCCTAGCTTGCTTGGAATCAGCATTTTTGCATGGCAAAGCTTCTACCCATTTTGAAACATAATTTACGGCCACAAGGATATACTCGCAATCATAGGACCTAGGGAAAGGTCCCATGAAATCAATACCCAACACATCAAATAATTCCACTTGGAGATTATATGTTAGGGGCATCGCATTGCGAGCAGAAATTCCTCCATGCTTCCGGCATTTCCAACATCTGCGAATGAATTCTTTTGTATCTTCATACATAGATGGCCAATAGAATCCACTCTGCTAGATCTTTGCCGGGGTACGGTAAACACTGTAATGACCACCATAGCGTCTAGCATGGAATTTCTCAATAATCATGGTGCCTTCGATTGATGGGATGCACCTTCTAAGAAGGCCATCGGCACATACTCGATAGGGGAATGGGTCATCCCAAAGGTGTCTACAACTCTCATAGATGAGTTTCTTTTTGTTTTCCCCTGGTGGTATGTATCCCGTGAGGATGAAGTTCACGATATCCACATACCAAGGGTGAGAGTCAGTCATGTTGAGAAGCATATCATCTCATAGGAAGTCATTGATAGGTATGTCCATGGTTTGAGTGACTTCCATACGCGAGAGATGATCTGCCACATAATTCTCTAATCCTTTCTTATCCTTGATCTCTAAGTCAAACTCCTAGAGTAGAAGAATCCAACGGATTAGCCTTGGTTTAACATCCTTTTTGGTGAGCAAGTATTTCAAGGCAGCATGGTCTGTGTAGACTATGACCTTGGCTCAAACCGAATAGGACCAAAACATATCGATAGCAAAAACTACAACCAAGAGCCCTTTTTCAGTTGTGGCATAATTGAGTTGAGCTCTTGTCAGAGTTTTTCTAGTGTAGGCTATTGCATGATGTTTTTATCTTTGGTTTGGCCTAGGACCGCACCAACAACAAAATATTAGCATCACACATGATTTCGAATGGCAGCGTCCAATCAGGAGGTTGGATGATTGGAGCTGAGATGAGTGCCTTTTTTAGTGTATAAAACGATTAAATACATTCGTCATCGAAATCAAAGGGAGCTTCCTTAGCTAATAGGTTGGTGGGGGTCTAGCAACTTTTGAGAAATCTTTAATGAATTGTCGATAAAACTCGGCATGACCTAGAAAGCTGCATTCCCTTAACGTTGATAGAAGGAGGAAGTTTTTCAATACCTTCAATCTTTACTTTGTCCACCTCTATCCCTCTCTCGGACACTAAGTGTCCAAGAATGATGCCTTCACGGACCATAAAATGGCACTTTTCCCAATTAAGTACAAGGTCCTTCTCTTGGCATCTTCGTAAGACCTGGTCTATGTTTTTCAGACAATGATTAAAATTTTTCCCATAGACGGCGAAATTGTCCATGAAGACTTTCATGATATCCTCAACCATGTCAGAAAAGATAGACATCATGCACCTTTGAGAAGGGGCAGGAACATTACACGGTCCAAAAGACATATGCCAGTAGGCATAAGTCCCGTAAGGACATGTGAATGTGGTCTTACTTTGATCATCGGGACGGCTTGGGATTTGATGATAACCTGAATACCCATCAAGGAAATAAAAGTAGGAGTGTTTTGCCAACCGCTCTAACATCTCATCGATGAAGGGTAGTGGAAAATGATCCTTCCTTGTAGCCTTGTTAAGTTTTTAGTAATCGATACACATCCTCCAACCCGTGATGGTTTGTTGAGGAATTAATTCATTCTTTTCATTCTGAACGACCATCATACCTCATTTCTTAGGCACTACTTGAACTGGGCTGACCCATTCACTATGAGGAACAGGGTAAATAATCCAAGCATGAAGAAGTTTTAAGACTTCCTTCTTGAAAACGTCTTGCATCGCATTATTCAACAGCCTTTGAGGTTCCCTTGAGGGGACACTCTCGAGGTCAATAGGAATGTGATGGTGCACAACGGTAGACTAATCAACCCCCTTGAGATCCTCCAGTGAATAGCCAAGAAAAGCTCTATGCTTTTCTAGCATGGCAATGAGTTTAAGTGTCACATCATCTGAAAGCTTGTCACTTATGATGACAGGGGCTTCCAAATCGCCACTAAAAAAAGCGTAATGTAGACCTGGAGGTAGAATTTTTCACTCATCGGGAGGTTTTGGGAAAAGCTCTTCTTTTGGCAATTCAATTGCCTCTTGAAATTCATCCTCCTCTTGGATGATATCTTCTTCTCGTTCAATTTTAGGGGGTGCTAAGAATTGAAGTGTCCTAACCTCCTCTATTGGCTCATCTTGGATGGGAGATTCTGTGGATGTGTTCTTGGAACACAGGATCGGAATAGAGAACTTTCTCCCCCCAAGTTTGACATTGAGGTTTCCTTCCAAGGGTATTTCCATGAGAAATTTTTCAATGGAAATCCCAATCATAATGTTGAAATCTTGGATTTTGAACACATGGAAATATAGGATTGCCTCAATATCTTTGTATCTTACAGACACCTGTTGCAAAACCCCCCATCCTTCAATGATGTTTCCGAAAGAATCTCAAAAGGATTTACATGTTGGTGCCAACATCACATCGCCCAGAATGGAGCACAAGAATCAGAAATGAGATTTGCTGCAACAGTGGGGTTGTATAGGACTTTCACTGGTGTCCCTCTAATAAAGCATATAATAGTTGCCAAAGGTGAGGTCATCTGAAGGATTTCGGGTGACTGCTCAACTTCTGCAGTCCATTCCCTGCTAAAGATAGAGGTTAACACCTTGACTGTCTATTAGACGAAGGCTCCATCAGGTGGGTCAGGTGGAGTTAATGGCAATGATGGTTTCCTATGGCAACAATACTTCGAGATATTTCAAAAATCTTCAAATATCTCTTCCTCCTTCGTCATTTCTGGTTTGGGAGAGGATTCCTCCTACAAGGTTTGGGATAAGAAAGACATAGGTTCTTCCTTGTCCATGGATTTATTGTTGATTCTTGACACTATTTCCTCTCGAGGAGGCTCATTAAGACCCATAATGAAGGAAGAATTTTCTATAATTCGGTCTAGAAGTTCCTTGCCTTCTTTCATCGTCTTATGGAGGAAAGATCCTCCAGCCGTAATGTCAAGATGTAGGGTATATTCTTTGTTCAATCCCATATAGAAGTGTTGCAAAAGCAAGGGATTAAGGGATGGACAAATCTGGGCTGGAATTTCTCAAAAGAGAAAATCTATCCCAAGCTGCACCTATGGATTCCTTCTCCATCTGCTGGAAGCATAGTACTTCCTTCGCAACGAAACAATTCGGGCAATTGAAAAGAAAGCAAAACAAAATTTTTCTCGTAATTTGTTGGAATTTCTGTTTTGTCTTCCTAATGTTCTGATCATACCATTGTTTGGCTTTTTCCTTGAGAGAAAAGGGAAACAACTTCCATTTGAGAGTTTCCTGTGTCATACCCTTGATTAGAAGGCATGAACATAGTTGATCGAAGTTTCGTAGATGATGGTAATGGTTTTCACAATCCGTTCCTAAGAAGGATTGTTCCCAAACAATGGTGCACTATATGCCAAAGACTTGGATTAAGTGAGATAAGATGCATTTTCATGTTGTATTTCCACATAGTGCAGTCACTTCCATCAAAGTGAGGAGGTTTTCCCAAATGTATAGAGTGATAATGGATATTACCATTGAGACGATCATAACTATAAGGATATCTAGAGTAGTCTTGATGAGTACCCCCTTTTGGCTTCTCGTGTTCCTTCTTGCCCTTTTGGCTCAAGATCTTCTTCCTTAGCAGTGCCTTGAGCTGGCTCACTTTATCGTCATCGTGCTCGTACTCCTTGAGAACATCAAACACTTTTGCTTCTTGAGATTCTTCATCAGTGGGCTTTTGCGGAATTTCATTTTCCTTCTTGTTGGTCAATTGACGCTTCGATAGGTTAGTCTCTTGATGGAGAAACCTGGCTCTGATACCAATTGAATGTGGCCCAGAGGGGGCTGAATAGGCTTTTGAAACTTTTCCTGCAACACTTAGCAAAATCGTCAAAAACGAGGAAGGCTAGACTAGTCCGATGTTAGGTGAGGACTAGTCCGGTGTTAACGCAACATCGACAAACACTTAACTCTTTTTGGTATTTCCTTGAAGATGTGCGCAGTGGAATATGTAAAGTAACATAAGATTAATAAGAAAACTTGTAGAAAGATAAAGTTTCAAGAGAATCACAAGTTTCATGCCAAGTTAGAGATTTATCGATTTGTGCCCTAGCTAGTTGCAAGTATGAACGATATAAACAAAAAGGGGATCTATGTCCTCGTTGAGGAGCTCACATAGAGTCGGGTCTCAACCAACCCTTTACCTCATCAAGTCACCACAAAGGGCGACTTGATATCCACTATCAACGGGGTAATCACCAAGTCAATGGGCAACCTCACAATATGAGTGCTCCCACAAGATTGCAATGAATGATCTGATCAAAACACACTCAATTGATGTACAAGAAAGCAAGAGTGTGAGAGAGATCAAACCCTAAGAGCTCAAGATTGCGTACACATCGCTCTCCCTTTCCCAAATGTCAAATCCCAAAATATTGAACTTTTTAAGGCTTTAGATGTGTGGACAGGAGTGATTCCGTACTCTTGGAAGGTGTGATGGTGCTAGGGTTCTTAGTAGATGGTTATGGGGTCATGCATCACTTATTTATAAATATTTCAAAAATTTACCGTTTGAGATTCTGACGCCCGGACTAGTCCGTTGTGCTGAATGAACTATACGTGAAGTTTTGTAGCACATTAGAAAACCTTAACTTGTGTAAGTATACCGGACTAGTCCGCATTGGATCGGACTAGTCTGTTTGGTGTCCAGAGAGAAATAGGACTAGTCCGGCAAATACCGGACTAGTTGTTGATGGCTCCTAAGATATACTAACAAATCATCCTTGACAACGGCGCCAGAAATGCTTGTTGGTATTTCTTAACACCGCAGATCGTCTACGGTAAAGAGATGAGATCCGCAAGTGCACGGAAGATACCGTTGTAGCATTTCACCCATGAGTATTCCCAAGAGTATCGTATTTATCCCAAAGGAAGGCAATGGAGTAAAGTATATACTACTCTTATGGTCAAGCTATGGGATACTAATCCATTATCCGGACAAGGGGTAAGTTGATAATAGGGGTAGTGTGACACACACCTAGGCAATCTATTCTAAAGGGTAAAATGGGTTCTAGAGGGAGATTGGATTGAGAGTTAGAGAGTTGCTCCTACAATGCTCCTAATACATATACATAGCCTAAGGTAGATACTAATGGTCATATCAAAGATGAATTCCTATGCAATGCTATTCAACACATCGGGCACGGGCTTAACCCTAGCAATACTAGGGCGACTCCCGCCAAGAGCCTGTGGCATAGCCGAACGTGGAGGATTACAAAGGACAGATAGGGTTGTCACCACCTATTGCCTACCTCTTCAATCCGTGGGTCTACGAGACATCCAATGCTACTTAAATACCCTAGCACCATGCTAGCATACTAAGCAAATACCTTAGGAGCCATGGCACAAGCCATCCTAAGGCAATGACTAACCTAAACATCGTTGAACCAATGTTGAAGCATAGCATAAGTCATTCATATTAACATAATCATATCATAACTACATAGACTATAGTGGGGGTCTATAGTGTTTATGACCATAAGATGTGATCATGAGAGTGAAATCATAAAGACTAAACCTTCCACATACATGGACTCCACAATCAAACAAGAACGCTTTGTCCAAGTATACGTATTAAAGAAGAGTAAAGGTAATATCTTTATTGAGCACAAAGTCACAAATACAAGAAGGAATACATAAGCCATACCTTTCCCAATGTGGAATCGGGAAGAGAGACTCCTTTCACTCCATTCCCAATTTGGACTTGGGACTATAGGCTCTCCTCTCTACATCCTAACTCCTCTAAGGACTATGGAAGATAGTGTATACAATAGAATGATGCCCAAGTGGTGTGTGTTGAAGTGAGGGGTAGGGGGTCCTATTTATACTAGTGTTGAGGTCGGTTCCCGCCACCAAAAGCACGCGAATCAATCACCATTGACTCTAGGGAGCCGGGAGGAGCCAACATGTGGAGGCCGACCGAGTTTGGTGCAAAGACCAAATCGGCCGACCCCCTGGTTCGGTCGACCTGGTCATTGCACCGTTTCTCATGTGCTTTCTCCAGGTGGCTGCCAGGTGGGTCCCATTGATGTATATGGGTGATACACCGTTGGATATCCTCGGATACTTATGTTTGTGGGCCATTTGATCCATGGGATGCCACGTGTCATTGCCTGATTGGCTGGGATGATATAATATAGGATTGGTCCCTCTACATTTCCTTATTTCCTACATAAAATGCTGCATACACATATTTCTCCAAGTCCAAGTGGAATTGGGTTAGATAGAAAGGTGATGTGTGCAAGAAAAGATCAATCCTTCACATAATTGAGTTAAATTGACGGATGAAATTGGTATACAACAGCCGTCAACAAACTCCCCCAACCTTATCCTTTGCTCGTCCCGAGCAAAGTCAAGACTTTAGGTTGATGATCAGGAGTTGCTACAATGTCTTATTTTCAAAAGTATCTAATGCACAACAAGATACTCTACCTAGTATTGCAGAAATTGGTTATGATACTCTACCTTTCTTAAGTTATCATGGGGCTTATGCCTTTTCATATTCTTGAGTAGTTGAAAGGTAGAATAGCAAATGGAGGAAACATAGTCTAGAAATCAAGTTCCACTTCAATCCCGGAGAATTCAATTTAGATATTAAGTACCTCAATTTGATTCTCTCAATCACTCCTTTGTGGATAGTAGAAATATTTCCTCACCAAAGCATTGTGCCTCTACTATTCCTACTCATTGAATATGGCTTGTATGTGGAGCTTGGTAAGGAAAGTAAGTAGGCATATTTGCATCACATATATTGCTAAGTCAAAAGAGTAAGCCTTAGGAGAATTCAAATCAAAACTTTTTGATTAAAGACTAGTGCATGTGTGATGGAGTGGAAATGGATGTGGATACTTGAGATAACTCCTTTTTTGGTATAATCTCTCTTTCTTTTGCAAGGATGAAACATGGCTACCTTTCTTTTCTGTTTTTCTTTTTTTTCTCATGCTTATGATGTAAGCATGCCCTTTTTTTCATTTTCTTTTTGTATCCATGTCTTCTACTCCCTTTCTTTGCAATGAATTTTGAAGAGAGTGCTAAACATGAATAACATGGAGTTTCTCTTTTTGTTGTCGTATGGTGGATATGATGGACGTTTTTCTTACTTCTAGTGTAGAAGTATAGCATGTGCAAGTGAAGTCTTGAATTCAAAAGGAGCTGAATGATTTCTAACATAGGTCTATACTAGTTTGACTATGCTCAATGTGAAAGCAAGTAGCATATGCATAAGGTTTTGTCTATGTATGAACATCATATGGCTTTGGTAGGTATTTCCAATCAATTGAGGGAAACTTAAATCTTTTTAGAATTTCTCTGGAAATCTAAGTTTTACTTTCAAATTAGGACTAGCAGTCCTATTACCAATTCTAGTCTTGCAACAACCTAGAATTAGATTAAGCTTTTGCTACCCACAACTTCCAAATTAAGGTAAAAGTATTTCAAACCAATGAAAGCAATATTCGGAGAGTAGCAAGTTGTAAACTAGAGACTTAAGAAAATAAAACACAGCAACTATTCATCATTTCATCTATGTGAATTCTAAATCATTCTTACCGCACATCTTTATTTGATGAAAGCAAATCTAACCTATATATATATATATATATATATATATATATATATATATATATATTAAATGCAAGGTGGATGATGGATGGATGGAAAATAAATATGCACTGGATGATTTGAAATAAAAATGTAGTGGGTGTGATACAAGTTACCTCAAGTGGGGGTCCTCCCCCAATCTTATTCTTGATCAAGGTCCGTGATAGTGGTTGAAACCCTAATGACGGATGTAGGCCATGAGTTGGCATATCCTTGTTGCAGCGTGTCTTTGACAATGGAGGGTTGAGTGTTGATTGTTGTGTTGCCTTCCATGGACACCATGAGTTGGTTGAATAGAGTGTTTTCGATGTTGATCGTCCGCACATCAGGGTCTCCATGTGTTGGGTGTGATTTGTCATTCCTTGGCTAGGATAATGATAACCTTTAAATCCAAAGGAATGACGTGCACTCAACAAACATTGAGTATGTTTCGTCATTCTTTGGCTAAGGTGTATCATATCCTTTTGCCATAAGGGAGTGACATGTGCCCAACATGCATTGGGTATGATCAGTTGTTCCTTGGGTAAGGTACCACATACCTCGAACCACAAAGGAATGACATGCAGTCAATATGGGTTGAGTGTGATCTGTTGTTCCTTGGCTAAGGCATGACATACCTTCTAGCCACATAGGAACAACTTGCACCCAATATAAATTGGGTGTGATCTTGTTATTCCTTGGTCATGGAACATTATAACTCTTAACCACATAGGAATAACTTGTACCCAATGATGGTGGAAAATCCCTTGAGCTTGAATGAGTGTTTAAAATAGTTGAGAGCATAATGCTCTCACCCATTCGTGGCAGCTCATTGGTTGCTCATGGAGGGTTCCCATTTCAAATCTCTAGCCTCGTATACTTATGATTGACCTTCGGCCATAATTTCCAATAGATAACAACCATACTAATTTACTCGTTGGCCAAGAGATGTTGAAATGGAATCCTCTAGGGACCCCAACAATCAGCTTCATGAATGCCTGCATAGTAATATTACTCCTGCAAACTTCCTCTCTTGAATGGAGAGGGATAGTTAGCTCCCGAGACTTGTATAAATGAACGTTCGAGTTAGGTAACCGAACTTTCATTTGTACATACGGGGAAGAACAAAATCAAATATGCATTGGATCCAATGTCAAGTGTATCTATGATCAATGTGTTATTCATTGATAAGAGTGGAGCTTTATGGATAATTCATGTTGCATATTTTCTAAAGCTCCTACTCATAGCAATGCATGTGATAGAAATACACTACATGGATCCCTACACCTTTTAAAGTTTCCAACCATATTAGCTTTCAAGAGTAAATTTTTATCATTTAGACCATGACAAACAAGACTCTCGATTTTATCCTCCTGAACCTCACTAGGAATTTGAAATTTAGTGACTCCTCCTAAAAATGCAATTCAATTTCAGCGTAAGGATATCACTTATTCCTAGGAGTTTGAAATCTAGTGACACCATCTATACATGAATCTTGTCGGTGTTTGGATCCGGCAGATCTCCCGACACTACCGTTGGTAGATCGAGGAGTTGTAGTTCAGTAATGGGAACGCAGAGATTCAAGAAAGTGAAAGACAAATGGACACAGAGATTTACGTGGTTCGGGCCGCCTGAGCGTAATACCCTACTCCACAGGGTGTGTTGGTGTTGTATTAAGCGTGTGAGTCTAGAAGAAGCTCCAGAAGAAGAAGCTCGTCTAGGTCAGGGAGTCTAGTAGTAATCTGGAGTCGTCCCTTGTGTATCGTCGACCAGTACTTTTATAGTACAAGGACTAGTCGTTACACCATTAGACTGGCCCAACATTTGCCCCGGCGGTTACACATGCTTGATACACAATTAATGAGGTTAATTACCCTTAATAGCCTGGTAACAGGCCTTAATAGTGTCGTTACCAGTATTAAGGGCTATCCGATCGTGCGTCATTAATATGGCATTAATGACGCTTAATCAGGTCTTGAAGTCTTTGTTTGCTCCTTGAAGGTCCGGAGCTGTCGGGGGGTCCACCAGTCTGATTGTTGAAGTTGAAGGTCCGGCGATTGCCACGTGGCAGCTCCGGAGCTTACCATCGTGGACGGGTAGATCCAGTGCTGTTGTACATGTGTCAGTACCGGAGCTTCCCTCTGTCTGGGGTTTGGTCCGGGGGTGCCATACTGGTATTCCGTCCGGAGCTTTCCCATGTGTGGGTGATAGCTCCGGCCTTATGATACACGTGGCGGCCCGGGGACTAACCATGTCGGGGAAGCAGGTCCGGTTATGCCTGACATGTGGGGCCTTCGGAGGTCTTAAAAACTGGTAGATGGAGTTTCCTTGTGATCATTGCAATCCCAAGGGGTATCCGGCACGTAGGGTACCGATAGTGGCCCCCTGGGCCCACCTCCGGGAGAGACCTTTTGGATGAAGTCATTCCACCGGAGCTGGGTCCATTCTTCGGTTTTTGAGCCGTGTCTTCAAGGGTCTTCGGACGTGCCGTTGGCGATAGCTTGCAGTTAAACCTCCACCGTGTGGCATATCATGGAGGCGGCAGGTGAGATCTCAGTCTGCGGATCTCACGCAATTGAAGGTCGCCGGTTCCCGATACGAAAATTGTATCGGTTCCGCGAGCTCTGTCATGATGCCGCCTTCGGGTTTCCCGCCTTTCATGATGACAACCGTTCGCCTGGGGTAAGGACCTCGACTTGATCGTCGGGGTGGCCCCGGGCCCCCTTGTCATTGGTGGGGTGAAGTTTTTGACTGGTATCAACGGCTCCTCTGCGGTTTCCATCCAAGCGTTGCGGGGGCTTACTTAAGAAGGAAAGCACGCACTATTTGGGGTGCTTTTTGCCTTTCATTCGAACTTGCACTCAAACCTTCCAAACTTTCGCTTGCTTTTCCTCTCTTGCCTCGCTGTGCCGCGATGGAGTTGGGTATCCGCCAGAGCAAACTGAAGACTGATGATGATTTGAAGAAGGTCCGTGCCCTCATGGGATGGTCCCCTGACTTCTTCAACCACTTGGTCCGCGCCGGCAAGCTTCTGTTTGAGAAGGAACACGCCAGCGACATGGTGTACTTCTCCGCGTACGCCATGGTGGGTCTGATCCCACCTTTCTCCTCTTTCTTCTTGATGTTGCTAGACTTCTATGGTCTGCAGCTGTACCACCTTGGCCCTCACTCCATTCTCCTATTGTCAATCTTTGTCCACTTCTGCGAGATGTGGGTGGGCATTCCTCCCTGCATTGAGCTCTTCTGCACCTTCTTCATCGTGCAAACTACGGGGAGGAGTGACGAGTACCTTGGCTTCTACTATTTTGTGAAGCGCAAGAAGTGCCCGTACAAGTATTTGCCCGTATGACTGGAAGAAGGATTGGATTGTCATCAGGGTGGAGGAGCATGAGAAGCTGGAGCTGCCAGAAGGCCTCCCCAACATCGACACTGCAGTTTGGAGTGAAGCTTCGGTGTTGTCGGACGCCTTCAACCCTGCTCTGACTAGGATCCGCCTGTGCATAGAAGGAGGGGTGACTCCTCAGGCGGTGTTTTGCAACATCCTGACCAAGAGGTGGGCTCTGCCGAAGAAGAGGGAGAAGCTTGCTTGGGCCCTCAACAGTATGCTGGATGACGACCGAATCGAGAATGGTTTGAAGTCCAACATGGAGGGTGCAAGTTTGGAGTTCCACCTCTAGAAGTTCCAGCATGGCATCGATGTCGAGGTTGACAACTTAGCTCCGCTGGCAGCTTTCCTCCCTCTGAACATGGAGGCAGAGTTCAGTAGGGAGCTCTGGCGGACGATGCCAGTGCTTGATGACCTTGGTGTCGTTGAGAGGCGGTCGACCATCGGGTTTGCGATCTCCGAAGCTCCTGAAGGCGGCTCCATTCCCGCCCCAAAGCCAAGAACTGAAGTCGTAGGCAAGGGAAAGGAGTTGGCCGAGCCCTCGAGCCGTAAGAGGAAGCATGCTGACAGAAGGTCCGTTAGGCCTGCTTCTTCCATGGCGGCTCTTTCTCCTCGGAGGGGGAGGTCTACAATGGCGGCATCTACTCCAGCAGCGGCATCTTCCCGGGGTGCTAGCTCCGGCCATGTGACTCGAGTACCAGGGCCAGCTAGGGGCTCTGGGTCCGAAGGTCCTTTCCGATCGAGGGGGGCCTCGACCAGGGCAACACCGATAGCAGCAGCAAGCTCCAAGGGACCCTCCGGGACTACCACGCCAGTGGCGGCTAGGGCCAGTCTAGGGCGTGTGGAGAAAAGGTTCCGTGCTAACTCGTGCGAAAGCCTTTCGAGGTAATTTTTATTTTTTACCTCAGTCAGTTGCTTTATTTTTATAACTGTATTTTGAGTTTCTTCATCCTTCATCCATAGTGTGCCTAAGAAAAGGGTTGAAGCTCCGGTCCCTGCAGCAGCGGTTGAGGTTGTGCAGGCTGAAGCTCCGGCTCTGATTCTAGCGCCGCGCCAAGAGGTGGCTGAGGCTGCGGCAGCCCCGGCGCTGGCTGTCGTGGTCTTGGACCTGGACTTATCCCTAGAAGCTCCCGTGGTAGCGCCGGACCACGGGAATGAAGATGTACCATCGGCACCAGCCCCAAAGGTTGAAGCGCCGGGCTTGGATGTTGAGATGTTGGATGCTCCGGCCGCAGAGCCGGAGGTAGCTGCGATTCGGGCCCTAGAGACGGATGTTGTTGAAGCCCCGATAGTTGAGCCGGTGGTTGATGAGGTCCCGGCAGTGGATCCGGGTGTTGATGAAGCTCCGGCACTTTAGACGGTTGTTGAGGAAGCTCCGGCGGTAGAGCCGGTTGCTACAGAAGTTCCGGCTATAGAGCCGGTCATTGAAGAGGTCCTGGCGTTCGAGCTAGTTGCTGCGGAGGTATCGGCGCCTGAGCCTATGATGGTCGAAGCGCCAGCGCCTGAGCCCATGATGGTCGAAGCGCCAACACCTGAGCCAGCGGCGGAGGAGGCGCCTGCGCCGGAGCCGGAAGTAGCTCCTACTCCGACTGAACCTTCAACACCTGTTCAGGAAGTGGTGATCCCGGAGGCGCCCGCTGCTGAGCCAGGGTGCCAAGATGAAGCTGCTGGCCCCCCGCCTGAGGGGCCAGTTGTTGAATACTTAGCGGCGAGACCTTCAGAGTCAATTCTGGAGGTCGGAACTTCTGTTGCAGGACCTTCCTCGGCGGCGGCCGAGGCTATCCCGGAGGACAACCCTAGTGCCGTGGAATATTAGGGGACCGCTCTTGTAGAGTGGGACCCAATTTTTGTCACTGAAGATCCGCTGGAGCCAGCGGAGAGGACCCCGACAGGTCCAGACCCGATCCCCCTGTCGTTGTCTATTGACAACGCCTGCTCCAGTCTTCACCAGGTCCAGCTGGCTTTCTACCACGACAGCAAGGCCCTCGAGGAGGAGCGCCAAACCCTTAGGAGGTGGCGCAACCGACTCCATTTCGAGACCAAGCTGGCGCAGTCGACGCTGGCTGACGACAAGGAGTGGGTGCAAAGGGAAAAAGTCCGCCTGGAGTACTGGGGTAAGCTGTTGGATGAGAAGGGAAAGCATGATGCGATCCCTCGATAACCAGTCCCAGGCCATCTATGAGCAGGCTAAGGCTGCAAATAGCGCAACGGATGATCGCCAGGAAAGGCTCACCACCATCCACGATAGTCTCGTCAAGTGTTGGGAGGCTCTTGAAGCGCGGGAGAGAGGGCTCGAAGATGAAGAGCAAAAATTCCTGGAACTGCGAGACGACCTCGTGAAGAGGGAGGAAGATCTTGTCTAAAAGACAGCTCTGGCTGACAAGAGCCTCGAAGAACGCACCAAGAAATTTGAGGATCGTTGCGAGGAGGAGGACAAGAAGGCCTGGGAGCGAGGGCAAGATCTCTACAAGTAGGAGAATGCCATCGCCACCAGGGAGAAGAAAGTGCGGGGCCGAGAGAAAGATATGGTCGACCGCCAGAATGAGATCCACCTCCGGGAGGAAGAGATCAGCAAACTCGAAAGGCAGGTTGCTAAAAAGATTTAGCAGAATGCCAAAGAGGTGGAGCGTCTTGCCCGGGAGAGCTCGGAGCTTGTGGCGGCCAAAAAGTTCCTTGGAAGAGATGCATAGCGCAAGGGTTGTAGAGTCCCAACAAGTTTAGGACTTCCTGGGCAAGGCCAACGATGCGCTGACGCCAATGGGCTTCAGTCCCGTGCGTCCGGATGATCCGGAGCCGGAGCTGGACCAGGCGTTGGAGGCGCTGAGTTCAGCAGGCAACAAGCTCACCAAGATGGGCGATGTCATCACAGACCAGCTGGAAACTGAGGGACGGTCCCTGGCGAAGAACATCGCAGAGTTCGTGCTGATGTGGTACACCTGTCGGGACCCTCGATTCCCTCTGGACCCAGTTCTTGAAGGCCACATCGAAGGAGAGGGTGAAGCCGCCCGAGCCAGCATGTCGGAGGTGGCCCAGAAGGTCGCCCAGTTCTTCCATAGGGTCTAGGACCATCTCTCTGTAGCTCCCGCTTTTATTCTCTCTTCTTCTTCTTTAATTTTGTAATATCTTGTCTCTAGATGAATGAAATCCAATTTTTTTATGAATTTCATTTTTTGTCTTTGACACCTTTGTCTCACTTGGCCCCCTGGTAGATGTACACAATTTGATTGTGAACATGTACCAAGAGGATGTAACAGTTGAAGACTTGCATGCTTCGAACTTGTAGAATGTAGGTCCGAAGTCTTCGATAGTGTAGGCCCCCTGAGGTTGTCGGAGCTTAGTGGCTCCGGCATTGACCATCGCCCGAGCTTAGTAGCTTCGGCAGTAGTGTCCATCAACGCATAAAGCATCGACGGTTAGCCCTATGGGTTGTCGGAGCTTGGTAGCTCTGGCAGTGACCTCTATCAACACATGGTGTATCGACAGCATACTCCATTATAGAGTCTTTCCACCATCTTTTCTTCACGTTGACGGCTTGCCCCCTAGCTTTACCGGAGCTGAGTAGCACCAGCGATGATCGATATCAATGTTTGAACACCGACCACAAGCTGCCTAGAGGATGTCAGAGCTTTGGCAGCTCTGGCTTCATTTACCATCATCATGAAATATTTATTTTTCCTGCACACTGAAGTCAAGAAAAACAGTAAAATATGTTTCCTATCTATAACTTCATTGCGGCTGACTATTCTCGAGAATGTTTTAGGTCGAACGCAATTCTAAATACAATCAAGAGCGCCGTCTTGTTTCCTTAAGGTCTGATCGTTTCTGGGCTCGCCTTACTCCGACCTGCCGGAGTGAAGGTAGAGTGGCGTACTTAGGGTGCATGACCAGGCTAAGTCGATAGCACACTCCGACCCTAGATTGGCTTGGCGGCATTCAGACGAGTAGACCATCAACAATGTTTGAACCCGGGAGGATAGACAATGCAACTCGAATTGTACATGAACTGGTCGAGCTAAAGTTTCTTAAGAACTGCACAACTTTGTTATAGACAAGAAAGAGAAAAATAAAAAATATTGAGCCTGTACAAAGTAAATGCACGTGGAGTCTGTTTTCACACAATGATGTCTTTCATTATAGGTCCGGGGTACACGGGAAACAAGTACACTCTTAGGGTACGGAACCAGGCTAAGTGTGTTTCGTTTCTAGTTTGACCCAAGGTAGCTAGCTACACTTTTAGTTCTGAGACTGTGACAATTGCATGGACGTTGCGGACCTCATAGGGTAGGTCCAGCTGCCCTTCCGGAGGAGCTACCCGACTCTGTACAATGACTCTATAATTACAGACTCACCTCCGTGGTATTAAGCGTAGAACTTACGGAGGTGCTCAATGTTCCATGGATTTGGGAGAGGTGTCCCATCCTCGATTGCCAAGCGAACGCATCCGGGACGGGATACTTTGATCACTCGGAAGGGTCCCTCCCAGCTGGGGGAGAGTTTGTTTAACCCTTCAATGGATTGTATTCTCTGTAGCACCAGATCGCCTTCCTCAAGCTGTTAGCTGTGTACATGACATTAATGATAGCGCCGAAGAGCTTGGCGGTATCGGGCATTCCGAACAGCTGCTCGACACCTTCCTGGTCAAGGTCTTCACGCCAGAGCTGGTCCTGCGTGGCTTCGTCGGTGGTCCGGACCCAGAGCGACCCCAAGGTGATTTCTGGAGGAAGGACTGCTTCAGCTCCGTACACCAGGAAGAAGGGTGTCTCTCCAGTTGACTGGTTTGGAGTTGTCCTGTTGGCCCATAGAGTGGGCAGAAGCTCTTCGATCCAGTTCACTCCATGTTTTTTCAGGCGCTCGTATGTGCGCGTCTTGAGTCCTTTCAGGATTTCTGCATTTGCTCTCTCGGCTTGGCCATTGCTTGCCGGGTGAGCTACGGAGGCGTAGTTGACTTGGATGCCGAGGTCTTTGCAGTATCCTTGGAAAGAAGAGCTTGTGAATTGGGTCCCATTATCTGTTATGATTTTGTTCGGGACTCCAAATCTGCACACGATGGACTGCAAGAAGTAGATAGCTGATTGCTTGTTTATTGTCACAACTAGAGTTTCTTTCAGCCATTTGGTGAACTTGTCAATGGCAAAATTCAGGAACTTGTAACCTCCGACGGATCTTGGGAAAGATCACAAGATGTCCACCCCCCACAGCGAAAGGCACGCAGTTGCATCCTGGAGCGCTGTAGGCCAGTAGAAGCCATGCCAGAAGGCTTTACCGACCAGCGTGCGGGAAGACGCGTGGTTCCCACACTTGCCTCCATGGATTTCTGCGAGGAGCTCGCAACCTTCTTCCCTTGTGATGCACCGCATTAGGATGCTGTTGGCACCGCGCCGGTAGAGATCCCCTTCTACCATTGTGTATCTTTTAGCCAATCTGACTATCCGGTTAGCGGATACATCATTGTCAGGAAGGATATTGTCTTTCAAGTAGCTCTGGATCTCTGAGATCCATGCATCGGAGCTTGCTTGAGCATTTGAGTCTTGCGTGCTGGGTTGCTCGGAGCTTCCGGCAGCACCTACGACCCTTGATGGTTGCCATGGTAACAGGGCCATCGGGACCACCAGCTTCGGGATGCTAGTCTCGCCCCCTTCGCTCAGTTTGGCAGGCTAAGCTGTGGGCTTTGACAATCTCCGAACGAAGGTTCCGTCAGGAGCCGGAGCTCCGGTTGACGCTTTCATCGAGAGTTCGTCAGATTCAGCGTTATGGACATGCTGGACATGGTGGAGATCCAGGACTTCGAAGTCCTTCTGAAGCCTCTGGACTTCAAGGAGATAAGTAGCTAGTTGAGGATTGTTACAGGATCATTCACCCTTCATCTGTTTGAGGATGAGCTGCGAATCTCCCTTGACCAACAGCTGCTTGACACCATATGATAGTGCCACCTTTAGTCCATAAATGAGTGCTTCATACTCCGCCATGTTGTTGGTCGCCTTGAAGTCAAGGTGGACCATGTATTTTACCTTCTCCCTGGTTGGAGTGAGGAGAAGGACTCCAGCTCCGGCCGCCTGCTTTTGCATGGAGCCGTCGAAGTAGAGGGTCCAGTGAGGCTCGGTGAAGACCGGAGCCTTGAGTTTCGGCTTCTGCTCACTAGGGCCCCTAGGGTTTGATGGAGAGGGGGTCCATTCCGCCACAAAGTACGCCAATGCTTCACTCTTGATCGCTTGTCTTGGGGAAAATTCAATATCCAATTTGGCCAATTCCGCTGCCCACATTGCAATGTTCCCAGTAGAGTTGAGATTATGCAAGATCGCACGCAGTGGATAAGAAGTCACCACTGAGATCTTGTGAGCTTGGAAGTAAGGGCGAAGCTTCCTCGATGCGATGAGAACTGCATAGAGCAGTTTGTGCACCTCTAGGTATCGAGTCTTGGCATCATGTAGTACTTCGCTGATGAAGTACACTGGGTGTTGGACTGTCTGGACCCTCACGGAGGGGCCCGGAACTTCTTCCACATCGACATGGACCCTCCCAGAGGGGTCCAGACCTGCTTCGGGAACCTCTGGGTCCTTGCTAGAGGAACCCGGAGCTTCTACTAGAGTGACCTGGACCCTCCCGGAGGGGTCCAGATGTTCTGGAATAACTCCTTGTAGATCCAAGTCTGGGGGCTGGGACCCAGACTAACCTTCAGAAACCTCCGGACCCTCCCGGAGGGGTCTGGATTCTTGAGCTTGGGATGGTTCTGGTCTCTCCGCAACCAGGACCATGCTGACAACCTCGTCGGTTGCCCAAATGTAAAGCAGTAAGGGCTCACCAGGGTTCGCAGCTACCAAGGCTGGTAGAGTGGTGAGGAGCTTCTTTAGCTCCTGGAACGCCTTTCATGCTTCTTCAGACCATTAGAAAGGTCCGGACTTCCACAATAGCTTGAAGAAGGGTATCACCCATTCCGCCAGTCTTGAGATGAACCGGTTGAGGCCGACTAGACATCCAGTCAGTTTCTGGACGTCGTTGATGCGGGATGGTTGCCGCATATCCTCAATGGCTTTAATCTTCGCTTGATTTGCCTCTATGCCCCAGTGGTTTACCAGGAAACCAAGAAGCTTTTCGGAGCCAACCCCGAAGACGCACTTGTCTGGGTTCAGCTTCGTGCGAGTGGCTCGCAACCTGTCGAAGGCAGCTTGCAAAGTGTCAAGGAGTGTCTCCTTGTCTTTGATCTTGACGACGATGTCATCAACATACACTTCCACTACGTCTCTGATGAGCTCTCCAAAGGTTTTGTACATAGCTCGTACAAATGTTGAGGCTGCATTCTTGAGACCAAATGGCATGGCAGTATAACAGTACAATCCATCTACTGTGATAAAAGAAGTATGTTCTTCATCTTCCCTAGACATTCTGATTTGATGGTACCCAGAATATGCGTCTAGGAAACACAGTAATTCACACCTGGAGGTGGAATCCACTATCTGATCTATTCTAGGTAGTGGGAATGGATCTTTTGGGCATGCCTTATTTAGTGTTGTGTAGTCTATACACATCCGAAGCTTCCCGTCGGCCTTGGTACAACGACTGGGTTTGCCAGCCATTTTGGGTGGAAGACTTCTCGGATGAATCCAGCTTCGAGAAACTTCTTCACTTATTGTCGTATGAAGTTCTGTCGCTCTATTGATTGCTTCCGAGGCTTCTGGTGTACAGGCCGAGCGTCAGGATAGATCTTCAGATTATGCTCGATCACTTCCCTAGGGATCCTAGGCATTTGCGACGGTTGCCAGGCAAACACGTCAACGTTATCCTGGAGGAAAGTGATGAGCGCGAGTTCCTATTTGTCATTCAGACCTCCCGATATACGGGTAGTCTAAGTGGCATCGGAACTGATTTGGATGACTTTGACGGGGATGTCGGTGTCGCCTCTTTGTTGCACGCGAGGTGCAGAGGTTGAGCCACGTTGACGAATGCTCGGGGGTTTTGGAGCTTGCTCCTGCCTAGATTCTTCCTCCTGTGCTGTAGCAAGTGCGTGAAGTTCTTCCAGAGCAGTCACTCTGGTAGTGTGGTCTCCGCGGATTCGGAGAACACCAGCTGGTGTTGGCATCTTCAACACAAGGTAGCCATAATGAGAAGCAGCCATGACCTTGTACAAGGCGGGCCTACCCAGAATGGCGTTGAAAGGTAAGTTGATCTGAGCGACGTCAAAGATCAACTTCTCAGTGCGATAATTCTCCCGAGTCCCGAAGGTCACGAGGAGAGTAATGGCAACGAGTGGGGTTATGGCCCCCGGACCCACTCTGGAGAAAGGTTGGGGGGGGGGGGGGGGGCGAAGGTCTGAAGGTCGGAGCTGAAGCTTGACGAAAGCTTCAAAGCTTATGAGGTTTAGCCCCGAACCTCCATCCACCATTACATGGTGTAGTTGAATGTTATTGATGGTAGGTGATACCATCAAAGGTAGTTGACCAGCTCCGATCATGTTCCGAGGGCAGTCCGAAGCATCAAAAGTGATGGTGGTGTCCATCCAGTTTCAATGAGGCTCTGCCCTGGTTGTAGGAGCTACTGAGGCCATGTCCTGCCGCATGGTCTTGAGGACACGGCAGGAGGTAATGTCCCACGAACCACCAAAGATGGTTTTCATGGTCTTCCAACGCTCATTGTCGGAGACGTCGGAGTTGTCGTCAACGGAGGTGTAAGCAACCTTCAGTACCTTTTTAGGGTCTTGAAAGCCTAACTCCTCTTCAGCCAGAGCTTCATCGACTTTCATTTTTCCTTCCCTCTCACGGAAAGAAACTTCTTCTAGGCCCTTGTTGTAGCGCTCGGCAAGGTTTTGGACCTTCCGGCAGTCTTCCAAATTGTGGCTATTCGACTTGTGAATAGGACACACACCTTGGAGTTGCCACCGTCTTAAGAGGACGGCCAAGGTCGTTTCTCAAGGCGTGGCCCACGGCCACCCAGAGCTGCAGCAGTAGATGTACCGGCCAACGGCTTCTTCTTGCCGTTGGACTTTTTCTTCTTTTTGCCGCTCCCGGAGGTAGTGGCTTTGCCTTTGGAGGATTTTTTACCATCCTTCGGAGGTGGTTTGGAGTGCATTGCACGGCCCTCCGCAGCTTTGGCACACTTGTCTGCCAAGCTGAAGAGCTCTGTGATGCTGGTGATCTCCTTGATCACCAGCTTCTCCAGCATCTTCTTATCTCGTACGCCCTATCTAAATGCCATGATAATAGAGGCGTTGGAGATAGAAGGAATTGTGTTTCATACCTGGGAGAACCTCTGGATGAATGAGTGTAGGGATTCTCCCCCCTTCTGCACGACTGCAAAAAGGTCTAGTTCGGTGCCTGGTCAGGTGTATGAACTCCCGAAATTGGCGGTGAACTGTTGGCACAATTCCTCCCAACTATTGATGGAGTTGTGAGGAAGGCTGATGAACCAGGACCTGGCGGTCCCAGTCAAGTCCACTGGGAAGTAGTTAGCCATCACAGCCTCGTTACCTCTGATCGCAAGGATTGCGGTGGAGTAAATCTGGAGAAACTCAGCTGGATTAACGGTCACGTCAAATTTCTCCGGCAGATGAGGCCGGAACTTTTGTGGCCATTTGATCATGCGTAGGTGCATGGCCAGGGCAGAACAACCTCCTCCAACCCCCTCGGGAGCAGGACTGTCTCGAGCCTCTCGCCTTTCGCGAGCACACTCGATATGGACACGGCCGTCCTGTTGACGGTAACGGCGATCAAGCTCCGCCAGGAGGTCATGAGTTGAAAGTCAGGTTACCGTACGAGTGCGCCGCACCCCAAAAGTAGCGACGTAACTTGCTGAGATGCAGCACGCCTCCTATTTTGGGAAGCGTGTGGACCAAGTCTGTCTGACACGGTCAAGCGCTGTGATGGGGCCCGCCCCGAAGGGGAGGACCTTGGTTGCTGATGTGGTCGGCTGCTACTGCAACCAGATGTTCCACATCAGCCCTCCACTGCTCCATTGCACCCTGGGATGCGCCTGGAGGTGATGGACGTTGGAGGAGAGCACGCACTGCATGAAGCGCGTGTTCAGGGTTGTTGTTATTTGCCGATGCGGTGACCGACACCGATGCACCGTCACGTTGCCCAACTTGATTTGTTGGTGCAGGCAGTGGCGGTGGTGGCATGACTCCTACTGGAGCTGTGGCACCTGCTGATTGCTGCATGTTGGAGAGATTGCCCCCAGTAGGTTGAACAGCAAGATTGCCATTGGATGATCCAGTAGCTGAGTT
This sequence comes from Tuctoria greenei, assembly GCA_036927565.1. Taxonomy (NCBI): domain Eukaryota; kingdom Viridiplantae; phylum Streptophyta; class Magnoliopsida; order Poales; family Poaceae; genus Tuctoria; species Tuctoria greenei. The sequence continues at coordinate 62,758,249 of JAYESD010000006.1, forward strand.
GACCATACTTGAAATCTCAGGCGCCCCTACCTGGCGCGCCAACTGTCAGTGTTTGGATCCCGCAGATCTCCCGACGCTACCATTGGTAGATCGAGGAGTTGTAGTTCGTTAATGGGCGCGCAGAGATTCAAGAAGGTGAAAGACAAATGGACACAAAGATTTACGTGGTTCGGGCCGCCTGAGCGTAATACCCTACTCCACGGGGTGTGTTGGTGTTGTATTAAGCGTGTGAGTCTAGAAGAAGCTCCAGAAGAAGAAGCTCGTCTAGGTTAGGGAGTCCAGTAGTGGTGTGGAGTCGTCCCTTGTGTATCGTCGACCAGTCCTTTTATAGTACAAGGAGTGGTCGTTACACCGTTAGCCTGGCCCGACATGTCGCCCCGGCGGTTACACATGCTTGATACACAATTAATGAGGTTAATTACCATTAATAGCTTAGTAACGGGCCTTAATAGTGCTGTTACCAGTATTAAGGGCCATCCGATCGTGCGTCTTTAATATGGCATTAATGACGCTTAATCAGGTTGGTAAGTCTTTATGCTCCTTGATGGTCCGAAGCCATTGGGGGGTCCACCAGTCTGATTGTTGAAGTTGAAGGTCCGGCGGTCGCCACGTGGCAGCTCTGGAGCTTACCATTGTGGACGGGTAGGTCCGGTGCTGTTGTACACGTGTCAGTACCGGAGGTTCCCTCTGTCTGGGGTTAGGTCCGGGGGTGCCATACTGGTATTCCGTCCAGAGCTTTCCCATGTGTGGGTGATAGCTCCGGTCTTATGATACATGTGGCGGCCCTGGGACTAACCATGTCGGGGAAGCAGGTCAGGTTATGCCTGACATGTGGGGCCTTTGGAGGTCTTCAAATCTGGTAGATGGAGTTTCCTTGTGATCTTTGCAATCCCAAGGGGTATCCGGTACGTAGGGTACCGACAAAGCTCAATTAAAAAATTATGGGTGTCACTATGCCCAAGTTCCTATATGCCAATTCACCAATTAAGTCATGCCCAAAAGTTTTGTTTTCTAAACCTCGACAAAAATGACTATGTTTAAAAAACAATCCTTAAAGGATTCTAGGTACTTGTTTGAGATTTTTTTCCAAGTAAGGTGGGATTTCATTTTGGAGATCCAAAAGTCAATACCCACGCTTACTCTTGTGAGGATGCTCGAGAATTGAATTCTGATGAAGTGTCAACCTTCCTCACAAATGCAAGCGAATACATTCAATTCTATGGCAAACCAAACAATTAAAAATTCTAAACTCATACCTCATTTGAAGAGCAGTTGGTGACGAAGGTCTTTGTGTGAGAAACTCACATCCTTGATTCTTGGCGTAGGCTTGATGGTTGATGTCAAATGCCAAGTTGAGGTTGGATTTGGCGATGGATTTGGTTCTGGCTCCTCCATTGGGTCATCCTCTTGAACATTTCTCTTCCTCAAACTCAAAATGAGTTTGAAGGAGAGAAGTGTTCTCAAATCCTCCCAATGGTGACTTCAGCTTGATGAAACCTTCCACTTTCTTGCCAAACCACCTCTTCACAATTTTGACCTAGCTGCACTTTAATCAGGAACACACAAAACAACTCGAAAAAGGGTTATGTTAGCCAAAAGAAAATTGAACCCAATTTTCAAATTGTCTTGCCCAGCTCGAAATAACTTGTAAATGCAATAAGGGTCAAAACAAATCTTTTTGGTTTGAACTAGGAAGATAAATTCAAGTGGTCATGCACGTAGTTCATATCCAACTAAATTTCTCCCCTAATTCAAATTTTTAGTTTTATGATGGTTGGAAATTTTACTTTCCAACATGTAAGTGTGGAATTTCAAACATGCAAATGCAAGGGTTGATGCAATTTGGAAAACAAATATGAGATAACTACCAATTAACATATTGGTAAGGACTCACCGAATTTTTGAAGTCCGTTTAGTAGTACTTACCTTCGTTCTGTTCAGCGCGATGATTTGTTGTCCAATCCCGGAGTTGAAGATGTGGACAATTTCTTCTGTTTTGACATGCCAAACTCATTTGGCCGTCATTTGGACATGTGGGCCACATGGTGGCTCAAGCCTCTCCCCGTTGTATTGATATAGACATGTTGTTGTAGCGACGAGTTCTTCCTCTTGAATGTATTCCTTCATGATCATGGTGAGGCTTTGTCCTTCTTAGAGGTGCCACTCTGACCATATTGATATTCCATTGAATCCACCCATACCTTGATCATGGATCAAAGGCTTCCTTGGGCATGATGACATGTGGACTCCACAATCAAGCAAGAAACACTTCATCCACAATGTCACTTGCCCTAGGTTGAATGGGTTTGGTCAAAGTGTGGGAATCCCAACAAGTGATGTGGGATATCTTGGACTTTGAATGCTCCTTAAGTTCTTGTCCTTGGCCAAGATCTTCATGTGAATGTTTTCTTGATTTCTGCTTGGCCAAGATACTTCAAGGTAGGCTAGTTGAACTTAAATCCCTTGGAAAGCCATAGCCTCCTTGAATACAAGGGTGATGTTAATTCCACCCTTGACCTCCTTGTGAATGGTAGCCATTGGAGTTGTTGTTTGAAAAAGGTCCTCATGGGTCTTAGGGAAATAATTCCCACGCGACCCATGATGACATAGATTTTCACAAATCATGTGAATATCCATGACTTGGATTATCCAAACAAATCTCCAACGACTTGGATATTCATGACACTTCAGTGGGAGGTGTAGTTCCATAACTAGCATGTCCACCTTGTGAAGTGGTGTGCATGACAAGCTATGGGAACTCAAGCATTCTTCAATTAACCCCTTGAGTGGAGACCTTCTTCTCATTCATGATGAATGAGAATAGGGCTCCTTCAGCTCCAGCACGTATGTGGTTATGGATTGGTGGAGCCAACCCATGACATGAGTGTTGGATGAATAGCCAACCATCCACCCCATGGTGGAGGCAAACCAAGAAGAACTTCTTGGAGCCTTCCCCAAGCTTGGGTATGGATGACTTTGGCTCCTACTGAAAGCTGAAATTCTCCCGCAAAAAGGCAATGGTGTTACCTAGCGGACATTTGTTGAGGTACGCCTTAAATCATCTTGCAGTTTAGCACTTGCGTCCTCGTTGGCCATCCCATACAATGGGTTGGCCAACACTACCCTGTTTTCACAAAAAGAAGAAAACAAACAAGGGTAATCCTGTCGAATAACTATATAGTACCTATAGCTTAATCACAAGTGATAGCTATCCTTCACTTCCTTTGCCTTCCCCGACAACGGCGCCAGAAATGCTTGTTGACGGCTCCTAAGATATACTAACAAATCATCCTGAGCAACAGCGCCAGAAATGCTTGTTGGTATTTCTTAACACCACAGATCATCTTCGGTAAAGAGATGAGATCCCAAGCGCACAGAAGATACCGTTGTAGCATTTCACCCATGAGTATTTCCAATGGTATCGTATTTATCCCAAAGGAAGGCAATGGAGTAAAGTATATACTACTCTTATGGTCAAGCTATAGGATACTAATCCATTATCCGGACAGGGGGTAAGTTGATAATAGGGGTAGTGTGACACAGACCTAGGCAATCTATTCTAAAGGGTAAAATGGGTCCTAGAGGGAGATTGGATTGAGAGTTGGAGAGTTGCTCCTACAATGCTCCTAATACATATACATAGCCTAAGGTAGATACTAATGGTCATATCAAAGATGAATTCCTATGCAATGCTATTCAGCACATCGGGCACGGGCTTACCCCTAGCAATACTAGGGCGACTCCCGCCAAGAGCCTGTGGCATAGCCGAACGTGGAGGATTACAAAGGACAAATAGGGATGTCACCACCTACTGCCTACCTCTTCAATCCGTGGGTCTACGAGACATCCAACGCTACTTAAATACCCTAGCACCATGCTAGCATACTAAGCAAATATCTTAGGAGCCATGGCACAAGCCATCCTAAGGCATTGACTAACCTAAACATCGTTGAACCAATGTTGAAGCATAGCATAAGTCATTTATATTGACATGATCATATCATAACTACATAGACTATAGTGGGTGTCTATAGTGTTTATGACCATAAGATGTGATCATGAGAGTGAAATCATAAAGACTATACCTTCCACATACATGGACTCCACAATCAAACAAGAAATGCTTTGTCCAAGTATACGTATAAAAGAAGACTAAAGATAATATCTTTATTGAGCACAAAGTCACAAATACAAGAAGGAATACATAAGCCATACCTTTCCCAATCTAGAATTGGGAAGAGAGACTCCTTCTACTCCTTTCCCAATTTGGACTTGGGACTAGAGGCTCTCCTCTCTACATCCTAACTCCTCTAAGGACTATGGAAGATAGTGTATACAATAGAATGATGCCCAAGTGGTGTGTGTTGAAGTGAGGGGTAGGGTGTCTTATTTATACTAGTGTTGAGGTCGGTTCCCGCCACCAAAAACGCGCGAATCAGTCACCATTGACTCCATAGAGCCAGGAGGAGTCAACACATGGAGGCTGACCGAGTTTGGTGCAAAGACCAGGTCGGCCGACCCCCTGGTTCAGTCGACCTGGTCATTGCACCGTTTCTCGTGTGCTTTCTCCAGGTGGCTGTCAGGTGGGTCCCATTGATATATATGGGTGATACACCGTTGGATCTCCTCGGATACTTCTATTTGTGGGCCAATTGATCCATGGGATGCCACATGTCGTCGCCTGATTGGCTCGGATGATATAATATAGGATTGGTCCCTCTACATTTCCTTATTTCCTGCATAAAATGCTACATACACATATTTCTCCAAGTCCAAGTGGAATTGGGTTATATAGAAAGGTGATGTGTGCAAGAAATGATCAATCCTTCACATAATTGAGTTAAATTGATGGATGAAATTGGTATATAACAGCCGTCAACACTAGTCTGGTGGAGGTGAAAATTGAAGGGTATATGACAAGTCTAGTGTGGGGGACTTTTCCGATTGTGCACAAGGACATATCGGACTAGTCTGGACAATATCAGACTAGTCCGGTGCAGTGTAAATGTGAAGGGGAAAAATGACTTCTCCGCATTTGAGGACTTGTCCATTTGGGCACCAGAGAGATAACGGACTAGTTCGGACAATATCAAACTACTCCGGTCTCTACTCAAAGAGAAATCAGACTAGTTCACTCATTATCGGACTAGTCCAGTGCTTGACTGATTTTCTAGTTAAGTGTTTGGCCCTTACTCTTTATGTAAAGATTTGAGCTCTTGGGGTGTGTCTCTCACACACACCCTATACATTTTGAACTACTTTGTGCTTCTATATTCCACTTGTGCTCTTCCCTTATTTTTTCTCATTTTTCACCTTTTTTCACCGTTAGTTCCATTTTCCGAAATATGCTCTCAACTTAACAAGTTTCAATAGGATCTCGCTTGTTTGTCATCAATCATCCAAAACTCACAATGGTGTGCCTAGATGCACTTTCACTTGATTTTCTTTTTGTTCCCCGCAAGAACGGGGCATCCACGGCCAATCCTCTGTTTGATCATCACCAGCACGTGTTGACATCTCCCTGCTCCACCAAGCTCACAGATGGATTCATGCGGACCTCCTCTTCTTTCCTGATGTGATCCTGCGTGGACAGTGGCATGTACCCGGCGAACACGGTGTTTTCCCTTAGAGTTCAAAGCATCGTGTTGCCATAGTTCAACATCGCCCAGCCACACAAGAAGCTTTCCTTTGGAGTTAAATGCACCAAAAGGTTCACACCGTCCACATCCATCTACCTCCAAAGTTTCGTGCCTTGCCATGGCTTGAGTATCTTGGATTTTCCAATTTTCCCCCAGCGGTGACGTTGAAGATTCAAACTTCCTCCTTGAAATTCATCCTAATTGTAGCATCTCGGGCAATTCCATTTAGGGAAAATCTTCTACACCTTCTCACGGTTCTTCTCGAGCAAATGGCGATGAAAAAGATGGACCATAGCCTCAGGGCGACGTGTTTTTGTGGCTGCCGCCCAATTTAGACCTATGTCTTCGATGCACATCTATCTCCAGGCATTTCTAGCTAAAACCAACACCCTTGTGATGCTCTATATCGTATCATGACTTCGACGTGGGATTTCTATTGGAAGGACCAGCAACTAATTATATTCTCTTTGCGCTGACTTTGACTACTATTGAGCAAGGCAAGCCTCAATTTGCATATAACATCCTTTATAAGTTTTGTCTTTGTTGACTATACATATGAGGTATTGTATTGTGCATTAGGTCAAGCTTTGATGATACTCCACATGCATGGCTAAATAATCCTTGAAGTTTTTAGGTAAAACATTACTTCTTCATATTATATTGCTAAGCTAATGTTTTAGTGGAATCTGTAGAAGTCAAGTGGTTGGAATCCCCTCATGAGACAAATAATAGGGTTCATATGAATTTAGTTCAAGAATGGATTATGAATCCTAAAATGAGACTGGGCAGGGATGTAGGTGGCAGCAAGACGTGGTCTTGGGTGCATAGCCTTGCCTGTGTCGATTGAGGACTGATCTGTATGCAGCCATGGTGAGCAAGTTTGAACTGTACTGGTTAAATACTGGCTATATGAGACCCGATAAACAAATGTAACTCAGGCACCCTCGTGTCGAGAGTTACACCATGGTCCTTTGGTAGTGGATCTTCTGTGAAGATCACATAACTGGTTTGGCATTGGGATGACGGGTGAAAGTTGGCCACTTATGACGTGATACGAAGAGCACCGATGTGTCTTCCACGTGGGTGTATGTGTCATGCAGTCCGAGTGTCTACTGATTGCAGTAACTGACCTCGTGGTTATTTGAGTACTGCTTATTCACTTCGCCATGACGTAGTAAGCAAGTGTAGATGGAATTATTGGAATATTGCTATATTGAATAAGTACTGTATTGCAATGTGTATGCTTTAGATGATAGTGCTCACTAAGTTTATGTTCTATGAAACATTAAGTTTGATGCTAAAACCTGAAAAAAATAAGGATAAAGTTTAGGCGAGTTTTTCATCGCAAATTGAGCTTCCTATATTACTGTTAGCATTGCATATATAGTTTCATGTCTTAGGTGAGACGGTTAAGTCTTGCTGAGCCTTATGCTCATAGTTGCTTTATTACATATTTTGCAGTTAACACTACTTATGCTTCTGTTGTGGGTTGTTCGTGAGACCTCGACCATTTCATGATGGTTATCTCACGGGAAACCATGCCGATGACATCTCTTCTTTGTGTTGTTAGTGAGAAGCGTTCGTGAGCATGGACAGCTTCTCTTATGCATAGATCGGTTGAGAGTGTGCGCATGTACTTTCTGCTGTGTTTGTACTTTCTATATTGTAAACTTTATCATATTATGAAATGAAAACTTTGATGTACTTAGAGTATTTTTTTCTCGTGTGCTATTGGGTGCCGCATCCCATGACATCACCCAATGCGATTCCTGGATGTCGGGACCCCAGTCCCCACAATCTGGTCTCAGAGCCACATTGCGAACAGCACGCTCAAAAAGAGTCTATTTTGAAAACTTAGAAATAGTCAAGTGAGAATTAGTCACTATGGCCACATAAGGTCTATAATAGTGTAGTTATTAAGGTGGTAAAGCTAACATACTTGTTATTATATTCTGTAACAATGCTCCGACGTCAGGTAAGAGGTAAGGTATGCCACCGAGAGCGGATAAATCTCGGTAAGCTCACCATACGAGAAGTGGTATGTGATTGTCCCCGTGGCTTGAAACAAGAGTTAATATGAGTCTCTGAATCTCTTCATGGTTCTGAGAACATATGAAGCGATGGTCCCTGGTGTGCATTAGGCAAGAAAGAAGAAACCCCATCGTATGGTCAGTAACGCGATAGTATGCAACTCTTAAACAATTCATGTTCAATGAGCCATACGCAGCGCTCGCCATCGGCGTGCCTCAGCTCTTATGGGCAGCAGGTGGTATCTGTTGGGTTGATAAAATTCCCGTTCGTGACTACTAGTTTGCGCTCTACTAGAGTCCCCCGTCGAAGGTGTTGAAACAACATCACGTTTCTTGAGACGTGTATTCCTCGAGTACGGGCTGTATGGAATGATACAGGGCATTAGACCTGTACACTGATATATATATTATTGTGACTGCATGTCGTTCTGCCTATGTGGCCTCATCCGTCGTGGCACATAATCTGTTAATTGTAATTGCATGTCTTATGCTGGTACACTAACTGTGTGATCATATTGTGCTTTGAAAACGTATGTGAGCGACCATTTATTCCACTAATTGATACGTATATGCCGGTATCATCCGGTTAGGATTTTTACTTTTGTGAGGCACGTAGTACCGACATGTATGCCACTGATGCATTAATAAAGATTTCTGTAAAATTGACCAAGGATGTTGTAAAAAATTAACTATTAGCTATAAAGCTCTGATTTTGAACTAAGTTTCAAATTGGAGTAGGTTTTCATTCAGAAGTTTCAAAAACAGAGGATTCTGTTTTCTGCCAGGAAATTTACCTGACCTTTGAAAGCCATAACACGCATTAGAAGAATCCAATAAAGGTGTTCCATACGTGGATGGAAAGACCAGAGAGTCCTCTAAAACGTACCTGTTCAACTCCAGACCGGAATCCCAAAATCTGCCAAATCTTGTCACAGACTGGGACAGTTTCTGGACCTGTCACCATTTTGGCATAACTCTTTGTTGAAAAATTGAATGGCTTCATATGATACAGTTCTACAATCCTTATGATTTATTATACAACTTTGTAATTTACATTCTTTGAGATTTTGATATCATATATCTATATATCTGTGCTCAATCCAGCCATATACAAAGGAGATGCTGTCAAAATTTCCCTAAAAATCTGGGAACTTTGTCAATTTTGAAAAGCCATATCTCTTTAACCACAGTTGATATCAAGGCATATAAATACTCGTTGGAAATATATCGAAGTTAACTTTAACTTTGGAATTCAACTTGATATGTGAAATTGCCATTTTCATATTCTAATTGTGGTTTGAATCCAGACTGCTCAAATCTGGACAGAATGTTGACAGGTTCAGATTATTTTTGACTTGTCGTGGACATTCAAGTTTTTATACTTTACTAAGTTCCAGATCATGTTCGTTAGTCATGTACCATCTCTCTTCCTGTGGAGTGATAGTGTTTGATGAGTTTTCTCGAGTTTTGAATCTGGTTGAAAAGTCTCAAATCTTTGTTTACAACTTCGCATGCTGCATTGCTTATGTGACGCGTGTTACGGTTAATGCTTTCATATTAAAGTTGAAGTTGCAACTTTGGATTTTAACCGTGTTGCTCACTCTTGCAGAATGGTCTGCACTCATTCCGAGAGTGAACTAGGTGGTCCCATTCGTGGAGAAAATGACTCGATGCAGCAACAATCACAGTCAACATCATCTCCGTTCCCGACTATGTTTGCGGAAGTCATGGCAAACGTAGTCGAGTCTAACCGTGAGAACAATCAGATATCCGAGAATTGGTGCAACAAAGCAGACCTTCGGAAGCTCGATAGCATAATCCAACTCGGAGTTTGTATGTGAAGTTTCTTTCAACACAACCACCGGTTTTAATGGGGGGCGATGATCCGGTGGAGACCGACCAGTGGCTCCATATTACAGAATACAAATTTGAACTATCTCAGTATGATGAGCACCAGAATACTTAATTTGCCACTCAACAACTTCATGGGTCTACTGGAGCCTGGTGGTCAGAATATCTCACCACCCTACCAGTAGGACAACGTGTCACGTGGGTTGAATTTCGCGGTGCATTTCATGCTCATCATATGCCTACAGGGATTATAAGCACCAAGTATGAAGAATTCGTGGAGTTAAAGCAAAGCAAAATGAGAGTTCTTAAATATTTCAAAGAGTTCAACCGCTTGGTGCAGTATGCAAGTCATTTTGTGGATAAGGAGGATTTAAAATGTGAGCACTTTTCCGAGGCCTGGATCCTAATACTAAGGCTAAAGTGGCGTTATTCAATAATGGCAATTACAATGATTTCGTGAATTCGGCTATATTGCAAGAAGATGCCAGTCTACGTCTTCAAGCGGAGAAGGAGAGGAGTATACCGCCGGATAACACTAGTGACATTCCTCTGAAATATTGGGTGGTATATTATTTACCATCCGATCAGGCCAGTCAATTGGTGGTGCAACCACTGTAGTTTCAGTGTCGCACCTATTCGTTAGAGGATGTTCAATCAGTGCAGCCACGGTATCAATTAATTACTCGTGTAACTCCACTTCAGCAAAGTGCACCAGTATATCTTTCATCTCCGTCTAATGGAGTGCCTAATATCACACCACATGATACTAGTTGTGATGAGAATCTTTTTGCACAGGAATTTCATGTGACCAAAAGGGACAGCAGCACCATATCTCCTCAAGTTGCAAAGAAATCCCACGGTCAGCAAAAGAAGACCTCACTAAAGGTGGGAAATGTCAGCAAGGTGGTAGTTGAGGATATTTCGGTAGGAGAACCCGTTTTAGCGGGTATGTTTAGCCTGCATGATCAACCCACATTTGTGTTATTTGATTCAGGCGCCACGCATGATTTCATCAGCAAATATTTTGTGCTCAAGCATCGATTGTCATCAACTCCTTTATCAATATTATATGATTAGTTCACCGGGAGGTAGTATGACTGCCAACAAGATTGTAGCCCGAGCACCTCTATGCTTCGATGGGTGGATTTATCCTACTACTCTCATCATGTTGGAGAGTCTAAAGATTGATATTATTTTGGTAATGTATTGGCTGACACATAACGGAGCTATCTTTGATATTGGTTCTCGTACCGTACAGCTAAATTCCAAGAAGCGTGGCCAACATACATTGGTTCTGAAAAGTATCACACCATTGCCTACAGCTGTACATAACACCAAAGCCACTATATTGGAGGACATTCCAGTTGTTCATGATTTCCCCGACGTGTTTCCCGATGATCTACCAGGCATGCTGCCCGAACGTGATGTTGAGTTCAATGTTGAACTTGCACCGGGAACCACATCTATTTCTCGAAGACCTTACAAAATTGTGCACAATGAACTCATTGAATTGAAAGAGGATCTAAATTACCTTTTTTCTAAAGGTTTTATTCGCCCAAGTTCATCACCGTGGGGCTGCTCGGCGCTATTTGTTAAGAAGAAGGATGAAACTTTGAGTCTATGCATGGACTATTGTTCTTTAAATGCCGTGACTATCAAAAACAAGTATCCACTACCACGCATTGATATTCTTTTTGATCAACTAGTTGGTACTAGGGTATTCTCGAAGATGGATCTTCGGTCCTGTTATCATAAAATCAAAATCCAAGAGGAAGATATACCAAAGACGGCTTTCTCGATGAGATGGGTTATATGAATATCTTCTCATGTCATTTGGTCTTACCAACGCTCTGGCTCACATTATGAACCTCATGAATTCAGTATTCTTGCCGGAGTTGGACAATTTCGTCGTGGTTTTCCTTGATGACATTTTGATATATTCTAAATTTGAATAACACTCTGAACATTTGCGTATAGTGCTGCAATGATTGCGGATCACAAGCTATATGCTAAATTCAGCAAAGTGAGTTCTGCGTCAGTCATGTGCCATTCCTCAGTCACATTATTTCAGTGAAGGTCATCGTTGTTGATCCAAGTAAAGTAGTGCAAGTGCTGAAATGGAGTCTGCTGGGTTTAGCAGGATATTATCAGAGGTTCATTCTGAGTTTCTAAAAAATTTCTAATCCTATGACGGAGCTTCTAAAGAAAGGCACTAAATACATTTGAGTGAAGCATGTGAGGATGCTTTCAAAACATTGGTGAAACATCTCACAACAGCACCAGTTTTAGCTCAGCCAGATACAACCAAATCTTTTGATGTTTATTGCAATGGGTCTGGCATTGGTCTTAGCTGTGTTCTAATGCAAGAAGGATACATTATCGCATATGGATCATGACAGCTGTGGAACCACGAACAGCACTACACAACTCATGATCTTGAGCTCGCTGGCGTGGTGCTTGCATTGAAGACATATTTTTGTTCATCTCTGCACCGATCATCTGAAAACTGGAGACATTATTTACTGGGCAATCTCGTTCATCGCTGCACCGATCACAAAAGTTCAAAATACATATTCACGCAGAAGGAATTGAATATGCAATAGCGAAGATAGGTAGAGTTGATTAAAGATTATGAGATTGAGATTCACTACCATCCTGGCGAAGAAAATGTTGTTGCTGATGCGCTTAGTCGCAAATCTCATATTCACCATTTGACACTCACTCTGATGGAAGAGGAATAATTGAATTTGAACTTGGTTCCACATGGAGCTCTATTTAATCTTGCTCTCATACCTAAAATCAGAGAAGAGATTATGTTAGCTCAAAAGAGAGACAAGTGAATGTCTCATATTCGTAGAAGAATGATGGGCAAGGAAATGAAATGTTTCGAGGAAGATGATCATGGAATGTTATGGTTCAACGATCGGATAGTAGTACCTCGTGATATGATACTACAGAAGAAGATTTTGGATGAAGCTCACTTATCGAAATATTGTATTCATCTGAGCAGCAACGAAATGTACCAAGATTTGAAAACAAAGTTTTGGTGGACATGGATGAAATGGGAGATTCCAAAGTACATATCTGAATATGATACATGTCGGCGAGTTAAAGCCGACTGTGTACAAAAAGCCAGACAACTGCAATCGTTGAATATCCCGACATTGAAATGGGAGGATGTTAGTACGGATTTCATCATTTGACTACCTCTCACCTTCCACAAGCATGATTCGATTTGGGTGATTGTCGATCGGCTAAACAAATCGGCTCACTTTGTTCTTGTCCATATGATGTATATTGCCTATAAGTATGCAGAGTTATATATTGGAAGAATCATGTGCTTGCACGGTGTTTCCCGCACAATTATTTCAGATCGTGGTGCTCTGTTTGTTTCTCGGTTGTTGAAGCAACTGCACGTGTCATTGGGAACCAAGTTGATCTGAAGCTTCACATATCACCTGCAAACTGAGCGAATGAATCAAGTTTTTATATGCTACGCGCTTGTGCCATTCACCACAGTAAAAATTGGGACGATCATTTACCGTTGGTGGAGTCTCATATAATAATGGATATCAAGCTAGCATCAAGATGGTGCCGTATGAAGCTCTCTACAGCCCGAAATGTCGCAAACCACTAAACTGGTGTGATTCCGGTGAACGAGTGATATATGGCATTGATCTTGTTAACGAAGCCAAAGAACAAGTAAGAGTGATCCAAGCCAATCTTAAAACTGCTCAATCTTGGCAGAAAAGCTATGCGGATAAAAGGCGTCGCCCTCTCCACTTTGACATTGGGACCATGTTTATCTTCGTGTCCCTCTGATGAAAGGGATTCATCGGTTCGGAGTAAAGGGGAAGATTGCTCCGCGATTCATCAGTCCATTCGCGATTATTGAAAAATGTGGACCCGTGGCCTATTAGTTGAAGTTACCAGCGTCACTCTCTAGGGATTTATAATATTTACCACATCTCTCAGCTGCGGAAATGTCTCAAGTCCCTAGATGAAATCCGCATTGAAAACCTCAAAGCTCTTCAACTGGATCTCACTTTTTTTGAGTATCTGATATGGATTATCAATGAAAATAGTCGTGCCACAAGAAACCTGACTTTATGGTTTTACAAAGTCTTGTGGAGCAACCATACCACTAACGAAGCAACACGGGAAAGTGTGGACTATCTACGATCCAGCTATCCATATTTTCTATTATGATACATCCGGTAACCTCTCTACTTTTGTCTCTTTATTTATAATCTCAAGACTAGATTCTTTTATGGGGGGAGGAATGTAAAATCCTTGAAAAGTAGAAGTGTTTATCTCAGCTCAAGAATAATGCAAAGATAAATATAACACTTAAGTTAAAATGCAATTAATTCAAACCCTACATGGGAGTTTCAAATTCAAATCCGAAGTTCTCATGAGAAATGTTCAAACATGAAATTTGAGTTCAGCACTAAATTTATCATACCTCAAATAGCCTCCATGCCAAGTTTCAAAAACTTTGAACTTAATTTGCTATTTAATTCAATGCTAATTTTTTAATACAGTTGAATTCAAATTCAAATTTGAATCTGATTCAAACTTTGTAAATTCTCAAATTTGAGTTCATAATTGGGTTCTACACATCTTATTTTGCCTACCTGCCAAGTTGGGGTATTTTGGACAACATTTGTATGGGAATTAAATTTAACAGGGAAAGGAGATGTGAGGGAGGTGTTGTGGGCCCCACTTGTCAGTTTCTCAACCCTTGAAATGGCTTTGTTCATTTGTTCATAGAGTGCCACGGTGATTATGCATGGCCACTGATGCCACCTCTTGATTCATGAGCTAGGGAGCGCCCCGTGCCTTGCCCCAATCCACCGAGTGGCCATAGTACACCGACTTTCTTCCTCTCTTGGTTTTCTTTTTGTTCCCCGCAAGAACAAAGCATCCACGGCTGCTCCTCTGTATGATCATCACCCAGCGCATGTTGACATCTCCCTGCTATAGCAAGCTCGTAGACGAATGCTGTCAGTGTTTGGAACCGGCAGATCTCCCGACACTACCTTTGGTAGATCGAGGAGTTGTAGTTAGGTAATAGGTGCGCAGAGATTCAAGAAGGTCAAAGACATGTGTACACAGGGATTTACGTGGTTCGGGCTGCCTGAGCGTAATACCCTACTCCACGGGGTGTGTTGGTGATGTATTAAGCTTGTGAGTCAAGAAGAAGCTCCAGAAGAAGAAGCTCGTCTAGCTCAGGGTGTTCAGCAGTGGTCTGGAACCGTCCTTTGTGTATCGTCAACCAGTCCTTTTATAGCACAAGGACTGGTCGTTATAACATTAGCCTGGCCCGACAGGTGGCCCCGGCGGTTACACATGCTTGATACACAATAAATTGGAGTTAATTACCCTTAATAGCCTGGTAATGGGCCTTAACAGTGTCGTTACCAGTATTAAGGACCATCCAATCGTGTGTCATTAATATGGCATTAATGACACTTAATCGGCTCTTGAAGTTTTTGATTGATCCTTGAAGGTCCGGAGCCGTTGGGGGGGTCCACCGTCCTGATAGTTGGAGTTGAAGGTTCGGCGGTTGCCACGTGGCAGCTCTGGAGCTCACCATCGCGGACGGATAGGTCCGGTACTGTTGGACACGTGTCAGTTCCGGAGCTTCCCTCTATCTGGGGTTAGGTCTGGGGGTGCCATATTGGTATTCTGACCGAAACATCCCAGGTGTGGGTGATAGCTCCGGTCTTGTGATACACGTGGCGGCCCTGGAACTAACCATGTCAGGAAGCAGGTCCGACTATGCCTAACATGTGGGGCCTTCGGAGGTCTTCAAATCTAGTAGATGGATTTTCCTTGTGATCTTTGCAACCCAAGGGGTATCCGGTACGGAGGGTACCGACAGATGCATGTGGACCTCCTCTTCCTCCTCGAAGTAATCCTTCGTGGACGGTGGCGTGTACCCGGCGAAAACGGTGGATTTCCCTCAGAGTTTAAAGCGTCACGCTGCCACGGTTCAACTGTGATACCTATGTGTGTTAAATACATTGGCAAATAGGTTTAAAGTGAGGGTTTACATGAAAATTTTTGAATATACATGAGAAACCCACTTCGGGTTGTCCAAACTTGCGGGAATAAGTCACACACGTGAGGTGCACGTGTTTTTGATTGGATTGTCCAAACTTTTCAGCATATGATCTGCTTGTGAGTCAATGCTTCGGAGTGTCCAAACTTTTTCTTTTATAATGCAGAGCAGCTGTTTGGACCGTTCGAACTTTATACGTGCTAAAATAATCATGAGGTTGCTATGTTTTAACTCAAATGTTTCAAACTTGCTTTCTGGCTTATGACAAGTTTGCTTAGTATTCATTTACTAAGTTTTTGATGTGTTTTGGTTGATTATGGTGGAAAAATATTTGCTAAGTCTGTAACAGGCTTATGTGAGGTGCTCACATAAGGTGTTGTGGTTTTCAGACTGATTTGAGTCAAGTTGAGGAGTTGTGATCGATAGAATTGGATGTTTGTTCATAAGAAGGTGTTGCTTGAGGTCAAGACATGGTTAGTGATGGTGATTAATTGAACTAGACTTAGGGAGAAGATGAGGTTCAACAACCAAGTTTAGGAGGAATTGTGGTTGAGTTGATCGGGAGATCACGCAACATGTTTGGGTCAAGAACAATGCATTTGAAGGTATCGTGAATGTTTTGGAAAGTGTTTGCAGGTGTGCAAGGGGTGCATGGACGTGGAAACATTGTTACAAGGCATGGTGAAGAGTTACAGACGTGAAGATATGGCTGGAATGATCCAACCGGCTGGATTATGCGCTCAGGCTGCGGATGAGACGATTATGGTTCGAATATATAAAGTTTGGAGTTGGTTATGGTTAAATTTCTTGTTGGTCATGAATTCGAGCGATTTTAGGATTGTGTTGGACATTCCTAAGGTGTTTGGAAGCCTTATGATTGCTTCTATCTGCGTATGGAAGAGTCTTGAGCAGTGATGGAAAGTTTTGGTTGAATCCAAGTAGGAGTAGGAAGTTCTAGTTGGATTGGAGTTGCTTTAGGGCCAGTTCTATAAGTAAGTGAGGCCGGGGCTCATAGGGAGATGAATTGTGGCTGTTCCTCTTGTTTTTGGTGAATAATATTTGTATTTTACAGGATATTTTGTGCTTTGTTCATTTGACTTATTTTTGTCAAGTCTTTCTCATCGAGTTTCTCCACAGCCCGATGTTGCTTTAATTTTTTAATTATAACTCGCATTTTACAAATCCAAACACTGTGATTCTTTTTGTGTTGACTTCAAATTGTTGCTCTATCATTTTTGAAAATTTCACAGCCATTGGTTTTGTGGTTATTGAGTTACACGAGTTTCTTCGAAATGTAACAAATTATTTTTCTTCTGTTAGGCCAATTGACTTTTGCTCAGTCTTTTGGTCATAACTTGAGTTTTACTCAACGGTTCACGTGATTCTTGTTGTGGTATCTCCGTGACTCTATCTCTACAATATCTACTACTTTTGTCATGGTTGAACACGTTTAGATCAGTCGCACACATGGGTTCTTTATCAGATTGATTTTCTACGGTGGGGGTTTTTGTAGCTTCCGCATAAAAAGTTTTAATCTACCATTCACCCCCTACTATGGTAGCTTTTCACATCCTCTTCAATCCTACAATTGGTATCAGAGCCACGGTACTCCAATCTTTGTGATTTGCCCGTGTTTTTGCTAATCATGATGGAGAATAACTCTGAAAAACCTTATGTGTTCGACGACATTGGTTCTAAGGTTTGGAAGGCTCGTATGGAGGCGTACGTACAAGCGCAAGGCTTCACCATTTTAATGTACCAGACTTTAAAGAGTACATGTGTTTATAATTGACTTTCTCATTTGGCGGCATGATGTAGACTTTGTAGACCTTCTCCCAGATGGCGAAGCCTTGCGCTTGTATGTACGCCTCCATACGAGCCTTCCAAACCTTAGAATCAATGTTATCGAACACATAAGGTTTTTCAGAGTATTTCTTCGTCATCATTAGCAAAAACACGGGAAAATAACAAAGATTAGAGTATCGTGGCTCTGATACCAATTGTAGGATTGAAGAGGATGTGAAAAGCTACCATAGGAGGGGGTGAATGGTAGATTAAAACTTTTTATGCAGAAGCTACAAAAACCCCCATAGTAGAAAATGAATCTGATAAAGAACCCGTGTGTGCGACTGATTTAAACGTGTTCAACCGTGATGAAAGTAGTAGCTATTGTAGAGATAGAGTCACGGAGACACCGCAACATGAATCATGTGAACCGTTGAGTAAAACTCAAGTTATGACCAAAAGACTGAGCAAAGGTCAATTGTCCTAACAGAAGAAAAATAATCTGTTACGTTGCAAAGAAACTCGTGTAAATCAATAACCACAAATCCAATGATTGTGAAATTTTCACAGATGATAGAAAATCAAGTTTTCAAGACAACCCAAAGAGAATAATGTCAATCGGATATGTAAAACTCGAGTTATGATAAAACCACCAAAAAAAGGTAGTTCCATGCAGAAACTCAATGAGAAGGACTTGACAAAAAAAAAGTCGGACGAACAAGGCACAAAAGTTCCTTCAAACTACGAATTTTATTGATCAAAAGAAAAGAGAAACAGCCCCAAAGTTGAGCTCACGAGCTCTGGCCTCCCTTGCTTATATAACCAGACCTTAGGCCAACCCAAACCTAACTAGGAATCTAAATCCTACTCAATTCACGAATCGAAACTTTTTATAACTGCTCAAGACTCTTCTATACGCAGATCGAAGCAATCTTAAGACTTCCAAACACATTAGGAACTTATCTCACATTGCTAAAACGACTCACCTTCGTGACCCACACAAAATCCTATCATAACCGACTCAAATCTTTCCATATTTGAGTCAAACCCGACTCAGCCGCAGTCTGAGTCCATAACCTAGTCGCTTGGACCTTTCCGACCAATTCTTTACGTCCTCATATCTTCATCACGCCTCAGAACCATGTAACCACGTTCATGCACTCCTTTCACACGTGCAAACATCTTCCAACGACGTCCATGATACCTCCATAGGCATTGTTCTCGATTCAAACATGCTGCGCAACCTCCCAATCAACTCAACCACAATTCCTCCCGATCTTGGTTGTTGAACCTCATCTTCTCCCTAAGACTAGTTCAATGGATCCCGTCACCAGCCATGTCTTGAACTCAAGTAACACCTGCACATGAATAAACAACAAATACTTCCGAGCACAAGTCCTCGACTGGACTCTCGTTAGTTCCGATGACCACAACACCTTATGTGAGCACCCCACATAAGTTTGTTGCAAACCTTAGCAAAAAGATATCAACCATAATCACCAAAACACACCAAATACTTAGTAAAAGAAAACTAAGCAAACTTTCCATAATCCAAAAAGCAAGCTCGAAACATTGCAAATTTAAAGCAGAACCACTACGATCAAGCTCCGAACCTTGCCAAAGCTAATCGGACCTTGAACCGAAGCTTACCAAAACTAACAGGATCTAGCACTGGAACTTACCAAAGCTAGCAGGACATAGCGCCGGAGCTATCCAAAGATAGTCAGACCTAGCGCCGCAGCTTACCAAACCTAGACGGACCTAGAGCCGGAGCTTACCAAAGCTAGTCAGACCTAGAGCCGGAGCTAACCAAATCTAGTCAGACCTAGACAAAGAAGTCAGACCTAGCCAAAGCAAGTCGGACCTTACGTCGGACCTTGCTGGAGCTCGGACCCAAAGTCGGACCCTGATGATAAAAGGTGTTTTGGTAGTATTCAAAACTTTTTCGTCATAGCCAATGTCTTCAGCACACATAGGTCTCACAGATTTCTATCTTAAACAATGCTTTACATTCTCATGAAGTTACATCTTTTTCAAACCACAAACTAAAAGCAAAAACTTTATGTGAAAACTGGCCAGACTTGTCCATGAATCTTGATGACATGCATAGGACACTAGAGCGATTTTGTAATGGGAATAAAAATCTAAACTTCCTGCTGAATTTATCTAAGTCTTCCGATGATAAAACTTGTTTAGGTTTTGATACTCATGTTCATGCTAAGACACATCCACCTATGGTTGCAAATTCAATACGAAGTGGTTTGTTTCAAACAGTTCCCAAACAAAAAGAGGTGGTTTTTAGGTCAGCAGGGGTGTTGTCTCAATCAGTTGCTGACACACATGTTGCTTGCTCTTCTAGACATGAACATAATGTTAAATTTCATTGCACCTACTGTGGTAGAGGTGGTCATGTCATAGATTTTTAGTATAGACTAGCAAAACAACATAAAAAAGGAAAAAATGCATGCAAGATCACATAACAATCAAGCAAAATTCGTTGCATGTGCTGAACCGAATGTTAGATGCTTGCAACCTGCTGTGATGAGTCAAAAACATGCAAATATTGCTCCCAAAACTACTTTGTTTCATGCTACACATAACACACCTCGTAGATTAGTAGTTGGGAACAAGAATTCTCAAGTTCAATCTCATAAACTTGCTTTATTTTCTCAACTTTCGCGTGTAATTCCTGGTAAATGTCATGTGACTTAGTACATGATTCCTAAAAGCCTTTTGACTAACCCAGTATTGAGTCACTGACGTATAATGCTTCTATGTAGGCTACACACTTGATGAAGGAGAACTTTTGTCTTGTAGATCCAGGTTGCTCATGTCACATGATAGGTATCAAAGAATGGTTCTCCTCCCTCTCTTTTGTTTCATGTGTAGAAAATGTTACTTTTGCCAATAATTTTTCAATTACTATAATTGCTAAGGGATCGGTTAGGGTTAATAATCACTACACTTTGAAGGATGTGGCACTTGTTAATAATTTGAAATGCAACTTGCTTTCTGTTTCACAATTGCTAGACCAAAATCTATAGAAGTTAGTTTTACTAAAACTTGCTGCAAGGTTGTAGATTCAAATGGTGAGCATATGTTTAATATATCTTGGTTTGGAAGAGTTTTTGAAGCTGATTTTGACATGTCATCCTCTAAGCATAGGTGTCTAGTTGCTAATGAATCAAAGTACATATATTTTTGGCATCATTGACTTGGTCACATAGGCTTTGATCACTTCACACATGTTAGTGGTCTTGAACGCATATGTGGGTTACCTACGCTTAAAGGGGACAAAGAAATTGTGTGCTTTTCTTGTAGACATGCTAAGTTTGTTGAAGGTTCACATGCTCCACTCACAATGACCATCACAACAGCACTGGTGCAACTTTTACGCCTTCAGACCGTCGGTCCTTCACGCGTTCAATCTTTTGGAGGAAAATGGTAGGTGCTTGTAATTGTTGATGATTATTCTAGATACTCTTGGCTTTACTTTATGGCATCTAAGAATGAAGCTTTTAGTCACTTTAGAAGTTTGGTTCTTAAACTTTCACTTGATCACCCAGGATCTTTAAAAGCAATAAAAAATGATAATGGAACACAATTTAAAAAAAATCATTTGATCACTTTTGTGCTAAAAAATGAATTGATCATCAATTTGCTTCACCATATGTACCCCTTCAAAATGGTGTCGAAGAGAGAAACAAGATAACCTTAGTTGAGATGGCTAGGACTATGATTCATGAATATCAAACTCCTAGAAAGTTTTGGGCAGACGCAGTTGCAACAGCGTGGTATGTCTCAAATCGAGTTTTCTTGCGAGCTAAGCTAGGAAAAATTCCTTATTAGTTTCGGTTTGGCATTGGCCTAGTATCACACATTTTAGGGTCTTTGGATGCAAATGCTTCGTTATGAAATATGGTAATCTTGATAAATTTGAAGCAAGATCTTTTGATGGCATGTTTCTTGGTTATCCATCTCATACTAGAGTCTACAATATGCTTTTACTTGATATTAACAAAATTATGAAGACTTATGAGGTGTGTTTTGATGAAGCTAGCCCATGTACTAGCTCTAATATTGCAGGTCAAGATGCATATCCATCAGGGGGAGTATTTTTATCGAACATGAGGAAGAAGAGGTCATGCTGCCCGAAAATTCAGAAGCTAATGATGTTGTTGCAGCTCCTGATCTTGATCCACAACCACCACCGACAACTACTCTTGCTAGTTCAGATCATCCTCAAGCTACAAGCTCCTCGATTTTTTATGAACATGAAAAAGAAGAAGCTTGTGAAGTGTCTACTCCCCTCTCCACAACATATTATTGGAAGCTTGCACGAATGAGTCACACGGTCCAGGTTTTTCGATCCAAACTCTCATGCTCATTCTGCTTTTGTTGCTTCTTTTGAACCCAAAGATATATCACACACACTCACTAATGAATCTTGGGTCATTGCCATGCAAGAAGAGTTAGAAAATTTTGAAAGATATAATGTTTGAAAACTTGTTCCTCCACCACCTAATGATCACACATTGATAGGAACAAAATGGGTGTTTAAAGGCAAACAAAGTTAGGATGGGGTCGTGGTTAGGAATAAAGCTAGGTTGGTTTCTCAAGGTTTCACACAAGTTGAAGGTCTAGATTTTGATGAAACTTTTGTTCATGTTGCTAGATTAGAAGCCATAAGTATTTTATTGACATGTGTTGCATCTAAAGATTTCAGTTACATCAAATGGATGTGAAAAGTGCTTTTCTTAATGGCTACATAGATGAGGAGGTTTATGTTAAGCAAACACAAGGTTTCGAAAATCCAGATTTTCCTAATCATGTTTACAAACTGTCCAAAGCTTTGTATGGTCTTAAACAGCCCCTAGAGCATGGTATGATAGGTTAAAAACATTTTTACTTGAAAAGGGGTTTACCATGGGCAAGGTAGATAAGACTCTTTTTGTGCTTAAGAATGGCAATGACTCACTATCCGTTCAAGTGTATGTGGATGATATTATCTTTGGTTATGCTTCTCATGATCTTGTGTCCATGTTTTCAGCTATGATGAGTTCAGAATTTTAGAAGAGTATGTTGGGAGAATCACGTACTTTTGGGGGCTGCAAATCAAGCAAACTAAGGAGGGAACCTTTGTGCATCAAACAAAGTATATGAAAGATCTACTTAGGTGCTTCAACATGGAAAATAGCAAGCCTCTTCGTACACAACCGGGACAACAACAACACTTGAACATGATGAAGACTCCATTGATAAAAAAGAATATAGAAGCATGATCGGGCCAATTTTGTACCACACGGCATCAAGACTGAACATACAATTCAGCATATGTCTTTGTGCATGATTTCAAGCTTCCCCACGCTCTTCACATAGTCAAGCCGTGAAAAGGATTCTCATGTACTTACATGGAACTCAAGAATTTGGCATTTTTCTTCCTTCTTCCTCAACCATTACTTTGAAAGCTTTCTCGTATGCTGATTTTGGGGTTGTAGGATTGATAGGAAAAGTACTTCGGTTGCTTGTCATTTTCTTGGTAATTCACTTGTTTCTTGGTCCTCTAGAAAACAAAATTCAATTGTACAATTCACGGCCGAATCTGAATATGTAGCTGCTGCTAGTGCTTGCTCACAAATTCTTTGAATTATTCAAACACTTAAGGATTGTGGGGTAAATCTAGATGGTGTTCCATTGTTTTGTGACAAAACTAGTGCCATTTGCATTGTTACATCGTGCAATACTCTAGAACAAAGAACACTGACATTAGGTATCACTTTCTTTGTGATAATGTAGAAAAAGGAAATATTGTGCTTCATCATGTAGATACCAAACAACAATTGGCTGACATTTCAACAAAACCTTTGGATTTCACTCGTTTTTAATTCATTCCTAGTGAAATAGGAGTTATGCATCATCAGGGCATAAATTGAGGGGGAGTTTTGCAACTTGTGAAGTCTATGTGTGAACCTAAAATTAAAATAATATGAGCATAGCAGCATATCATACATATATGACTTTGTGATTCTTTTTATATGCTGAAAGTTCATACTACATTACCCATGTTATACATTTTGTTGTAATTGCCATGACTAGTAATTTGAATAATTACATACACTAAATCTTTTCATGATTGAACTTTCTTACTGTTTTGAACTTGTTGCATGCTCGCAAGTGCATTTAATCATGAAAACTTAAACAATTAATAGCTCACATGTTCAACTTTTATGATGAAATGAAAAATAACAAAAATATCAAGGGAATATGCATGCATCACACTACTTTTGAGATTGCTTATCATTGCACGTTGATATCAACATAGAAGGAGTTGTGTATGACTAAAACCATGTCCTTAAGCTTCTGATTGTCAAATAACATAGGCTTGGCTTGGTTTGTCAGAATAAGGCGGATGTTGGATATAATCTCTTGCAAAGTTCATATAATTTAATTTTTTTGCTTTAAAAGTTAATAAAAATAGCGACATGT
Source organism: Tuctoria greenei (assembly GCA_036927565.1). Taxonomy (NCBI): domain Eukaryota; kingdom Viridiplantae; phylum Streptophyta; class Magnoliopsida; order Poales; family Poaceae; genus Tuctoria; species Tuctoria greenei. The sequence continues at coordinate 62,782,107 of JAYESD010000006.1, forward strand.
GTCATTCCTTCAAGTTTTTAAATAGTTGAGTTAGGGAGATCATGACTTGCTTAAATTGAAATTACACTTGATCTCTAGCATAGCTTACACTACTTTATGTATCTCATTTATGTGATAGTGTAAGTTACCTAATAGTATGACTTGGGTGAGATTTGTTTTATATGTATATGTCATATTATGCTCATAACAAATTCAAATTTCTATTTTGAACCTTGCAAAATACATTGTCGAAGGGGGAGAAAATGTCACACATTGCACATTCACAAGTGTTTTGATTTACACATTCTTCTGAGGGGGAGGGTACATTTTTAGGGAAGGGGGGATTTTTGACGTTTCTTCTTATTTGAATTTTGATTTTCAAAAAGGGAGAGATATTTTCTTTTCTCAAAACTTTTTATGAAACATAATGAGGCAATGTTCGGATTCTAGGTTGTGTTGCCAATGCATTCATCAAGGGGTAGTGAGACCTATATGTGCTGAATACATTGACAAATAGGATTAAAGTGAGGGTTTACATGCAAAGTTTTGAATACAGCTGAGAAACCCAGTTCGGATTGTTTGAACCTACGGGAACTAGTACACAAGTGAGGTGCACGTGTTTTTGTTTGGATTATTCGAACTTTGCAGCACGTGAGCTGCATGTGAGTCAATGCTTTAGAGTGTCTGAACTTTTCCTTTTATAATGCAGAGTGACTGTTTGGACCATTCAAACTTTCTACGTGTTGAAATAATCATGTGGTTGCTTTGTTTTTAACTCGCAATGTTTCAAACTTGCTCTTTGGCTTATGAGAAGTTTGCTTAGTATTCATTTTCTATATTTTTGATGTACTTTGGTTGATTGTGGTGGAAAATATTTGCTATGTTTGCAGCATGCTTATGTGAGGTGCTCACATAACATGTTGTGTTTTTCTGTCTGATGTGAGTAAAGTCAAGGACTCGTGCTCAAAAGAATTGGTTGTTTGTTCATGTGCAGGTATTGCTTGAGGTCAAGACATGGCTTGTGATGATGATTCATTGAACTAGTCTTAGGGAGAACACTGGGTTCAACAACCATGTTTAGGAGGAATTGTGGTTGAGTTGATCGGGAGGTCATGCAAAATGTTTGGATCAAGAACAATACATATAAAGGTATCGTGAACATTTTGGAAAGCGTTTGCACACGTGCAAGGGGTGCATGGACCTGGTGATAGGGTGAAACCCGGGGGTGGCCCGATCTTCACAGCAGTAGGTACGGCGAAGGGTAAATGGAAAGAGTGGACAACCCGAACTTATTGCTTTGAGCAATTCAGACAGCCTGATCCATCTTTGAGCAGCAATACGAACAAAAGTAACTAGCTGAAAGCAGCAGGGTAACTAGCTTTATATCTGCCAAGGTTGGATGTGATCAAGTTACAGGAAAAGAGGCACCGATGTCTTTGAGAACTTCGACTTCATCTTTGAGCGATCAAAGAACCATAATATGAGATAACTAGCATTATAACTGCCATGGTTGGTTGCGACCAAGCGACGAGGAGAGAGGCACCAAAACCTTGAGGATTTCGACTCGATCTCCAAATGACCGCAGAACCACAAGCCGGAAACAAATCCACAGAAATGGCCCGGAAGCCTAGAGCATGAATTACGGGACCTCTGGGGGATCACTTCACAAGTCCATGAAGAACAAGGAAGAACAAAGGTGTGCAAGGCACTCTTAAATTATCTTGTTTATCAAATGATCAAAAGTTGTTTTTCCAGGAGCACAAGGGTGATAATTATTCTAGGAACAACCCTCCAAGCTAGGTGAGAACTGAAGTCACCATGTTTTTAAGTGGAGAGCAACCTAGTGAACAATTCATGAAGTAGTCTTTATTCCTCGCGTGTCTTCTCGCCTTCTGCATAGTCTTTAGTAATTTGGTCATAACTCAAGCTTGGGAACTCCAAACAGTGCATCATTTGTTGAGTTCAAAAGTAGACTTGATAAGATTTCACGGCATGTGTATTATGCCCCATAGATCATGACATATTGGTATAGAATTACACATGAAGTTGTGGTCCTGCACTATACCCGTTTTCAGATCGGACAGTGCAAACTGATGAGTAGGTTTAGGCCCGATCTTCCGAAAGGTAAAGTCGATTGGGGTGGGGAACTGGACGTTGATGATCCGCGGCACTCGAGCGATTTGAGTACCCCTGCAATTCTTTTTCTGCCAACATAGCAAGTTGAAACAATCTGTTAACAGTATCATATTCCTTGTAATCAACAATGTACTGAATTTCACGCCTCAACCCCCCGTAAAAACAAGCTATTTTATCATCCATGTCCTCCACTACCCCACAACGTAGCATACCCTTTTGTAACTCTTGATAATACTCCTCTACGGACATGTTACCTTGGTCTAAGCGCTGCAATTTTTTGCGAAGGTCCTGTTGAAAAGATGGAGGAACAAATTGAACACGCATAGCTTCCTTTAATCTATCCCATGTTGGAGGATCGGTTCTAGTTTTAACAAGTTCATTCCACCATATGATAGCAAAGTCCTTAAACTCACTAGTGGTTTGACGAACTCTATGTTGTTCAAGAACAAGATGGGCATTAAATTTTTGCTCTACTGTCATCTCCCAATCAAGATAAGCCTCAGCATCATAAGCACCAGAAAAAGGGGGTATAGTAAATTTCACTTTAGCAAAAGGATCATCAGGAGGACGATTATAATTTTTATGATGATTATTACCTCTCATACCTCGACGATATAGTGGTAGTCTTGGCTGATTATTGTGATCTTCCATATCATCATAAGCATTGTCTTAATGTCTTCCAGCGAGAGGCAACCGAGCCTCAAAAGTATTCATGTGAAGAGCAAGGTCATCAAGTTAGTGAGTCAAGTTCGCCAAAGACTCCTCCGTTGATGCGTTGTATTTGGCCAACATATCTTTCGTTGGTCTTCATCATATCACCTAACTCAGCATATTGAACACATTTGTCATCATTGTCTTCTCCTGCCATTGTTAGTAGGAAACAAAAGACAACAAAAATTTGTTATCCCTATCAACTACAGTGACAATGTGAAAAGTGGAAGAAAACAATCTCTCTCGCTCAAGCGTCTTACCACGCTCTTACAAGTGTTCTTACCGACACAACAGGTGGTGTGGACTGTGATATGCACCAATGAAGCGTGGGATGATTGCAAAGGTACCTGTTATGCTCAAGAGAAAGGTGGAGCTTGGATGGCACAATATGGTGGCTAATAAGCAAAAAATCGCTAACAGTAAACAAAGCTGAATAAGTACTCAATGTAGGAAACTGTTGCTGGTCAACCAAGTGCTCTAGGTCCTAGCACAACAGAAGGAAGTAGCAAGGCAAAAGGAAGACATAATGATATAACCAACAATCAAAGCACAAGTGGTATAGGCCAATTGCATTAATATGCGTGCTCTTCACTATTTTTTTTTCTTTTTTGTAATATTTTTGATTTTTTTCTTTACTCAGGAGCACGAAGATATGAAGCACACAAATTTTCAGCTCAATTGGATGTAATATGCGGCCTATAGAAAATCAAGAACATTCTTCAAATTCGTACTGAAACTTCGGAGACCGGACAGCCTGTCTTCCGAGGGGAATTTGGGCAATCTAATTTTGCCGAACGCGGCTACGCGGCGGAAAATCAGATGCGAAATTTCGTGTAGATGGTTTTAAAAAAAAATCGACTGATTTCGAGTTTGTATGCGAAAGTTATGGGCGTTTTAAGGTAGGCTGTCCGAGTTACATTTTTTTGGATGTTGATTCCAACTTGGTTTGAGAACAGAACTCGCAATCGGATATGAAAACGATTGGGAATTTGCACAGCAACTAATGGGGTGGTGTGTGATGATTCAAGGATGAGTGGCACAAAGGTTTGTCACTAATTTAGGGCTGGCGATGCGGGAGCTCACGCAAGGCGGCTAGCTAGGGCAAATCGATGAACGTGGTGGATCGGTTTGTTATTTAGGGATTGTGGAATAGGTGTCGAACAACAAGAAAACAAGGACGAAACACGATAACTAGGACCCAAAACACAATGCTAAACCGGCAACAAGACTCGACCACACGAATGCAAACTCAACAATGCAAACTGAAAAACAAAACTAGAAAAATGATCCAAATTTTTTTTGTGGCTTTTCTGTGGACTCTAGGTACGAAACAAAATCGATCTAATGGAAGGAAAACAAAGATACCTCATGGGCAACCTGGAAATTTGATACCAATTGATGAGTGAGTTTAGGCCCGATCTTTCGAAAAGTAATGGATAAGTCGATTGATGGAGATCTCAACGTTGATGATCTGAGGCTCTCGAGTAGAACACGAACGGCCCCTGCAATCACTACACCACTGCTCCGTTGGTTATCAAGCGTGCTTCACATGATTGACCTCACCAAGAAGGCTAATCCCTGCAAGTGCAACCGAGAACACAAGCAAGAACATAGAAGACGCGATCTGAAAACGCGAAGTTGGGGTTTCACAAACCGTAGAACGGCGATATTATTAATCTAAGCAAAACCCCAATTGTTCATGGCGGCTACTATGGAGTATATATAGGTGGTAGAACTTCCAAGGGAGTGTTGGGGTCATGACCTAAGCCTAAAATACGAAAATAATGGAGACTTGATACAAGGCCCAATGGCCCAATACGGTGGCACAACACCCTGATAGATTCTGTAATCGATTTTGTTTCGACGATTCCGGTCGACTCAAAATAAATTTTGAAATGGGACCAGCGCCATTAGAAAGTTTGTCCTCTCCCCTTTCCGTGCATATGTAGAACGTCCAAAACGGAGTTCGTATGCGTTTTGGGCGTCCATTTTAGTGCATACTGCTCCTAGACTCCGAGTTGGATATGATTTTGAGTTGGGGTCGGTTTCCATCTTCTTTGAACGTATTCTATGGTCCTCCACGCCCCTAAACCTTCCTCCAATTACTCTTTGAATCACTCTATGTATCCTAATTACAATTAAATTATTAGATAGCAATCTATTCTCAAAATTATATAAGGAAACATATAAGAACGAGCTCACCTCTGAAATTAATTGTTGTATGTGAATTCTATTGATTGCATCTTGTATGTTCAATAGAGTGTTCTGTAGATCCATAGGAGTGATGTCCTCATCAGAAACTATCTTGGTTCTTTTTCTTGGCAGCCAATGATGTCCCTTCATGTGTAAACCTTAGTAACACGTAATCACACAACTTAGGTAGCCTATCATTCTTATTATATTAAAATGTAATGTACAGAGGAAAGCATTGACCTGTTGTTCAAGTTTATTAGCACGAGTGCGTGTAATCCATCCTTCATAGGGTTGTTTATGTGTGTCCCTTGCTGGGATGTCCACATCATCCCCCCTCTCGAAAAGGAGTCATCCTCGACTCTTCTTCTCCAAAGTAAGGAGACAGGTCAGGGATGTTGAATGTTGTACTAATGCCATATGTACTTGCAAGGTCAATCTCGTAAGCATTGTCATTTATCATTCAAAGTACTTTGAAAGGTCCATCGGCTCGAGGCTGCAATTTGGACTTGCGATGTGCGGAAATGCTTCTTTGCATAAGTGCACCCACACCAAATCTCCTATTGCGAATTCCACTTTCTTGCGACCCTTGTTGGCACACCTCTCATAGAATTTTGTCATTTTTATCTATGTTTGCACGTACTTGATTGTGAAGTTTCTTTACAAATTCAGCACGCTTGCTTGCATCAAAGTTCTCACGTTCCTGCAAAGGCAAAGACAAAAGATAGATAGGAGCAGTGGGTTTGAATCCATATACTATCTCAAATGGACAAAAATTTGTTGTTGAGTGTACTGCCCTATTGTAAGCAAATTCCACATATGGTAAACTTTCTTCCCATAGTTTCAAGTTCTTCTTTAGAACAGCTTGTAGTATTGTTGATAATGTGTGATTCCCCACTTTGGTTTGCCCATCTGTTTGTGGATGATATGTTGCGGAAAATAGCAATCGTGTACCCTGTTTTCCCCCAAGGTTTTCCAAAAGTAGCTCAAAAACTTGGTGTCACGATCTGAAACAATAGTCCGTGGTACACCATGAAGTCGTGCAATTTCCCTGAAAAGGGTGGGTGTACTCCACGTGCGCTACTCGTTCGGTCTCCCGGACCTTGCTGCAGCAAACGCTGCAAGGGCTTGGCTATGTCGAAATGCCGAGATACTGGGGTCGAGAGACGGACAACAGAGGTGTGCTGTCATGCACCGTCCATGTTGATGTTCCAGCTAGTCCACTCCGTCTCGGATGAGCTCCCGTTTTGGTCACTGTTTCGGGAGTTTGCCTGGAGGACACGTTGTCCATCACAGCGGACGAAGCGATTATGATGCTTCACAAGCTTCATCACAAAGCCTTGCAGCAAGAGGTTGCGAGTGGCGCTGCTGTCCACCAAATCCACGACTCACTACGTGCGACTCTCGTAAGCGAGTTGCAACAATCTTGCAGTGAGCTGCAGCAAGCTCGCAGTAAGCTGCAGGCGAGCCAACAAATGGTGCAGCAGCAGCACCACCAGCTTTTAGTGATAAGTGAGGAGAGGGATGAAGCCATTGATGAAGCTCAGGTTTGGGAAGCAGAGGCGACCCAAGCTCAGGTGGACCTGATGGAGGCTCAGGAGAACTTGCCGCACCCAGTCGTATATCCCCCAACTAAAGACGTGTCACTGAACATGGGGCGAGCAGGTGCTCTTATGCCCTTAGGAGGAGGAGGACCCAGCAGAGCTCGAGTTCATCAATGAGGATGAATTTGACTAGGTTGAGGCAACACCGCTGCCGAGATGGGGCAATGTGTAGTTAGCCGTTGCTCGTGTTTTCTTTTATGGCTATGTTTGTGTCTAATTGTAAATAGTAGTGGATAGGTATTATAAGACGATGTGTGTATGACGTCTCATGGAGACCAATAATAGTTGAGATGGACTTCCGTAGTGGGCATACGTCATTTTGAAGTTCACCATTGTAACATGGTCATGAGATAATATAACTTTTACAAAGTTTGTACTTTGTCAATATATGTGAATGTTATGCAATTATCACATTGTCATTACTCGCACTACTACTGTACGGAATGGATGAAGTTGATGCACATGTTGCAAAACTTCAAATCATGTGGATGCAGAATGGTGCGTACTCGTTCTACGCACGAGGTGGGAGGCTCTAGCCAGGGTGGTGGGGACGACTCTCCACTGCTGGAGCAAACCACGACGCAGCAGCAACAGAACCCTCCGCTGCCACCACCAGAACTTCTGAGGAGTATCGCGAATGTTCTCATTGCAGTACTTGGCTCGCGCAACAACCAAAACGAATTGCCGCGGATGTTGGTGTAGAATTTGTCCCATCAAGGGGGGCGACAAGACAATTGGCCACGCCAGCCCCACCAGAGTTCGTACTCGGATTTGTTGGTGACGCATCCACCGGTCTTCAAGGAGCCCAATGAACCTCTAGAGGCGGACAACTTTCTCTGCACCATCGAGGCAAAGTTCGGACTGCTTCAATGCTCCGAACACCAGAAGGCAATGTTCGTAGCACAGCATTTGCACGGAGTTGCAGTTGCATGGTGGGCGAACCACATCGCATTACTGTCCGGTGGTCATGCCATGACATGGGCTGAATTCCGGTAGGCATTCCGTGCCTATCATATACCTCCCGGAATAATGAAGACGAAGCTTCAAGAGTTCCTGGAGCTAAAACAAGGCGGGAGGAGTGCTCACGAGTACTCCCGGGCATTCAATCATCTGGCGCATTATGCATCGGATTATATTTAAACTAAGGACAAGAAACAAAACACATTTTTCAGGGGTCTAAACCCAAAGATGAAGGCCCAACTCGCACAATTCAACCGCGGCACATTCAATGATATCGTCAATACCATGATCTTGCAGGAGGATGCTCAGCGAAAGCTTGTTTCTGATAAGAGGAAACATAGCATGCCGTTGAGAAGCAGTGGTGGTGCTCCACAAAAGTACCATTTGGTGTATCGCGCACCATCCGATTAAAGGTGGCAGCCACCGATGCGACCGCCTCAGTTCCGCGGTCGCCAATTCAATGCACCCAGCTTCCGACCGCCATTCCCAAAGCAGTAGCAACAACAACAATGGATGGTCCCGCAAGTGTATCCACCTCCATCACATGCACCTGGCCTTTGTCTGCATCTTAGAGGGAATCCGACACAATACACGTGCTATACGAGTGGCCGTGTCGGGCATTTTGCGAGAGATTGCCCAGAGTAGCGAAGGGGCAGAGGACAAGCACCATATCAGGGTGCAAATCAGCCCCACAACCAGCCCAAGAAACCAGATCCAAAACACGGCAATGTCCACAACATAGCTATTGATGATGTGCCGGAAGGCAAACCCATCCTCGTGGTACAGTTCTCTAATCGATCATCCAGTAGTCATTCTTTTTCACTCTGGAGCAACCCACAATTTAATTAGTCAATCATATGTCATTAAATATAAATTACCTATCATTCCCACAAAAGTCCATATTTGATTTGTTCTCGGGGTGGAAAAATAGCAGCTGATAGTATGGTCCATAAAGCACCACTTAGGATGGGCGAGAATATCTATCCGACTTTTCTAATTACATTAGAGAGTCAAAAGCTTGATGTCATATTAAGAATGTCGTGGCTACATCACCATGGTGTTATTTGTAAAAGCCCACATTTGAATAAAGCAAGAATTCAAAAATGTGAAATTAAAATTTTTTAGGTTAAAATCAAAATTAAACTGACATAAGCTATGTGAACTAATAAATGAGGTTAAAAATAGGACTTATACAAAAATTCACATTAAAAGAGAGAGATTGAGTTTATGGTTACACTTAAGCACATAGTTAGTAAAAAGGGAAATTTCCAAATATAATCCAAAATTCCAAAGCCAAATACAATGCAAATTGAAAAGTCACATTCAATTCAAGGCAAAAGTAAAATCCTAGAGACTAAGTGGTCCATTCAGATTTGAAGTGAATTTAGAGGAAGGAAGAAATTATATTAAAACACATTGAGCGGTAATTAAATCAAACCCTAAAAAGGGAGTTTCAAAAATTTAATTGAAATCTCCAATTCAAATTAGTCAAACTCCAAATCTGAGTTTATCACTGTGTTTCCCATGTTTTGAATACTATCCCTGCTAAATCTTATAAATTTTGGGCCTCATTTACTATTTTAATTAAAACAAACCATGTGAGAGAAATCATATTCAAATTAAAAATGTAAATTCGACTTCGACTTTGTCAAATGCCTAATCGGAATGCAAATTGGGATTCCTTAGGTTTGAAAAACTCTCCCTGCCAAAATTCAGATATTTTAGAGTGGTTTTACTATGTGTAATTGAGTGAAAACTTGAGATAAGGGAGAAGGGCTCGATGGGACCCACCTGCCAGTGAGAGAAAGGCCTAAACTGAGTCTGTTTTCTCTGTTTCTGGCGCCAGGTGCATAGCACCTCATCTTAGTGCCTCATGTCCATGTGAAACCAGCTCATTAGCTTTCAACTGCTCCTCATCCTTGCTTTGGTCTCCTTCTCATCCCCTCCAAGCTTGCAAGCACGAAGCTTGTGCTATGTGCTGTTTTCCTCGAGCAAAAAAACTCGGTCGTCGGCACTCTCTTTTCTCCTCCTGTTGTTCCACCATGGCAGTGGAGCTTCACTCACTTTCTTCGTGTTTTTGTCATCAACATATACTTGATCACCTCTTGTGAATGTTTTCTTTTACCAGCTCAAGTTTTGCCCGAGGTAAAGTTGGAGTTCTTGTGGCCGCTAAGTTGCTGACCGTCTGTGCTGTTCTTTGTCAACTGGGGCCATTCGTCAATCACACAAGCAACATAGTTCACAATAGGCTGCGCCGGTACATCCTCTACTTCCCCGAAGCGAGCCCAAGATGTCTCTTTGTGCATCCTCTACATCGGACAGAAATTCGTTTTCTTCATCGCCACTGCGCTGTTTCCTTCACATCCATCATCGCCGGCAAATCGCAACCTCCTCCCATGCAAATATGGTCATCAGAATGTTCGTATACCATTCCTATTGCTTTATCGAAGTGCTTCTTTCCATTACCTAGATGGTCCTCACAGGATTCCTCGTGTTTTCACCGGCAAGTTCAAAAGAACCCAAACACAATACCCTCCAAATTATCTTCCTGTGAAGCATCATACTCAATTTCTTTTAAGCCATGGAAGCTAGATTCCCTTGCACGCACGCCTGTATAAACCCTTTGGAATGTGACAAAGTATTCACGCTGCAATTGTATATCTGGTGGTTGCATTTCTTCCCAAACCGCCACCTCGCCATCGCGTCCTCTCCTCCGGCTATTTTCCTCCCTGGCTTGATTCATGCCTAGGATCATCAGAATCAGACAAAGTTCTGGGTTGTTAAGGCAATTGATTTAGCACTTCATGCACCGATAGTTGCGCCATCAGAGATGCCCATTGACTATCTCCGGCCGTCGGCCATGCTCCGATTGTCAACGCATCGTTTTCACCCCACCAATGAATTCGTCTGCGTCCTTTACCTCAGCGTAGGCCACCACGACGAGGGAGGAGCTGCCGGAGCGCCTACCGGTGAGCTGCCACCACGAGCCATGGCTTTCTGTCTGGCCCAAGGAAGGAGAAGGGTGTGACACCCGGTTCTGAAAATGAACTAAGCGTGATGCATATGCCTGCCCAGGATGTTTAACACACATACACACGTGATTCACAAATGATAGCCAGATTAAACCATGTCTCAAATAATAACACTAATAATAGTACCTTATTACAAACCAATAGTCTCGAATACAGGCTCTAAAAGACTACAGCGAGAAACACTAAACACTAATGATTCCAACTCCACAGGCAATCTTGACAGTAACATGCACGCCTAGAACTCCTCAAAGACCTTCTTGTACTCCACATTGTCGCCCGCGTCTGAATCTGTTGGGAGAATAGCAAGGGTGAGAACATGTGGTACTCAGCAAGTGTGGGAAAGTATGACATGTGGCCTAAATAAGGAATGATAAATAAATAGTCTAATTGCATAAAAGTACATTCAAAACAGTTGAAAATGCAATTATATAATCATTAGGTGAGGTCCTTCCCAAAATAACCCAAATAACATTTATTTCAACTTAAGTAACCAATACTAGCATTAATAATCTATAATCAACTCATATCTGCTCATTTGTCTCAATTTCTTCAATTCCATATACCAAAACCAATTATTGAACCAATACTATTTCCCAATTCAATTCTATCCATTAAACCATGTTCAAGGTCCAAACCTCTAATCATGTGAGGGTCCAGGTTGCTCATAACCAGGAGTACGGCTATCATGATAGTTTTTGACACACTCTGCAGAGGTTGTATCACTTTACCCACAAGTTTGTGATTTCATCACTTTTCGATGACTATGGAACCTCTATCATGTCGTCTCACACTTCCTTTGGTGTGTGGCCAAGAGATCACAAAATAGCCTTTACAAAGTGATTGCTAGCATATTTAGATCCCACTAAGATTTCACCGGTGTTCATGTCTCTAACTGAGAACATCCAACCATTGGCCCCCTCTTGAGCCATCCGAATCCCAAGGTAGTCCCACCATCACTACAAACTCATCCTACTACCCCTTCCCTGAAGTTTCCTAATGGTCCAAATAGTATTGGCAATACACTAATTAGTTGGCCAAGCCGCACCCATACTTGGCCCTGTGGTGGCACTGTAAATCCTAGATGGTCGCTCCATAAACCGGTCCTTAGATCTAAAGCAAGCAAAACCACCAAAACAATCCAACCCATTCCACATAAACGGCTGGCTTAGATCTCTAGGCACCATGTTGTTAAAGGGTCATTATTAAATTCTGATTATTAAAGTGTTCAATAGTTCATAATTAAGCAATATGATTATTTCCCAACCCAATTGAGCCTAGCGAAGCAAAAAAAATGTAAAATACCCTTCCCGACTCTTTACGTCGTGTTCAAGCGACAAGGGTGGTCATTCAAAACTAGTAAACTCCTACAATTGGGTTTCCCATCAAATTGACACAAGCATGCAATTTTGCAAACAAAACATTTAAAAAACTGGATCAAAATGATCAAGGACACTTTATTTGCTCTTGAGCTTGGTTTGGATCGAAGTCTTCGAAGTTCTGATTCTTTAGGTCCTTGAAAGCACTCTCTACAATGGTACCTTCTATTCTACGTCAAAAGCATGCAAAACAAACATTACAATCAATAAATGCTCATATATTACTCAATATGCCATGATATACATGATTTGTGCAATTGTGAGGTAAAACTTGTTAATGAGTTGCTATTAATATTTACTAACTAGTTACAATAGTTTTTAACAAGTTTGAACATGTATTGAATTGATTTAGATCAAATTGGAATTAATTCAGCCCAAAAAAGATTCAGATACCAGACTAGTCCACTACCAGGGCCAGACTAGTCCACCCTGTCCAGGAACTACGAGATAGGGTTTTCTAGATAGCGAGTTTTAGGGTTGAATTCACATGGAAAAGTGAATGTAGAGGGTGTATCATGTGCTTAGATATCCAAGGATCAAGAATTGGGAAAGAAACTTGAATCTTTATGATTAGTGCTTGATGAGAGGTGTTGAGGACAATTTGGTGATGAAGAACGTTGATGACGAGAAGTCGATGAGGATCGCACGTGATTGACCCTCCTCCTTCTTCTCCTCCTCCTTACTGCAAGATCCTCACTTGATGGGGGCACACGTCAAGAACATGACAACGAGGGTTTTCCAACATGATGGGGAGGTGTGGGGTATTGGGTTGTTTTGTATAGAGGTGGAGAGGTAGGGTTTTGGATTGAATTCCAAGTGTATTTCGGTAGGGGACGAGTAAGGGCCAAGGTGGGGTCCACATGGGATCCATTGAGGTTGGGCACAGCGTTCTTGAGCCCAATTATGGCAATTACCCAATAACTTAACATGGTGGAAAAACAGAATCCGAGTTGGACTCTGAAGGCCGGACTAGTCCACAAGGATGGCCGCACAAATCCGTTATGGAATAGAGGCGAAATTGGACAAGTCCGGTCTGGGGGCCGGGCAAGTCCGTGGTTGGCTAGAATAGGCTGATCCGGACTAAAAATTGGACACGATCGAACTAGCCCGCTCGGACAACAGACAAGTCCAGGCAACATCAGAAGCTCAACCAGACTAGTCCGTGCAGTGTGCCAGACAAGATTGGAGTTCTGAAGAACTCTGAATTTCTGAAACAAAGGAGGAATACCGGACTAGTCTGGATTGGAGGTCGGACAAGTCCGCACACTGACATAGTTAAATTGCTGATTAGACCTAAATTAATTTTAATCTTGTTCCTATTAAGGTTGCTTCATGTGTAACATGTATGAGGATGCATGCAATGCATTATGCATGAAAATGAGGGTGTTAAAAACCTACTCCCCTTAAAATGAATTCCGTCCTCGAGATTCGACGCAGAAAGAAAGATAGGGAAATTCCTTCTTGAGATCCTCTTCTCACTCACAGGTTGCTTATGACTTTGTATGATTCTTCCATTGCACTTCGCACCATCGGATCACCTTGTTCCTTGTGATCCTCTCCTAGGTCTCCAAAATTTTGGCAGGTTGCTTAGCATAGTTTAAATCTTATTCAAGCTCCAATTCTCTCATCGGTACATGCTATTCCAGAACCCTCAAGCACTTCTTGAGTTGGGGAACATGAAACACATCATGAACATCGGAACAATTTGCTGGCATCTCCAACTTATATGCTACTTCCCCCGTTTGTCCAAAATCTTGAATGGTCCAATATAGTGAGGTGCTAACTTGCATTTGACGTTAAATCGCTTGTGACCTCGCATGGGTAACACTTTGAGATATATGAGGTCTCCCACCTCAAAGATAGGCTCCTTCGTCTATTATCTGCATAACCCTTTTGTCTCGACTGAGCAGCTCTTAAGTTCTCGCGGATTGTCTGAACTTGCTTTTCAGCATCCTGTATCATATCAAGTCCAAATAATTGAGTTTTTCTGTCTCATTCCAAAACTGGGGTGTTCTACACCTTCTCCCATACAATGCTTCATATGGCGACATGTTAAGCTTATTTGATAACTGTTGTTGTAGGAGAACTCAGCACATGGCAGACTCTTGTCCCAACTTCCTCCATACTTTAGCACACAAGCTCTTAGCATGTCTTCCAGTATCTGGTTTGTTCTCTTGGTCTGTCCACCTGTCTGAGGATGATATGCAGAACTAAAATTCCATTGAGTTCCCATCGACTCGTGTAGCTTTTACCAGAACCTTGAGGTAAATTGAGAACCTCTATTGGACACTATTTCTTTGTACTCCGTGTAAGCACACGATTCTTCCCATGTACAATTCTGCCAACTTTTCTCCGCTATAGGTAGTCTTGACAGGAATGAAATACGCGGATTTTATCAATCGATCCACAATAACCCATATTGAATCATAACCTGCCGAAGTGCGAGGCAGGCCAACTATGAAATCCATACCAACCTCTTCCCACTTCCATTCCGGAATCTTCAATGGCTGTAATGATCTAGCTGGCCTTTGATGCAACATATTCAGCTATGTCCCTATTCATAACATCCCACCAGTAGCGCGTCTTCAGGTCCTTGTACATCTTCGTACAGCCGGGATGGATAGAGTAAAGTGAGTCATTAGGCACAACAATCCGTTTTCCAAGCCATAGAGTACCATGGTCATCCTCATCAAATCTGAATTTTCTCCCTTCTTGGATTCTTTCTTTAATTTCCTTGATTTCCTCATCCTTGGTCTAGCCTTCTCTTATTTCTTGCTCCAGGATTGAATTCACTTCCATTGCTCCCATTTCATTCACAAATCCAAATCCAATATTCAACCGTTCAAACTCCTTGCATAGCTTGGATGGTAACTCCCTAACGGTGTTGGTGGCTTGCTCCCTTTCGACTCAAGGCATCAGCCGCTACGTTGGCTTTTCCTGGATGATAATTGATTCCCACATCATAATCCTTAATGATTTCCAACCATCGTCATTGCCTAAAATTCAGGTCCGCTTGCGTAAATATGTATTGGGGACTCTTATGATGCGTATAAATCTCGCTTCTATGACCAAGAATGTAATGTATCCAAACCTTCAATGCATGCACAACGGCTGCAGCTTCAAGATCATGCATAGGATAATTCTGCTCATGTTTTTTCAATTGCCTGGATGCATAAGCTACTACTCATCCTTCTTGCATCAATAGACAACCAAGTCCTTGCCTTGAAGCATAGCAATAGATATCAAAGTTCTTGATCACATCTGGCAATACAAACATAGGTAATGTTGTTATCCTCTTCTTTAGCTCCTCAAAATTGTCCTAACAAGCTTGAGTCCACTTGAAAGGCTTCTCCTTCATTAAAAGTTCAGCCATGGGCTTCGCTATCTTCGAAAAGTCCTTGATGAACTGACGGTAATACTCAGCCATTCCAAGAAAACTCCTTATTTCCTTCACATTATGTGGCGGTTCCAACTTTAGCACATCTCTAACCTTTCTTGGCCTGACTGACACTCCTCCTCCAGAGATGACATGGCCTAGGAATCATATCTCCCTTAACCAGAATTGGCACTTGTTGAACTTAGCATACAACTGGTGCTCCTGCAATTTCTGCAAAGTCAACCTTAGATGCTCTTGGTGCTCCTCTTCACTTTTTGAGTAGATCATGATGTCATCAATAAACACTACCATGAAACTATCCAAATACTCCATAAATACCTTATTCATAAGATACATAAAGTATGCGGGTGCATTAGTCAATCCAAATGACATGATCGTATACTCATAGGATCCATACCATGTCTTGAAAGCCGTTTTGGGTATGTCTGATGGTCTAATCTTCATTTGGAAATATCCTGATCGAAGGTCAATCTTAGAGAATATTCTGGCTCCCTTCATTTGGTCGAACAGATCCTCTATGCGGGGCAACGTGTACTTATTCTTAATTGTCACCTTGTTGAGAGACCGGTAATCCACAAACATTCTCTAGGTTCCATCCTTCTTATATACGAAAGCATTGGGGATCCCCATGGCGACGAACTTGGGCATATAAAACCGTTCTCTAACTGCTCTTGAATCTACTTCTTGAGCTCTGCGAATTCCTTAGGAGGTATCCTATATGGCCTCTTTGCTATTGGTGCAGTTATAGGTATTAAATCAATGACAAATTTGATGTCCCAATCAGGTGGAATACATGGCAATTCCTCAGGAAACACTTCTGGGTACTCGCGAACAACTGGAAGTTCCTTCAAAGTCACTCCTTTTGCATGATCTACCATTGCCTTCTTAGTTGTCAGCTGAACTGCCTTGAATTCTATACTGACCCCTTCTTTATTTGTCAATTGCATTGTCCGAGTGGCACACTGGATCACTCCGTTATGCTTCCTCATCCAATCCATTCCAAGTATAATGTCCAAGCCTTGCGAATTCAGGACTATAAGGTTGGCGAGGAAATCTATCCCTCTTATAGAAATACTTACTTTCTAACATACTATATTCGTCCTCATCTCTCCTCCAGGAGATTTAACCAACAAAGTATACTTCAGGTATGATATAGGTATGCTATGCTTTGCAACATACTTTGATGAGATGAATGAATGAGATGCTCAAGAATCAAATAATATAGTAGCGGGGTTGGAGTTTGCGAGAAACATACCAATCCAACATCTTCATCTTGTTGAGCCTCTTCTGCAGATACATGGTTCACCTTGCCACAAGCAAAATTATGTGGTCCTCGATTGCCTTGAGTTGCTCCTCCATTGGGTCTAGGATTCTGCCTTGGAACATCGTTAATCCGTCTCTAACCTTATCTTGAGCATTGATTTGAAAAATGTCCCACTTGACCACAATTAAAGCAAGTTTTTGCACCAGTGGCACCAGAAAAGTTAGGGCGAGGCTGATTCTGAGCATAAGCAGACATATTTGGATGTGGCGTAGGCTGCATGGTTAAGCGAGGTGCTTGCATGGATGGGCGTTGCTACATTGGCTGTTGCGGTCGCGTTGGATAAACAGGGTGGTATGCAGCTGTGGACGGGTTGTAATATAGTGCAGCAGACAGTGCATAGCGAGGGTGGGCATTGCTTCCCTGCGGTTGTCCATGGTATGGCATTTTCCTCTTGTGATCTAGCTCCATCTCACGAATCTTGTGCTCAACCACAATGGCTTTGTCAACCAGCTTCTGAAAGTTAGCATAGTCAGGATTGAGCAACTGAACTTGAATTTCATTGTTGAGACCTCTCATGAACAGATACCGCTTCCTGCTATCAGTTCTGATGTCCTCTGGAGCTTATCTAGACAGTTGAGTGAATTTGTTGAGATACTCACTCACACTTATCCTTCCTTGACTAAGGTTTTCAAATTCTTGTCTTCTGAGTATCATGACTCACTCAGGTACATATTGAGAACGGAACTTCTCTTTTAATTTAGCCCAGGTGATTCTCTCTTGATTTTCATGGGCATTGCATAGAGATTCCCACCACTCTGCAATAGCTCCAACCAACTGGTGTGAGGCAAAAAGAACTTTTTCTCAATCACTACACTGGAGAATAGCAAGTTTGTTCTCTACAGACTTCAGCCAATCATCAACTTCTATAAGATCTATAGCTTGAGCAAAGGTAGGCGGGGGTGGTGGTGGTGGAGGCATGTGGGGCTGATTGTTGATGCCAGCTTGCAGTTGTCCCATGGTCTGTATCATAGTCTGCATGAGCTGGTTCTGCATAGCCAACAACTGCTCAAGGTTGATAGCCCCATGTCCAATTCCATTTTTGTTCTGAGGTGCTCCGTTATTCTCCTCCTCACCATTGGCATTCCTTTGGTTGCAAGTCCTCGACATCTATTGGTGAAGGAATAGTAGAGACAAAATAATTTAGAATTTGAAAAGAAATGCCCCAAGTATATGCATCAAGGTATATGTAACTAAACAACTCTATTATTAAACTAAAAACCCTATTAGAGGATGTGACAAGGATCCCGCAACTCACTACAACGTGCGGATGTAGACAAAATGCTAGACGTCCTACAACTCACACCAAGCACACAAGCACGAGCACACACCAAGAAAATTCAGCACACCACACCAAATTACACTAAAATGATCTAAATGCTTTTCGAACTTCTAAATAGGAGACCTATACTTAATTATGTGAGCCGTGGTTGTCCTGGCCGTGAGGCAACGAAGGCAGCATGGCATACATGCACTACAAGGATTCCGCCCTGTTGCAACAATTGTATTGCAACAAATACTAAATCATTGCAGTAAGCTTGGTCTTTTGCCATAATTCACTAGTTCGTGGCATTAGCATCTATGGCCACGGAACATGATCGTTGCATTAGAATTTGTTGCCACGATTCACTAGTTTGTGGCATTAGCATCTATCTCCATGGAACACGATCGTTGCATTAGGATTTGTTGCTATGATTCAATAGTTGGTCGCATTAGGATCTATCGCCATGAATATATTGCCACTGTTCACTAGTTCGTGGCATTATCATCTATCACCATGGAACACGATCGTTGCATTAGGACATGTTGCCACAATTCACTAGTTTGTGGCATTAGCATCTATCGCCAAGGAACACAATCGTTGCATTAGGATCTCTTGCCACGATTCACTAGTTCGTGGCATTAACATCTATCACCACGGAACATAATCATTGCATTAGGAACTTTTACCACGCTTCACCAGTTCGTGGCGATAGGATCTATCACCACGAAATTCAATCGTTGCATTAGGATCTGTTGCCACGAAATACCAATTCGTGGCGTTAGGATCTATCACCACAGAACAAAATCGTTACATTAGGTGCTTCTGCCACGATTCACCAGTTCGTTGCGTTAGGATCTATCGCCACGAAACACAAATGTTGCATTAAGAACTTTTGCCACAATTCACCTGTTCGTGACGTTAGGACCTATTGCCACGAAACACAAACATTGCATTAGGAACTTTTGCCACGATTCACCAGTTAGTGGCGATAGGATCTATTGCCATGAAACACTATCGTTGTATTAGGATCTGTTGTCACAAATTACCGATTCGTGGCATTAGGATCTATCGCCACAGAACAGAATCGTTGCATTAGGAACTTTTGCCACGATTCACTAGTTCATGGCGTTAGGATCTATTGCCACGAAACACAATCGTTGCATTAGGACCTTTTGCCACGCTTCACTCGTTCGTGGCATTAGGATCTGTCGCCACAGAACAGAATCATTGCACTAGGATCTGTTTCCATGATTCACTAGTTCGTGGCTTTAGAATCTATTGCCACGAAAACAAAATCGTTGCATTCAGAACTTTTGCCACGATTCACCAATTCATGGCGATAGGATCTATCGTCATGGAACACAATTGCTGCATTAGGAACTTTCACCACGATTCACCAGTTCGTGGCGTTAGGATCTATTGCCACGGAACACAATCGTTGCATTACGAACTTCTGCCACGATTCACCAGTTTGTGGCGTTAGGATCTATCGTCACGGAACACAATCATTGCATTGTGAACTTTTTCCATGATTCACCATGATTTAATATCAGCTTTCTTCTAAGCTTGCTGCTAAAAAGAATAGCGGCTTCTATCTTTAAAATAAATCAAATGGTTCACGTACAGCTAGCTCACATAGTACTTATATAAAAAATCGTCATCTTTGCTGCCCCCCCCCCCCAATATTGGAGGTACAATACCATCATTGATATATGTATCATCGTCATCATCTTCATTTTTTCATGGAACTCTATGTGTCTCAAACTGATCACATGTTCTCATTTGAAGAGCGGAAGCATCACCGGTTGCTCCCCTCAATGTTATTCCTATCCCATGGGGTCCTATCCTCATTTATATCAGTAAGTAGTCGATCATCAAATGTCTCAGCCTCAATCGTCTTAGTGACATTATTTTCACTGCCTCCAGGGGGCATGGCAAAAGGGTTTCGTGGCTTCGTTTTAATAATTGTGGCCCATTTAGGTTGCTTTACACTTCGAACGTAAAAAGCTTGTTCTGCTTGAGAAATCATTTTCTTGATTACTCCATACCACTCATGATCACCATCCCCAACAACAACACCACTGTTTTGCGTCCGTAAATCTTTTTCCACCTCTGCTGTTCGAAAGAAGCCATTTATGAATGATGGACTAAAAAAATGTGCCCAACAATTAGGTCCTCTAGATAATGCATACAAATAATCGGTTACTTTGCCTTCTATGTGTAATGTCGTAATCTGTACACATTAGTATAAAAGGTGTCATCGATAAACCAACTTTAGAACACATATTTGTTCAATATTTCATCAAAGTAAAAACTTGCATGTACTTACTCGCTTCTGAAACCAATAAACAAACTCATCTCTATGGCATTTTTCAACATCATGAGAATAAATCTTTTTCAGCTCTTCAAAATGCTCACTGAAAAGGGTACAAAATTAAATTAGCCATCTACAATAAGCATGATCCAATATAGTATAGAACATCTGAGTTATACGTACTTGATCCATGGAGCGACCTCTTCAAAATTAGAAATAATACAATTACAGATGTTATGTACTTCCACCATAGTAAGTTGGCCCCATTTAAACTCCTTTTTAGAATTATCAAATTCTGTAAATATATTACACTCGAGAGAATGTTCATTCCTAGCTGCAGCTTCATGACGTTCTGGCCTATTAAGCTTGGTGCTAATGTTATCCAAAAACTGACTACAAAAATTCATACACTCTTCCATAATATATCCCTCGGCTATAGAACCCTCCGAGTGAGCTCTATTACGTACATACCTCTTCAATGTACCAAGGTACCTCTCAATTGGATAAATCCATCTGTAAGAAACAGGTCCACCAAAGCGAGCTTCTTTGGCAAGATGGATTGAAGATGTACCATGATATCAAAGAAAGTGGGGGGAAACAACATCTCAAGCTTACAAATTGTTTCAGGAAATTGTTTGATCATCTTATCCAAATCAGGTTCCGCCAATTCTTTAGAACAAATTCCAAAAAAGAATTTGCTAAACTCAATTAAAGGTGCAACAAACTTTTTAGGCAATATGTCACGTATTGCAATAGAAGGAGCTTCTAAAATATAATATGGAAGTCATGAGTTTTTAGACCTGATAACTTACGTGCTGTTATGTCCACACATCTCTTTATGTTCGAGGCATAACCATCGGGCATCTTCACATCCCCCAAAAACTTGCACAGGGTGGTCTTCTGATCTTTATTCAAATTATATGATGCTGATGGACAATCATACTCCCCTTTCATACCCACTGGATGTTGCTTTGGTCATATTCCCATTTCCTACATATCAAGACGAGCTTGTAAACTATCTTTTGTTTTACCATCCATATTAAGCAATTTCCCCAATATGCTATCACAAATGTTTTTCTCAATGTGCATGACATCCAAATTATGCCTTATTAGCAATGTCTTCCAATACGGGAGCTGAAAAAAATATACTTTTCTTCTTCCAACTATGCCACCTATCTTCCTCAGTGCGCTTTCTCTTATTATTCGTCTGTCCAAAACTCACTTGATCAAAAGTTTCGAATTGTTTGAGTACTTTGTGGCCAGAGTGTGATGTAGGAGCCTCTCTATTCTCTATCTTGTTGTTGAAAGAAGCTTTGTCTCGACACAACCTCTGATTCGGAGGTAGGAAACGACAATGACCCATGTAGCAATACTTTCGTCCATGTTTCAACCACAAGGCGTCAGTTTTTACATGGCAGTATGGGCATGCTATCTTACCTTTTGTGCTCCATCCACATAGCATTGCATATGCTAGAAAATCATTTATTGTCCACAATATAGAAGCTCGCATGAAAAATGTCTCTTTCTTTGAACTGTCGTATGTTTCTACACCATCACACCATAATTTCAATAGCTCATCAATCAAAGGTTGTAGATACACATCAATGGTGTTTCCAGGTGACTTTGGCCCAGGAATTATCATTGACATCAACCAATAAGGCTGCTTCATACACAACCAAGATGGTAGATTATAAGGGATTAGAATCACAAACCATGTACTATAAGAAACATTCATTACTCCAAAAGGATTGAAACCATCATATGCTAGCCCAAGTCTTATGTTGCAAGGATCAAATGAGAAATTTGGGTGATTGCTATCAAAATGCTTCCATGCTAGCATGAATATGTAGGATGGCGTAATATTCCATAATCAATACCTTCTTCTTTGTGCCAGCGCATGTTTGATGCCGTGTATTCTACCATATAAAACTTTTGAAGACGGGGAATAAGAGGGAAGTATCATAGAATCTTGTGTGCTACAAGCTTCTTGGCTTTTCCACAAGATAAAGCCTCTCTTGCATCCCCACCAGTACTATTTTTCCATATTAATTTACCACATTTTGGGCATCGATCCAACAGAGAATAGTCCTTCCGGAATAACAAACAGTCATTGACACATGCATCAATCTTCTCGTAGCTCAGCCCGAGGTCACGAACAACCTTCTGAACCTTATCAAGTGTATTAGGGATGCAATGGCCCTGTAGAAGCACATATGAGACTAGCTCAAGGATCAACGTACAAGCTTTTTTGCTCAAACCAGTTAAACACTTTATCTGATACAAACTGACAATGAAGGATAATAGGGTCACCTTCTCGCAACCTGGATACAACTCCTTTTTGGCATCATTTAATAAGTCATAGAATGCCTTTGCACACCTAGTTGGCTCCTGCTTGTTTATAGCATTTTCGGGATTATTGACATCTGTTCAAATACCACCATGATCAGTGCCTCTAACTAGACTAGACAAGATATTTTCCATAGCAGTATCATCAGAAATTATCTCCTTATTATTTGCTGATTGCTCAACAATATTTTTCTCAACTCATTTTTCTCCATGGTGTACCCAACAAGTATAATCAAATGACATCCTATTATGAAGCAAGTGAATGTGAACTTCCTTGCATGTCCCGTGGCAAATATTACGACATTTCATGCAAGGAAAAGGCTTAGTTTCTTCTTCACGAGTGCCCTGGAATGCTAAATTTAAAATGACTTCATTACATCCTACCACTCCTTCGTACGCCTGTCTTTTCCCATCATGTCTTATCTTCTGACATTGCTTCCTACAATTCAATCAGTTTATCCGTAATAGCGTTGTTGCTCCTCCACGTGCGGCGGCCGGCGGATGCTCCTCCACGCCGGTGGACTGTGGATGCTCTTCCAAGAGCGTGGCAGCCGCTGGATGCTCCTCCAGGTGCGTTTTGTGCAATCGGGAGAGGGGCTGTTGTGGATCGAAGGTTCTGGCGGGGAGGCAGCCAGAACAAAGCTTACATGAAGCTATCAAAGTAGGCCCAACACTGCGCTAGGCCGCTTGTTCTTCGTGGGCTGAAACTGTGTTGAGTCACATTGTATTCGTTGGCCGAAACTGTGCTGGGACGCTTGGTGTTCGTCCCCATGACACGTGAGCCCATCTACGGGCGCGTGTCTGGCTCTGAAAATTTGTTATCTAAATAAGATAATGTAGCAATGGGGGTGTTATTCTGATCAGAATAAAGCATACACATAAAATCTCTTGAACCGCAACAACACAAAAATATAAACAAGGATTAAATACTACAGTAGATATAAACATCAACGGAACCAAACAGTAGTGTTCAACGTACCATTCCAAGCAACAAACTAATCGATAAAACTAGCTGTTACATAATCCCCAATAAACACAAAATAAACTAATAGACACATCTAGTCCACAACACTTCCCTTCAAGCAGTGGTAATAACTTCTGGCCGCGTATAGGAGTAGTGGTAATAATTCACCGCGTATAGGGGCATTGGGCCAGTGGTACGTTTGGGCCAGTGGCATATAGATGGTGCCACGATCAGGGAACGGCGATTAAAGACACGAAGGAAGTACGTGGCACTATCTGAGAATGGTATGCACTTGCACTCTGGTGCGTCGTTAAAGGAGATGTTTTTAGATACAACGAGGAATTTTTAATTTGACACGCAAAGGGCCCAGCGTATGCGGGGAAAAATTACGCTTATAAAAAACTGCAGGTTGCATCCCTCTCGGTTATCGCAATGGCTCGACGTGTCCCATCGGCTTCACTGGTAGTTTTTTAATTTGACACAAAAGGGCCCAAGGCTTATATAAAAAACATCCGCCTGTTGGTATTTCTTAACACCACAGAGTTACGCGCAAGCGCACAGAAATACCGTTGTAGCACTTCCCCTTAAAGAGTATTCCCAAGGGTATCGAATCCAAAAAACGTGTGTGCTAATCTTTCGAACTAGCTCACCCAAGGACACAAAGTTGTTTGGTAGGCAAGGAACCTAGAGGAATTCAAAGTATTGATCCTAATTCAAGGTAGTTTGCAGTAGATGCTTGCTTCGGTCACGGGCTTACTCCTAGCAATACTAGGACGACTCCCTTCAAGAGCCTATGGCATAGCCGAATAGGGAGGATTACGAAGGAAAGATAGGGCTGTCACCACCTACTGCCTACCTCTTCAATCCGTGGGTCTACGAGATATCCACTGATGATTTATAACCTAAGTACCATGCTTACGTTCTAAATCACTACTCTAGTCATTTCGAACACAAAGCTACAGCTAGAGCCTCTAATGAATTAAAGCAGTGAACCCACAAGTAACTACTTGTGCAAACTACTAAGAATAAAATATCAAACTTGTATTGAATTCACAAAGGCTTACTTGATTGAGTAAAACTTTTGTAGGGGTACAAGTGTAAAAGAGGGACTTGACAAGCCGAAGCCTCCTTCTCCTAGACTCTTCACCACACTCTCCTTCTACTTTGGTAGCCTCTAGGACTACTCTAAACCTTTGGAGTGTAGCACTATTCTCAACTTTTGGTGTGTGTGAGAAGTGAGGTGAGGGGGTCTATTTATAGGTGGACAAGGGTTGGTTCCCACCACAATTAACGCGTGAATCAGTCACCATTGACTCCAGGGAGTCGAGAGGAGCCAACATGTGTCATTTGACCGAATTTGGCGCCAGGAAGAAGTCGGCCGAACCCTGGTTCGGTCGACCTGGTCAAGGCTCCCCTCGGGGAGTGCTTCCTCCAGGTGGCCTCCAGGTGGGCCCCCATGATATATATGGGTGCAACACCGTTGGATCTCCTTGTATTCTTCTGTTTGTGGGCCATTTGATCCATGTGTTGCCATGTGTCATCGCTTGATTCATTGAAATCCATTTTCATGGATTCATCCCGGCATGTTTCGGTATTTTGGGTAATAATTCACCTGCATACAAATAGACACCAACACTTGTGGAATTGGGTTAGTGTATAGCTCTACCACTATGTTTTGTGTTTCTTTTATGCACATTATGAGGTGAATTGACGGTCAAAATATGGTACTTAAGGACCGTCAACACCGTACACGCCTCATACACGTTCCGTTTGACTTCGATCAGGCGAGCGGACGATGTTGAACGGAGCATGGCCATGTCCTCAATGACATCTTTTTTCAATCGGATGTGTAACCACAATAGCGCGCGTTGCCTTATATTCTCGTTGCAACGAGCTCAACTTTCCGAGGTGGGACAAATCATTCACACCTTGTCAAAATCGCCCGCACAAATTCATTATGGACACCGCGCGCGTTGGCAGACGTAGGGAATATGCCAGCTGACCAGTGCACAACCTAGGCCCATGTGGTGCATAGATTGCAAGTGACGAGGATACAATTCTTGGAATTAATCTTGGCGTTATCCCTGTCATGTCCGGCCATCATACGACCTCGTTTGTTCAAACCAAATTTTCTGCATACAGTATGCACCAAAACGCTGGTGCATACCCATTTAGATTGACACCATGTCATCTTCTACCAATCTCAAAGCACTTCATTGAAGAGAAAAAAATCGCAGTCATGCAACTGCTTCATCCGTCCGTTCATGTGGACACATGTCACAAATCTGGAGCGGTATGCACAACCTTGGATATGCGTACGGTATACACAAAATTGTTTCCTCGTTTGGAAGAGTGGATCCACTTCAATCTAAGTGGATTGGAGAGTGTTCAGCCATCATACATCCTGGCGTAATGAAGATTTTTGAATCTGATATACTGCTCTCTTTTAATTCTTATCCTTATGGCCACAAGTTGCATTGTCTCAACCAAAAACCATGTACAACAACAATGACTCAGCAGAATCGGGAACTGGCCAATAAAAATGGAAGTCAGCAGTCTCACAGTTCATAGATCGAAACGTTTGCCATCCTTTTTCTTCCTCCTTTTTTCTATCCATATCTGTGAGACTGCTGAGTTCCATATTCACCGGCATATGTACGATCTGGGTGTGCCGGTGTACCTTAACCCTCGTCATGCGTACCCGGTGGTGGTTGCAAGACCCCTGCAGGTATGTTCTGATTCCTGTCCTCCAACTCCATCTAGGTTTCCAATGACGCATGCAGTTCACCACCAGACAAACCAGCAAAGCCTCGGAGATGAGCGGCATGCAAGTTTCTTGATGAACAAACTGACTACAGGGGCCGGTGATGGGCAGCATGCATGTTCTTTGTTGAAAAATTGGCTGTGAGGGCCGCAGTAAGTTTTTCATCAAAAAACTTGCATTCTGCTCAACACTGAGGCTTTGTTGGCCTGTCTGGTGGTGAACTGCCTACGTCATCAGAAACCTAGATGGAGTTGGAGGACAGGAATCAGTGCAAACCTGCAAGGCTCTTCCCAACCACCACCGGGGATGAACGACGGGGGGTTAAGGTACACCGGCACACCTATACCGTACGTGTACCCGGTCAGCCATGTACTAGTTTCCTTCGAACATCCGGCTGGCTGCCTAGATGGTATACTCCCCCCTTCCAATAACATTGTCGTTTTGGACAAGATCTTCAGTTCCAAATGAACTAACAATCTTGTCCAAAATGACAATTATTGTGGAATGGAGGAGTATCTGTTATCCTCAAACCCTCGAGGGAACATCCTTCCTGTGAAACATGCATGGCCGAGGCCTACCCCCGCAGTCAGTTTCTCATCAAGAAACTTGCATGCCGCTCATCACCGAGGCTTTGCTGGTTTTGGACTCGACGTCATGGCAGAAGAAAGCGAAAGCATGCAGGGAAAGATTAATGGCCTCGAGACTATTCTGTATGGAGAATGTTTGTTGTGTATTATCAGGGAACACAAATACACATTATATAGGCTAGCTAGTGTAGTGTGAAACCAAAACTAAACCCTTCCGCACTACACGGAGTCAAAGGCTAGCATTAATGACTAAACCTAGGCCAACGTAGTCAAACAATGATGTTAGACCAATGCAGTCAACAATGACTGTTACATGTGTACGTGCTTATCTTTTCTAGAGTCTGGTGGTGAATCGCCCGCGTCATCGGAGGCCTAGATGGAGTTGGAGGACAGGAATCGGAGCATACTTGCCCGGGCCAGGATCGCCTGACGTAGTGACATTTTACTGCATGCGTGTAGTAAAGACTGCATCCACTGTTTGTTTTGATCTGATGGATGTACTTCCCAGCTATCCAACTAAGGGGTCAATTCAAATCGTTTCTTAAACTCTTGCCTACTTGCTTCAACATGAGAAAGAGTTTACATGCATATAATGATGCATACTTCGAACATCTAAATAAAAAAACTTCTATAACAAATTAACAAGATTAAAAACACATTAACTATCGAGGATATTAGGGAGGGTTCTGATGCTTTCATTTTGTAAACTTGACAAGAACTCAAGAGTTTTTATTTTAATTGCCTTTTGTTTGCATCAGCATGAAGTACAATCTTTTTTCTTTTTTGCCAAGAGCATGAAGTGTCGTATAGATCGACCACAATAATTAATGAGAAAATACCATATTTAAAAAGACTCCTAAAAATAAGATGCAGTAAAATTCACTACGTCAGGCAATCCTGGTCTGCCTGCAAGGGTCTTCCCAACAACCATCAGGGACGCACGACAGGGGTTAAGGTGCACCAGCACACCAGCCCAGACTGTACGTGTACCTGGCCAGCCGCGTAGCTTTGTTTTATATTTATTCCTTAGGTTTAAAAGTTTGCTCTTTCTCTCTGTTTGCTCTATTTCTCTTCCCTAGGCTTAAAAGTTTTATATTGTACAATATTTTTACATATGTAATATGACATAGGATATATCACTTGATGCTGCAAAAAAATGGGGGAGAAATAGGTATATCCCATGCAACTACATAAATCCATCCCAATTAATTAGCTAGTTATTTTTAAGATGAAAAAAATTATTATCTTTTTCTAAATGAGGTGGCCGGGGTAGATGATGTGCATAGCATAATAGCTTATGTGGCATGCCAATGTGGATGTCCAACTCAGACTAAGGATGAAAGTGAAATAATTTTTTGAAGTTGATGGACTAAATAATTGACCTATTTGAAAGTTCAAGGACCAAACTTAATTTTGATTGAAAGCTTGAGGATGAAGTTGAGTATTGCCAGCTTCATGAGCTCAAGATCAAAAAGTTCGAGTAAGCTCATTTATTGTTGTCATCTATGATATGTACATATGATTAACTAAACTATATAATTCTATTAAAAATGTTCTATGGGACACAATTTTTATATATGATAGAAACATACTCGCTCGAGTTCGATTCGTTGACAACCCTACATGCAATTAAAGTTTTGGTGCAATCGTGTAATCAAAGATTTTCATCCGTTGGATCTACATCTTACGGTTATTACATCTTTTGATTTAACCCCATCCACCACCACCACCACCCCTCCACCTGGTGGAGGGGGTTAAATAAAAAGATTCAACGACTGTAATGTGTAGATCGATCCAACGGTTGAAGACGGTTGATTGCACGATTGCACCAAACATCTGATTACATTCTAGTTGAACCCAACTTTAAAACAGGAAATCTTTGGACACAAGTTAATCCAGTCGTGATGTTTCTCTTCTTATTTTTGTGATGTTTTATTTTTTCTTAGTTTGTGATGTTGTTTTTCATGTTTTGTACTTCCTCCTTCCCATATTACTTGTCGTTAATAATTAGGACAAGTTTTCTGGTTCAAATATAAACTAAAAAACTTGTTCTAACGACAAGTAATATAGGAAGGAGGGAGTAATGTTTTGTGATAATGAACTCAATGTTGTTCCTCTGTTCCATCTGTTATTTTGTTTTCTATCTGCTGTTTAGTGAACTATCTGTTCTATCTGTATTCTTTGTTAATGAACGACCCTCCACATCATCGGTGGCCTCTAAAGTGGCCTGTGCGATATTTCAGCCACTAGAGGTGCCAGGAGATCGCCCGCAGCGGGGCTTGCAAAGCGGTCTATAAAGTAGTATACAGTACTAACAGGTAGCGACGACTAGAAAGAAAAGTGGAGACAATCAACAGGGAGAAAAGAAAAGAAAGGATGAGAAAAATGTTAGAAAAAGATAGGTACAACTCCAACGTACCACTGGCCCTATGCCCCTATACGCGGCCAGAAGTTATTACCACTACTTGAAGGGAAGTGTTGTGGACTAGATGTGCCGATTAGCTTATTTTGTGTCTATTTTGGATTTTGTAACAACTAATTCTGTCAATTAGCGATGACTGGAATGAAAAGTGGAGACAATGAACAGAGAGAAAAGAAAAGAAAGGACGAGAAAAATGTTAGAAAAAGATAGGTAGTTCTGTAAAATAGGAAATGTTTGGCGCAGATTACTATCAAACATAGTATGTTATCTCTATTGATGATAGGATATTATTCTTGTGCTGATGTTGAAAATAGAGCGGTTCCATTACTTCGCGCGTCCCATCAGTGCATGCGAGAGGCGTGGGTCCTATAGGCTGTGGGTTCACATGTCAGCCACGCTTAATGCACCTGTAGTACTGCAGAGGATGTAGAATCCACCACCACCGGAAGCTGAACAATCACTACGCGCGGCCCCCATCTAATACCCCGAAGACTCCCAAGAAACTGCAACCTCATAATACTAAAGTAGTACACCCTTTGTTCCTCTCAAGCAGATTTGTTTCTTCGCGGCTCGTCGCTCATTAATGGCAAACTTCTCCATCGACCCCCATCGGTTTTGTCTGCAGCTGATGATCCCAGAAGATGGTGGTCCACTGTGCCACATATCTGGCAAAATGGCGAAGAAAAATGAGGAATATTTGGTTGCAGTCACAAATGAGGTACTAACTCCAATGAATTTATGGACCAGATAGCAGTGTACATCCAAGATCAGGCAAGAATGCACGTATTACTTATGGTGCACATCCCTATGGGATTGGCATGTAGTACGAGTTAAGAAATAAACTTGAGAGAGATGCTTTGGTCCGAGCAAATCCCCACGTTGAATGTATTTCCTTTGGAAGGGAACACTGATTTCCTTTGTTCCAAACTACTGTATGATTGGATGTATTTCATTTCGAGAAGAATCAATTTCTTTAAATTTTCTTGTGAGTTTCCATTGATGCAAATGGGGCTAAACAAAAGACAAGCGTGCATGGGGGAAACAACAAGAGCAACATTCATTAGATATGAGCGCCCATAGGGGAAACACATCAACATGCCTTATACAAATCTATTTTATATACTCCCTTTGTTCTCTTTTAATTGGCGTTGGGAGAACTAGGGGTGCATCCAACAAGAAATGGAGGGAATATAACCCATAGAGTACAACACCTCACTTTAGAACCGGTCATGCTCGTGCTTAATCCTACAATTATCAGTACAGAAGACTCTCCACTCCTCCCACCCTTGCCTGCCGCAGTGGGCAGTTCCCTGCTTCCCCCCCCCCCCTGTTGGGCAACCCCAAGCGTAATCGTCAATGTTGGGCGTCGTCACCGGCGGCGCTCTCGGAAGAGGCCTGCCTAGGAACCTCTAAACGACACCATAGAAACTCTTCATGGCTTCATGCCGACACCTGAATCACTCCTTGTTGGTCCACTTCAATGCGACGGACCCAACCGTGTTGTAGCGACATGAGCCTCACCTTCAACCTGCCAGATATACTCGAGGGCATCGTGGGCCCTGCAGTCGGCATCGTAGAAGAGCATGGCGAGGACGTAGGCCGCCACCATGTGGTCATTCGTGGCCGCCAGGCAAGGAACTGGGTGCCCAACTGCACACGACCATCATTGAAGACGACGTCGAACCCGGTGACCTAGCACGCATGAGGGTTGCCGACAATTGCCAGGCGCTCCACGAGGGCGTCGTAATTCTCATTAAGCTTCCATATGCTCTCCTGCTTCAGCGCCACACGCTTTCCCACGGCGCGATCCCGGCACACCGCGTGTATGGTCTTGCAGGTGGCGCGCAGACTGGAGAGGTCGTCCATGGGCTGTGGGGAGGTTGTAGCGACCCACCCCGTAATCAGGACCGCAATATTGTGCGGCAAGGGGAACTCCATGGGCTTCGAAGGGAACCAATGAGGGCGCGCGCGACGGAGATGAAGAGGAAGAGTACGCGCGAATAAGAGGATGGCCTGTGTGTGTTGCAGAGAAGAGGATGGTGTGTCTTTATTAGTATGCGCGAAGAAGACGATGAGACGCGCGCAGACGCGCGCAGTGATAGTTATGGCTTCTAAAGTGCACCATTTGGAATGCTACTTATGAAACTACTCCGTATGAATGTGTTTCTCTTCCAGAAGATTCCATTCCTTTAAACTGTCCTATGAGTTTCCTTTGATGCAAACTGGGCTAAAAAAAAAAAGACGAGCGCTAGAGTTGTGGCTTCTAAAGTGCAGCTCTACGCTACTTTAGCCGCTGGAATTGTCAGGAGGCAGGAGATCGCCCACAGCAGTGCCTGCAAAGCGGTCTGTAAAAAGTAGTACTCCTCCCTCCATCCCAACTCAACTCCATTTTTATCTTTGGTCAAACTTAACTTTGACCAATGATTTCTTACCTGGTCCTTATCCTGATGATCAAGGTCATTCGCGTGCTGCCCCAAATGACTTGGGGCAGAATGATCCTGGCGACCAGAATGAAGTGTCAAATATGTTGTCCACGGCGCAGGGTTATTCAACACAGGCAAAAGGTAGCATATCCTAATCTTTCTCCTCATATATAGCGTGTTAACTAATTTTTCGGCCCCAAATGATCTAGAAAAATTACTCCATATTTGATGATGCCATGAACTAATCACTGCTCAAAACAATGACGGTGCTCATGAGGCTCGCAAGCTCTTGGCTCATTTAGAATTAGCACAATACCCAACTTCATCCTCAATCTTTCAATCAAAACTCAGTTTTTGGTCCTTAAACTTTCAAATGGGTCAATTATTTAGTCCCTCAACTTCAGACATCCGTTTCACTTTCATCCCTAGTTTGAGTTGGACATCCACATTGGCATGCCACATAAGCTATTATGCCACATCATCTACCCGGCCACCTCACTTAGAAAAAGATAATAATTATTTATCATCTTAAAAAGTAACTAGCTAATTAATTCGGGTGGATTTACGTAGTTGCATGGGATATACATATTTCCCCTCCATGTTTTTTTTTTGCAAAACTATCAAGTGATGTATCCTATATGCATATTACATATGTAAAAATATTGTAAAATATAAAAATTTTAAGCCCAGGGAAGAGAAAACAGGGAGGATGAGGATACTTTTAAGCCTAGAGAATAAAATATAAAACGAAGCTACATGGCTAGTCAGGTACACGTACAGTCCGGGTGTGCCGGTGCACCATAACCTCTGTCGTGTGTCCCATGTCAACTCTATTTTTAGGCTCTATTTGGATTGAAGGAATGGCAAAGGAATTTTGAAGGATAGGATTTGTGAAGTATTTTTTCCTAAATGACCATTTGGCTCACAGGAAAAACAAAGGGGAGTTTCTATAGGAATATATTCCTTTGCTAAATTTTGTAGGAAAAATAACATGAGCTTGGACCTCTTTTTTCTTTCCTGGCTCATGTTTCAGGTTCCTTTGTTTTTCCTATGATGCTGCCAAAGGGATTCTTATCTCAATTCCTATATTTTCAATTCCTATAGGATTGCAAAAACATACAATTTCAATTCCTATATTTTTCCTATTCCTGTGTATTTTAATTCCTTATCCAAAGGGAGCCTTTGGTTTCGTCAAATGTATCTTTGACCAATGATTTACGTAATTTTGATCTGTTTTAAGAATACAAGAATTGTACTTTTAGATTCACCATGAAAATATTTCCATAATGTACAATCTAGTACTACATGTTATTGAAGTTAATAAATTCCATATAAATCATTGGTCAAAGGTAAGTTTGACCATAATAGAAATAGAGTTGAGTTAGGGCGGAGGAAGTATTATATGTTGTTGTTTGCCGCATAAGGTTTGGTCCTTGAAGCCGTAGTCATTTGTACAGGCGGCTGATGCGACCGGGTGCACCAAGATTACCTGTGCGCCAGTTACCGAAGCACCTTAAATGCGCGCAGCGCATGCACATCTTTGAATTCAATTGGAACCGCTCCACATTCCATCACCACTACTACACGTGTCGAGAGACGAACAGCCAAACTGCTACTACGCTGTAAGATCATCTTGACACGCCATCGTCTTATGCGCATAGACACTCTTCCTCTCTTCCCAAAACCGTGCCAAGAACACCATGGCTGACAAGAAAGCGCCGCCGCCAAGCCCGCTGAAGGACGCCAAGGGGAAGCGTCCCTAACCGAACCCCCCCCCCCCACCGAACATGGAGTGGGCTCTCCGGAAGATGGCGCACGATGTATTTGACAATACATTGCGCTCCATGCGTCGCCTTGGGCTTGGTCCCCTTCCAGGGTATACTGCAATGGGGACCACAGGCACTACGTCTTCGGCATGATGCACTTGGCCGGTCGCCTCGACTTCCTCTGGGGGACGCTGGCGGATGAGCTCGCCGTCGCCGGCTGCGACAGCCTGGTGGCGGCGATGTCCAGCAAACTGGGCTTCTCGTCTCTGCCGTGGGAGGCGCCCTCGCCCTGCCAGGAGCCCAAGAAGAAGAAGGAGGAGGAGGAGGAGGAGGAGGAGGAGGAGGAGGAGGAGGAGGAGGAGGAGGAGTAGGTGGAGGACAAGTAGTTTTTTTTCTTGTTCTTAGTTGTGTTATTTTTCTTTTCTTGTTTGTAGTTTGTGTTTTTCTTTTTTCTTGTTTTTAATATATCATCTTAAGGTAATAAACTTTATTTTTTTGTTCATTGGTGCGCAAAAAGTAGTTCTAATGTCGTTGTTCTAACGATAAACTAGTGGACTATTTATCTCTTTTATTTTTTAGAATGGAATATATTTCCACTTCCAACTCTATTGAGCTGGAGATCCAGAAAGTGACTACCACCTAGTTTATCTGACAGCACCAGCAGGGAGAAGCCCACTCTCTATGTTCAAACCCAACACAGATCGAACATAATGAGCAATCAAACAGCAAAGTACGTAGTAAATCACAAAAAATACTACAACAGTTTCTGGAGTATCAACTTTATCCCAGATTAAATGCTTGTGTGCATCATTGCAAAATGGTGAAGAAAAAAAGACTTGATTCGGATGGCTACTAGAAGTCAGGGTCATCAAAGTGTTTGCCCGATTTGGATTGAGTCTTAGTTATAGACTTCCATAATAATAAAATGTATCGGGTGTTTTACTTTCACTAGTGTGTCATAAAATGTATCGGGTGTTTTACTTTCACTAGTGTGTCAGGTTGAGTGTTTTGTTGTTGATCTTCACAACTTGGTGTATCAGTGTGGCCGTACTCTGTACCGAGGAAAAGGTCGGTTTAATGGCAATGACTGCTATGCAATCTGGACTCTTGTGCAAGTGTGCGATCCGCAAATCTCAGTCATTTGACGGACATCCAAGGGTGGCTGACATTTTGCACATAAATCTACCGGTGTAAAAGGAAGGATCTATGTGTAAAATGGTAGGCATCTTCAGATGCGGATTGCACGCTTGCACAAGAGTCTAGATTGCACAGCAGTCATTGCCTGGTTTAATTATTTCCATTATCTAAAAAACATTAGCCCAGTTTAACAAAGCGCCGTCCACCGGGGTTGGGCAAAAAAACAGAAACCAAAAAAACCGAACCGAAAAAACCGAACCGAGACCGAAAAGAGCAAAATATCAGGTATCGGACAATTCGGGGACCAATTCTAAATAACCGATATATTAATCTTGAATTCGGGTATAACTCTCGGGTACCCAAAGTAACTGAATAACCGAACAATAAAATCTCAATAAATTACGATATATAAATCATAAACAATATGAATTTTATATTTCATTTGTGAGTTTTGATATGTGAAATCATTAGATTAAAATATTAATTTACGATGTATCGTTAATTAACTAAAAATTTATTGTCTCTCAAGATTAAATTTACTAATGAGATTAAACTTATATTGATTATTGAGAGCAGAAAATAAGAATAATGTACAATTCGAATATTTCGGGTAAGACCGAAGACCGAACCGAAATTTAGGTACCCAAACTTTTTGGATATCTAATATTTGTATAACATTTCGGGTAGTGATTTTCAAAATCGAAATTCAAAATGACCGAACTAACCGAACCGAATTTAACGGGTAGACCGAACGCCCACCCCTACACCGAGCATCATCCTCACTCTCGTCGTGCATGTTTGACATGAAGAATGTTCCCTCGAGGGTTCGAGGATAGAATACCACCTAGGAATAGCTCACTACGTACGCGGTTCATAAAATTAATCGCATGCCTTGCACAGTACAATATAACTTCCAACCATGTTGTACTCGTCCTTTTGAACAAATGACAGCCGTAGGCGCTAGCCGCTACGTGTTCAGATTTTAGGAACAATGAACACACTTGTGAAAACACGTACGCCTCATCCGATCCTCAACGTCACCAAATTCAACAAGGGGAGTAACGTCTCTCCACGAAGTTCCGCCTGGTGTTGCACACACGGCTCTCGCCTCACGCCGGCCATGTATCCTGATCCAATCGTACAACTTCAAATAAAGGAGGGCTAGAAGATTGGTGGAAAAATAATACGTATAAGAAAAAAAGGGAAGAAGAAAAAGGATGGCGCACGTTTCGATGGAGGAACCGTGAGACTGCTGACTTTCATCTTCATTGGCTAGTTCCCGATTCCGCTGATCTCTCCAGCATGCATTCACACTAGCTACTCTCTGGTGGCTGGACTTAGGGTATCCTGTGGCCCACCCGGCATACCCAGCGGGTGGGCCCTGAGAAATGTTGTTGTTGTTGTATGTGGTGTTTGGTTGAGACAATGCAACTTGTGGTCATAACGATATGAATTAAAAATTAGAAAGAGTATATCATATTCAAAAATCTTCATTACTCTCTTTACTCCAGGCTTAGGCCCGCCAAATTCGGAAAATCCTCCGCTCATATAGTAACTACATGAGTTATATATCCAGGCCCGTTTCCAATTAAAATCCAAACTAAAGGTGTAGACAAAGGTTTGCACAACTGACAAGTTGCGTCGCCCCGCTGCAGATGGCAACCATAGGGACGACAACGAGAGAGGACCTAATGGCGGGGACTTGGGTGTACAACGTGCCATTCGAGGAAGACGTGATCACTACCACTGTGACGTCCTCCAACGATGCCGTAGAGGACTGGCTCGACGAGGTCCTCTCCGTCCACCGTCGGCGCCTTCACAAGCTCGTCGTCGAGCTCGACATCGAGTGGTGCCCGAGCTACTCCGCTGAACAGAACCCCGTCGCCGTTCTGCAGCTCTGCGTTGGCCGCTGTTGTCTCATCTTCCAGGTCATCCATGCTGACCACTTCCCCGACGAGCTGGAAGATTTCCTCAGTGATTCCGACTACCGCTTTGTTGGCGTGTGCGTGGAGGGTGACGCTGACAGACTTTGGGAGGACTGGCGGCTGAAGGTGGCCAAAACGGTGGACCTGACCGAGCTCGCGGCAGAGGAGATGGATCGCCTGAGCCTCATATGTGCGAAGCTGAAGGACATAGCGAGAGCCGTGATGGGCACTGACATGAAGAATCCTTACCGGTTGAGGACGAGCAACTGGGATGCGTACAATCTCCCTGTGGAGCAGATCAGCTATGCATGCATCGATGCCTTTGTCTCCTTCCAGGTCGCCCTCAAGCTGCTCTCCCATGACTACAGATCTAACCACCGAGTTTGCGGATCGGTTGCCGTCGATCATCCCGGCATGGAATTCGCAGGTGCATCGCTCAAGTTCTAGCTTTTCTGCTTGTGCGCCCAATCTCTCATAAAAATATTTTTTCTTAAGGAAACACTATATCTTGCTTTTAAAAACATGCATGTTATTTCACATGCATCGAGGTCTTTCACATGAATGTTAGTTGTCCATGCATGCTACGCCCCAAACATGATCAACGAGCCTCAAACATGATGATCTCTCAACAAAAAGAGAAAACATGTAACGTCATCAAACATGATCGAGGTCTTCCACATGGATGTTAGACGTACATATGCATGCTACGCCCAAAACATGTATTCCAAGAATAGAATATTTCCTACCATGTATATATATTTCTATATTTATCATATTCTCTGCCATGCATGTGTATGCTCTCATCCTATATGGCAGTTTATCTACCACACTAATGAAGAATATTATCCTATCATCAATAGAGATAAAAAATTTGACACAAGTAGGTTCTCTCGATGCTATGAGGATAGAATGTGGACTACCAACGTCTAATAAGCACACAGCTCTCACTACATACGTGGTTCATCAGATTAATCGATCGCATGCTACCATTATGTATCGCTGTACTTGCCTTTTGAAGAAACGATAGGTGTAGGCGCTAGCCGCTATGTATTATGATTTTAGGAACAAATGAACAAACTTGTGAAAACATGTACACCACGTCCGATCCTCAACGTCATCAAATTAACATGTCCCTCAACAAGGGTGCACAAAAATCCTCAACACGTGACCAAACATGCTTGATTGCAGGTCTCTTTCACATGCATTATATTCATTTCCACCATCATACATGATCACGACAATTATCATCGGTTCAATATGGACCCTTGGTCGGTAACAGTCGGATCCTTCAAAAGAAAGATATGGACTCTCGGTCGATTGCCACGCGTGTTCACGTCAATCTCCGCACCTCGTTGAAATCATTCGCATGAAATGTTACGAACACCATGGGACGGACCTACAAAGTATGCCAGGTGGGCCATTGCATATCCTGGGCCCTCTGTGTTTTAAATTAAAAAACTGGCCATGGGATGTGTCGACCCATTGCGATAACCGAGAGGAGGCGAACTGCGGTTTGGCGTAACTGTGACTGTCGATTCAGAAGCACAATTTGTGAAGCGTCCGATCATCTCCACTCACGAGCTTAGATGACGACCCGCTATAAAGGCACACCATCCTCTTCTTCTAAACCGCACCTATCGATCGATTTAAGTCTCCAAACTTCTCCTCTTACTTCTCCTCTGGATAGGGTGATCCAGGTTGGAGGAATATAAAATATTCCTCGCATATGTTGGATGAGATGGGCCAGGATATTTTGTTGGATGTGAGTCCATCCACCTTCTAATTATGCTTCTTAGTAATGTAATTACTGATAATTAACTTGTTTATTGTTGATTAATAATTACAATTATGATATTAACATTAATATTTGCTAGTAATATGATAATTAGTATATAAATAATTAATATTATGAAATTATCAACTTAGATTATTCAATAATCCATCCATGTTTCATCCAACCTACCAAACAAAAAATTGGATCGTCCGCTCCATCCAACCAAACGTTAATTTGATGATCCAATACATAAAGAAATGGATGATCCTATATCTCCAATCCAACTTCGACGTCAAACCAAACGCAATTGATGACTGAGCACTTTGTCACATTTCACTAGAGTGTACGTACAAATACACGACCTCAACACCAGGTTTAGGGTGCATCTGGGACTAACCACATGACCTTCCCAAACACTCACGTAATTAGCATACACCTGCAAGAGAAACTACTTGGCCGCATCCTTCGCGTACAAACGACAATGCCGACCAACTTATACTTTTTGTACTACGTACAAAGAATTTTCCTTGTCCATGAGCCAATAAACAAGCTATTCTGATGCGACAACTAATAATCTGCACGTAATCAACGAGCATCAAACTATATATATATATATATATATATATATATATATATATATATATATATATATATATATATATATATATATATATATATATATATATATATATATATATATATATATATCTGTGTGTGTGTGTGTGTGATGATCTTTTAACAAAAAGAGAAAAGACATAATGTTGTCATCAAACATGATCACGAGGTTCGATGTTTTCAAGTGCATGCTGTTACTTGTCCATGCTTGCTACGCCCCAAACATGATCAACGAGCCTCAAACATGATGATATTTCAACAAAAAGAGAGAAAACACGCGTAACGTCTTATCTTACATGATCGTCGACATCTCTCTCACATTAATGTTATAGTTGTCCATGCATATATATATTCTATGCCCCGAAAATATGATCAACGAGTCTCAAACTTGTCGCTTTGTAGTTAAAAAATGAACTACAAAGCGACAAGTTCATGGAGACGGTGCATATATATATATATATATATATATATATATATATATATATATATATATATATGTGTGTGTGTGTGTGTGTGTGTGTGTGTGTGTGTGTGTGTGTGTGTGTGTGTGTGTGTGTGTGTGTGTGTTAATGAATGAATGTGTGGTGTGTTCATCGTCTTACACTTTTTTCTTATGTTTCGTGACGATGTTTCAACTATATGTGATGATCTTTTAACAAAAAGAGAAAACACGTAAC
The DNA here is from genome assembly GCA_036927565.1 of Tuctoria greenei. Classification (NCBI taxonomy): domain Eukaryota; kingdom Viridiplantae; phylum Streptophyta; class Magnoliopsida; order Poales; family Poaceae; genus Tuctoria; species Tuctoria greenei. The sequence continues at coordinate 62,821,791 of JAYESD010000006.1, forward strand.
GTTATGAAACATGATCGAGGTCTTTTGCGTGACAAACTGAAAAAAAACTAGAACATTGCATATACCTTGGGCCGGTGGGCCCTTTGCATGTCAAACATAAAAACTGGAACTGAAAAACTGAAACACCGCCGGATGGACCTACAAAGTATGCCAGGTGGGCCAGTGCATACCCTGGACCCTTTGCGTGTCAAATTAAAAAACTTCCTGTGAAGTCGAGATGGGACGCGTCCAGGTTGCGATAACTTAGAGGTGGCAAACCGCAGTTTGGATTAACTCCAAGCCACCCACTGGTTCGAAAGCACAGTTTTCCAAGTGTCCTATCATCTCCACTCGTGCGCTTAGACTACGACCCGCTATAAAAGCACACCGTCCTCTTGCATCTCCACCGCACCGATCCATCGATTGTAGCCTCCAAACTTCTCTTGCTTCACCGCTGCACCATCGCTGACCACCTCTTGCTCTTTCTCCGCACCTCCATCGCCGCACAAATGGGTAGCCCCGCACCGAAGCGCTCCAGGACGTCGACGTCCTCCAAACCTCCTTCTTCTACATTTCTATCGCAGCCAATGCTGGTGGAACTGGAGGTGGCACCTGCACCTCCTCCGTCCCCTTCTCCGCCTGCGGCGCCCACACCTCCTCATCCCTTTTGGGTTCAGGAGACTGCCCACCTCGTTGAAAACCGCTTCGATGAACTCGACCGGCACCTGAAGGAGGCCACCGAACACCTTCCCGCCACCGCTAGGCGTGCAAAAAAGCTCGACAAATTGGCGCAGGATGTATTTTCCGATACATCTCGCTCGTGTGACCGTCTGGGTCTTGGGAAACTTCCCATCTGCACTAGCATGGACACCGCCATCCACTACTGCTTTGGGTTAGGGTTTGTGGCCGATCATCTCAATGTCTTCTATGAGACGATCGGGGAGGTGGCTAGGGTGGAGGGCCACCAGCATCTTCTGCAGACCATCGTCCGAAAGCTTCAGACTCAATTGCCGGAGGAGGCGACAACAGCAGCGGCACCGGAGGTGGCGGCGGCGGCGGAGGAGGCGGCGGCAGCTGAGAAGGAGGTGGAGGAGATCTCCTCCGACTCCGAGTAGAGTAGTATTTGTAGTTTTTTTTTCTTGTTTTCAATGTTCTTTCGTAGTTCTTGTATGTAATGTATGTGTTGTTTTTATTTTAATGATAAATGTCTTTTCCGTTCATGAACAATGCGTCCTATGAAGTATCCACAAACAACTCCTTTCTGAAAAAGGGACGAGATAACTGTTTTCAATGTCTAGCCAAGAAATCGTTGTGTTGTGACAATCGACGTCTCTTGGTTGAAACTCCATTGAGATCGTGGTCGAGGTTGCGTTTCTCCTCTTCTGTGTTCTTTCACTCAATATTTTCATTTGTTGTCGGCGCATGTGAAAATGTATTTTTAGTAGTAGTATATACTACATGTTATCATTTCATTGTGATTAATGTTACAGAATGATGATTGTTTGCCATCGTCCTTTTATGGACTTGGGTGTTCTGTATTTGCATATCGTTTGCACTAGCACATATACATTTGGCGATTCATATTTTTGTTCGTATTTTTTTGGAATGTCCCACTAGCTAGCAGATGACTTCTTTTAGATTTTGATATCCATGCATGGCAACAAAGATGAATTAAAAGCGAGCAAGTTGTCCTAAGAAGTCTACCCCTCTAGCTAGACGCACCATGTGCAGGAATCGACGCGACATGATATGTAATTAATAACGATTGCATGCGTGCACAAGGGAACGACTAGCGTCAAATTCTCCACGCCCGCGAAAAATTTTTCGTTCTTCTTGGCGCGCCACAATTGAGATTTTGACAATTCAACTTTCACTGCCTGCGTCTCCAATTTCAGTCCCGCCTATTGTAACCTATTTTAGCCATGATGTGTATAAATGAAAACACTGGCCTCCATTCCTGACACACCCCTGCCCCGCCCTTCCGATGATTTTGCAGTACTCCAAATGTGTTGTCTCTCTGTCTGTGTTCCATACTTATATTCCTAAGAAATTCCCGTGTTTTCATTTCCCACAGTTTTTACAATTTTTCCCCATGGATCTCGCAGTGACGCATCAAGCTCTTGGTGGTGTTGACTCCTGAGTACAACACCGGGCAACCAAGTTTGACGGGCTCTACCGAACCTCTTCATCGCCGACACCTCCCTGCGACACTGCATCCCGAACTAAAGTTTTGTTCTAGGTAAACTACACGATCCATGCTCTCTTTTTATAGAGCTATATTGGCTTGGTTCTACTCGATCCATGCAGTTTTGGGCTGGTTAAGTTCTACACGATCTATCCTGATATACGAAGATTAAATAAATTAACAAAGAAGAAATGTGGTCTTCTGTTTCAAGAATATATATATATATATATATATATATATATATATATATATATATAGCATATACTACATCTGTCCCCAAATTAATGTCGATCCGACAACTTATTACGGTAGTGTATTTCTAGTTCAATTCCTGGCCGGGAACGACAAATACTGAAAAAAAGATGTAGTATGTAATTTCTGGGTTTAGAAGTAAATGACGCATGGGTTATCTAAACAACCACTCCAAATGTTGTACTCTCATTCCTGTTTTACAAATTTGTATTCCTAGGATTTTCAGTTCCCGTGGTTTTTACACTTTTTTCTTTCTTGTGGCTTTCTCGGATCGTACGTTTTTTTTCTATTCCTTCATTTCTAATTCCTCCATTTGAAACAAACACTGCAGTTTTTAGAAACACAACCGTCCGATCCAAAATCTACGTCGGTCATGTAATCTGATGTTATCACTGTTATTTGGAATGACTACTTACAATGCTCTTTACATTACGAACAAGACATCAAACCGTGATGTCGTCTACAAGCTTTCATGGTGGTCAGCAAGCACCTAGTATAACTATAAATGTGTTTACTATCAAAATTAAAAAAAAAATAGAAAACATTAAATCCTTTGCATGGTATGCAGAGAATATTGTAGCAAATGATGTTCAGGGACCCCGAGGTTCTTCACTCCCTGATACTATGATGCATGAACCAACAACAGATATAGATATACAAACCAGAAATACTCCTTCCGGCCCAGCGTAACTTTGCTTTTGGAGCTTAAAAAATGTTCCACTCCAACTCTATCGGTAGCTTCCAACTACCCATATCACATCACGTTACTACCTGCCCCTCTACCGTGCCATTTTTTTTGGCAGAGTGTGTTAGTTTTTTACTCATTTGGCATTAAATTTGGAGCACTTTAAGAGACTACGTTCTGTTCTTTAGATGTATTGATGATGGGTGTATCATGGTCATTTGCATTCTTTCCTAGACTCTACTAATTGTTTTAGCATGCCTTGTGATTCTACTTTCTTAGTAGTCTTTATAGTTAACAGTTCATCAGCCTGTGTGATGGCGTGATTTTTTGATGCCTCCACGTTGAGCTCTCTTGCCGCCGGCCACTCCGGCTGGCCGGCGCCCACGCCCTGCTACTGGTCACTTCAGTGTCCTCCCTGATGCATCTCCCTCGCCCATCGCCACGTCCCATCCTTCGCGTGCCATGATGACCCCATCGCCCGCAAATCCCTTGCCATTACTCGCCCTGCAACCAATCCTCCTCGAGAGTTTCGGCCAGACTGAACCCTTTCTTTGTTAAGCGTCGCAAGCTGGGACTATGCAGTACTACACCTGCTGTAGCAGCCACGGACAAGTGGACCCGATGTCTCATGGGCCCACATGTCAATGGCAGCTAATGCAGGTGCAGTACTGCAGAGGATTTCAATCCCGCAAGCTGCCTGCTTCATCTGTCTTGCATTTGCCACCTGCTACCGCTGGCATTCAATACTTGTCCTGCAACTAATAATTCTCTTCGAGATGCGCTCTGGATGATGTCAGTTAGACTGATCTGGCGAACCCTATCTTGGTCTAGTCTAGCGTTGCCAGCTGCATGCCCGCCCCCTCTCAGTCTTGCCTGCTTTACTGCTGAACTGAAAATCCTCTGCAGTACTACGAGTGCAGTACCACCACTAACATGTGTACCTGATGGCTCATTTTAGGGTATGAACAGCAACAAAGAAGTCAACAATGTACTCCCCCCGATCAATATAGTTGTCATACGGACAGTCCTAACTAGTTCATTTTTATTTCATTTGTTGGTTTGATACAACAATTAATATAAACCAGGAGGGAGTAATACAGAACAAAATGCTGCTGGGACGCAGTCCTCCCACGCTCGTATTTGCTGCACTCATCCTGAAGATGGTACGAACATCAGACTTTTCTTCTTTTCACACTATTTGTACATGATACTAAACTTGGTCAGGCGGTAATTTGCTTTAATTGTTTACCGTTTTAATCAATGTAACAGAAGGAAAGAAGTTTGGAAGAAGTGTGGCTAAAGGACATAAGGAAGCGAGAATAGATGTGGTTATGTTTACAAAAAGATATGCATCTCTCAGCGGTGCAAGGATGTGGGCAGAGGTTGGCCATAGTCACAAGAGAGATATAGTACCAGACATTCTGGTTAGTGTTGTCACACCCCCACACTAGTATTTTTTTCTTGCAATCTCCATCTTGTACATTTACAGCAACTTGTTATACAATGTACATCATTCTTGGGACATGGAGGACACACCAGAGAGCACAAGAAAAATTTTGAAAATTGCTGGTGAGAGCTACAAGGGGTGGTGCTCGACTTTGCATGCCACCTATAAGAGTTATTGTGCCGATGAAGAACGTATACGAAACAAGCCTGCTGATGTAACGGCGCCCGAGTGGTTGCACCTAATAGAATATTTTGGGTCTGAACGATTCAAGCTCAGCTAGCTTTTTAATAACTTCGCATCATACAAAAACTATTTGATTTACATTCATTCGTGGACTTATTCTTAAAATTATTGCAATCAATAAGCAGGACCAATTCTCAAAATTGAAGAAGACAAAAGGAGAGTCACTTGCTTGGCTCCAAATCCTACACCCAACTTAGTTACGAGAAGGTATGCTTACGCTTTTACTTTATGCTGCAAACAATATGTATATCGACATGTTGAATTTTACTTGTATTTTATGTAGCGAGAACCAGAGACTGGAGAAGAACCCGATGACATACAATTGTGGGAGGCAAGCCATTTGTTGGAGAACGGTGACTAGGCAAACCAGCTGGCAGAAGCTGTACATGTGAGTAACACTTCAAACAATCCCCAATTAAATAAATATTTGCAATTTACCTGTAACTTTTCTTTTTGTATATCTAGGCACGTGCTCAAGTGGACGATATGGAAGCTGAGTGTAGGATCGAAGAGCACGTGAAAAGCTACCAGGGGGGTGAATGGTATATTTAAAAAATCTTACGCAGTGGAAACAATTAAACCCCAACACCTTTGGCGAAATAATGATCTGTTAACGAAATCGTGTGTGAGACTAAACAAAACGTGTTTCACCGCGAAAAAAGTGATCTATAACAGAGAGATTCAAGTCACGGGGAAAACACAAGAAGAATCACTCAATTCCGTCGAGAGAAACTCAAGTTATGATCAAAAGATCAAACAAAGGTCAATCTGACCTACCCGAGAAAAACAGTTTCTGGAATGCTGCAAAGAAACTCGTGTAGATCAAAAACCACAAATCCAATGACCTTGAAATTTTGAAAGATGATATATAATCAAGCTGTGAAGACAACCCAAAAAGAATCACGTCAATTGGATCCGTAAACTCGAGTTATGATAAAACCATCGATGAAAGGTAGTGCTGTCCAGAAACTCGACGAGTAAAACTTGTCTGGAACAAGTCGGACGAACAAGGCACAAAAGTTCCTTCAAACTACTAATTTTATTCAATAGAACACAAGAGGAACTGCCCAAAGTCGTGCACCACGAGCTCTGGGCTCCCTTGCTTCTATAACCAGCTGGAAAGCCAACTCAACTCAAATCAGGAACCTAATCCTACTCTGTTCATGAATCGTAACTTTCCATAACTGCTTAGGATTCTTCTATACGCAGATAGAAGCAATCTTAAGACTTCCAAACACCTTAGGAACGTATCCCACATTTATAAACAACTCAAATTTGTGACCCACACAAAATCCTATCATAACCAACTCAAATCTTTCCATATTTGAGTAGAACCCGACTCAGCCGCAGCCTGAGTCCATAACCTAGTCGGTTGGACCTTTCCCACCAACTCTTTACGTCCACATCTCTTCATCACGTCTCGGAACATTGTAGCCACGTCCATGCACTCCTTCCACACGTGCAAACATCTTCCAATGACGTCTGCGATACCTTCACATGCATTATTCTTGATTCAATCATGCTGCGCAACCTCCTAATCAGCTCAACCACAATTCCTCCTGAATTTGGTTGTTGGAACCTCATCTCCTCCCTGAGACTAGTCCAATGGATCCCATCACCAGCCATGTCTTGAACTCAAGCAACACCTGCACATGAATAAACAACCAATCCATACGAGCCCAAGTCCTTGACTTGACTCAAGTTAGTTCCGAACACAACACCTTACACGAGAACCTCACATAAGCATGTTGCAAAACCACAGTAACACGATATCATCCATGTCAACCAAAAATGCACCAAAGACTTAGCAAATGAATACTAAGAAATCTTTCCAGAGATGTAAAGCAAGTATGAAACTTTGCAAATGAAAAACAGAAGCATTGCGGTCAAGTCCCGGACCTTGCCAGAGCAACCCGGACCTTGAGCCGGAGCTAACAAAAGCTAGTAGAACCTAGCGCCGGAACTTACCAAAACTAGTATAACCAAGCTCTCGCCGGAGCTTACAAAACTAGTCGGACCTTAATAAAAAGGTGTTTTGGTGATATTCAAAACTTTTATCGTCAAAGCAAGTGTATTCACTACAAGCCAATGTATTCAGCACACATAGGTCTTACAATCTCCCCCTTGATGAATGCATTGGCAACACCATTTAAAATCTGAACATTGGCTTATTCACATAAAAGTTTTGAAGGCAATTTCATGAGAAGAAAATCCAAAAATTATCCCATATTACCTCTCCCCCTTTATTATCTCTCCTTATGCACATATTTTCTTCATGTTTATCTCTCCCCCTTTGACAATGTATTCAACAAGTCATGAGCATATAAACAAATTATCTGCCTAACTTTAGTTGTTATGAGCATATTATAACATATACATATAAACAAAACTCATCCAAGTCATACTATCAGGTGCCTTACATTATCACATTAATGAAATACATAAAGTAGTGTAAGCCATGCTAGAGATAAAATGTAATTTTCAATTTAAGTAAGTCATGATCTCACAAACTTAACTATTTCAAAACCTGAAATTATGACACTAGTTGCTGCATTTTATTATTTTTCAAAAATTTAGATCATATTATATTTGTAAGAGATTATATGCGCATCTGCCTTATTCTAACCAACCAAGCCAAGCCTATGTCATTTGACAATCAGAAGCTTAAGGACATGGTTTTAGTCATACACAACTTCTTCCAAGTTCATATCTAAGTGCAATGATAAGCCATCTCAAAAGAAGAAGTGCGATGCATGCATATTTTCTTGATCTTTTCTCAATTCATATTTGTTCATAAAAACTCAACATGTGAGTTGATTACTTGATTAATTCTTGATGATTAAAAGCACTTGTGAACATGTAACAAGTTCAAAACAGCAAGAAAGTTCGACCATGACCAGTTTTAGTGTAAGTAATTATTCCAATTACTAAACATGGCAAAAACTACAAAATGTATAACACGAGTAATGTAGTAAGAACTTTCAGCATGTAAAAGGAATCGCAAAGTCATATATGTATGAAATACTATGCTCATATTATTTTAATTTTAGATTCACACATAGACTTCCCAAGTTTCAAAACTCCCCCTCAATTTAAGCTATGAGAATGCATAACCCCTATTTCACTACGAATGTAACAAAAATGAGTGAAATCCAAAGGTTTTGTAAAAATGTCAGCCAATTGTTGTTCGGTATCTATATGGTGAAGCACAATGTTTCCTTTTTCAACATTATCTCGGAGAAAGTGATACCTAATGTCAATGTGCTTAGTTCTAGAATGTTGCACGGGGTTTTTCAGCAATGCAAATGGCACTAGTGTTATCACAAAACAGTAGAACACTATCTAGATCAACCCCATAGTCCTTAAGTGTTTGAACAATCCAAAGAATTTGTGAGCAAGCACTAGCAGCAGCTACATATTCAGATTCGGCTGTGGATTGTGCAACTGATTTTTTTTTCCTAGAGGACCAAGCAACAAGAGAATTACCAAGAAAATGACAAGCACCGGAAGTACATTCCTATCAATCCTACAACCCCCAAAATCAGCATCTGAAAAAGCTTTCAAAGTAACGGTTGAGGAAGAAGGAAGAAAAATTCCAAATTCTTGAGTTCCATGTAAGTACCTGAGAATCCTTTTGACGGTTTGGCAACGTGAAGCACGTGGGGAGGCTTGAAACCGTGCACAAAGACATACGCTGAATTTTATGTCTGGTCTTGATGCCGTGAGTTACAAAAGTGATCCGATCATGCTTCTATATTCTTTTTGATCCACGGGTTCACCATCTTCATCAAGTTCAAGTGTTGTTGCTGTTCCCATTGGTGTCCGAAGAGGCTTGCTTTTGTCCATGTTGAAGCGCCTTAGAAGATCTTTTGTATACTTCGTTTGATGCACAAAGGTACCCTCCTTTGTTTGCTTGATTTGCAGCCCCAAAAAGTAAGTGAGTTCAACCATCATACTCATTTCAAATTCGGAACTCATCATTGCTGAAAACTTGGACACAAGATCATGAGAAGCACAACCAAAGATAATATCATCCACATACACTTGAACGAATAATGAGTCGTTGCCATGCTTAAGCACAAAAAGAGTTTTATCAACCTTGCCCATGGTAAACCCTTTTTCAAGTAAGAATGTTTTTAACCTATCATACCATGCTCTAGGGGCTTGTTTGAGACCGTACAAGGCTTTGGACAGTTTGTAAACATGATTAGGAAAATCTGGATTTTCAAAACCTGGTGGTTGCTTGACATAAACCTCCTCATCTATGTAGCCATTTAGAAAAGCACTTTTAACATCCATTTGATATAGCATGAAACCTTTAGATGCAGCAAAGGCTAACAAAATTCTTATGACTTCTAATCTAGCAAAGGGAGCAAAAGTTTCATCAAAATCTAGACCTTCAACTTGAGTGAAACCTTGAGCAACCAACCTAGCCTTATTCCTAACCACAACCCCATCCCCACTTTGTTTATTTTTAAATACCCATTTAGTTCCAATTAAAGTGTGACCTTGAGGTGGAGGTACAAGTTTCCAAACATTATTTCTTTCAAAATTTTCTAACTCTTCTTGCATGGCAATAATCCAAGATTCATTAGTGAGTGCGTGTGATATATCTTTGGGTTCAAAAGAAGCAACAAAAGCAGAATGAGCATAAGAGTTTGGATCGCAAAACCTGGACCGTGTGACTCGTTCGTGCAAGCTTCCAATCATCTGTTGTGGGGGATGATCTTTGTAAAACCGTAGGGGAACAGATGTCTCACAAGCTTCTTCTTCTTCTCCATGTTCATCACAAATCGATGAGCTTGTGACTTGAGGACGATTTGAATCAGCATTGATGGTTGTTGGCGCTGGTTGAGAATTAACATCCGGAGCTGAACCAAGGTCTTTAGCTGCTGAATTTTCGGGCCGCAGCTCCAATTCTTCCTCATCTTCAACGAAAATGCTCCCCCCCTGCGGATATGAATCTGAACCGGCAATGTTTGAGCTAGTACCTGGGCTAGCTTCATCAAAAGACACTTCACAAATCTCCACAATTTTGTTAGTGTAAAGTAAAAGCACACGGTAGCCTCTAGTATGAGATGGATAACCAAGAAACATGCCATCAATGGATCTAGGTTCCAATTTATCAAGAATACCATGTTTCTTAACAAAGCATTTGCAACAAAAGACCCGAAAGTGTGTAACACTAGGCCTATGTCCAAACCGAAGCTCATATGGTGTTTTACCTAGCTTAGCGCGCAAGAAAACACGATTTGAGACATAACAAGCGGTTGCTAACACATTAGCCCAAAATTTCCTAGGAGTTTGATATTCATCAAGCATAGTCCTAGCCATATCAACTAAGGTTCTGTTCTTTGTTTCTACGACACCGTTTTGTTGAGGAACATATGGTGAATAAAATTGATGATCTATTCTATTTTTAGCACAAAAGTGATCAAAAGATTAATTTTTAAATTCAGTTCCATTATCACTTCTAATTGTTTTTAAAGATCCTGGGTGATCAATTGATAATCTAAGAAATAAATTTCCAAAGTGACTAAAAGCTTCATTCTTAGACACCATAAAGTAAACCCAAGAGTATCTAGAATAATCATCAACAATCACAAGAACATACCATTTACCTCCGAAGGATTGAACATGTGAAGGTCCTACGGTGTCAAGATGCAAAAGTTGACATGGTTCAGTTGTCATGATCATTGTGAGAGGAGTATGTGAACCCGCAACCATCTTTGCATGTCTACAAGAAGAGCACACAATTTCCTTGTCCCCTTAAAGCTTAGGCAGCCCACGTATGCGATTAAGAGCACTAACACGCGTTAGGTGATCAAAGCCTACGTGACCAAGTCTACGATGCCAAAAATATAGGTCCTTTGAATCATTAGCAACTAGGAACCTATGCTTATAGGAAGACATATCAAAATCAGCTTCAAACACTCTTCCAAACAGAGACATGTTAAATATAAGCTCACTATTTGAACTTACAACTTTGCAGCAGTTTTTATTGAAAATAATTTCCAGATTTTCATCTAGCAATTATGAAACAGAAAGCAAGTTGTATTTCAAATTTTTGACAAGTGCCACATCCTTCAAAGTGTAGTGATCATTTACTCTAACCGAACCGTTAGCAATTATAGGAGTTGAAGAATTATCAGCAAAAGTAACATTCTCTACACATGACACAAAAGAGAGGGAGGAGAACCAATCTTTGTTACCGGTCATGTGGCGTGAGCAACCTGAATCCACAATCCAAATGTTCTGCTTCCTCAAACGTGTAACCTACGTAGAATCACAATACGTCGATGACTCAATACTGGGGTTAGTCAAAAGGCATTTAGGAATCCAGTACTGAGTCACGCGACGTGCAGCAGGAAAAACACGTGAAAGCTGAGACAAAACAACAGGTTTATGAGTCAAAGTTTGAGATTTTTTTATTCTTAACTACTGACCTATAAGGTGTTACTTGTGTAGCACAAAAATCAGTAGCTCCGGAGGCAAAAAAAGAAGGTCTGGAGGTAAACTTTGAATGTTTTTGACTCAAAACAGCAGGTTGTACATTCGGTTCAATATGTGCAGCAAATTTTGCATGAAAGTTATGAGATCTAGCAACCATTCTTTCCCTTTTCTGTTGTTTAGCTAGTCTATAACAAAAATCTATGACAGGACCATCTCTACGACAGTAGGTACAGTGAAATTTAACTTTGTGTTCATGTATAGATGAGCAAACAACATTTTCATTTGAAACCGAATGAGACAATACTCCTGCAGATTTGAAAACCACTTCTTTTTGTTTAGGAACTGTTTGAATCAAACCACTTCCTAATGACTTTACAATTTTAGGTGGATGTACCTAAGCATGAGCATGAGAATCAAAACCTAAACCAGTTTTATCATTGCAAGACTTGGAAGAATTCAGCGGCAAGTTTAGGTTCTTATTCCCATTACAAAACTGATATAATGTCCTATGCATGGTGACAAGTTTATTGGACAGATCAAGGCAATTTTCGCATGAAGTTTTTACTTTTAGTTTGCAATTTGAAATTTAACTTCATGAGAATGTAAAGCATTGTTCAATATAGAAATTTCATTCATAGCATCCTGTAGTTTCTTATCAAGATCATCACAAGTAGAACAATGCAAATCAATTGTAGAACAGCTAGCATCTTTCAAGTTTTTATCATTAAGTGCAGAAAGCTCTTTGTTCTTTTCAATTTCTAACTCAAATTTATCAAGTGTGGAGGTGTGCGCACTTCTTAATGAGGACAATTGTTCATATATTAAATCACATGAGGGACATGCATCATCACTAGGAATCAAAGTTTTTAAACGGTTGATTTCAGATTCTAGTGATTCAATTTTAGCAGCACTATCCCTAAGCTTTTTGTCCCTTTTCTTAACAATAATAGTGGCACGAGAAATAGCATCACACATTTCTTCGCAAGTAGGACATACCTCTTCATTGTCGTTGTTGTGTTCTGCCTCCTCCATACTTGATCTTGACTTGCTCGCCATGAAGCATAAGTTGGCCAGATCGTCATCATCTTCATCATTTTCAAAGTCTACATCACTTGAACTGAGTTCTTGAAGTGCGGTGATGAAGTTGTTAATCATCTTGCGTCCTATGGTACCCTTCTTTTTCTTCTTAGGATTTCCAGAGGTGGCCTTGACCTTGTTCTATTTTTCTTCACGGGTAGTAGGACTTGAAAGGTTAGTCCATTCTGTACGAAAGTGTCCTGTCTTACCACATTCAAAACACCGTTGAGGTCCGGAGCTTCCTCTCCTTCTAGTTCTCACATTTTGCAATGCTTTTGAGAACCTAGTAGAGATTAGTGCTAACTCCTCTTCTCGAAATTCCTCGATCTGCTCCAGGGTTAGTGAGGACAACAAAGCAAGAGTATTGCAAGATGATGATTGGCTGGAGCTAGGCATATCATGTTGTGAGACAAAAGCAATATACTTGTTGGGGTTTTTTCGTGATATTATGTCAATTTCATGAGTTTTTAACTTGGAATATAGAACATCTAAAGTAAGTGTACTCATGACAGTAGATTCACGAATGGATGTAACTTTCATCTCCTAAATTGACATGTCTAATGCACTTAACAGTTGCCTAGCATTTTCAGCATCTGAAAAATTAACATTCACGCTTCGCAAGTTGCTGAGAATTTTAATAAAGTGAGCAAAGAGGTCGTCAATGGACTCACTGGGATGCATCTTGAAGCGCATGTATTCTTTCTTGAACATATCTTGTCTTACCTCCTTGATCGTGTTGGATCCTTTGTGGTAGTCACAAAGTACTTTCCACACATCGTATGCAGATCGGAGGTGTGCAACACAGTCGAAGTCGCTTTTAGTTAATCCTTGTATGATCAAGTTCGGAGCCTTGTTGTTGTTGTCGACATCTCTCAGATTTGTAGCTGTAACTTGATCGTTTGATGGCACTTCATAAGGCTTGTATACCTTCTCCCATATTGCAAAGCCTTGTGCTTGGATGAAAGCCTCCATGCGTGCCTTCCAAACCTGAAAATCAATACCAGCGAAATCACAAGGTTTGGCAGAGTACTTCTCCATGATGATTAGTCAAAAACATGCGCAAATCACAAAGATTAGAGCACCGTGGTTCTGATATCAATTGTAGGATCAAAGAGCACGTGAAAAGCTACCAGAGGGGGGGGGGGGTGAATGGTGTATTTAAAAAAATCTTACGCAGCGGAAACAATTAAACCCCAACCCCTACGGCGAAAAAACGATCTGTTAACGAAATCGTGTGCGAGACTAATCTAAATGTGTTTCACCGAGAAAAAAGTGATCTATATCAGGGAGATTCAAGTCACGGGGAAAACACAAGAAGAATCACTCAATTCCGTCGAGAGAAACTCAAGTTATGATCGAAAGATCAAACAAAGGTCAATCTAACCTACCCGAGAAAAACAGTTTCTGGAATGCTGCAAAGAAACTCGTGTAGATCAAAAACCACAAATCCAATGACCTTGAAATTTTGAAAGATGATAGATAATCAAGTTTTGAAGACAACCCAAAAAGAATCACGTCAATTGGATCTGTAAAACTCGAGTTATGATAAAACCACCTACGAAAGGTAGTGCTGTCCAGAAACTCGACGAGTAAAACTTGTCTGGAACAAGTAGGATGAACAAGGCACAAAAGTTCCTTCAAACTACGAATTTTATTCAATAGAACACAAGAGGAACAGCCCCAAAGTCGTGCACCACGAGCTCTGGGCTCCCTTGCTTATATAACCAGCTCGAAAGCCAACTCACCTCAAAATAGGAACCTAATCCTACTCTGTTCATGAATCGTAACTTTCCATAACTGCTTAGGATTCTTCTATATGCAGATAGAAACAATCTTAAGACTTCCAAACACCTTAGGAACGTATCCCACATTCCTAAACAACTCAAATTTGTGACCCACATGAAATCCTATCATAACCAACTCAAATCTTTCTATATTTGAGTCAAACCCAACTCAGCCGCAGCCTGAGTCCATAACCTAGTCGGTTGGACCTTTCCGACCTACTCTTTACGTCCACAGCTCTTCATCACGTCTCAGAACCATGTAGCCACGTCCATGCACTCCTTGCACACATGCAAACATCTTCTAATGACGTCCATGATACCTTCACATGCATTGTTCTTGATTCAATCATGCTGCGCAACCTCCTGATCAGCTCAACCACAATTCCTCCTGAATTTGGTTGTTGGAACCTCATCTCCTCCCTGAGACTAGTCCAATGGATCCCATCACCAGCCATGTCTTGAACTCAAGCAACACCTGCACATGAATAAACAACCAATCCATACGAGCCCAAGTCCTCGACTTGACTCAAGTTAGTTCCGAACACAACACCTTACGTGAGAACCTCACATAAGCATGTTGCAAAACCACAGTAACACGATATCATCCATGTCAACCAAAAATGCACCAAAGACTTAGCAAATGAATACTAAGCAATCTTTCCTGAGATGTAAAGCAAGTACGAAACATTGCAAATGAAAAAAAAGAAGCATTGCGGTCAAGTTCCGGACCTTGCCAGAGCAACCCGGACCTCGAGCCGGAGCTAACAAAAGCTAGTAGAACCTAGCGCCGGACCTTACCAAAACTAGTATAACCAAGCTCCCGCCGAAGCTTACAAAACTAGTCGGACCTTAATAAAAAGGTGTTTTGGTGATATTCAAAACTTTTATCATCAAAGCAAGTGTATTCACTACAAGCCAATGTATTCAGCACACATAGGTCTTACACTGAGCAGGGAGGCCCAATCCCAAATGAGGAAAGAAACCACATCTTCCAACGTTGTTATAGATCCGCAATCAGTTGTGCAGGATCACTGGTTCGGGGCGCGTGGTTTTATGGCTAAACCAACTTGAAATTTGCCTAGAGGGGGGGTGAATAGGCTAATCAACCTAAAATGACTTAATAAAACGAGATTAATACACAGGGGCGGACTAGTCCGGTCCAGGGGCGGACTAGTCAGGTCCACCTACAGGGAAAAGCCTAAAAAGGGTTTCTAACAAGTTTTAGTCCAATTCTTGTGATGCAAAGTTTGTTAGAATAACTTAGTGAGTCTTAATAAGTTATATGGCAAGTATGAAGCTAAAGATCACAATGAAGCAAAGGTGATGAGCAAAACCGGTAAAGCTAACCCTAGAAGCAAAATGTGATGAATGAAAGCTAGGAACACAAGTGACACGAGGATTTTATCCCGAGTTTCGATCCCACACAAGGAATCTACGTCCCCGTTGAGGAGTCCACAAAGGACCGGGTTCAACAACCCTTCCCTCACCAAGTTTACCACACGGGCCTAACTTGGTTCTCCACTATCACAAAGAATGAGTACAAGATTCGTTGGGGCTTCTCACAATCTGAGGCTCCCACCACAAATACAATCGCAAATCACAAAGATCGACTCAAGCCATAGATCACAAAGATTCACAAAGTGCAAGAGATCAAACCGAGAGCCAAAGAGCGGTGTTCTTCCTCTTCTTCACCTCACTAAACCCTAATACACACAAGAATTCGTTTTAGAGGGAATGTAGACAAGAAGTAGGCTTTTGGAGGCTCAAGGTTGCTGTGGCGGCGCTAGGGTTTCAATTTGCTCAAGAGTTGGTTCAAATGAACCCAGGGGTCCTCTATTTATAGAGGTCCCAAGCCCATACTGCTGACTTCAGCAGATGGGCGGACTAGTCCGGCCTAGGGGACCACTGACGTCCCTGACGACTGTCGCACTGCGCAGCAATTGTCACACTACCCGCCAAACATCAAATTCAAACGGTCACTTCAACAACGGACTAGTCCGGCCCTTACCAGACTAGTCCGATCTCACACAGAACCTTTTGTTCTGTGTGAAAACGGACTAGTCTGAAGACCACAGACTAGTCCGACCCCATGGGTGGACTAGTCCGGCCTTCCCAGACTTAGTCTCTGAAACACCGTCTCCTCTCAAACCCGGACTAGTCCGGCCCCCAGGGCGGACTAGTCCGATCTCAGTCAGGACCTCTTGGTCCAGACTAAAACGGACAAGTCCGTGGTTTTGGGACTTAGTCCCCAAAAACCCACTTCACGACTACCCGGAATAGTCTGTCCCAATACGGACTAGTCCGATCTCAGTCAGACCCTTTTGTTCTGGCCAAAAACGGACTTGGCCGGCCAGGGGCGGACTAGTCCGGCCATCTGCACGGACTAGTCCGGCCCTACTGCCAGACTTCTTCCAACTCTTTTCTCTCAATAGGTTTGACCTCTAAACCGCTTTGAGCTCCCAACTTTATCTCAATGCACTTTACACACACATCCTCACACAAATTTGGCTAGTCTAACTCGACACACTAGAAACCCTAGTTTCTCCTTTTCGAGTTGACATCACCGTTTCCATCTTTTTCCTTTTTGAGGGATTGTGCTTCCACTTAGTCCACACCTGTGCTTAAGATCACTGAGCTCATTAGCCACTTAATTGTCATCATCAATCATCCAAAACCCACGGGGATCCTAGATGCACTTTCAATCTCGCCCTTTTTGGTGATTGATGACAACACATTAAGTCTTCATATAAGAGAGTATAAATTTGTGGTTTTCATAACGTGCGGGTGTATGAGTGACTCTCCCTCAATGAACGCATCATAAAAGAGAGATTGAGGAAGTCCTTCATACATGCACACGTTATGGTGGGGTTCCTACGTGTTGTGCTCAACAGTTTGTGACAAGACATAATAAGCATTAATATGATCAAAAGATAGACATTCAAAGCATCATATTGATATTGAACATTCAAAACATTCAAAAACATAGTCTTTCACAAATTTAAACATTCGACATAACATAGATATTACAATAAGGAGTGCAACATGTCCACGGATCCAAAATAAAAACTACATTCAACTCTCCACACCTAGATACCCGTGCCCAACCTTTCCAACTCTTCCCCAATGTGACTATCTCTCCCGATTGACTCCCAACTATCTCTCCCCCTTTGGCATCAAGACACCAAAAAGGGAAAAGAAGAAGGGAAACACGACCTCGAAGTCTAGTCATCGTCTTCCTCGTCATCGTCGTCGTCGCGGGAGTCGCTCTCCGTGGCCTCCGGGTCCTCATGATCCTCATCGTCATCGTCATCATCGGAGGCACGAGCCGAAGGAGCTGCCCAGGAAGAGCTTCCGTCCTCTTGGAGCTGGGAGAACTCGTCGGCGGTGAAGTTGGGGAAAGGAGTGATCTCCCCGTCGCTCGCCTCAGGAGAGGACATAGGGACCTCCAGCTTGTCGCACACTGCCATAAGATACTTTTCTTGGCGCTGGTGTGCCCTCTGAGCCCCAATCTCTTGGTTCCGGCAGGAAGTGAAGATCGCCTTGAAGCACTAGAAGAAAGCGCTCATCGACTGAGGCGGAGGCGGGGAAGGAGGCGCCACGGGGCGAGATGGAGGGTCTGCGTTCTTCCGGCGTGGGGGAGCCGGCACATTCGGAGGCTGTTGAGGATGAAGCGGGCGATGCGACACGTCCTTGACAAAGGACAAGCCCGACACCGTCTCCATGAGGCACATAATATAGGGGGCATACCCGCAAGCACGGTTGGGGGTATGCGAGATGTTGAAGATATCGTCGAAGATGTAATCGACGAGGTTGAATTTCTCCTCCCCATCAACAAGAAGTAGCAAGTGCCTCAAATTTCCTTGAATCACCCCATCATCACCATCCTTTGGTGCTATTGTCCTTTTGAGGATCCTGTTCATGATGATGTAAAAGGGCTTGATGTTGCGAGCATATCCGACACTAAATTGGACATGACTGGGGTACATGTATGCCAGCTCATCACGGTCCACGGCCTTGAGGTTAGAGATGATGATCTCGTGATCCAGATGTGCCTCAAGCCCTAGAATCTTGGCGAACTCTGCAAAAGTGACTGAGTATTGCTCACCATGTGTCATCTATATGATCCTCCTGTCACCTGAGGTGGTGAAGTAGATAGTGGAGTAAAACTGCAGGATCACTTCGATGTTCTAGTCATACTTGAATCCCATGATCTCCTTGAGCTCATGGCGCTCAGCAGCTTCAATGATGGCATCAAATGCAGAGTGTTGCTTCTTGGCCATGTACTCCCAGTCTACCCACTGTGCTTCAATCACAGGCTTCTTCATGCCTTGGTAGACTAGACGGTAGTAATCACAATGAAAGTCACACCAAAACCGAGGGTCGGCGGTGCTCCTTTCAAACTTGTACACCTTGTCCGTCCGGAGCCTTCTTGCTTTCTCAGCTCCCATTCCATGAAAGATATTTGCAGCTATGTCATGCCGCCTGTTGGGATTCCTCTTGGGAGTGTGCACTTCAAGGGGACCAATCGGTTTGGCTTTCCCCTTCTCCTTGATAGCAATGCACTTTGCCTTCACAGCTGAGGCCTTCACCGAGGGCTTCTTTTTCTTTGGCTCAGCAGGAGCTAGGGCCTTGCCCTTCTTTGGATCTCGTTCGATCTGCCGTTCAGCAATGTCTTCTTGGGTTGGTTCCTTGCCCTTGTTCTTCTCTCCAAGTGTCACAAGTCTCTTCCTCTTGGAGACTTGTGCAGCAGCAGCCTGAGAGTTATGAGCCTCTCGCTCCTCTCTCTTCTTTTTCCGGAGATCCTTTCGTGACTCCTCAAAAGTTATGAGCAACTTTTGCTTTCTCATGCTGCTCGAGATATTTCTCGGCAGCCTCAACTTCGGCTCTTGCTCATTCTTCGGCAAGACGAAGTTGCTCCACCTCCCACTCGGGGTCAGTGGGGGGAGAAGCGGAACGGCGAGGAGCGGCCATTTTAGCTGAA
This sequence comes from Tuctoria greenei, assembly GCA_036927565.1. Lineage (NCBI taxonomy): Eukaryota > Viridiplantae > Streptophyta > Magnoliopsida > Poales > Poaceae > Tuctoria > Tuctoria greenei. Next base: position 62,840,877 of record JAYESD010000006.1, read on the forward strand.
AAGAATAGAGTCCATAAGATAGAAGGTCAAGGAGTTGGAATAATGCGAAAGAATTCACGAAAAATAGCCAAAGTGTGAGTTTGACCTGTGCAGACCGGACTTGTCCACTCCAGGGGCGGACTAGTCCGGTTTGCACAGGCTAAACCCTAACTCTAACGGTTTTTTGAGAAAGTTTGGAATCAAGTCGCAATACTCCTAGGCTATGATCACAAGGTCACTAGAAGCAACTTTAATGAAGAGGCATCTACCAAAAACTAAATGAATTAAGAATGAGGCTAGTTTTTGAAAAAGTAGAAATACCTCTTCAAATCTTGAAAAATTGACAAGATCGGGAAGGGATCGCGTCGAGGATGTTTTGGAAAGGTCTCCCTTGCCTCCAATGAGTCCAATGCATGGATTGGAATCGGTTTTTGGTGGTTGGAATCGAAAATCGTTGAAAGGGAACGGTTTCGCGCGCGTGGGAGAGAGAAAGCTAGATGAGGAAGTGGAGGGGTCGGCCGCTTCCTGGGGGGTTTTAGTCCCCAGGGGCTGGACTAGTCCGGTAGAGGAGCCGGACTAGTCCGTTCAGCGGACCAGACCCGGACCAGTTCGGATCCGGACTTGTCCGACCATAGGGCGGACTAGTCCGGTCCTAGGAGGCTGTAAACATATATATTCGAGTTTTAGCCACTAAAAATGATCCTTTTGGACATATTGCATAACAAAACCTTGTGAATATGGTCAGTAAGCAATCAACATTCAAACTATGACCATAACTCACAAAGTCACTAGTTTTACAAATATTTTGGAGAAAATTGAGATAGAGATGAATTTTTCAAACACATGCATTCTTTGAATAAGGCAAAAATAAACATCCAGATGTGCATGTTTCAAGCCACATTTCGAGAATCTAAGATATTGAGCTCACTCCTAAGCTCACAAAATCACTTCTAATCTAGGGGCTTGGTGAATATGTCAGCCAGTTGGTTTTCGGTTCTCACATGTGAAATCACTATATCCCCCTTTAAGGAATGATCTCTCAAGAAGTGGTGTCTAATGTCTATATGTTTGGTCCTTGAATGTTCAACTGGATTATGGGCTATTTTGATGGTGCTCTAATTGTCACATAGGAGAGGAATATGGCGCAAGTTTATACCATAATCCCTTAGAGTTTGTCTCATCCAACGAAGTTGTGCACAACAACTTCCAGCTGCGACGTACTCTGCTTTAGCTGTGGAAAGAGCAATGGAATTTTGTTTCTTAGAGGACCAAGACACTAATGATCTACCCAAGAATTGGCATATCCCAGATGTGCTCTTTCTATCAACTTTGCACCCCGCATAATCCGCATCGGAATAACCAATGAGGTTGAACTTGGATCCTTTGGGGTACCCAAGTCCTAGGCTAGGTGTGTGAACTAGATATCTAAGAATTCTCTTCACGGCGGTCAAATGACACACCTTTGGTGCAGCTTGAAACCGTGCACACATACACACACTAAGCATAATATCCGGTATAGATGCACAAAGATATAACAAGGAGCCAATCATGGAACGATATACCTTTTGGTCCACACTTGGACCATCTTCGTTGAGGTCTAGGTGTCCATTTGTTGCCATAGGAGTCTTAATGGGTTTGGCCTTGTCCATGTCAAACTTCTTTAATATGTCCGGAGTGTACTTTGTTTGACTTATGAACGTGCCTTCTTTGAGTTTCTTGACTTGG